>CM038147.1:196712856-197312856 GCA_021437245.1 Aegilops speltoides
ACGTTGGTGAATTATATGAACAATCGAGGGGAATATAATTTCTGAAAGAGGTATTGAAGTTGATAAAGCTAAAGTTGATGCTATTGAAAAGATGTCGTGTCCTAAGGACATCAAAGGTATAAGAAGTTTCCTTGGTCATACCGGTTTTTATAGGAGGTTCATTAAAGACTTCTCAAAAATTTCTAGGCCTCTGACTAATCTCTTACAAAAAGATGTTCCTTTTGTCTTTGATGACGATTGTGTAGAAGCATTTGAAATACTTAAGAAAGCCTTGATTTCTGCACCTATTGTTCATCCTCCTGATTGGAATATACCCTTTGAAATCATGTGTGATGCTACTGATTATGCTGTAGCTGTTGTTCTAGGACAAAGAGTTGATAAGAAATTAAATGTTATCCAATATGCTAGTAAAACTCTAGACAGTGCCCAGAGAAATTATGCTACTACTGAAAAAGAATTTTTAGCAGTTGTATTTGCTTGTGATAAGTTCAGACCTTATATTGTTGATTCCAAAGTAACTATTCAAACTGATCATACTGCTATTAAATACCTTATGGAAAAGGAATATGCTAAACCTAGACTTATTAGATGGGTTCTCTTGTTACAAGAATTTGATTTTCATATTATTCATAGAAAGGGAGCTAAGAACCCCGTTGCAGACAACTTGTCTAGGTTAGAAAATGTTGTCGGGGAAACCGATCACCTAAGGGGTCACAAGGATCCCTGCTACGTTCAGCGGGGGGTTAGTTGCACGAAGAGCAGGTCGAGCCATTAGCACACAGAGAATTTTTATCCAGGTTCGGGCCGCAAGGATGCGTAATACCCTAGTCCTACTTTGTAAGGTTATATGTGTGTTCTTGAGCTTTTGAACTAGCTATGGAGCGTGCTTTGTCCAAAAGTCCCAATCCTCCCTCTGTGCGCCTTGGGCCTCCTTTCATACACAAAGGGGTTGCCACAGTGAATGATACGTCTCCGTCGTATCTATAATTTTTGATTGTTCCATGCCAATATTCTACAACTTTCATATACTTTTGGCAACTTTTTATATTACTTTTGGGACTAACATATTGATCCAGTGCCCAGTGCCAGTTCCTGTTTGTTGCATGTTTTATGTTTCACAGAAAACCCATATCAAATGGAGTCCAAATGGGATAAAAACGGACGGAGATCATTTTTGGAATATTTATGATTTTGGGAAGAAAAACCAACGCGAGACGGTGCCCGAGGGGGCCACGAGGCAGGGGGCACGCCCCTGACCCTTGTGGGCACCCCGTAAGGTGGTTGATGCTCTTCTTTTGCCGCAAAAAGCTAATTTTCGGACAAAAATCTGGGTGAAGGTTTCAATCCAATCGGAGTTACGGATCTCCGGATATATAAGAAACGGTGAAAGGGCAGAACCTAGAAACGCAGAAAAAGAGAGACAAAGAGACAGATCCAATCTCGGAGGGGCTCTCGCCCCTCCCAAGCCATGGAGGCCATGGACCAGAGGGGAAACCCTTCTCCCATCTAGGGAGAAGGTCAAGGAAGAAGAAGAAGAAGGGGGGCTCTCTCCCCCTTGCTTCCGGTGGTGCCGGAACGCCGCCGGGGGCCATCATCATCACCGCGATCTACACCAACACCTCCATCATCTTCACCAATGTCTCCATCACCTTCCCCATCTATATTCAGCAGTCCACTCTCCCACAACCCGATGTACCCTCTACTTGAACATGGTGCTTTATGCTTCATATTATTATCCAATGATGTGTTGCCATCCTATGATGTCTGAGTAGATTTTCATTGTCCTACCGGTGATTGATGAATCGCTATGATTGGTTTAATTTGCTTGTGGTTATGTTGCTGTCCTATTGTGCCCTCCGGTCCACGCAAGCGTGAGGGATTCCCGCTGTAGGGTGTTGCAATACGTTTATAATTCGCTTATAGTGGGTTGCTTGAGTGACAGAAGCATAAACCCGAGTAAGGGGGTTGTGGCGTATGGGATAATGGGGACTTGATGCTTTAAGGTTATGGTTGGGTTCTACCTTAATGATCTTTAGTAGTTGCAGATGCTTGCTAGAGTTCCAATCATATGTGCATATGATCCAAGAAGAGAAAGTATGTTAGCTTATGCCTCTCCCACATAAAACTTGCTATCGGTCGAGTAAAGTAGTCAATTGCTTAGGGACAATTTCACAACTCCTACCACCACTTTTCCACGCTCGCTATATTTACTTTATTGCTTCTTTATCTAAACAGCCCCTAGCTTTTATTTACGTGCACTTTATTATCTTGCAAACCTATCCAACAACACCTAGAAAGTACTTCTAGTTTCATACTTGTTCTAGGTAAAGCGAACACTAAGCATGCGTAGAGTCGTATCAGTGGCAGATAGGACTTGAGAGAATATTTGTTCTTCGTTTAGCTCCTCGTTGGGTTCGACACTCTTAGTATCAAAAGAGGCTACAATTGATCCCCTATACTTGTCGGTTATCAAGACCTTTTTCTGGCGCTGTTGCCAGGGAGTCATAGCGTGGGGTGAATATTCTCATGTGTGCTTGTTTGCTTTATCACTAAGTAATTTTTATTTGTTGTTCTTAGTTGTTCTCTATCTTTAGTTATGGATATGGAACACAAAATACCAAAAAATTAGGTGTACTTGCTACTCATGGAGATGGGGAACCTCCTAAAACCCTTGATGCTCGTTATGTGAAAGAAATTATATACTACTTTGATAATCCTGAGAAAACCCCATTCAATTATGTTATGGGAGACACGTTGGATCAACGTGAATACTTTAGGGATTATCGCTTGACACAAAAAGGGAAACTATTATGGGATCAAATTTATATGTTGCGTTGGTTTGCTCGGGAACTATGCTTGAGATATGATTATACTTGTTGCTCTACGATGAAGGCTCCACACCTTTCCTTTTCGTGCAAATTTAATGATAATGAAACCTTGGCTTCTTATGCTAATGGTATATGTGATTACTATGATGTGGAACAAATAGAAGAATTTGATGCTTTTATGGGTGCTTATGAGATTGAATCTTTGTTTAAAATGTGTGAACATCTTGATGATGTTGTTTACAGACCTGAAAATTTTGCTATACTTAAATGTTGCTATAAGAATTATGAATTCAACTACGATATTAATACATATATTGAGGACTCCTTCACTGTCCAATAAGAGACTAATATTTTGCAGGAGTCTATGGAAAAAGAAATTGATGAATCTGTGAGCTCATTGGATGAAAACGATGATGAGGAGAGCGAAGAACAAAAGGAGGAAGAGCGGATTAGCTACCCATGCCCACCTTCTAATGAGAGTAAATCTTCAACTCATACATTGTTTAATTCCCCTTCATGCTTACCGAAGGATGATTGCTATGATCCCTTTAATTCGTTTGAAATATCCCTTTTTGATGATGCTTGCTATGCTTTGTGGCCAAGATGCCAATATGAATGATGCTTATGGAGATGAACTTGCTATAGTTCCTTATGTTAAACATGAAATTGTTGCTATTGCACCCACGCATGGTAGTCCTATTATCTTTTTGAATTCTCCCAACTACACTATATCGGAGAAGTTTGTGCTTATCAAGGATTATATTGATGGGTTGCCTTTCACTACTACTCATGATGATTTTGATAGATATAATATGCATGTGCTTGCTGCTCCTACTTGCAATTATCACGAGAGAGGAACTATATCTCCACCTCTCTATGTTTCCAATATGATAGAATTGCAAGAAACTACTTATACTATGGATTGGCCTTTACTATGTGTGCATGAATTGTTCTTTTATGACATGTCGATGCATAGGAAGAGAGTTAGACTTCGTTGTTGCATAATTTGTGCTCACTACTAAATTACAAATCATTGTTAATTAAAATTGGCTTTGATATACCTTGGGAACTGGGTGGATCCATTACTTGAGCACTATATGCCTAGCTTAATGGCTTCTGCCAGGGAGACAACCCGGAAGTTTTAGAGAGTCATTTATTTCTATTGAGTGCTTTTATATAGTTTAAAAACAAAAAAAATATAAAGAGGGGAACCCAAAACTTTTCAAAAAGGAAAGTGAAAGTGAGAAAGACAAGCATTGTTGAAGTGGGAGAGCTCCTTGAACTTTGTTCATGCTCACGGAAACTTCGTGAATCTTAATTACAGAAACTTTTCATCAAGAATAATTATCCCCTTGTACAATTTCATTGTATTATAAAAAAATGTGCCAAGGTTTGCCTTTAGGATGTTTACAATGCTTGTTGGTTTGTACGGTGCAGGACAAAAACTTTGGCTGTAGTGCGCGATTTTACATTTTTTTTACTGGAACGTCAAACGGTTCTTATTATTTTGGGATAATTAGAGTTATGTCCCTAGTTGTGTCCCACTCGTCTGTTTTACCCCTAATTCCCAAAAGTCACTGGTTATGTCCAAGTCAGTTTGCTCCTCTTATGCTTTTGCCCTTTGACCGATTGACCGTCAGTTTGAAAACTTCATAACTAATTCATACTAAATCAAAAAAATGCAAATAATATACCAAAATGTTTAGAAAAACATCTCCTATATGTCAGTGTCAATTGCATTCGTGAAAAAAGTTTTGGAAAGTGCCCATCTGAGTTTTAGCTCTTATGCTACCACCATGAATAGTAAAATCTGAAAAAGTTCAAAAAAATTCAAAAAATATTTGGTGGCAAAGAATGACAAATGTTTTAAGTGTCTGCCAAGTTTCATTAGGGAATACCATTCGTGGGTGCCGCGGCAAAAAAAAACAATCAGCACTCCAAAATAGATTATTTTTTTGCCACGACTTCCACGAATGTCATTCCCTAATGAAACTTGGCAAGCACTTAGAACATTTCTCGTTCTTTGCCACCATATTTTTTTTGAATTTTTTTTGAATTTTTCTAGAGTTTACTATTATGGTGGTATCAAAAGAGCTAAAACTCGAATGTGCACTTTCAAACACTTTTTTCATGAATGCAAATGACACTGACATATAGGTGATGTTTTTCTGAACATTTTGGCATCTTATTTGCATTTTTCTGATTTAGTATGAATTAGTTATGAAGTTTTCAAACTGACAGTCAAACAGTCAAAGGGCAAAAGCATAAGAGGAGCAAAGTGACTTGGACAGAACCGGTGAATTTTGGGAATTAGGGGTAAAACACATGAGTGGGACACAACTAGGGGCATAAATCTAATTATCCCTATTATTTTTGCACTGTCTTTCTGTACAAATTGTTTATTTTTCCTAATTTTGGTAGAATTTTTGGGGTACCAGAAGTATGGTGAATGTTGATTACTACATGCATCTATTCTGCTTTTGATGATTCTATTTTTGATGCATAGTTTACTTGTTTTGATGAAACTATCAATTGCTATCAGTGGATTAAGCCATGGAAAAGCTATATTACAGTAGATATAATGCAAAAACAAAATATTAATTGGTTTGCAATAGTACTTAGAGTAGTGATTTGCTTTATTATACTAACGGATCTTACCGAGTTTTCTGTTGAAGTTTTGTGTGGATGAAGTGTTTGATCGAGGAGGTCTCGATATGAGGAAAAGGAAGAGAGGCAAGAGCTCAAGCTTGGGGATGCCCAAGGAACCCCAAGTAAATATTCAAGGAGACTCAAGCGTCTAAGCTTGGGGATGCCCCGGAAGGCATCCCCTCATTCTTCAACAAGTATCGGTATGTTTTCGTATTCGTTCGTTCATGTGATATGTGCAAGTCTTGGAGCGTCTTTTGCATTTAGTTTTCACTTTTATTTTATGAACCATGCTGGTATGAGATAGTCCTTGGTTGATTTATAGAATGCTCATTGCACTTCACTTAAATCTTTTGAGTATGGCTAAGGGAGTCCTGGACTAGGGGGTGTCCGGACAGCCGGACTATCATCGTCCGCAGGACTCCAAGACTACGAAGATACAAGATTGAAGACTCCGTCCCGTGTCCGGATGGGACTTTCCTTGGCGTGGAAGGCAAGCTTGGCGATACGGATATGTAGATCTCCTACCATTGTAACCGACTCTGTGTAACCCTAGCCCTCTTCGGTGTCTATATAAACCAAAGGGTTTTAGTCCGTAGGACACAACAACCATTACAACAATCATACCATAGGCTAGCTTCTAGGGTTTAGCCTCCTTGATCTCGTGGTAGATCCACTCTTGTACTACCCATATCATCAATATCAATCAAGAAGGAGTAGGGTTTTACCTCCATCGAGAGGTCCCGAACCTGGGTAAAAACATCATGTCCCTTGTCTCCTGTTACCATCCGCCTAGACGCACAGTTCGGGACCCCCTACCCGAGATCAGCCGGTTTTGACACCAACATTGGTGCTTTCATTGAGAGTTCCTCTATGTCGTCACCGATAGGCTCAATGGCTTCTTCAATCAACAACAACGCCGTCCAGGGTGAGACTTTCCTCCCCGGACAGATCTTCGTATTCGGCGGCTTCGCACTGCGGGCTAATTCACTTGGCCATCTGGAGCAGATCGAAAGCTACGCCCCTGGCCGTCAGGTTAGATTTGGAAGCCTAAACTTCACGGCGGATATCCGCGGAGACTTGATCTTCGATGGATCCGATCCGCAGCCGAGCATGCCGCACTATCGCGATGGGCACGATCTAGCTCTGCCGCCGGACAGTGCCTTGGAGGCCGCACATGAATCCGCTCCGACCCATAGTTCGGAGCCGATCGTGCAGATCGAGGATGAGTGGATGGACACCGCCTCGGGAGCCACAACATCCGCGGCGATGGAGCCGAACACTGACCTTGTCCCCTGTAAAGCTCGTGACTCCGAGGTGCCGGACTCCGAACCTCCTGCGCCCCTGCCAATCGAATCCGATTGGGCGCCGATCATGGAGTTCACCGCTGCAGACATCTTTCAAAGACGCCCTTTGGCGACATTCTAAATTCGCTAAAGCATCTCTCGCTATCCGGAGAGCCCTGGCCGGATTATGGCTAGGATGGTTGGGATGCGAACGACGAAGAAATTCAAAGCCCACCCACCTCCCACTTTGTAGCCACTGTCGACGATCTAACCGACATGCTAGACTATGACCAAGACATTGACAAGATGGACGGCGATGCCGAGATTTACAAGAACCAAAGCCTCACGAGGCAATCGAAGACCACCTCGTCATATGACATATACATGGTGGACACCCCAAAAGATGGGGATGGCGAAGAAGCAGCTGAGGCAGATTCCTTAAAGAAACAACCCAAGCGCCAACGTCAGCGGCGCCGCTCTAAATCCCGCCACAGCAAGAATGGAGATTCCGGCACAGGAGATAATAACACCCTAGAAAGTGCCGAAGACAATCCCCTCCAGCAAGATTCAGCACAGGAGGATGCAGAAGCAAGCCCTCACGAGAGAGCGGCAGACGAAGAGGTCGAGGATGATAATTACATACCTCCCTCCGGAGACGAGGCAAGCCGACGACGACGAATTCGTCATGCCCGAGGATCCTGTCGAACAAGTGCGTTTCAAATGCAGGCTAATGGCCACAGCAAATAGCCTAAAGAAAAAGCAGCAGCAGCTTCAAGCTGATCAAGACCTGCTGGCCGACAGATGGACCGAGGTCCTCGCGGCCGAAGAGTATGAATTGACGCCTCCAAAAGCTACCTAAAACGCAAGTTGCTCCCCGATTAGAGGAGGAAGCATATATACCTTCATCACCAGCGCTGTCTGCCGACCGACCACCCGTGGTCACGGCGAGAGGCATCCAGGCCTTCCATCAAGACCGTACCCGGCATCGCTCGAAAAGTACGGGTTAGCCACGGGAACGCGCGGACTTGCGGACATATTGGAGGATAAGGCAAGACAATCCAGATATATCTATGGATCACGTGGCGCCTACCGACCCACGCGAATACCGTCGAGCGGATACAACAACTCGGCGGGCGAACACGCAGACAACGCTCCCTTGAGCTGCGTCGTGATATTGCTCAATACAGAGGCGCCGCACACCCGCTATGCTTCACTGACGAAGTAATGGATTTAAACCCGTAAACATTGAATCCTACGATGGCACGACAGACCCCGCGGTTTGGATCGAAGATTATCTCCTTCACATCCATATGGCCCGCGGCGACGATCTCCACGCCATCAAATACCTCCCGCTCAAGCTTAAAGGACCAGCTCGGCATTGGCTTAACAGCCTGCCCGCAGAGTCAATTGGGTGTTGGGAGGACCTGGAAGCCACATTCCTCGACAACTTCGGGGCACATATGCGGCCACCGACGCCGATGACCTAAGCCACATAATCCAGCAGCCGATTTAATCGGCGGCAATTCTAGACACGGTTCTTAACAAAGAAAAATCAAATCGTTGACTGTCCGGATGCAGAGGCCCTCGCAGCCTTCAAACATAACATCCGCGACGAATGGCTAGCCCGGCACCTAGGACAGGAAAAGCCGAAATCCATGGCAGCCCTCACATCATTAATGACCCGCTTCTGTGCGGGAGAGGATAGCTGGCTAGCTCGCAGCAACAACCTCAGCAAAAATGCTGGTAGTCCAGATACTAAGGACCACATTGGCAGGTCGCGTCGAAGCAAAAATAAATGCCGTGTTAACGACGATGACAAGGAGGATACGGCAGTCAACGCCGGATTCCGAGGCTCTAAACCCGGTTAGCGGAAGAAGCCATTCAAAAGAACCACTCTGGGTCCGTCCAATTTGGACCGAATACTCAACCGATCATGCCAGATACATGGCACCCCCAAAAAGCCAGCTAACCACACCAACAGAGATTGTTGGGTATTTAAGCAGGCAGGCAAGTTAATTGCCGAAAACAACGACAAGGGGCTGCACAGCGCGACGAGGAAGAGACCCGACCGCCAAACAGTAGAGGACAGAAGGGTTTCCCCCCACAAGTGCGGACGGTGAACATGATATACGCAACCCATATACCCAAGAGGGAGCGGAAGCATGCACTAAGGGACGTATATGCGATGGAGCCAGTCGCCCCTAAGTTCAATCCATGGTCCTCTTGCTCGATCACTTTCGATCGAAGTGACCACCCGACCAGTATCCGCCATGGCGGATTCGCCGCATTAGTTTTAGACCGAATCGTCGATGGATTTCACCTCACGAGAGTCCCGATGGACGGCGGCAGAGCTGAACCTGCTTTATCGGATACGGTCGCAAGATGGGCATAGACCCTCAAGGATTAAACCTACAAAGAAGACCTTCAAAGGCGTCATACCAGGTGTTGAGGCCAATTATGCGAGCTCAATCACACTGAAGTGGTCTTGGATCCCGGACAATTTCGGAGCGAGGAGTTAATCTTGACATAGTCCCGTTCATAGCGGCTATCATGCTTTGCTCGGACGAACGCGTTCGCAAAGTTCAACGCGTGCCGCAGACACGCATACCTCAAGCTCAAGATGCTAGGCCCTCGTGGAGTCATCACGGTCAATGGAAATACGGAATGCTCCTCCGAGCGGAGGAACATACAATGCTCTCGCGGCAATCTGAGCAGCCTTCTAAGGCAATTTTAGTCCGGAGCAACATCAACCAAGACCACGGCACATTCCGAGCATCGCGTAGCAATGCGGCTAACCCCAGCCCTTGCCTAATCGCAAGACCAACCCTCCGCGTACATCATTACGCTCTGGAGATACCATGGGCCTAGGGGAAGGGGCACGACCACAACAGACCCAGAGTGCGGCTCGACCACACCAGGGGCTCACAAGTGTGTCACTCTTTTTTATTATTTTCCTTCTTTGTATATACAGGACTCCGTTCACCAGAGACCCTGTCCGGCAGCGAACCCGCCGCACTCCGATGCAACAGCCAGGGAGGGAAAAAGGCTACGACGAACACTCAGGTGGTCTCCATTACGAGCATTAAATTATATACACCAGTCCGCAGCCCACCCCTAGAGGGGGACATGTTTAATTAGTCCAATCCCTTGCTTACCGCACTATTTGTATCATTCAGCACTTATAGCGGAATTCCTTGAATAAATAATGCAGCACTTTTTGCCTGTAATTGCATTACTTTACATATATGTTCACTAATGACATCTTGCACCCGTATATTTTGGTACGGCCGAATACACCAGGGCTTATGTTCCCGCATTATGGTGTGATAAGTCCGAACACTTTCACAAGTGCGGCACCCGAACTTATAGCATTATATGAATCGGCTCGAATCATGTCTTGGGTCAATAGTTGGGTTTGCGGCTCCCACGTTTTGGTACCTTACATTCCGTTCACGGCTAAGGTGGCACTGGGAGAACCACTGCGATTGCGCCCGGTTGAGCTGGGCGGCGCCTCGATGGAAAAGCTAAAACCGATCGTCATGATAAGATGAGAGATGGTCGCTGTTCGAGAGGTCTTTTCGAGTCCTTAAAGACTTATGCGCTTCAAGCGAAGAACGGATAATGTCCGCCAAAGGCGTGGATAGCGCCCGAACTCGGTCTTCGAATACTAGGGGCTTCGCCGAAATTTAAAATTATAGAATTCTATGGCTAAGTGAGAGTGTTCAAGCATTATAAGTTCGGTTGCCTTGTTCGTTGTGTTGAGCGCCTCCCTAGATGGACCCAAGAATGGGAACAAGAGTGCTCAAGTTTATCCCGAACACCCCAAACTTTCGTGGCTTGAAATTTGAAGCCGACGACTTGCCATCTCTCAGATTTTATGAAAGGCCGCACAGAAGGTAATATTTTAAATCAAACAAGCGTTGCTTAGTGCATATGAACAAAGTTTTCAGCGCATAGGATAATTGAAAGTGCAACTAATCCCCGGGTGGTTTTGGTAATTAATAACAACATATATATCATTGAACTAATTGTTTCTTGAGAATATTTCGAAAGTTCGATGATATGGGTATGGCAATGATTGATGATGTGGACCCTCAAAATGCTAAGGAAAACATTGGCAAATGCTCAAGACTCCATTTTTGGTTTAGTGATCCAAGATCACATTGAGTCCATAGGAAAGCCAATACTATTAAAAGGGGATGAGGTTATCATAATGATCTGGTTGCTCAAAGTGCTTAGTGATTTATCTCCCAAACTATCAGCAATCTTTCATTCCAACACATACTCATAAGTAATCTCGGTCCCACCGATTCCATAAACTCAGTCACACCGAGATGAACCACCTCAGCCATATAGCCAAACCCTAGAAATTTCGGATTTTCCGATTCCAAACTCGGTCTTACCGAAACTAGTGTTGGCAACCTTCTGTAACCTTCTGTACTCAAATCGGTGTCACCGAGATGATAAAGTCGGTCCCACCAAGAATGGCAAACCCTAGTCTTTGGAAGAATCGGACTAACCGAGATTGTATTTTCGGTCCCACCGAAAATCCCAACGTTCACAAGATTTGAACTTTCGGTCTCACCGAGTTGTCAACTTCGGTCCGACCGAGATTGGTCAAATGTGTAACAGTTGGATTTTGTGTGGAGGCTATAAATACCCTCCACCTCCTCTTCATTCGTGGAGAGAGCCATCGAAAGAACTACCACTCCTACCTTACATTTCTCGAGAAGAAAACTACCTACCCTTGTGTTGAGATCAAGTTGCTCCACTCCCACCATATGAAACTTGATTTCTAGCCTTCCCAAGTTGCTTTCCACTCAATCCTTTCTTCCACCACAGCCAAATCGGTGAGGAGAGTTGAGTGTTGGGGAGATTATCATTTGAAGCACAAGAGCAAGGAGTTCATCATCACCAACACCATCTATTACCTTTTGGAGGTGGTGCCTCCTAGATTGGTTAGGTGTCGCTTGGGAGCCTCCGTCGAGATGTGGAGTTGAACCAAGAAGTTTGTAAGGGCAAGGAGATCGCCTACTTCGTGAAGATCTACCCGAGTAAGGCTAGTCCTCCGTGGGCGTATGCCATGATGGCATAGACAAGGTTGCTTCTTCGTGGACCCTTCGTGGGTGGAGCCCTCCGTGGACTCTCGCAGCCGTTACCCTCCGTGGGTTGAAGTCTCCATCAACGTGGATTGACGATAGCACCACCTATCGGAACCACGAGAAAAATCTCCGTGTCTCCAAATTGCGTTTGCTCTTCTCCACCTCTTCTTTACTACATGTGCAATTTACTTTCCACTGCCATTACTCTAGAATTGCATGTGTAGGGTGATACTTGACTTGGTCATCATTGTGAACTTGCAAAAAACTTGTCCTAATCAAAAAGCTGAACTTTTAAATTGTCAAGTAGTCTAATCACCCCCCCTCTAGACATACTTCCGATCCTACAATAATACATAGCGAGTCTACTCAATAATTATATCTCTGGGGCACTCATCCGCAATCTTGCGGGCACCCTTCAGGACAGTCTTATAGTACATCTCGGGCGTACGATACTCCTTGCTACCGGCGGCGCATCGATGATAAGCTTCTCCGCATCCAGCCTGCCCAGTGCACCTTTGCGCTGGCAAGGGCCCGACGAGCGCCTTCAATACAAAGGGCGTTTGATGACCTCCACCCGAGGCACGATCCACCAGCCACCGCCTGACGAGGCCAAGGTAGCTCCTGGCATGGCCTCTCTAGGCCACAAACGACTCTGAGGCCCTTCATGGCCTGCTTCGGCTACCATGTGGAGCTTGACCACCGCTTCACCGGTCGCTAGGGGCACGGAAGGTCGGCCTCGGCGTCTTGAGACCGAAGACCTTCTCCATTGAGCTCCCCTCCTCGCCACGGTAGAATCGGGCTGCATCGGATACATGCGAGGCAGATCTGCGAACATACAGAGCTCCGAGTCGGGTAAGTGTCGGGTAGTTTACATTAACATGCTTGCTTTGCATGAAAAATGCCTTACCCGCCGCTATTTTCTTCACATCCTCAACCTTCTGAAGGGCCTTATGGGCCTCGGCCTTGGCGGCTTTGGCACTTTCGAGAGCCGAGGCAAGCTCGGACTCTCAAGTCTTTGAGTCGCGCTCCAAACTCTCATGCTTTTCCATGAGAGCCTGGAGCTCGTGCCGCACTTCCGCCACCCGTGCCTCCTGCTTCTCTCGCTCTGCCCGTTCCGTGGCTGCATTGCGTTCGGCCGCGGACACAGCCGCCTTCAGGGTTGCCACCTCGTTCGTGGCCCCTGCAGTACCCACGTTATCCTTGTTATTTTTATTGCAACCTAAATCCTTTTCTGTAAGGTAACTATTCAAAGTGGTGTTACTCACCTTCTTTGTCCTCGAGCTGCTTCTTGGCACGGCCGAGCTCTTGCTCGACCGCCGAGGTCTGCTTCAACACCGACCTCCAGCGATCGGTCTGGCAGTCAGTCAAGCAGCAGCCTGCAAACCCATATTGACATAATTTTAGCAACCACATGTATATCTTTTTAGATCCTCGGTCCGGCTTTTCTTTCCAACACCGAACCGAGCATCGGGGCTACTCTTGTCTATCTTGTATTACATTACATATGTCATGGGAAGCGAACACCTATGGGGCAGGGCCCTTTTCCGTCTGGCAAGGAGCGGAGGGCGACGAAGAGCGGTCGAGGCGAAGCACGCGAGGGATTTTACCCACTTGGAGCTCTCCGGAGAGATAAAACTCCTCTGCTGCTTTGTGTTTCTATTCTGTTCTTGCTCAAGAGCGGGTGTGTTGTAGTGTCGAATGAGTGAACCCCTTCTACGTGCACATGGGCCTCCTTTTTATAGTCTAAAGGGGTCACCGACAGGTGGCAGCGTAGAGAGAGGGGTAAAAAAGTAAAAACGGGGGTTGGTACAACCACTATCAACAGTGCCCCCTACCTAGCTCTGACGGCAGGGGACAAGGGCATTTAATGCCCGTCCGGTTGCCCAAACAGTGTAAGAAATGACCGTTAGGGGTGCCACCGATCGCCACGATGGCCTCCTTGTCATCTTCACTTGCCACCTCGCACCGCTTGGATGCACAGCTACCCGCCACGTGCACTAGGAGCGATCCTGTGGCGACACATCGCCGGATGCGCTGGAGTGTGGGCGCAGAGTGGTGGCTTCGCCGCGGCAAGCGCCTTGCCGCGGTCGCTGTCTTGTCGCGCCCGCAAGCTTGCCGCTCGCCGGGTATTGGTTGGCCTTCCCAGCAAGCTCCTCTTGCCGGGGTCTTGTCCTTCCCGGCAAACTCCTCTTGCCGGGACTCTGTCTTCTCAGTTAACACTTTGTTCTTGAATGGCAGTAATAGGAATAACGAAGGATCTTGGCGACGCCTTGCAAGCCTTGCCGCTGGGCGCTGCGATTGCCGTGCACAAGTTCGGGATACTAAGGTACCCCTACTTTAGTACACCGACAGAGCCCCGCCTGGGCCACACACGATGCCGAAGGCTGTTGGGCGGGCCCAAACAGGCACTGTGCACACGCGCCTGGGTCCACACTAAATCGACTCAGATCCACCGCGCCCCCAGAACGGCACGCGTCAATCGCGGCATCGTGGGAGAGATCGTGGGCAATTCTTAATTCAGGAAATGCGTAACGTTCGCCTCCCCTATTTATAAGCAGAGGAAATAGGGCCGTTCCCCCACCTTCGCCACTTGCAGTTCCTTCCTCCGAAAGCTCCGCCGCTCCCCTCCGCTTCCCAAGCCGAAAGAGAGAAGCGCTCCGCCGCCCGTCGCCGCCGTCGCCCTCAACACCTCCGCGCTCCCCCGTCGCTTCCGCCATGGCTCCAAAGACCGGCAAGAGCTCAAAGTCGAGCACAAAGTCGGCCGAGGCGTTGCGGCTTGAGGCGCTGCGCAAGGAGCAAGTGCTTCCCCCCCCCCCCCCAGAGCTCACCCCGAAGGCGCTGCGGGAGGAGTTCTACCTCTTCTGGTCGACGGAGACGCGGGCGCATCCGCGCACGCCGGTGCTCTCCGCCGAAGCTTCCACTTCGAAGCGATGCCCAAAAGGGTACTATTTCTTTCCGGTGTTCTTCTATTGCGGGCTCTGCCCACCTTTTTCTGATTTCCTCTGCGACATCATGAATACCTACGGGTTTCATCTTCTTGATTTCACCCCAACGCCCGTTCGACAATGGCGGTTTCGCACACCTGCGAGAACTTCGTTGGCATCCACCCAAATGTTGCTCTTTTTCGCCACTATTTCACCCCGCGAGCCGAGAAAGGAGAGCCACTGGCTGGCGGAATCGCCTGGACCTCACGAATCGGCATGAAGGAGGTGTATCTGGGGGGCGAGCTCCGTAGCAAGTGGGATGAGTGGAGGGCGGAGTGGTGCTGGATCGCTGACGCCAACCCGCAGCCATTCACAAACCTGCGCCAGACCCGGGTAGTGCGCGGCGACGATTGGAGTTCTCTGTCGCCGGACGATGCCAAGCTGAAGATCGCCACCACCCGAATCCTCCGGCTCAGGCTTGCCAGGCTCACAGCAGGGGCAGTTGGCGCGGATTTCCTTCGCCGTCGCATCGCCCCTCTGCAGAAGAGGGAGAGGTCCGCCTGGCTGTTTGGCGGCCCGGCGGATATCATGAGGCTGCGTCCAGGCCTCAACTTCAACTTCATAGTTCTGGAGCTTGACGGGATGCTGAAGGAGCTGTTCAAGCATGACGCCAACCATCCAGAGTGGTTCAGGTTGCCGCAGGGCGTCATCCCATTTTGCAACAACTCGGTAGCGATCGCATCTGCATAATGATGCCAGTGCGACTTCGCGGGATAAGCCCAACTTGGATGGAGCCCGCCGACGACGTCGTGCGGCAATTCTTCGATGGCTTGACAGAGGTAGCAGTCAATGCCGACGAGCAAAGGCTCCTCACTCGCGACACCACCGACGATGAGATGCGGTACATCGCAACCAGGGCCGAAGAGGCGGCGGCAGCCGCCGCCGCTAGCGAGTTTGGCTTCACGTTGGAGGAGGCTAAGGCGGCCGAGGCGGCAAGCCTTGCCGACCGGGAGGACCTTGCCGGAGAGGTCATTGGCGAGGGGGAGCCCGAAGCCGGAGCGAGCGAGCCCGCCGAGGGCGCGAGCGGCCAGCCGTCTTCGAGCAAGCTTGCAGCAGCGTGAGCCCCAGCGCAGCCCCAATTCCAACCAAGAAGGCGCCTCCGTCGAGTTGGAGATACAGCAGGGCGGCAGGCAGGCCAACAGCCGCAGCGTCGTGGGACGCGCTCCACCATGGCAAATACTGCTGCTGCGGAGCATCTCAGCTGCGCCAAAATCGGGCGGGTCTTCCTGGCTGCCACGCCCGATCCTGCCAGTAGCTCCCAAGCGTCCAAGGGAGCCTACTCCTCCGCCTCGCCGCGCAGAAAGGGTACCAGACTTCGACCTCTCTGCGCTGAGCTCCGACGAGGATGAAGAAGAGGAGGAGGAGTAAGGCTTTCTTCTCACTGTACTTGTATTTCTTCAATCTTTGTTGTTTCTGGTTTTGCATCTGATTTGCTTCCCTCTGAATCCTTGTTCCATTTCAGGACTCTGGCCGAGAGAGCGGCGAAGAGGGCCAAGGTCCCTGTGGTTGTCATCGAGGACGATCCTGCTGTGATGGCAGAGGACACGTCCGAGACTACCTTGACGGACCCGGTTCCTTCTCCTCGCAGCAGCCCCCAGCACAGCCCCCAGCGTAAGTGTTTGGTTCACTTTCTGTTGTGGGGCGCGCATGGGTTCTTCTTCTTCTGCTGACATTTTGATTGCTGATTCATTCGTGTAGGAGCAGAGCAGGCCCATCAGGAGCAATCAGAAACCGCCCCGGAGGTGCTGTCTGCTTCGACTACGCCACCAAGGGGCGATTCCCCGACAAGGCGCTCCCGGCAAGGGAGAGGTCCCCGCAAGGGGCGGAACGATGAGCCCTTGGTGGAGGAACCCATGGTCCAGAGCCCAAAGACAGTAACCTTCCTTGTCGGAAATCTTCCCTTGGGTTCTTCTTTTGATCTTCTTTTGGATCTTTGCTTGACTTTTCCTTCCTCTTCCTATCCTCGATCCCCTCTCGCAGACCCTATGGAGACCGAGGCCACCGGCGAGGAAGGCGCCTGTGACAATCTCGAACATGCCGCCGGGCGAGGAAGAGGTCAGGCCGATGAACCCGCCGACGAGGAAGCCGCCAAGGCTCTTTGGCGCAGAGCCGGGCGAGGGGTCCGCGACCGTCTTGACGACCGGAGGGCGCAGGAGCGCAAGGCGCCAGACCGTCCGCCGACCCTCCGCCCGATGCAGCGCCGGGCTCGAGGAGCCCAAATAGCGCATACTTGAAGGCCGGCGAGGGTATACATCAAGCTTCCTGGGCGTCGAGCTCGTGGCACCGGATTGAAGGAGAGGAGTTTGACGGGAAGTACTCGCCTCTGCTGGGCTGGCGGTGGTTGACGCGCCAAGCAGCAACGGCGAAGTCTGAGGAGGAGCAGTTGCTCCGAAAGTTGGTGTCACTCTACCGCGCCCGGCAAGCGAAGCTTGAGTCCCGGGAAGCGCTTGTCGCGCGGGCGGGAGTTGACATAGAAAAGCATGCGGAGGAGCTCAAGAGCCACAACCAGGAGGCCCTCCGATCCATCGCGGAGGAAAGGGCGCAACTTGACGAGGCGAAGAAGGCGTTCATCCTGGAGAAGGCTGAAGCCGAGGAGCAGCAGAGGCTCGCCGCCGAGGAGCTGTCCAGGCGGGAAGGTGAACTGACACAGAAGAAGGTTAATCTGGACAGCCACGAGGAGGAGCTCGAGGCCCGGGAGCAATCACTTGGCGGGGCACTCAAGGAGGCGAAGGACGCCGCCGCGGCTGCTGAGGCCGCCAAGAAGGGGTTAGAGGTGAAGGTGACGCAGCTGGAGGCGGACATGAAAGGGAAGAATGAAGAGCTTGCCGCACTCCAGCGCGAGCGCGAGAAGGATGCTCTTGCCCATGGCGATCTGCAAGTTCAACTTGCCGACAAGATCAAGGAACTGAACGCCGCCAAAGACTCGAAGCGCCGATCTGAGTCAAGCTGGCCACCTTGACGGAGACGCTGGGCGCCGCCAAGAGGCGAGAGGATGACTTGAAGAAGGAGCTCAAGGGCAACGAGGAGCTGCCGACGAGGGCAGCGAGACTCAAAACACCTTCGAGGCTACGGTGGAGCTCGATTTAAAGGCCTCGTCAACATTGCTGCGACTATTGACGAAGAGTCATGGAGCTGGACTTGGCGGGCTTGGTACTCCAGCGAAAACCTCCAGCCCGGTGCCAAGCTTACTCTTTTCTTCAAGGGTGTGGTGGCGGCCTCCAAAACTCGGAAAAGGATCCCAAAGAAGCTGGCGGACGAGTCACACGCAATCTGCGCCAAGGTCTTGGAGAAGGTGCTGGTGAAGATACTCTTTCGCAACCCGGGTCTCGACCTCACCCATGTCCTCAAGAAGCTGCCGGCGGGCGCTGATCTCGAAGAGCTCAAGGCCATTGTCGCACCCATTGTGGACAAGGTGAATGAGGTCAGGAGGGTTGACGGCGAGCGCCTGGATTAGGCCACCCTTTTTCTCCCTTCCTTCTTCTTGTCGCTGCTAGATATGTCATAGGAACAATCTATTAGAGCGCGGCAAGTTATTTATTGTAATATAAATTTATTCTGGGTACTATCTGCTATGTTACTTCCTCTATTTGGTTCCATCCCTTGTATGTTTTCACCCTACGCTTTTAGGGAACTTGCCGGCGCAAGCACGCTTGTCATGAAGCGCTGAGTCTGAACATCGCCAGCTTGTTTGGCGATGTTGCCTCCGACAAGAAACCTTGTCGACTAGTCGCAACACACTTTCATTGTTGAGCGGACTCAAAACAAAGTAAGGGCTTAACTTAGCCACGAGCCGGTTCCTCCGCCGCATGTGTTTTCCATACAAGGCACCGCTCATTCAAGGAATATAACTTAAAAATTTAAAACTGACTGTGCTCAAACTTTGGCAACTTAGCTTTTCTGTCGTCTGCGTCCCGGCAAGGCTGTATTTTTTGAACGACGCCTGGTCCACACCTTTATCCTCTCCTCCCCGGTGAACTTGTGGGCGAAGGAACCTTCTTTTTGAACAAAAGAAAGAAGAGAAAATAAAGATATGGAGCCTTAAGGCTCGTTATTGCTTACCGGGGGCGAGTGCTGCACAAAGTGTCAGATAATACATGCAAAAAAGAAAAAGGCATGAAATTTGACAAGATGTGCGAAGCACATGAACGTTATTTATGCACGGGATCTGCGCCCGGCTTTGTACAAAGGGTTACATGCAACAGTGGCAAGGCTTGTACAAAAGGTGGTTGCCGAAACAGATTCCGGCAACCCCGCCTTACGGGTAAAACTTGCAAAGATGCTCTATGTTCCAGGAATTGCTCACCGGAAAGCCATCTTCGGTCTCAAAGCGGACAAATACGGGCCTAGTGACTCGCTTCACCCGATAAGGGCCTTCCCACTTCAAGGCCAACTTGTTGGAATTCTTGGCGGATTGGACGCTACCAAGAACAAGGTCGCCTTCCTCGAAGCTTCGGCATTAACTTTATGGCTATGGTAGCGGCGCAAAGCTTGCTGGAAGCGAGCAGCTCATCTGAAAGAACTCAAGACGATCTTCCTCGAGGAGCAGCGCGTCATCTTGCCGCAGCTGCTCTTGCTCAAGCTCATCATAAGCGAGTCCTCGAGGCGATCCGTATACGAGTTCCGTGGGGAGAATTGCCTCTGCTCCGTAGACTAGAGCAAAAGGTGTCTGGCCAGTGGCTCGATTTGGCGTCGTCCTGATCGACCAAAGAACCACCGGCAACTCCTCGATCCAATTTCTTCCGCACTTGCGCAGCCTGTCGAAAGTTCTGGTCTTGAGCCCGCGCAGCACTTCAGCGTTCGCCCTCTCGCTTGACCGTTGCTTCTCGGGTGAGCAATGAGCGGCAGATCTTGGTGCCAAGATCTTGGGCGTCTCGCATGAACGTGCGGCTCGTGAATTGTGTGCCATTGTCGGTGATGATCCCGTTAGGGGCTCGAACGGCAAACAATTGATCTGAAGAACTTGCCTCGTGGATCGTCTTTGTCACCTTCCTCACTCGCTTCCACTTCGTGCCACTTTGTGAACTTGTCGATTACAACGTACAAGTACTCAAAGCCCCGACAACTTCGGGAAAGGGGCCGAGGATGTCGAGCCCCTGACCAAAAATGGCCGGATAAAGGGATTGTTTGGAGAGCTTGAGCTGGTTGATGTATCTGCTTGGAGTGGAACTGGCACGCTTCACACTTGGTTAGTTGTGCAGTTGCATCCTGGAGGGCTGTCAGCCAGAAGAAACCTTGCCGGAAGGCTTTGCCGGCAAGTGCTCTTGCGCCAATGTGGTGACCACATATGCCTCCATGTATCTCCGCCAATAGCTTTTGTCCATCTTCCCGGGAAATGCACTTCAATTTCACTCCGTTGAACCTTCTTCTGTACAGTATGTCATCGAAAAACTGGTACATACTTGATTGCCGGGCTACTCTCTCCGCTTCTTCTTGCTCTTCGGGAAGTTCTCCTGTTTGCAGGAAATGGACGATCTGCTGTGCCCATGCCGGAGCTTGTGGCTCAACGACAAGGACTAAAGGCGCAAATGCTGCTGCGGGAACATCTGCTTCTACGGCAAGAATCTGCGATTCAGCCGGAGCGTGGTGCTCCCCAGCAAGCGTGTCGGGACACAACTTGTCGGGAGTGTCTGCTTCAACGAAACAAACCCTAGGGCTTGTCGAGCAGATCGCCTCAAAGACTTTGTGTTGATTTTGGGGACTTTCTTGACGGCGGCTTCGGGGAGCTCTGCCGGAAAGTAGTCGCCAGTAACCAACTTCCTCTTCTTGCTCTGTCCATTTGATGGTGTGATAGATGGTTGAGTCAGCTTGAGCACAAAAATTCCTGGTTCCACAGGTAACTTGAGTGCGGCACACTTTGACAGGCCGTCTGCAATGTCATTCTGAGCTCTTGGAACGTGTTCCATCTGCAAGCCGTCAAAATGCTCTTCCAGCTTCCTCACTTCATTAATGTAGGCTTCCATCAACGGACTCTGATAATCTTTGTTCACTTGACGGACGACAAGCTGTGAGTCACCCCTGACAATAAGCTTCTTGATCCCAAGGTCCGCCATGATCTCGAGTCCGCAAGCAAGCCTTCATACTCTGCAGATTGTTTGTTGCTTGCTCCTTGGGAAAGTGCATCTGGACCACGTACTTGAGGTGCTCTCCGGTGGGTGCGACAAGTAGTACGCCCGCACCGGCGCCTTGCAGCGAGAAGGCACCATCAAAGTACATGATCCATTCTTTGCTTGCTTCCTTGACGGGGATGCTCCTCTCCGGAGTTTTTTCATTAGGTGTTGGCGTCCATTCTGCTATGAATTCTACCAATGCTCGGCTCTGAATAGCTGAAGTACTTTCAAACTTGAGGCCAAAGCTTGACAACTCCAGTGCCCACTCGACAATCCTGCCTGTTGCTTCTGGAGTCTGCAGTATCCTCTTCAACGGAAAGCGAGTGACAACTGTGATCTCATGTGCTTGAAAGTAATGGCGCAGCTTCCTCGAGGCCATGAGAAGGCCGAAGCAACTTCGCACACCGTAGTATTTTGATCTAGCTCCTGCAGAGGGAGCCGACAAAATAAACTGGGCGCCGCACCATCTTCTTCGCTTTCTCTTCTTGTGGCTGCGCAGATCCATCCTTGCCGAACCAGAACTTATCGGGAAGCCCCGCTTGTCGCCGACTCGCTTGCCGCGATCGCTGGCTCATCATCCGCCTCCTCTCCGCTACTAACGCAGCACTAACCACTTGATTGGTTGCCGCCAGATATACCAAAGAACTTCTCTTGTGGCTTAGGTGCGACAAGTATTGGAGTGGAGGATAGGTATCTCTTCAAGTCTGCAGCGCAGCCTCCGCTTCCGAGTCCATTTCATTGACCTGCCTTTTCAAAATTTTGAAAAATGGCGAGGCGCTCAGCAGACTTAGAGATGAACCTCTTGAGAGCAAAGAACACAACCGCAAGTCTTCGCACATCCTTGACGCGCTTCGGTGCTTCGATCTGCTCAATGGCTTTGATCTTGTCGGGATTGGCTTCGATCCCCGCTGAGATCTGAAGAATCCGAGAAGCTTGCGGAAGGAACTCCAAACACGCACTTCTCGGATTCAACTTGAGATTGATCTTGTGCAGATTTGCAAAAGTCTCGCCCAAATCTTGGATCAAAGTTGTTTATCTCTGCTTTTGACCACTATGTCATCCATGTAAGCTTCTACATTTACGCAACTGTGGCTCAAAAGCATGACTGTCTACTCTTGCAAATGTTGAACCAGCATTCTTTAGTCCGAAGGCATCCGTACAAAGCAAAGATCGTGCCACATGGAGTAATGAATGCGGTTTTCTTCATCCTCTTCGCCATGAAGATTTGATGATATCCTGAGTATGCATCAAGGAATGAAAGCGATCACATCCTCTTGTGGAGTCGACAATCTGGTCAATGCGCCGCAAGGAAATGGATCCTTGGGACAAGCTTTATTAACATCAGTGAAGTCAATACAAAGCCTCCACTTCCCATTTGCTTTGCGCACGACTACTGGATTGGCTAACCACGTTGGATGGAGTACTCCTCGGACCAGGCCTGCTGCTTCCAATTTCTTGATCTCCTCTGCAATGAACTCTTGACGCTCCACTGCTTGCTTCCTAACTCTCTGCTTGACGGGCCGCGCGTGAGGGCAGACGGCAAGGTGGTGCTCAATTACTTTCCTGGGAACACCGGAGATGTCAGATGGTTGCCATGCAAACACATCGACATTTGCCCGCAGGAAAGCAACGAGCGCGCTTTCCTATTTAGAATCAAGCGTGGCACTGATGGTGAAGGTACCACCAGTGCCGTCCTCCTTGGCGGCCACTTTCTTGGTCTCTGGTGAAGCTGTCTTTGCCTTCTTGCACTTGCCGGTGGAGCTCGATGGCGCGTCCTCGACGGTAGCGCAGCACTCCAAAGAGGTGCGCTTGCCGGAGTGGGCATCAGAGCTACTCTTGCCGTACTTGGTCTTCTTCTTCCCCCCGGGAGCTTCAGCGGCAAGTGGTTTGCATTCTGCTGCGGCTCTTTGCTTCCCAGAGATCTTGTCGGTGCAGATGAGTGCATCTTTCTTGTCGCCATGGACGAAATGACACTTATCGGACCAGCATCTTGAGCATGTTGTAGGCGTAATGAGAGGCTGCCATGAACTTGGCAAGTGCTTTGGACGGCCAAGTATCCCATTGTAGGGCAATGGGAAATCAACAACGCCAAATGTGACTCTCTCGTCACGAAATTCAGCTCGCGCCAAACGTTCTCGGCAAGATGATCTTCCCTTCGCTTGCTCCTTCCGGGTTGATTCCTTGAAAGGTGTCGGTCTCTTCGAGCTCACCGTCGGGATCCGAGCTTCTTGAGCACCGCGGAAGAGATCGATTCAGCCGGCCCGCCGTCAACCAAAGATCTTCGTGACCTTGAGGTTGCGGATGGTTGGCGAAACCAACATCGGCAAGCACCCGACCGCAGTTATGCGATCAGGGTGATCCTCAACATCAAAGACGATGGGCGTGTTGGACCACTTCAGGGGCTTGCGCGACTCGACGGACGGTTCTGCTGCGTTCACTTCCCGCACCCACTGTTTGAGTTGGCGGTGCGAGGTGTGCAAAGAAGCACCGCCGTCAACGCACAAAACCTCTGTTGCCTTCTGAAACTCCTGCTCGTTGGTCTCATCTTCCTCCATCTCGTCATCTTCGTCTTCGTCTTCGTCCTTGTCGCGGCCGCGGGGAGGCCTATCTCCTTGCCACTGCTTAGCCTTGCCGCGGCGCCCTCCCCGGGCAGGACGCTTCTTGCCGGATCCTCCGCCACCTTCCTGGGCCTTCTCCTTGTCACGGCGCTCGTATTCAGCTTTTTGTAGCTCAACAAGCTTCTCAACCTTCTTGCAGGCCTGGAGGTCATGGCCCTTGGTGTGGTGGATCTTGCAAGATCGCTTGCGAGCCGTCCCCGCTTGTCGGCGGCCACCACAGCCTCGCCGGAGTCACCAGCTTTGGCCTTCTCGACGCCACCTCCGTTGCCGGACTGCTCGACGACTAGTACATCCTTAGCTTTTCTCTTTTTGTTGTTCCGCCTCCGGTTCTTCTTTGCCGGGGCGGCATCCACACTGTCAGATCCTTCTGCTCCCGCGTTCTCTCCGGGGAGTTTCCTCCCCTCCTCAGCTCGTGCACACTTGTCGGCCAGAGCATATAGCTAGCTGACATCTCTGATTTTGCACATCGCCATCTCCTCTCTCATCCTGCGGTTACGCACGTTCTGATGGAATGCGCTAATAACCGCGGCAGGGTGGACATCTGGGATGTTGCGCTGCACCTGGCTGAATCTCTGTATGTACTTGCGCAGGGGTTCTCCTTCCTTCTGGGCGAGCAGATGAAGGTCGCTCTCCGCCATGGGGCTTGTCACGCGTGAAGGCGCCGACAAACTGATGGCACAGGTCCGCCCACGAAGAGATGGAGTTATCCGGCAAGTGCATGAGCCAAGATCTGACGTTGGGCTTGAGCACCAGCGGGAAATAATTGGCGAGGATCTTCTCGTCGCGCCCCCCGGCAGCCTGCACCGCGATGGTGTAGACGCTGAGGAACTCCGATGGATGTATCCTGCCATCGTATTTCTCGCACGCGTCGGCTTGAAGTTCTTGGTCTCGGGCATCGACTGCCGCAGCTCACAGTGAACGCAGGCAACCTACACGACGGCAAGTCGCTGGTTCCCCTGGCGCATGCATATCGACAATGGGCCCAACGCGCTGGTCGATTGGCCGCTTCTCTTCGACGCTCGTCACGAAAAGTCGGCGTCTTCATGTCGCCGTTTGGAGAACTTGGCGTTGATCGCGGCGAAGCTCGCGGGTCCGACGACGCGGTGGAGTCGGTGTCGAGGTTGGCTGGCGAAGTCGGCGATCTTGGCCTTCGGGCGGGAGTGCACGGTGGTGGCACCCCCAGCAGTCTTGTCGGCGTCGGCTCGCGCCTGGGCGTCTTGCCGGGGCTTCGATGTGCTTGGTTGCCGGGGCTTGTCGCCGTTAAGCGGCCGATGAGGCTCGAATGGTGGCCTCCGATCGCCGATCTTATCTCGCGCCGAGGGTAATCTAGAAGTAGCTGGGCTCGGGCCAGCGCTTCCTCTGGAGTCTTGGGTGGCGGCGGCGAGCGACGCGAGGTGCGGGATATGCTCAAACTTCTAACAGTGTTAGAAGGAGCAACATCTCGCCCAGGCGACCGTATTGCGCTCGTGCCAGCGTGTTGACGTGTACGTTGGCCTTGAGCGTCCCGCGACCCACCAGCTTGGCCTTGTTCCAACGCGAGTATGATGCTAGGAGCACCGTGGCGTTGCAGATCCTGCACCTCCTGGGAGGGGTGCGGTGGATGTACAGACGCTGAAGCTTGCGGGGCCTTGTCCTTGGACCTGGTGACGACGTGCGTCCCACCGTCGGCGCCCGCTCCTCCGCCGGCGTCCACCCCACCGCCCGTTTGCTCCGGTGGCGGTAGGATAGTCGTAGACGGAGCGGCCACCTCCGAAGCCTTCTTCTTCGGTGGCATGTCGATGAAGATGTTGATGGAGCGCGCAGACGCCGGATCAGAAACGCACGACCTCGACGCCCCCCTACCTGGCGCGCCAAAGATGTTGTGGGAAACGAACACCTATGGGGCAGGGCCCCTTTTCGGTCCGGCAAGGGAGCGGAGGGCGCACGAAGAGCAGATCGAGGCGAAAGCACGCGAGGGATTTTACCCAGCTTCGGAGCTCTCTGGAGAGATAAAACTCCTATTGCTGCTTTGTGTTTCTATTCTGTTCTTGCTCAAGAGCGTGGGTGTGTTGTAGTGTCGAATGAGTCGAACCCCTTCTACGTGCGCATGGGCCTCCTTTTATAATCTAAAGGGGTCACCGACAGGTGGCTGCGTAGAGAGGGGTAAAAAAGTAAAAACGGGGGTTGGTACAACCGCTATCAACAGTGCCCCCTACCTAACTCTGACGGCAGGGGACAAGGGCATTTAATGCCCGTCCGGTCGCCCAAATAGTGTAAGAAACGACCGTTAGGGGTGCCACCGATTGCCACGATGGCCTCCTTGTCATCTTCACTTCCCACCTCGCACCGCTTGGCTGCACAGCTACCCGCCACGTGCACTAGGAGCGATCCTATGGCGACACGTCGCCAGATGCGCTGGAGCATGGGCGCAGAGTGGTGGCTTCGCCGCGGCAAGCGCCTTGCCGCAGTCGCTGTCTTGTCGCGCCCGCAAGCTTGCCGCTCGCCGGGTATTGGTTGGCCTTCCCAGCAAGCTCCTCTTGCCGGGGTCTCGTCCTTCCCGGCAAACTCCTCTTGCCGGGACTCTGTCTTCTCATTAACACTTTGTTCTTGAATGGCAGTAATAGGAATAACGAAGGATCTTGGCGGACGCCCGGCAAGCCTTGCCGCGGGGCGCTGCGACTGCCCGTGCACAAGTTCGGGATACTAAGGTACCCCTAGTTTAGTACACCAACAACATAATTTTAACTTCTTACCTCAAAGCCTGTTAGAAGGCTGCTGCAGGCTTCGGTCAGACCGCTCTTGGCGAGCTGAACCTTCTGAATCACCGCACTCATGATAGAGTGGTGTTCTTCCTACATGGAAGCGCCTTTGAGCGCCTCCACCAAGTTGTCCGGCGCCTCCGGTTGGACGAGGGCCGCCGGTGTCACGGTCTTGCCCTTCTTGCGAAGGGGCGCTGCTGACTCGGAACCACTGCTGGTTCCGTGTGGAGTCCGCGCAAAAGTCCGGAGGCTGCCTTGCGGCGCCTCTGTAGCCTCCTCCTGATGGGTCCCTTCTTGGGATCCCACCTCGGTGTCCTCAGCGGCGCGAGGGGTGGAGGCAGTCGGAATGGAATCCACATCCGATGGAGCCAACGACCCGCTCGATGAAGCAGGAGATCATCGTCGGCGAATCTGCGGGCGGTATGTGGCATTAGAAGGACACTATGTGACACAAAAGAAATTGCAGATCATTCGTAATCAGGATACTTACGATCTTGCGGAGGCCCGCCCTCGAGGGCCACTTCTTCTTCGCCAACGCTGGCGTTGGCGGAGCTGTCCGGGAATAGTTCTTCCCTCTTGATTCTTCGGCCTCCCCTGCTGGGAGGCCTTCCTCTTCTCTCTCCTCCTCAGGAGAGAGTCTTCTTCCTCCTCCTCATCTTCGAGGGAGGAATCCGCCTCGAGTCGCTCGGACACCAAAACGGAACTCTTTCGAGTACCCGTGGCCACCTTCTTGGCCTTCTTCTCCCAAGCACCACATGTGGTGCCGGAACCAGCAGCCCAGCTAGACAGGCGCCCACCGGGTTTTCGGTATGGGAGCCGCAGGCGGATGAGCTGCTCGGCCTTCTTCATCCAAATTCTGTCAAAGGAAAAGGGAGATTGAAACCCGCTTAGGGTCGAACTATTAACAACAAGTGTCCCGTAAAGGGGTAGAATCACTTACCTCGTTAGCTGGACGCTGAGTGAAATCCGCGATCTTCCGTCATGGATGCGGGGCTTCGCGCCTTAAACAGCACCTCCAGCGCCTTCAGACGTCAGGTCAAGAGCTCGCTCAACACCGTGTGCTGTCAGGCCGGATCAAACCCCCACAGTTGAATGCCCGTTCTTGGCATGGGAGAATCCGCGACAAGCATGACTTGGACCACATTAACAAGCTGAGCTTCTTGTTCACCAGCTTCTGGATACAGGCTTGGAGTCCCGTCAGCTCTTCGAACTACCCCATAGCAAGCCCTTCTCTTTCCGGGAGGTGAGCTGCACAGGGATACCAGATCTGAACTCGGGGCCGCCGCCACGAGGGTCGTCTTGGCTCGGTGAGGTAGAACCACCCCGACTGCCACCCCTTGACGGACTCCACGAAGGCCCCTTCGAACCAGAGGACGTTGGGCATCTTGCCCAACATGGCGCCTCCGCACTCCGCCTGCGTGCCCTTCACTACCTTCGGCTTGACATTGAAGGTCTTGAGCCACAAGCCTAAGTGGGGCTGGATGCAGAGGAAGGCCTCGCACACGACGATGAACGCCGAGATGTTGAGGATGAAGTTCGGCGCCAGATCATGGAAATCCAGGCCGTAGTAGAACATGAGCCCCCGGACAAAGGGGTGTAGTGGAAAGCCCAGTCCGCGGAGGAAGTGGGAGAGAAATACGACCCTCTCATGGGACCTAGGGGTGGGGATGAGCTGCCCCTTGTCGGGCAGCCGGTGCGCGATGTCGCCGGAAAGGTATCCGGTGCTGTGCAGTTTGGCGATGTGCTCCTCCTTAACGGTGGAGGCCAATCATTTACCTCCTGCTCCGGACATGGTCGGAGAAGGTTGAGACGAGATGCGCGAACTTGGGCGCTGGAGCTCGAAAAGGTGAGATGGATAAGCAAAGGAGGAAGAAGGCGAGGTAAAAGGCGGATCCTTATCCCTTATATATAGGCGACGAAGACTATACGCCCCCACCGCCCGGTAAAACTCGCTTATCTCCCAAGCGCCACCATCAATGGCGCGGTTGGGTTACCCACTCCGTATTGATGAGAATCCCGGAATAAGGGGAACACGATCTCGCTCGACAAGACGTGCTAAGAAACCGCCGCTAAACGCTACCGAGGTGGTATATAAAAATGATTCAAGTAAAGGCTTGGTAGTGGCGTGACGTCACGCTACAAGATACGCCGCCAGATTGAACTTGTGTACATAATATTCTCTCTACGGTGGAGTGTGGAATTTATTTTGCAGAGCCAGACACTATCCTGGTGTTCACAATCTTCTATGGATTATTCGAGGAGGAACCCGCCTTGCAATGCCGAACATTATGCGCGCCGGACTCATCGTCATTGAAGCCAGTTCAGGCTACCGAGGAGTCCTCGACTAGGGGTGTCCGGACAGCCGGACTATCATCGTCCACGGACTCCAAGACTACGAAGATACAAGATTGAAGACTCCGTCCGTGTCCGGATGGGACTTTCCTTGGCGTGGAAGGCAAGCTTGGCGATACGGATATGTAGATCTCCTACCATTGTAACCAACTCAGGTAACCCTAGCCCTCTCCGGTGTCTATATAAACCGGAGGGTTTTAGTCCGTAGGACACAACAACCATTACAACAATCATACCATAGGCTAGCTTGTAGGGTTTAGCCTCCTTGATCTCGTGGTAGATCCACTCTTGTACTACCCATATCATCAATATCAATCAAGCAGGAGTAGGGTTTTACCTCCATCGAGAGGGCCCGAACCTGGGTAAAAACATTGTGTCCCTTGTCTCGTATTACCATCTGCCTAGACGCACAGTTCGGGACCCCCTACCCAAGATCCGCCGGTTTTGACACCGACAATGGCTTTATAGAATGCTTCATGTGCTTCACTTATATCATTTGAAGTTTGGATTGCCTGTTTCTCTTCACATAGAAAACTGCCCATTTGTAGAATGCTCTTTTGCTTCACTTATATTTGTTAGAGCGTGGGCATATCTTTTGTGGAAAGAATTAAACTATCTTGCTTCACTTATATCAATATAGAGAGATGACAGGAATTGGTCATTCACATGGTTAGTCATAAAATCCTACATAAACTTATAGATAGCTGAATATGATATGTTTGATTCCTTGCAATAGTTTTGCGATATAAAGGTGGTGATATTAGAGTCATGCTAGTGGGCAGCTGTGGATTAGTAGAAATACTTATGTTGAGGTTTGTGATTCCCGTAGCATGCACGTATGGTGAACCGTTATGTGATGATGTCAGAGCATGATTTATTTATTGATTGTCTTCCTTATGAGTGGCGGTCGGGGACGAGCGATGGTCTTTTCCTACCAATCTATCCCCCTAGGAGCATGCGTGTAGTACTTTGTTTCAATGACTAATAGATTTTTGCAATAAGTATGTGAGTTCTTTATGACTAATGTTGAGTCAATGGATTATACGCACTCTCACCCTTCCATCATTGCTAGCCTCTTTGGTACCGTGCATTGCCCTTTCTCACCTCGAGAGTCAGTGCAAACTTCGCCGGTGCATCCAAACCCCGTGATACAATACACTCTATCACACGTAAGCCTCCTTATTTCTTCCTCAAAACAGCCACCATACCTACCTATAATGGCATGTCCATAGCCATTCTGAGATATATTGCCATCCAACTTCCATCATCATCATATACATGACTTGAGCATTCATCGTCATATTGCTTTGCATGATCGTAAAATAGCTAGCATGATGTTTTCATGGCTTGTCCATTTTTTATATCCTTGCTATGCTAGATCATTGCACATCCCGGTACACCACCAGAGGCATTCATATAGAGTCATATCTTTGTTCTAGTATCGAGTTGTAATATTGAGTTGTAAGTAAATAAAAGTGTGATGACCATCATTATTAGAGCATTGCCCCAGTGAGGAAAAGATGATGGAGACTATGGTTCCCCACAAGTCGGGATGAGACTCCAGACTTAATGAAAAAAAGAAAGGCCAAAGAAGCCCAAATAAAAAAAGGGAGCCAAAGAAGCCCACCAAAAAAAAGAGAAAATAAAAAAATAGAAAAAGAGAGAAGGGGCAATGTTACTATCCTGTTACCACACTTGTGCTTCAAAGTAGCACCATGTTCTTCATATAGAGAGTCTCTTGAGTTATCACTTTCATCTACTAGTGGGAATTTTCATTATAGAACTTGGCTTGTATATTCCGATGATGGGCTTCCTCAAATGCCCGAGGTCTTCATGAGCAAGCAAGTTGGATGCACACCCACTTAGTTTTCAGTTTGAGCTTTCATACACTTATAGCTCTAGTGCATCCGTTGCATGGCAATCCCTACTCCTCACATTGACATCAATTGATGGGCATCTCCATAACCCGTTGATTAGCCGCATCGATGTGAGACTTTCTTCCTTTTTGTCTTCTACACATAAACCTCCACCATCATATTCTATTCCACCTATAGTGCTATATTCATGGCTCACGCTCATGTATTGCGTGAAAGTTGAAAAGGTTTGAGAACATCAAAAGTATGAAACAATTGCTTGGCTTGTCATCGGGGTTGTGCATGATTTGAATACTTTGTGTGATGAAGATGGAGCATATCCAGACTATATGATTTTGTAGGGATAACTTGCTTTGGCCATGTTGTTTTGAAAAGACATGATTGCTTTATTAGTATGCTCGAAGTATTATTGTTTTTATGTCAAATGATAGACTATTGCTTTGAATAACTCGTGTCTTAATATTCATGCCATGATTAGATATATGATCAAGATTATGCTAGGTAGCATTCCACATCAAAAATTATCTTTTTTATCATTTACCTACTCGAGGATGAGCAGGAATTAAGCTTGGGGATGCTGATACGTCTCCGCCGCATCTATAATTTTTGATTGTTCCATGCCAATATTCTACAACTTTCATATCTTTTGGCAACTTTTTATATTATTTTTGGGACTAACATATTGATCCAAAGGCTCAATGCGCCGCCTCGCTTGTTGCATGTTTTATGTTTCACAGAAAATCCATATCAAACGGAATCCAAACGGGATAAAAACGGACGGAGATCATTTTTGGAATATTTGTGATTTTTGGGAAGAAAAATCAACGCGAGACGGTGCCGAGGGGGCCACGAGGCAGGGAGCGCGCCCCTGACCCTTGTGGGCACCCCGTAAGGCGGCTGACGCTCTTCTTTTGCCGCAAGAAAGCTAATTTTCGGAGAAAAATCTAGGCGAAGGTTTCAATCCAATCGGAGTTACGGATCTCCGGATATATAAGAAATGGTGAAAGGGCAGAACCTGGAAACGCAGAAATAGAGAGAGACAGAGAGACAGATCCAATCTCGGAGGGGCTCTCGTCCCTCCCAAGACATGGAGGCCATGGACCAGAGGGGAAACCCTTCTCCCATCTGGGGAGAAGGTCAAGGAAGAAGAAGAAGAAGAAGGGGGCTCTCTCCCCCTTGCTTCCGGTGGCGCCGAAACGCCGTCGGGGGCCATCATCATCACCGCGATCTACACCAACACCTCCATCATCTTCACCAACGTCTCCATCACCTTCCCCCATCTATATTCAGCGGTCCACTCTCCCGTAACCCGCTGTACCCTCTACTTGAACATGGTGCTTTATGCTTCATATTATTATCCAATGATGGGCTTCCTCGTCAAGCTCTCCATCGCCCAGTTCCCCATGCTCGTCACCTTGTGCGACATGCCGTGCCTGGAGAGGAATGGGGCAAGAACAGGGATTACAGGACACTTATCTTTTTTCCCTTAATTTGTAGGCACTTGCCAAATCTTAACTTTCTAGGAAATGTACTCTACTGAGCCCATGCTTATGTTCTGTAAGATTTGTACTTGAATCAGCATATCAATGAAAAAGATGAGCTTTCGCCGGGAACTCATGCACGTATACGTTCGTGCAGAGGCAAAGTGCCCCTTTAATAAAAATAAATGAGTCTCCCCGGCAAGCTACCTTGTCAGTGCTCCTGTGCCTACCGAAGAATCACATCTGCCGGGTTACAGGCGCAGGGTCCAGCCCCCTGCCAAACTCTTCTTTTGCCCAAGGTTACTGCAACTACCCTGACCGAATCAGCATTCGAGTCGGGGATGGGAGCACCCTAGTCTAGACAGAGTGGCGGGGTTTTCTAATGCACAAATCACAAGTTACGAACATGAATGGGCAAGGGAGGAACTTTATCTGATTAAGTTGTTGGTGGAGGCACCGCGCCAAGCAGTCTTCTCAATTTCTTGTTGGGGCGTCGTTACTATGGCTGGAAGGAAGAGAGGACAGGGGCATGGAGCCTTGGCGGTTTCCCAGCACCTGTTAGGACCTATGGTGGCACAATTTCCTGGACAAGTACACATGCATACATATATAGATATAAACATGCAAACCAGCAGGGAATTGTACATGCTAAAAACTATCTCGCTGCATGCAGGGTCTACGCCTCGCTCTGTACATAGGATTACATGCCTCGCCGGCAAGGCTAGTACAAAAGGTGGTTGCCATAGCTCCCAGCAACCGCGCCCTATGGGTAAAACTTGCGAAGATGTTCGATATTCCAGGAGTTGCTCACTGGAATGCCATCTTTGGTCTCCACGCAGACTACGCCGGGCCTGGTGACTCGTATTACCCGATAGGGGCCTTCCCACTTTGGTGTCAACTTGTTTGAATTCTTGGCTGATTGAACGCGTCGAAGAACAAGGTCGCCTTCCTCAAGGCTTCGGGCATGAACCTTGCGGCTATGATAGCGGCGCAAGGCTTGCTGGTAGCGAGCGGCTCGCACAGCAGCTCGAAGACGATCTTCCTCAAGGAGCATCGCATCATCTTGGCGCAACTGCTCTTGCTCAAGCTCATCATAAGCGAGCACTCGAGGTGACCCGTATATGAGTTCACTGGGGAGAACTGCTTCTGCCCCGTAAACCAGGGCAAAGGGTGTCTGTCCAGTGGAACACTTAGGCTGGCCGGCATGTGTCCTTCTTCGTTCCTGTGTCCGTCCCTTCGGGGAAATGTCACGCGGTGTCTACCGGAGTCCTGTTAGCCTGCTACAGCCTGGTTTACCGGAGTCCTGCTAGCCCAGTTGCTACAGCCCGGATTCACTCGCTGATAACCGACATGTTCGTTGTTGGGTCATGTATGCCTGTCCCTGTAAGTTAGTGCCATTTTGGGTTCACGACTAGCCATGTCAGCCCGGGCTCCTTATCATATAGATGCTAGCGACACTATCATATACGTGTGCCAAAAGGCGCAAACGGTCCCGGGCCTGGTAAGGCGACACCCGTGGGAATACCGTGCGTGAGGACGCAAAGTGATATGAGGTGTTACATGCTAGATCGGTGTGCCATCGAGTCGGGGTCCTGGTAGCTTTGGTATGAGAGCTTGACTGCCTGTAGGATTACCAAGCCAAATTGGTCGAATTTGAGTCTAGAAATTCTTTAGTTATATAAGGGAATTGATTGTGGGATGGAACGTAAGGCTCTTTTTACTCCTTATACCTTATGCCTTCTGATCTGAGTATCCTATCTTTTCTACGGGGTTAAGAAACTAGGCTTTCTCTTCTTTCTATCAGGATCACGTGTTACTAATCCATAGACTTATAAGATTGGTAAATTCAAGCCTTAGTTCAGTTCCTACTATCTCCGTGTATTCATAGTTGATCTCAGAACCTTGATATTGTGATGTTGAGTGGTTATGCCACCATTTGCGTGATGTTTCAGAATCTCTTTTGAGCATTTACAGCCATTATGCTATCCGAGTCATCCTAGGTTTCTAAACAGTCTAATGCATTTGCAAATCCCTTCTTACCATTCCGAAGTTTCTTTGTGCCAGATCAACCACACTAATTAGTGTGTTGAGGTACTTTGCTGCCTCCGCATTTATGTTGGAGCTATTATTTTGACCCTAGGTGTCTAGTATCACCTAGTAATCTAGCCATGTTTTGTGTTCCCAGTGTGATCATTCTGGCCATCATTCTCGAAAGCATCCCGTGATGCTACTTAGTAGTAGGTATTCTACTCCTGGGTTCTTGAGCCCAAAATTCACCCTACCTACTTCATGTTGATAGTGTTTGCTAGTTCCTTTAGGATATTAGTAACCTTTGCGATAGTCCTCGAGATCCATGGTATTTCTTTCTTCCAGATACCATGAACTCCTTATGGCAGAAGTTCCTCGTTGAACCAGAAGATCACAACCAGAGTGCTCTTGATGAGTTCTTGATTCTATGTTGTGACTCTGCCAGTCCTACCTCTCTGCATGGATTATCTGGAAGAAATATATTGAACTCGTTCGACATGCTAGTCCATGCATCCACAACTCAGAAAATCATATGTTATCTTGGGTTGTCCCTCTTTAGTTGTCTTCTGACCTCGTCTATCAATTAATAGTCAAGAGTATGCGTGCATTCGTTCATCGATGCCTATTACCCTTGTGGTCCGTCAAGCCATTCTATTCGGAATGACTAGGAGAAACAAACTCCAGCACCTCATCCATATCCAGGATTGGGTCAAAGTAGTTGTACCTCGCAGATCAAAATGCCAGCCCAACTTTTGTTCTGTCCTACCCTGAAGTATTACCAACCTTATGTCAGGATTGTCATGAGAATTGCACCACCTCTTATGAATTCTTGATACAGTGATACTTCTCGCCCTCATTATTCATTCCTTGGGTTCCATGTTGTTGCAACCGGAATACCGACAGGTGAACTATGATGTGTGAAATCAATACTCCTAGCAACCTTGTTGCCTGGTAGTTAAAAGACAATAATTTCATTCTTAGCGTGTTGGTTCTTGAATCATCATTCTAAGATAGATTGTGCTACCTAGTCCTTATTTTCGGTGCACTCTTCGATCAATGAGTTAGGATAGTGTCAATCCTTGCTTATTCGATCATATCGCCTTGCCCTGAAAAGCAAGATTGTTCCCGAGCTTAGTAACATATTGGTGGTTCGTGGTTTTCCGTATGTCTTCTCGGAAGTAGCACCAGGTTGTCACCTGACCGCTATGTTGAGTCCGTGATCAAGTTGGTTTATCTCTATGAACCACCCTTTCTCCAAGAATTTGTGTTGGATACCCTGAGCTAGTTGGTTGAGCTAGACAACAACTTGGAGAGTTGGAAGATGAAAGCTTGTCCCGCTTAGTTCATCTCCAAAGGGATATCCTTGCATTTGTGTGTTTGTTGAAGAAAGATGATATCTTCATTGATTGATCCTTGTGGTTAATTGCTGGATCTATTGTCTTACCAAACCTTTGATTTGCATATGGGCTATCGTCAAATCAAGTCAGAACCAATGATATTCGTAATGTTGTCTTACTCGTGGTTGTTTCCTCGAGCATACACCATTATATCTTCTGGGTCTGACCAATGCTAACACCTTGTTTACATAGTTATGGAATTCCATCTCCATGGGAATCTCGATGACTTGTTGTTGTGCTCATCAGCAACATTTTATCCTCTCCATGATTCATGTTGAACATCTAAGTTAGTAATGGAAACTTTAATAAGCATTATCTTCATGTTCCATTCATGAAGCATATGTCCGGATAAAAGAAGTGACTTCCTCTAGCTCATGTGCATTTGATGCAAGTTGCCGCCGTGAATTCAAGAAAGTTAGTTTTGCTTCCTCCGGAATCATCCCAAGTCAGTCATGCACGTGCGGAGTATTCTATGGTCTGATGGACTGATCATCTTCATTCCATACGTATCCCTATCACACCAAGCCACTGATTGATTTGTTCAAGGAGAAGAAGTTCCTTCATAAGAGCTAATCATGACTTATGTTAAGACTTCGTTATCCTCGATGATGGTTCCCAACCTGAACTCGATAGTGTTTTATGATAAGACTACTACGTGGTCATGCTTGTCCAGGACAGCGTGTTCACATGTTTGTAGCAGAACCAGCTCATGATTTGGAGCTTACTATCGTAGTCCATTTCCCGAGAATATCGCAACATCGTCTCGTCGATTTGTGTTGCAAACTTTAATTTTTCTTTCTAGACTTGATGAGTCTGGAATATTCTGACACCAACCAGATCTGAATCTCAGGCAGATATGATGGTTGGAACATTTCCCAAGAACTATAATATTGGTCTCTCGATAACCGGTAAAGTGGATGTCGTGGTGTAGGATCGTTGAAGGAAAGAGTGTCTAGAGGGGGGTGATTAGACTACTCGACAAGATAAAAGTTTATGCCTTAAGACAAAGACAAGTTTTTGGCAAGTTCACAATGGAGATCAAGTCAAGCAACATGCATACAAGTCAAGTAGCATACTACACATGCAATTCTAGAGTATGGGCAGCGGAAAGTAAATTGCATATGAAGTAAAGAGAGGTGGAGAAGATCAAACGCAGTTTGGAGACACGGAGATTTTTCTCGTGGTTCCGATAGGTGGTGCTATCGTCAATCCACGTTGATGGAGACTTCAACCCACGGAGGGTAACGGCTGCGAGAGTCCACGGAGGGCTCCACCCACGAAGGGTCCACGAAGAAGCAACCTTGTCTATGCCATCATGGCTTACGCCCACGGAGGACTAGCCTTACTCGGGGTAGATCTTCACGAAGTAGGCGATCTCCTTGCCCTTACAAACATCTTGGTTCAGCTCCACATCTTGACGGAGGCTCCCAAGCGACACCTAACCAATCTAGGAGGCACCACCCTCCAAAAGGTAATAGATGGTGTTGGTGATGATGAACTCCTTGCTCTTGTGCTTCAAATGATAATCTCCCCAACACTCAACTCTCCTCACCGATTTGGCTGTGGTGGAAGAAAGGATTGAGTGGAAAGCAACTTGGGAAGGCTAGAAATCAAGTTTCATATGGTGGGAGTGGAGCAACTTGATCTCAACACAAGGGTAGGTAGTTCTCTTCTCGTAAATGTAAGGTAGGAGTGGTAGTTCTTTCGATGGCTCTCTCCACGAATGAAGAGGAGGTGGAGGGTATTTATAGCCTCCACACAAAATCCAACTGTTACACACATTTGACCAATCTCGGTCGGACCGAAGTTGACAACTCGGTGAGACCGAAAGTTCAAATCTTGTGAACGTTGGGATTTTCGTGGGACCGAAAATACAATCTCGGTTAGTCCGATTCTTCCAAAGACTAGGGTTTGCCATTCTCGGTGGGATCGACTTTATCATCTCGGTGACACCGATATGATTACGTATGTTCTGTAGGTTGGCAACACTAGTTTCGTGAGACCGAGTTTGGAATCGGAAAATCCAAATCACTAGGGTTTGGGTATATGGTGAGGTGGTTCATCTCGGTGTGGTGAGTTTATGGAATCGGTGGGACCGAGATTACTTATGAGTATATGTTGGAATGAAAGATTGTCGATAGTTTGGGAGATAGATCACTAAGCACTTTGAGCAACCAGATCATCATCATAACCTCATCCCTTTTAATAGTATTGGCTTTCCTATGGACTCAATGTGATCTTGGATCACTAAACCAAAATGGAGTCTTGAGCTTTTGCCAATGCTTTCCTTAGCATCCTAGGGGTCCACCTTTCCATCCTTTTGCCATGCCAGAGTGATTGACTTTCCTAAAATATACTTGATAAAAGCATTAGTCCAACCACAAAGTATGTTGTCATTAATTACCAAAACCACCTGTGGAGCAAATGTGCTTTCAATCTCCCCTTTTGGTAATTGATGGCAACACACAAAAGAAGATATCAAAGCTATCAAATAAAGACAGAATTATCACTAAAGCTTTGACAAACATGTAGTACACAGGCTCCCCCTACAAGTGTGCAAGATTTTCATAGATTATGGTTTTGGACTACCACAAGCACACAAGAGAGAAGAACAAGATGTGCTACATGCAGCTTGGCTATATGCATCAGAGCAGATGAGGATAAGATAAAGAAGATGCATATGTGCATGGTGATTTCTTGCAAACAAGTATTCACAAGCAAGTCACCATCATGCACATTCTGCAAGATGCATATACTTACCTTGAAGTTCCTTGGCATTGTACCAAGAAATAGGCTTGGGAAAACAGGTTAGATAACACAAGAGTATTTCTTCAACCAACAAAGAAGAACATCAAGAGTACCAAGCCGTGGATGACATGTATAAAGAGTGTCTCATGTTGAGCACAAACTTGAATCAGCAAACATGTCTCCCAAGACTAAAAGATTTTCAATAAGCTCGAGAGATTTTGCTTTTCATAAGATACCAATTGTGCTTTTCAGAAGATACCAATTGTGAGAGCGAGGAAAGCAAAATCAAAAGAATGATGCCAAAGGTATTATCACAAAGAAATACGGCAAAGCTTTGATGTGATCCTCTCCCCCTTAAGGTAAGATTGTTCTTCTTCTCCCTTTAAATCTTCTCTTCTCCCCTTATCTTCCAATCTCCCCCTAAGCTCCCCCTAAATCTTCTCCCCCTTTGACATCAAGTGCCGAAAAGGACAGTAAACTAGAAAGGTCAGGAAAGATGGAAGGAAAGAAGTGGGATCCTTAAGAATCACAACTGAGCAAACTAAGTATGCAGAATAAATCAGTTAGTTGAGCTGCAGAAGATGATATCCTGGTGAATGTAAATCGGTGACACCGAATTGATATGGATCGGTGAGTCCGAAAGTCAGAGACTTAGGGCAGATCCTTTTTCGGTCAGACCGAAGTATTCCAATCGGTGACGCCGAGTTTAATTCCAAGGAAATATAGAAATAAGTCAGCTCACTTTGCAAGGAATGTTTCAACAGATTTGCAATGAATTTGTAAAGGATTTTCAAGGAATTGATCAGAGCCAAAAAGATATTCACAAGAACAGAAGAAATAGAAATGAAAAAGATTGCTAGATGAAGTTTTTTTAATAAGCAAGAAAACTCAATGAGAGAGCATAGGAGAAAAACAGAAAAACTCCAAAACATATGTACTTCATCTAGATAGGGGTCGGCGACAAAGTCACCTATGTTTGAGTATATTGACTTAGGAGTCAAAAGAGAACATTTGATCATAGGTCATACTATCGCTTAAGCTCAAAATGGGGTTGCCATTTTTCGATTAAGCATTTGATGTGATCACATCTTATGAAGCTGCTTGTACTCATGACTTTGAGCAAAGCTCCTTCAAGATGTGAAGAACATACCTTGGGCTTGTTGTTGCTTGTACTCATGTAGGTGAACTTGATGTAGATGCTCATAGAATGTGAAGTTGGAGCACCATTTCCAATTGTATAGTTCATCTTCCTACATGGGTTAGGCAAGCAAGGAAATACTCAAGAATATCCAAGATGACAAGAGTGAAATACTGGATGTACTAGGTGTCAAAAAGGATATGTGGAGTCTTGTTCCTTGAACTCAACATCCCAAAGGGCTAGATACTTGGTCAATGACAAGATTACTAATGATTTGAGTGTGTGGTAATCTTGTGGAATGTAGATCTTTCAAGTACCTGCAAGGAGTTAGATGCAATACAAGGGGGCAAATGTGTCCAAGACATATGATCATCATCATAAGAGAAATATCAAGGATTAGTCAATTAGGCTCATGCCTTGCATGCATCAATGGAGTTTTCACTCCAAGTTTGAAGCATCAATGATGTTCAACTCACTCCTTAAGCGACAAAACACTTTCTCATCAAGTGGTTTTGTAAAGATATCTGCAAGCTGTTTGTCAGTACGAACATGCTTAAGATCGATGTCACCCTTTGCAATGTGATCACGAATAAAATGGTGACAAACTTCAATGTGTTTCGTGCGAGAGTGTTGCACGGGATTGTGTCCAATCTTAATCGCACTCTCATTGTCACAAAGCAAAGGAACATGTCTCGCATGTATCCCATAATCCTTAAGCGTTTGTGTCATCCATAGCAACTGAGCACAACATGAACCAGCAGCAATATATTCTGCTTGGCAGAGATAATGATACCAATTTTGTTTCTTGGAGGACCAAGATACAAGGGATCGACCGAGAAATTGACACGCACTAAGTTGACTTTCTATCAATCCTGCTCCGCATAGTCCGAGTCGGAATAGCCAACAAGATCGAATGAGGCCCTCTTAGGATACCAAATGCCAAAGTTAGGTGTGTGTATCAAATATCTCACAATTCTTTTAACAGCTTTAAGATGACATTCTTTAGGGCTGCTTGATATCGAGCACACATGCATACACTCAACATTATGTCGGGACGAGAAGCACGAGATATAGTAAAGAACCAATCATGGATCGGTAAACCTTTTGATCAACAGGTTCTCCATCTTTTGTCAAGTCATTATGTCCACTAGTAGGCATGGGGTTTTCATACCTTTGCTTTCTTGCATGTTGAACTTCTTGAAGAGATCCTTGGTGTACTTTGTTTGTGAGACAAAGGTACCTCCTTAGATTGCTTGATTTGCAACCCAAGGAAGAATTTGAGTTCACTCATCATGGACATCTCATACTTCTCCGACATAAGCTTTCCAAACTTCTCACTAAAATGAGGGTTAGTTGAACCAAAGATAATATCATCAACATATATTTGGCACACAAATAGTTCACCATCAACCCTTTTCGTGAATAGCGTTGAGTCTATTTTTCCAATCTCAAATCCTTTTTCAAGAAGAAAGCTAGTCAAGATTTGTACCAAGCTCTAGGAGCTTGCTTAAGACCATAAAGAGCTTTGTGCAACTTGTAAACATGATTAGGCTTTTAGGATTCACAAATCCGGAGGTTGTTTCACAAATACTTCCTCCTCAATTTCACCATTTAGGAAAGCACTTTTAATGTCCATTTGATAGAGAGTAATATCATGGTGGTTGGCATAAGCAAGAAGAATGCGAATGGACTCAAGTCTAGCAACGGGGGCATAGGTCTCACCATAGTCCATACCTTCGACTTGTGTGTAACCTTGTGCTACGAGACGAGCCTTGTTGCGGATGACTTGTCCATCTTCATCTTGCTTGTTCCGAAACACCCATTTGGTTCCAATGACATTTTGGTCATCATTGGGCTTCTCTACCAAAGTCCAAACGTTGTTCCTCTCGAAGTTGTGTAGCTCTTCGTGCATTGCGCTCACCCAATCCGGTCTTCAAGCGCTTCTTCTACCTTCATAGGCTCAAGACTAGAAATAAATGAGTAATGCTCACAAAAGTTAGCTAAACGAGTTTTAGAGCGAGTAATTCTCCGGCGTCGATGTCATTCATCATTTGTTCCACGGATGATTCTTCTTGACTCTTGCTCGAACTCGAGATAGCTTTTGTTGTGGTCGCGCTGAGCTTCCTCATCATCCTCATCTTCTTCTTCATCATTGTTGTTGGTGTTGTCTTGAGGTGGTGGAGAAGGAGGTTGTGGTGGATCTTCTTGTCGCACTTCCTCATCTTGGTGAGTTCCACTTGTGGAAGCCTCCATGTTGCCTTGAGGTTCATCTCTCCGTGAGGTAGGGGCTCCACATATGTAGATGAGGTACTCTCCTTCACTTCCATGGGACGGATCTTTCCAATAGATAGATCTTGAATGGCTTCCGATGGGTCTTTGTCTCCTACATCAATAGGCATTTGCTCTACTTATGAGCCGTTAGATTCATCAAACTTCACATCTACCGTCTCTTCAACCTTTCGGGTGAAATTATTGTAGACACGGTAGGTGTGGGAGTTTGATCCATAACCGAGGAAAAGCCTTCATGAGTTTTAGGAGCAAACTTAGACCGACGATGCTTATCAAGGATATAGCATTTTGAACCAAAGACACGAAAGTATCCCACTTGGGGTTTGTTACCGTGAGGAGCTCGTATGAAGTCTTGCCGAGGAGCTTGTGAAGATAGAGCCTGTTGATAGCATGACAAGCTGTCTCGACGGCTTCACCCCGTAAGTGTTTCGTGTCTTGTATTCATCAAGCATCGTTCTCGCCATTTCAATGAGCTGCTCGGTTCTTCCTCTCAACAACTCCATTTTGTTGAGGTGTGTACGAGTCGAGAACTCATGTAAAATCCCTTCCTCATCGAGAAAAGAGTCCACATGGGCGTTCTTGAACTCCGCTCCATTGTCGCTCCGAACTTTCTTGATCTTCACCTCAAATTGATTTTGGGCCTTTCTAGCAAAAGTTTTGAAGATTCTCTCAACTGCGATTTGTCATCAAGGAAAAATACCCACGAAATCTGGAATAATCATCAACTATAACTAGACCAAAGGAGTTACCACCAAGGCTTTTGTAAGCATTGGGACCGAAGAGATCCATGTGAAGAAGCTCAAGCGGTCTCCTTGTGGTCATGATGTTCTTCACGGGATGACTTCCACCTACTTGTTTTCCTACTTGACAAGCACTACAGAGTCTATCTTTGTCAAAGAAAACATCTTTAACACCAAGAATGTGATCACCTTTGATTAGCTTATCTAGATTACGCATACCAACATGTCCAACCCTTCTATGCCATAACCAACCTTTAGCAGATTTAGCAATGAAGCAAGTTCTAGGTTGAGCTTTCTTAGTGAAATCAACGATAGATCACCTCTACGGATACCGGTAAAAACCATGTTATGATTGTCACGACGAAAAACTTGGCAATCTACTTCGGTGAATAGCACATTGAATCCAAAGTCAGCTAATCTAGACACGGAAAGTAAATTGTATCCAAGTGATTCAACAAGCATGACATTTTTAATGGAGCTATCATGAGATATGGCCACCTTACCAAGGCCAAGTACCTTAACCTTGGAGTTGTCTCCAAAAGTCACATACTTGCGTGGACCATCGTTCTTTGCAAGCTCTCGAAACATGTCTTCATCTCCGGTCATGTGATCGGTGCATCCACTATCAAGAATCCACTCTTTTCCACCGGATATGTAGTCTCTCGATTTGCCATAAGATTGAGACTCTTCATGATCTTGTCTAGCTCGGTGTCCGAATCGAGTAATCGTCATCATGCTCATGCTCATCATCATATTGACCCATAGATAATTCATCATCAATACCTAGGTCAATTTGACAATGACTTGCATTAGTTTTGTCAATGTGACAATAATCATCGGAATGCAATACAAGAGCATTTCTAATTAGAACATTGATAAGTCCGGGATCACCCTTCTTTTTCATAAGATCACGAAGCTCAAAGAAGCATTTATCAAAGTTGGGATCATTGGGGCATCATATCAAATTCAATAGTCTTGTATAGAATTTCATCAAGACCTCTCAAAGAGTAGTCCGGATAAAGTTCTTCCAAGAACTTCCATATAGCATAGGCGCACTCAAAGTTTGTGACAAGCTCAAGTAAGTTATCGGGCAAACCTCTAATGATGAGATTTACAGTTCTAAGGTTACGAAGCAAATCAAGCTCTTCATCCATAGTAGGGTGCAAGGGTCAAATGGAGGTACATATGGGGTTTCAACATACTTGCATAAGTTGTACATCTTAAAGATAGCAAGCATTTCAATCCTCCACGAGTTATAGGACACTCCATCAAGAATAGGCACTCTATGACTAACAGTCCCAAACGTAGACACGTCCATCTTCCTCCAATGGTGTGCAAACCAAAGCAATGGAGACCAAAGCTCTGATACCAATTGTAGAATCGTTGAAGGAAAGAGTGTCTAGAGGGGGGGTGATTAGACTACTCGACAAGATAAAAGTTTATGCCTTAAGACAAAGACAAGTTTTTGGCAAATTCACAATGGAGATCAAGTCAAGCAACATGCATACAAGTCAAGTAGCATACTACACATGCAATTCTAGAGTATGGGCAGCGGAAAGTAAATTGCATATGAAGTAAAGAGAGGTGGAGAAGATCAAACGCAGTTTGGAGACACGAAGATTTTTCTCGTGGTTCCGATAGGTGGTGCTATCGTCAATCCACGCTGATGGAGACTTCAACCCACGGAGGGTAACGGCCATGAGAGTCCACGGAGGGCTCCACCCAAGAAGGGTCCACGAAGAAGCAACCTTGTCTATGCCATCATGGCTTACGCCCACGGAGGACTAGCCTTACTCGGGGTAGATCTTCACGAAGTAGGCGATCTCCTTGCCCTTACAAACATCTTGGTTCGACTCCACATCTTGACGGAGGCTCCCAAGCGACACCTAACTAATCTAGGAGGCACCACCTCCAAAAGGTAATAGATGGTGTTGGTGATGATGAACTCCTTGCTCTTGTGCTTCAAATGATAATCTCCCAACACGCAACTCTCCTCACCGATTTGGCTGTGGTGGAAGAAAGGATTGAGTGGAAAGCAACTTGGGAAGGCTAGAAATCAAGTTTCATATGGTGGGAGTGGAGCAACTTGATCTCAACACAAGGGTAGGTAGTTCTCTTCTCAGAAATGTAAGGTAGGAGTGGTAGTTCTTTCTGATGGCTCTCTCCACGAATGAAGAGGAGGTAGAGGGTATTTATAGCCTCCACAAAAATCCAACTGCTATACACACATTTGACCAATCTCGGTCAGACCGAAGTTGACAACTCGGTGAGACCGAAAGTTCAAATCTTGTGAACGTTGGGATTTTCGGTGGGACCGAAAATACAATCTCGGTTAGTCCGATTCTTCCAAAGACTAGGGTTTGCCATTCTCGGTGGGACCGACTTTATCATCTCGGTGACACCGATATGATTACAGAAGGTTACAGAAGGTTGGCAACACTAGTTTCGTGAGACCGAGTTTGGAATCGGAAAATCCAAATTACTAGGGTTTGGGTATATGGTGAGGTGGTTCATCTCGGTGTGGTGAGTTTATGGAATCGGTGGGACCGAGATTACTTATGAGTATATGTTGGAATGAAAGATTGCGATAGTTTGGGAGATAGATCACTAAGCACTTTGAGCAACCAGATCATCATCATAACCTCATCCCCTTTTAATAGTATTGGCTTTCCTATGGACTCAATGTGATCTTGGATCACTAAACCAAAAATGGAGTCTTGAGCTTTTGCCAATGCTTTCCTTAGCATCCTAGGGGTCCACCTTTCCAGTCCTTTTGCCATGCCAGAGTGATTGACTTTCCTGAAATATACTTGATAAAAGCATTAGTCCAACCACAAAGTATGTTGTCATTAATTACCAAAACCACCCAGGGAGCAAATGTGCTTTCACGTGGCCAATACACCCAGCCGGAAGACCTATTATTGTAGTATCTTGATTGAAGAAGTTGGCCACCTCCCCATAAGGATTTCGTAGGATTTACCTCCGTAGTTATTCCTTATGGATTCTTGAGCTCCCAAAGTCCGACCTGTTACTTGATGTTCTAGATACCAGACCATGTAAATGGGTTACGCTAGCACATCAAGGAGAACATTAGAAGCGGAGTGCTAAATGTCTCTTGGTCGATCATCCAGATTTTGTTTCCTTGGCCTCGCTAAGGTGAAATCTGAGAAGATGTTATCTTCCTTTGCATCTGCATCTTCCACTGGTATCCATCATGGTAGTACGTTGTGTTGCCAGGATCCTTGACACGGATGTTGGTAAAACCTTGATGAATACGAAAATGCTCAAATTCTTGAGAGCACGCTCAGACACTAGGTTATATCCTCGGTATCAATTGGAATGTGCCTTCCTTTTTGCCGAGTTGTTCAATAACCATAGTTTCCATTCCAAACTGGTATGACATTCTTTCGAATTCCTTCAAACGATCAATTTTGAATTGCCTCAGGCTGGTATGAAGAGTTTCAATGATCTATGGATCGAAGTAATTCTTTTGCCACTTAAGGGAAAAATTCTATGAGTCACCTCCCTCGAGGCGTCCCGTTATGGAATCATGACAATTATCTCCTCGCTACTTTGAAACCATGCACCATCTTACTCAAGCGTGGAATGGTTGCCTACAAATTTGAACCTTCGTCATCTGTTTCACCCCATCCCTCTGAATGTGTGCTTCGTGTCTCAGCTCAAGAGATGTTTTATATCTCACCCCATGAGTTGATCCTGAGTTGTTCGGTCTTCGAGAAGATTGATTCTTCTAGAGTTTTCCTTTCCTCTTCTTGTCATGTTAGTTGGAGTTCTCAGAGGAAGACATCGAGTCAAAGATGGTGATTGATTCAACATTCTTATGAAGTGCCACCTGGATCATGAAAATTATGTTAGTTTGCGTTCCCCCTTCATCCTACCCTACGCTTGAATCTCGGGACGAGATTCTTGTTTAGTGGGGGAGAGTTGTCACATCCCTAGCTTCTGGTGCTGCCTAGTGTTTGCATCTTGCTTGCATCATGTTTAACTTTCATGGAAAATTGAAATGGGGATGTTCAAACCCTAGCATCAAAAGGAATTCAAATAGGTTCAACCAAAATATTTTTCAATGATTTCAAAATGCCCTTTAAAAATGTTCATCATTTCCGGATCAAGGTGGAAGCATCTACCAAAAATGGTTCACATTTTTGCAGGACATATTTGGACTTTGAATTAATCCAAACATATTTGAATTGGGGCTATTTAAATGCTATATAGATTTTAGATGCTCCAAAAAATGTTGGAAATTGTTAAGGGTCACTTGAATAATTCAGAAAGCACCCATAATTATTTCTAGGATTTTATGAAATGGTTTAGCATTATTACTAAACCAAAACAGAGAAACAAAATAGAAAACAGAAACAAATGAGAGAGAGAGAGAGAAGTGCTTACCTGTGCAGCCCACCAGAGCCGGCCCAGCTCTGTCTTTGGTCCAAAGATCAGGCGGCCCAGCCCACCGCAGCCGCCACCGTCTTCAACCTCCTGCCAGTAGGCAGGAGGGCGTGTGTCTGATGTGCGCGCGCACGCGCCGGCCACCTCATGCTTGCCGCTTGCTCCTGGACGTCGCTAGGTGCGCCACGCGGACCCCAGAGCCTTCACGTTCGCTCCCACCCACCTCTGTTCATCCTCTCCCTCGCCCTCTCACCCGACCCGAGCGCCCCCGTCGCCGCCGCTCGCCATTGCCGTCCCCAGCGCCACTGCCTCGCCTCCCCACTGTGGCCATCGGCTCCGCCACAGCGCCCTCGAGCTCCAAGCCAACGGAGGCAAGCCCGGAAGCCCTGGAACGTCGCCAGCATCGTCGTCTTCACCGTCGGGCACCGGAGATCGTCGTCGCCGATTCGTCGTCCACAGGGCCTCCCCGAGCTCGCTGACCCCCTCTCCGACCCTGCTGTGAGCTCCTCTTCCTCTCCCCCTAGCTCCCGTGCTCGTTTGGCCTCCGTAGCCGCAGTTTCCACCGCACCCGAAAGCTCCCTGCCGCCGGCCATGGCGCCATCGTGGCTAGAGCCATAGTGGCTCGAAGCCAAGCTCATCGTTGTGCTCAGCGCACCACCAGGAGCCCGTAGCCACCACCAGCTCCTCCTCCCGTGCACCGCAGCACCGATCCCGTGAACACCCGAACACCGGCCGCCGCATTCGTGCTCGCCGCCGTCATCTTCGGCCACCCCCGCACACACCGCCTGCACCACTCGACGCGCGAGTCCACTAGCATCATGTAGCATGCCTCCGCCGTCGTTTTGGTCGCCGGAGCGCGAAACCTCGTTGCTCCACCGCGTCTGGCCTCGCCGGCGTCATGTCGCCGGCAGGTTTGACCTGTTCGACCCGGGGTTTGACCTCCCTGGGTTCAACACACGTGGGCCCCGCCCCTGACTAGATTAGTTGAGGACTAATTACCCCTGCTGACACTGACAGTGGGCCCAGTGGCTGTTAATTTGATTAGTTAGATTTAATTAACCCTGTTAGTTAATTGTGTCACTGACGTGTCGACACCACTGGTCAGGTTTGACCTGGACCAACCCGTTGGCCTACTGACGTCACCCCGACGTCATGCTGACGCGGATAACCTTTTCTGGATTTATTTAATTCAGGAAATTCCAGAAAAAGGCTTAAACTTCTAAAAATCATATAAATTCAACCGTAGCTCCAAATGAAATAATTTATATATGAGAAATGATCAGAAAAATCCAATCTATCCATCTGTACCATTTTCATGCATGTTTAAATAACTTAACCTTGCTGTTTAGTGCAAAACATGATAAGGCACTATTTAAATTCATAATTTGAGTTTGGGATTGAACCTTTTGTTCAAAATGACCCAAGTCGATCTGGTTGTAGTTGCACTAGGCCAACACACTCATATTGCCATGTCATGAGCATGAATCATATTGTGCATTGCATTGATTGTGTTTCTTTCTCAGTTGCCGGTAATTGCCCCCCCCCCCTCTCGATAGACGTGGTTTCGACGATGAGTTCGATGACACCGATGAAGAGCTATACTATCTTCAGAAGTGCCAAGCAAGCAAAACCCCCTTGTTCATTCCGATACAATCCCACTCTCTCGCTCCTGCTTTCTTTTACTGCATTAGGACAACAACGAATCAACTGTTACATGATGCGGTAGTTGAACCCCTTTCCTTTGCATGACCTGTCATTGCCACAGTAAATAGATGAAACCCACTAGCATCAGTAGGAGTTGTTTGAGCCCTGATGTGCCTACTCATTCATGCTTGTTTGTCATGCCTGCTACTGCTTAGAGTTGAGTCAGGTTTGATTCATCGGGGATGAATTGGAATGTGGTGAACATGTCCTACTGTTGAGAGCTAAGTGTGTGAACACAATTTGGTAAAGGTAGCGGTGAGAGGCCATGTAGGAGTACATGGTGGGTTGTCTCATTGAAACCGTCCTCAGGAACTGAGTTCTGTGTTTGTGATCCATGAACAGCTACTACCACGCATTGGAATGCTTAAGTGCCCCTCTCGACTTATTAATCAACCTGATCTTTGTCCAGGAGCTGCAACTAGTTTCTGGTGTTTGTAGGTAGTGTTAGTAGTCTACCAAGTGGCACCCGGTACAGGTGGGCTTGGGACAGACTAGGCACCATGGCACGGTGTACCAAGCATAGATCCACCTATCGAGGTGGGCTTGGGAACCCTGCTCTGTAGGATCGAAGAAGGTGAGAGTGTCTAGAGGGGGGGGGTGATTAGACTACTCGACAAGATAAAAATTCAATCTTTTATCAAGGACAGATTTTGGCAGATTTTGCATAACATACACAAGTCAAGTAGCTCACTACACATGCAATTCTAGAGTATGGGCAGCGGAAAGTAAATTGCACAAGTAGTAAAGAGAAGTGGAGAAGATCAAACGCAATTTGGAGACGCGGTGATTTTTCTCGTGGTTCCGATAGGTGGTGCTATCGTGCTTCCACGTTGATGGAGACTTCAACCCACTGAGGGTAACGGCAATGAGAGTCCACGGAGGGCTCCACCCACGAAGGGTCCACGAAGAAGCAACCTTGTCTATGCCATCATGGCCTCACGCCCACGGAGGGCTAGCCTTACTCGGGTAGATCTTCACGAAGTAGGCGATCTCCTTGCCCTTACAAACTTCTTGGTTCAACTCCACATCTCGACGGAGGCTCCCAAGCGACACCTAACCAATCTAGGAGGCACCACCTCCAAAAGGTAATAGATGGTGTTGATGATGATGAACTCCTTGCTCTTGTGCTTCAAATGATAATCTCCCCAACACTCAACTCTCCTCACCGATTTGGCTGTGGTGGAAGAAAGGATTGAGTGGAAAGCAACTTGGGAAGGCTAGAGATCAAGCTTCATATGATGGGAGTGGAGCAACTTGATCTCAACACAAGGGTAGGTAGTTCTCTTCTCGAAATGTAAGGTAGGAGTGGTAGTTCTTTCGATGGCTCTCTCCACGAATGAAGAGGGGTGGAGGGTATTTATAGCCTCCACACAAAATCCAACCGCTACACACATTCGACCAATCTCGGTGGGACCGAAGTTGACAACTCGGTGAGACCGAAAGTTCAAATCATGTGAGCGTTGGGATTTTCGGTGGGACCGAAAATACAAACTCGGTTAGTCCGATTCGTAAAGACAGGAGCTTGCCAATCTCGGTGGGACCGACTTTATCATCTCGGTGACACCGATTTGATGACGAAGGTTCTGAAGCTTGGCAACTCAAGTTTCGTGAGACCGAGTTCGAATCGGAAAATCCGAGATTTCTAGGGTTTGGCTTTATGGTGAGGTGGTTCATCTCGGTGTGGTGAGTTTGGAATATCGGTGGGACCGAGATTACTTATGAGTGTATATGGCGGTGAGAGTTGCTGATAGTTTAGGAGATGTATCACTAAGCACTTTGAGCAACCAGATCATCATCATAACCTCATCCCTTTTAATAGTATTGGCTTTCCTATGGACTCAATGTGATCTTGGATCACTAAACCAAAAATGGAGTCTTGAGCTTTTGCCAATGCTTGCCTTAGCATTTTGAGGGTCCACCTCTTCATCCTTTTGCCATACCAATGTGATTGAATTTCTGAAACATACTTGATAAAAGCATTAGTCCAACCACAAAGTATGTTGTCATTAATTACCAAAACCACCCAGGAGCAAATGTGCTTTCAATCTCCCCTTTTGGTAATTGATGGCAACACACAAAACAAGACATCAAAGCTATCTTGAAAGAAAGATGAATTATCACAAAGCTTTGTCAAACATGTAGTGCATGGCTCCCCTACAAGTGTGCAAGATTTTCATAAATTATGGTTTTGGACTACCACAAGCACACAAGAGAGAAAAGCAAGATGTGCTACATGCAGCTTGGCTATATGCAACAGAGCAGATGAAAAGAAGTGAGTGATGATGCATATGTGCATGGTGATTTCTTGCAAACAAGTATTCACAGGCAAGTCACCATCATGCACATTCTGCAAGGTGCATATACTTACCTTGAGGTTCCTTGGCATTGTACCTGAAGAAATAGACTTGGGAAAACAAGGTTAGATAACACAAGAGTATTTCTTCAACCAACTGCAAGAACATCAAGAGTACCAAGGACCAAAATCAAAAGAATGATGCCAAATGAGAATGATGCCAATTGTAATGTCCAATGTGAAACACGGCAAAGCTTTGATGTGATTCTCTCCCCCTTAAGGTAAGATTGCTCTTCTTCTCCCCCTAAATCTTCTCTTCTCCCCCTAAGTCTTCTCCCCCTTTGACATCAAGTGCCGAAAAGGACAGCAAACTAGGAAGGTTAGGGAAGATGGAAGGAAAGAAGTGGGATCCTTAAGAATCACAACGGGGCAATAAGAAAACGTGCAAAGAGAATCATTGAGTGGAGCTGCAGAAGATGATATCCTGGAGGAAATAAATCGGTGACACGAAACAAGATGGATCGGTGGGTCCGAAAGTCATGGACTTAGGGCAGATCCTTTTCGTCGACCGAAATATTTAAGTCGGTGACGCTTGAGTTTAATTCAAGGAAATACAGAAATAATTCAGCTCACTTTGCAAGGAATGTTTCAAAGGATTTGCAATGAATTTGTGAATGATTTTCGAGGAATTGATCGAGCCAAAAGGATATTCACAAAGAGTAAGAATAGAAATGAAAAGATTCCTAGATGAAGTTTTTTTAATGAAAACTCAATGAGAGAACATAAGAAAAAATAGAAATACTCCAAGACATATGTACTTCATCTAGATAAGGGTCGGCAACAAAGTCACCTATGTTTGAGTATATTGACTTAGGAGTCAAATGAGAACATTTGATCATAGGTCATACTCATCATTTAAGCTCAAAATGGGGTTGCCATTTTTCGATTAAGCATTCGATGTGATCACATCTTATGAAGTTGCTTGTACTCATGACTTTGAGCAAAGCTCCTTAAAGATGTGAAAAACATACCTTGGGCTTGTTGTTGCTTTGTTCATGTAGGTGAACTTGATGTAGGTGCTCATTGAATTTGAAGTTGGAGCGCCATTTTCACTTGTGTAGTTCATCTTCCTACATGGGTTAGGCAAGCAAGGAAATACTCACGGATATCCAAGATGACAAGAGTGAAATACTAGATGTATAAGTTGTCAAGAAGGATATGTGGAATTTTGTTCCTTGAACTCAACATCCCAAAGGGCTAGATACTTGGTCAATGACAAGATTACTCATGATTTGAGTGTGTGGTAATCTTGTGGAATGTAGATCATCCAAGTACCTGCAAGGAGTAAGATGCAATACAAGGAGGCAAATGTGTCCAAGACATATGATCATCATCATAAGAGAAATATCAAGGATTAGTCAAGTAGGCTCATGCCTTGCATGCATCAATGGAGTTTTCACTCCAAGTTTGAAGCATCAATGATGTTCAACTCACTCCTTAAGCGACAAAACACCTTCTCATCAAGAGGTTTTGTAAAGATATCTCGCAAGTTGTTTGTCAAGATTTAACATGCTTAAGATTGATGATTCCCTTGGCAATGTGATCACGAATAAAATGGTGACGAACTTCAATATGTTTCGCTCGAGTTGTTGCAATCGGATTGTGTCCAATTTTAATCGCACTCTCATTGTCACAAAGCAAGGAACATGTCTCACATGTATCCCATAATCCTTAAGCGTTTGTGTCATCCATAGCAACCGAGCACAACATGAACCAGCAGCTATATATTCTCGCTTCTAGCAAAGGATAATGGTACGAATTTTGTTTCTTGGAGGACCAAGATACAAGGGATCGACCAAGGAATTGACACGTACCCGAAGTTGACTTTCTATCAACCCTGTCTCCGGCATAGTCCGAGTCGGAATAGCCAACAAGGTCGAAAGAGGCCCTCTTAGGATACCAAATGCCAAAGTTTGGTGTGTGTATCAAATATCTCACAATTCTTTTAACAGCTTTAAGATGACATTCTTTAGGGGCTGCTTGATATCGAGCACACATGCATACACTCAACATTATGTCAGGACGAGAAGCACAGAGATATAGTAGAGAACCAATCATAGATCGGTAAACCTTTTGATCAACGGGTTCTCCATCTTTTGTCAAGTCATTATGTCCACTTGTAGGCATGGGGGTTCTCATACCTTTGCTTTCTTGCATGTTGAACTTCTTGAAGAGATCCTTGGTGTACTTTGTTTGTGAGACAAAGGTACCCTCCTTAGATTGCTTGATTTGCAACCCAAGAAAGAATTTGAGTTCACTCATCATGGACATCTCATACTTCTCCGACATGAGCTTTCCAAACTTCTCGCTAAAATGAGGGTTAGTTGAACCAAAGATGATACCATCAACATATATTTGGCACACAAATAGTTCACCATCAACCCTTTTCGTGAACAGCGTTGAGTCTATTTTTCCAATCTCAAAGCCTTTTTCAAGAAGAAAACTAGTCAAGCATTTGTACCAAGCTCTGGGAGCTTGTTTAAGGCCATAAAGAGCTTTGTGCAATTTGTAAACATGATTGGGCTTTTTGGGATTCACAAATCCGGGAGACACAAATACTTCCTCCTCAATTTCACCATTTAGGAAAGCACTTTTAATATCCATTTGATAGAGAGTAATATCATGGTGGTTGGCATAAGCAAGAAGAATGCGAATGGACTCAAGTCTAGCAACGGGGGCATAGGTCTCACCATAGTCCATACCTTCGACTTGTGTGTAACCTTGAGCTACGAGACGAGCCTTGTTGCGAATGACTTGTCCATCTTCATCTTGCTTGTTCCGAAACACCCATTTGGTTCCAATGACGTTTTGATCATCCTTGGGCTTCTCTACCAAAGTCCATACCTTGTTCCTCTCGAAGTTGTGTAGCTCTTTGTGCATAGCGTTCACCCAATCCGGGTCTTCAAGTGCTTCTTCTACCTTCATAGGTTCAATACTAGAGATAAATGAGTAATGCTCACAAAAGTTAGCTAAGCGAGTTTTAGAGCGAGTAATTCTCCCGGAGTTGATGTCATTGATCATTTGTTCCACGGGAGACTCTTGCTCGGACTCGGGATAGCTTTTGTTGAGGTTGTGGCTGAGCTTCCTCATCATCTTCATCTTCCTCTTCTTCTTCTTCATTGTTGTTGGTGTTGTCTTGAGGTGGTGGAGAAGGAGGTTGTGGTGGATCTTCTTGTTGCACTTCCTCATCTTGGTGAGTTTCACTTGTGGAGGCCTCCATGTTGCCTTGAGGTTCATCTTGCCGTGAGGTAGGGGGCTCCACATATGTAGATGAGGTACTCTCCTTCACTTCCATGGGACGGATCTTTCCAATAGATAAATCTTGGATGGCTTCCGATGGGTCCTTGTCTCCTACATCAATAGGCATTTGCTCTACTTGCGAGCCATTAGATTCATCAAACTTCACATCTACCGTCTCTTCAACCTTTCGGGTGAAATTGTTGTAGACACGGTAGGTGTGGGAGTTTGATCCATAACCAAGAAAAAAGCCTTCATGAGTTTTAGGAGCAAATTTAGACCGACGATGCTTATCAAGGATATAGCATTTCGAACCAAAGACACGAAAGTATCCCACTTGGGGTTTGTTACCGTGAGGAGCTCAGATGATGTCTTGCCGAGGAGCTTATGAAGATAAAGCCTGTTGATAGCATGACAAGTCGTCTCGACGGCTTCCCCAAAATGCTTCGATGTCTTGTATTCATCAAGCATCGTTCTCGCCATCTCAATGAGCGTTCGGTTCTTCCTCTCAACAACTCCATTTTGTTGAGGAGTGTACGAATCGAGAACTCATGTAGAATCCCTTCCTCATCGAGAAAAGAGTCTACATTGGCGTTTTGAACTCCGCTCCATTGTCACTCCGAACTTTCTTGATCTTCACCTCAAATTGATTTTGGGCCTTTCTGGCAAAGGTTTTGAAGATTCTCTGAACCTGTGATTTGTCATCAAGGAAAAATACCCACGTAAATCTGGAATAATCATCAACTATAACTAGACCAAAGGAGTTACCACCAAGGCTTTTGTAAGCATTGGGACCGAAGAGATCCATATGAAGAAGCTCAAGCGGTCTCCTTGTGGTCATGATGTTCTTCACGGGATGACTTCCACCTACTTGTTTTCCTGCCTGACAAGCACTACAAAGTCTATCTTTGTCAAAGAAAACATCTTTAACACCAAGAATGTGATCACCTTTGATTAGCTTGTCTAGATTACGCATACCAACATGTCCAAGCCTTCTATGCCATAACCAACCTTTAGCGGATTTAGCAATGAAGCAAGTTCTAGGTTGGGCTTTCTTAGTGAAATCGACAATATATAGATCACCTCTACGGATACCGGTAAATGCCATGTTATGATTGTCACGACGAAAGACTTGGCAATCTACTTGATGAATAGCACATTGAATCCAAGTCACTAATCTAGACACGGAAAGTAAATTGTATCCAAGTGATTCAACAAGCATGACATTTTGAATAGAGCTATCATGAGATATGGCCACCTTACCAAGGCCAAGTACCTTACCCTTGAGTTGTCTCCAAAAGTCACATACTTGCGTGGACCATCGTTCTTTGCAAGCTCTCGAAACATGTCTTCGTCTCCGGTCATGTGATCGGTGCATCCACTATCAAGAATCCACTCTTTTCCACGGATACGTAGTCTCTCGATTCGCCATAAGATTGAGACTCTTCATGATCTTGTCTAGCTCGGTGTCCGAATCGGAGTAATCATCATCATGCTCATGCTCATCATCATATTGACCCATAGATTGTTCATCATCAACACCTAGGTCAATTTGACAACAACTTGCATTAGTTTTGTCAATATGACAATAATCATCGGAATGCAATACAAGAGCATTTCTAATTAGAGCATTGATAAGACAAGGATCACCCTTCTTTTTCATAAGATCACGAAGCTCAAAGAAGCATTTATCAAAGTTGGGATCATTGGGGCGCATCATATCAAATTCAATAGTCTTGTATAGAATTTCATCAAGACCTCTCAAAGAGTAGTCCGGATAAAGTTCTTCCAAGAACTTCCACATAGCATAGGCGCACTCAAAGTTTGTAACTAGCTTAAGCAAGTTATCGGGTAACCCTCTAATGATAAGATTTACAGTTCTAAGGTTACGAAGCAAATCAAGTTCTTCATCCATGGTAGGGTGCAAGGGGTCAAATGGAGGCACATAGGGGGTCTCAACATATTTGCGCAAGTTGTAAGTCTTAAAGATAATAAGCATTTAAATCCTCCATGAGTTATAGGACACTCCATCAAGAATAGGCACTCTATGGCTAACACTCCCAAACGTAGACACGTCCATCTTCCTCCAATGGTGTGTAAACCAAAGCAATGGAGACCAATGCTCGATACCAATTGTAGGATCAAGAAGGTGAGAGTGTCTAGAGGGGGTGATTAGACTACTCGACAAGATAAAAATTCAGTCTTTTATCAAGGATGATTTTGGCAGATTTTGCATAACATACACAAGTCAAGTAGCTCACTACACATGCAATTCTAGAGTATGGGCAGCGTAAAGTAAATTGCACAAGTAGTAAAGAGAAGTGGAGAAGATCAAACGCAATTTGGAGACGCGGTGATTTTTCTCGTGGTTCCGATAGGTGGTGCTATCGTACTTCCACATTGATGGAGACTTCAACCCACGGAGGGTAACGGCCGAGAGTCCACGGAGGGCTCCACCCACGAAGGGTCCACGAAGAAGCAACCTTGTCTATGCCATCATGGCCTCACGCCCACGAGGGCTAGCCTTACTCGGGTAGATCTTCACGAAGTAGGTGATCTCCTTGCCCTTACAAACTTCTTGGTTCAACTCCACATCTCGACGGAGGCTCCCAAGCGACACCTAACCAATCTAGGAGGCACCACCCTACAAAAGGTAATAGATGGTGTTGATGATGATGAACTCCTTGCTCTTGTGCTTCAAATGATAATCTCCCCAACACTCAACTCTCCTCACTGATTTGGCTGTGGTGGAAGAAAGGATTGAGTGGAAAGCAACTTGGGAAGGCTAGAGATCAAGCTTCATATGATGGGAGTGGAGCAACTTGATCTCAACACAAGGGTAGGTAGTTCTCTTCTCAGAAATGTAAGGTAGGAGTGGTAGTTCTTTCGATGGCTCTCTCCACGAATGAAGAGGGGTGGAGGGGTATTTATAGCCTCCACACAAAATCCAACTGCTACACACATTTGACCAATCTCGGTGGGACCGAAGTTGACAACTCGGTGAGACCGAAAGTTCAAATCATGTGAACGTTGGGATTTTCGGTGGGACCGAAAATACAAACTCCGTTAGTCCGATTCGTGTAAAGACAGGAGCTTGCCAATCTTGGTGGGACCGACTTTATCATCTCGGTGACACCGATTTGATGACGAATGTTCTGAAGCTTGGCAACTCAAGTTTCGTGAGACCGAGTTCGAATCGGAAAATCCGAGATTTCTAGGGTTTGGCTTTTATGGTGAGGTGGTTTATCTCGGTGTGGTGAGTTTGGAATATCGGTGGGACCGAGATTACTTATGAGTGTATATGGCGGTGAGAGTTGATGATAGTTTAGGAGATGTATCACTAAGCACTTTGAGCAACCAGATCATCATCATAACCTCATCCCTTTTAATAGTATTGGCTTTCCTATGGACTCAATGTGATCTTGGATCACTAAACCAAAAATGGAGTCTTGAGCTTTTGCCAATGCTTGCCTTAGCATTTTGAGGGGTCCACCTCTTCAGTCCTTTTGCCATGCCAATGTGATTGAATTTCCTGAAACATACTTGATAAAAGCATTAGTCCAACCACAAAGTATGTTGTCATTAATTACCAAAACCACCCAGGGAGCAAATGTGCTTTCATGCTCACATCGTTTGGGCCCGTGAGCGACACCCCGGCCGGATCTCCTTGCGGATGGAACCCGAATAGGCGATAAACCTGGACGAGAGACTTGTGTGGTTAGTCAGGTCGTGGCCGACTCCCTCGCCAGGCTTCCGCTTGAAGGTTGCCGAGATACACGAGGTGTACATGGCGGTAAGTGGCGAGAGCGTATGTGAAGAAGTACACCCCTGCAGGGTTAACATTATCTATTTGAATAGCCGTGTCTGTGGGAAAGGACTTCTGGGTTGCCTCTACAGTTCATAGACAAGTGAAAGTGGATACTCTAAAATGCGCAAGATAAGAGTGAGTGCTATGGATGGTGTTCTCGTGGGGAGACGGGAGCGGATCCATAGTGTTGTATTGATATGGTGAATATGTGGACTCGTGTGCGCCACCTCAAAAGAGTTACTTGCAGTCGTAGTTTAGGATAGCCACCGAGTCAAAGCTGGCTTGCTGCAGTTAAACCCCACCACCCCTTTGTTGATAATGGTGCATATGTAGTTAGTTCTGATATAAGTCTTGCTGGGTACATTTGTACTCACGTTTGCCTATTTTATGTTTTTGCAGAGAGACTTCAGTCTCACTAGTAGTTCCGCGTGGACTTCGACGTTTAGCTTGTTACCTCAGCTACGATCTTGTGCCCTCGGTAGTATCTGGTAGTTAGTCAGGCTTCTCGGCCTTTTTCATTTGTAGTTGTCTGTACTCAGACATGTTAAGCTTCCGCTTGTGCTTTGACTTGTATGCTCTGAGTGTTGGGTCATGAGACCCATGTTTGTAATATCTCGCTCCTCGGAGCCTAATGAATAAAATACTTGAGTTGTAGAGTCATGTTGTGATGCCATGTTGTATTTGCACATATCGAGCATATTGTGTGTATGATATTGAAATGCTTGGTATGTGTGGGATCTGACTATCTAGTTGTTTATCCTTGGTAGCCTCTCTTATCGGGAAATGTCTCCTAGTGCTTCCACTGAGCCTTGGTAGCTTGCTACTGCTCCGGAACACTTAGGCTGGCCGGCATGTGTCCTTCTTCGTTCCTGTGTCTGTCCCTTCGGGAAATGTCACGCGGTGTCTCTGAGTCCTGTTAGCCTGCTATGACCGGTTTACTGAGTCCTTTAGCCCAGTTGTTACAGCCCGGATTCACTCGCTGATGACCGACACGTTCGTTGTTGGGTCATGTATGCATGTCCCTGTAAGTTAGTGCCACTTTGGGTTCATGACTAGCCATGTCAGCCCGGGCTCCTTGTCATATAGATGCTAGCGACACTATCATATACGTGTGCCAAAAGGCGCAAACGGTCCCGGGCCTGGTAAGGCGACACCCGTGGGAATACCGTGCGTGAGGCCGCAAAGTGATATGAGGTGTTACATGCTAGATTGGTGTGCCATCGAGTCGGGGTCCTGACATTTTCTCTCTTATTTTACAAGGTTTACATGAAGAGGAAGAATGCCGACAACTGGATTCTGTGCTGGAAAAGGAGCAAATATTAGAGACCTATTCTGCACAACTCCAAAAGTCTTGAAACTCCACGAAAGTCAGTTTTGGAATATATTAAAAATATTGGGCGAAGAAAGCACCAGAGGGGGCCATCCACTGTCCACGAGGGTGGGGGGCGCGCCCTACCCCCTGGGCGCGCCCCCTGCCTCATGGGCCACCTGGAAGCCCCCCGATGCCCATCTTCTGGTATAAGGTGTCTTTTTCCCTGGAAAAAATCATAAGGAAGCTTTCGGGACGAAGCGCCATCTCGAGACAGAACCTTGGCGAAACCAATCTAGGGCTCCGGCGGAGCTCTTCTGCCGGGAAAACATCCCTCTGGGAGGGGGAAATCGTCACCATCGTCATCACCATCGATCCTCTCATCGGGAGGGGGTCCATCAACATCGACATCTTCACCAGCACCATCTCCTCTCAAACCCTAGTTCATCTCTTGTATCCGATCTTTGTCTCAAAACCTCAGATTGGTACCTGTGGGTTGCTATTAGTGTTGATTACTCCTTGTATTGATGCTAGTTGGTTTATTCGGTGGAAGATCATATGTTCAGATCCTTTATGCATATTAATACCCCTCTGATTATGAACATGAATATGCTTTGTGAGTAGTCACGTGTGTTCCTGAGGACATGGGAGAAGTCTTGTTATAAGTAGTCATGTGAATTTGGTATTCGTTCGATATTTTGATGAGATGAATGTTGTCTTTCCTCTAGTGGTGTTATGTGAACATCGACTACATGACACTTCACCATTGTTTGGGCCAATAGGAAGGCATTGGAAAGTAATATGTAGATGATGGGTTGCTAGAGTGACAGAAGCTTAAACCCTGCTTTATGCGTTGCTTTGTAAGGGGTTGATTTGGATCCACATGTTTCATGCTATGGTTAGGTTTACCTTAATTCTTCTTTCGTAGTTGCGGATGCTTGCGAGAGGGGTTAATCATAAGTGGGATGCTTGTCCAAGGAAGGGCAGTACCCAAGCACCGGTCCACCCACATATCAAATTATCAAAGTAACGAACGCGAATCATACGAGCATTATGAAAACTAGCTTGACGATAATTCCCATGTGTCCTCGGGAGCGTTTTCCTTTATATAAGAGTTTGTCCAGGCTTGTCCTTTGCTACAAAAAGGATTGGGCCACCTTGCCGTACCTTAGTTACTTTTGTTACTTGTTACCCGTTACAAATTACCTTATCACAAAACTATCTGTTACCGATAATTTCAGTGCTTGCAGAGAATACCTTACTAAAAACCGCTTGTCATTTCCTTCTGCTCCTCGTTGGGTTCGACACTGTTACTTATCGAAAGGACTACGATAGATCCTCTGTACTTGTGGGTCACGGGTATCTCCGTACCTAGTTCAATATCGTTACCGGTAAGTCTCTTTACTCGTTCCGTAATACATCATCTCGTAACTAACTCCTTAGTCACTTTGCTTGCAAGCTTCTTGTGATGTGTATTACTGAGAGGGCCTAGAGATACCTCTCCGTCATACGGAGTGACAAATCCCAATCTCGATTCACGCCAACTCAACAGACACCTTCGGAGATACATGTATAGCATCTTTTATGATCACCCAGTTACGTTGTGATGTTTGATAGCACATAAATTATTCCTCCGATATCCAGGAGTTGCATGATCTCGTGCTCGAAGTAATATGTATTTGACATTAAGAAAGCAGTAGCAATAAACTGAACGATCATATGCTAAGCTAACAAATGGGTCTTGTCCATCACATCATTCTCCTAATGATGTGATCCCATTATCAAGTGACAACTCATGTCCATGGTTAGGAAACCTTAACCATCTTTGATCAACAAGCTAGTCTAGTAGAGGCTTACTAGGGACACGGTATTTGTTTATGTATCCACACATTTATTTAAGTTTCCGGTCAATACAATTCTAGCATGAATAATAAACCTTTATTATGAATAAGAAAATATAATAATAACAACTTTATTATTGTCTCTAGGGTATATTTCCATCAGAAAACATGATGCAAAATGGACGTATCATGGCTTCAGAGGTGTTGGATCTTTTGATGGCCTATCTCTCCCGATTATGGATGTTGAAGGACAATGCATGTTGGTACCTGGATGTTGCCAATAACTTGACCACTAAGATAGTCTGTTGGCAGTTGTCATCTTTATAAAACAATCTTGTGTTTTTTGTTGTGTTTCTATCAAGTACAAATATTGTAATTTTGAACAGGGACCCTTGTAATGTTCAAAGTCAACATGTGGTCTATCATCTTAGATTGAGGCGGACTTCAGGTAAAGTCCGATCAAAATATGATATCCCTTTTGCAAATATGATGTCTGACTACATGCACAAAACAATCTTGATGTGTACACCAACAGTCAAGATATTGGCAACACCTAGACAAGGTTCATATTCGAGCTTTCGATAATCTTGCACATGATCATGACCAGACATTAGTCAGGGCCATGTACTTACTATTCCTTCTCATTGGTTTTCTGTTTATTGTGTAGGTCACATACATAATTGTTTTCTTATTGATCAATCGGCTCATAGCCTATATTTTGCATAGCATGTGCATTAAGTAGTTTGAAGGAAATAAACACATTGATTGAGGGAAAATGGTAGAGATGAGGGGCATATGGAGAGATAAAAAAGGGATTAAGATCATACTAAATTAATTATGGTAACTGGAATGCATTTCAAAATCCATAACGTTTGATCTAAAGAGCTCTCATAAGAAAAGAAAATCCTAAATACTAGAATGTTCAAACTTCTTTGAGAAATGAGACGATTTGTGTGATGCTTCTACTTGTACATATGTGGGGGGGGGGGGGTCGTCAGGGGTTGCTCATGTAGCTAGTTACTCCGTTCGGGTTTATTAGGGCCCCTCTTATTTTGGGCTAAAGTTTGACCATTAATTTAACTTACAAAATCTAAACTATATGCTACAAAAATTATAACACTACCTTTTTCGAACACAAATCCAACAATATATTTTTTGTAGCATATACTTTCTTTTAGTTAAGTAGATTATCTAAGTTTGACCTAAAATATGAGGGAACCCAATAAACTCGGACGAAGAGAGAGGATCTGAATTGAATATCTATTTATGAGCCCAGACTCATCTTCACCTGGTTAAGAGAAAATTCAAAAATAAAAAACTTAAAAAGTAAAAAAGAAAATCCAATTTTATTTTGCATGGAGGATGATTTGATGTGTGAGGTCCCCTCTAAAATTCAGATCATTTGGACATATAAGTAGCTCTCACAAAAAGGATAAATTAGGCCAGAGCAGTAGATGAACAGTTAACTTTTCACAGACCCCAAATTTGTCTTTTTTTGCCGAGAGCTACTCAGATACCGAAATGAGCTGAAGTTTGGAGTGGACCTCACACACCTATGCATCTTTCATGCAAAAAAATTGGATTTCTGTTTGCACTTCTCTATTATTATTTTTGAATTTACTGTTCATCGCGGGAGCAGATGAGCTCGGAAGCCAAATAGCCGCACTCGGTTTGAATCAATTATAAAAAATCAAAATTATAAAACACTCTAAATATAATAAAAATCACATCGAGGTCCTTTCCTTCAACAACTTAGAAGCCCATATCTCCATAACTCAATCTTAATTTTATGGTTTATAGAAAATGCATCATTCCAGATTTTACTCGTATTATTACTGGAATCCGCAGTTGGCAGGGGGGCGTGTCAGTGTCACGTAGCAAAAAGTTTCGTTTTTATTACAAACTCCAAAGAGAGTGCGTGTACATGTCGGACAAACCGAAGGGGATAGGATAAGTTCAAAAAAAAAAAACCGAAGGGGATAGGAAGGCCACACGGCCCATGTCGGCCGAGCGAGCGGGCCCAGCCTCAGCGCCAGGTGGGTCGCCGCGCGGTAAGCGCACCGGGCATGTGGGCTGCCACTGCCACTGACACTGCCAATAAAAAGGCCGAGGCGGGCGCATCCCGAGGCCCCGAAACACCCGCTCCCTCTCGCGGCACGGCCACCACCCCACTCACACGCCGAGCGGCCGAGCCGTGCCCACCTCGCCCCCGTTTGACTCCGACGCGCACGCGCACGCATGGATGTGCGGCAGAGGCAGAGGAGGGTGGCGCCGCCGGCAGTGGGCCAGGCGGGAGCGCCCCGGGTGCTGCAGGCGGGGGACGCGCTGCCGCTCCCGATCCGGCACACGAACCTCATCTTCTCGGCGCTCTTCGCGGCCTCGCTCGCCTACCTGATGCGGCGGTGGCGCGAGAAGATCCGCTCCTCCACGCCGCTCCACGTCGTCGACCTCACCGAGATTCTCTCCATTTTCGGCCTCGTCGCCTCGCTCATCTACCTGCTCAGCTTCTTCGGCATCGCCTTCGTCCAGTCCATCGTCTCGTCCAGCGACGAGGACGAGGATTTCCTGGTCGGCCCTCCGGCCGCGCCGGCGCCGGCGCAGTGCGGGCTTCTCGGGGGCGCCGACGCGGTGCTGTCCGAGAAAATGCCCGAGGAGGACGAGGAGATTGTGGCCTCCGTCGTCGCCGGGAAGGTGCCCTCCTACGTGCTCGAGACCAAGCTCGGCGACTGCCGGCGCGCCGCGGGGCTCCGGCGCGAGGCGGTGCGGCGGATCACGGGGAGGCAGATCGAGGGGCTCCCGCTCGACGGCTTCGACTACGCGTCCATCCTCGGGCAGTGCTGCGAGCTGCCGGTGGGGTACGTCCAGCTCCCCGTGGGCATCGCCGGGCCGCTCCTGCTCGACGGCCAGCGGTTCTACGTGCCCATGGCGACCACCGAGGGCTGCCTCGTCGCCAGCACCAACCGCGGCTGCAAGGCCATAGCCGAGTCAGGTGGCGCCACCAGCGTTGTGCTCCGTGACGCGATGACGCGCGCCCCCGTCGCCCGCTTCCCCACCGCGCGCCGCGCCGCCGAGCTCAAGGCCTTCTTGGAGGACCCGGCCAACTTCGATACGCTGTCCGTTGTCTTCAACAGGTACACCAACACTCATCAGTCATCACCAAGTACTATACGACGACGAACTTATGATGCAACAGATGGCATTGTATTAACGCCCAGCTTGTGCTCGACGATACGTCTCTGAGGTTCAAGTCACGTGCCTAAATCAATATTAATTGCTCTATGCTATTTAAGATTTGAATTTCTGGAATTCTGGTGCAGGATGATGGTACGAGTATCACTGTCAAATATTTTTCATTTGTAGTAGAACACAACACGGTAACTAACTGTCTGGAAAATATGATATCTGAGCAGGTCGAGCAGATTTGGGAGGCTGCAGGGAGTGCAGTGCGCCATGGCCGGGAGGAACCTGTACATGAGATTCAGCTGCAGCACAGGGGATGCCATGGGGATGAACATGATCTCCAAGGGCGTGCAGAACGTGCTGGATTACCTCCAGGATGACTTCCCTGACATGGATGTCATTAGCATATCAGGTTCGCTTTGCTTTGCCACCACCTGCAGAAGCTGAACTACTTCACTTGAGTGACCTAATCTTCTCGTCGGAATGAAATTCCTAGTGACACCCTTTATTTTTTGCAAGACAGACTATATTTTTCTTATTATGGCTTACTGAAAGAAAAAAAGAACTTCATATAATAAGCAGAGTGTCCATTTGAAGGTACACATAGTTAGGCCCCGTTTTCAGCATGGATTAACAAGGATAAGCTGGCGCACTACAGAATTATTGGGTTGAGCTTATGGACAGCATATGGTGAACATTGGCATGTTCAATCAAAATATACCTTTTATAAAATCAAATTACCATTCAGGTCAAAAAAAATTAAAATCAGATTACCACTAATCCAACTTGGCATACCATAAGATGTTCAATTACATACGATACTTGCCATGATGCATTAGGAAGGTTTAGAAAGGGCTTTGAAAGCAATTTTTCTGGTAAGAAAATATATCTTTAATGCAAGATTCCTAGAATGAGTCAAAAATGATATTGACTTTAATAAGTACCAAATTTGAGTAGCTGGAACCACCTTTATTCTTTAACATCATGCATGTAGAAGGTTCAGGACAAAGTGCGTAAGCTCCAAGAATAATTATGCAAGAATAAATATTTGAAGCAGGCATATCACTGGGCCCTTTTTGTTTTTACACAAATTAACAACCGAGCCGTCTGCTGTTCGGTTATCATTTTGATAGTGGAACCCGATCCATGTTGGACTGTATGAGGGGAAAACAGCCTAGTCATCTTGCATATCATATTGGGCAATATATTACTCCCTCCCTTCCAGAATACTTTTCGTGGTTTTAGTTCAAAAGTATTTTGGAATGGAGGGAGTAATATACAGCAATATGATTAGCATAATTATGTGCATTATACTACAAGTAAAACAATAGATCTCTATGTTTTCAATTTTTTCCCCAATCTAATTATTATCATTCGGTATTGAAACCAGGTAACTTTTGTTCTGACAAGAAGCCAGCTGCTGTAAATTGGATCGAGGGGCGTGGCAAGTCTGTGGTTTGTGAAGCAGTAATCAAGGAGGAAATTGTGAAGAAGGTTCTGAAAACCAATGTGCAGTCTCTAGTAGAACTAAATGTGATCAAGAATCTTGCTGGCTCAGCTGTTGCTGGAGCTCTTGGGGGGTTCAATGCCCATGCAAGCAATATTGTAACAGCCATCTTCATAGCCACAGGCCAGGATCCTGCACAAAATGTGGAAAGTTCTCAGTGCATCACAATGTTGGAAGCTGTAAATGATGGCAAAGATCTTCACATATCTGTCACTATGCCCTCTATTGAGGTATGCAACTGTATTGTTTTTATTTGTTTTGTTATCAGTATATCCAGGCATTGTGCTGATGATGATCATCAAATACAGTTTTTTTTGGTCCCACTATAATTTTGATTTGCAACAAATGCTCTGCACGTAACTTATGGTCCCTAATGTGTTAATTAATACTTAATACGTCCACATCCTTATACATGTATTGTTGCTCGTTCGAATAAGTGCCCATCCCCATCGAGCACCTATTTATTGAAGAAAAGGTGGTGTATCAACTCTAACTGTATCTCCTCATATGGCCTAGCACTCTGGCTATATTATAGAACAGTGTTTTGTTATATACTTGAATAGTTCGTAACAGAAATTATATTTTGGCTACATAAGATCCAACTATACTTCGTCAGCTCAATCAGCCGATTCATATCAAAGGAATCTTTCCAGTAGAAAAGGAATATTTTCTGATGCCTTGTTTTCCTATTTAGCTACTTGTTGTCTTGAGCAGGCTAATTTGTCGATTATTTAGTCTTGTGCTTTGTGTTGCTACTTGCTAGGGTGAGACACATTTTTCCTACATATCCGATGCTTGTTTGTTTCCCAAAACATGCTGAGCTGTATAGCATGACTTGTTTGATAACATCTGAGAATATGACGAGAGTGATCGACATGTTGTGATTGTTATTTACTGCAAATGCAGGTGGGCACAGTTGGTGGTGGGACTCAGTTGGCGTCACAGTCCGCATGCCTGGACCTGCTGGGCGTGAAAGGCGCCAACAGGGAATCGCCAGGATCGAACGCGCGGCTCCTGGCCACCGTGGTGGCAGGTGGGGTTCTCGCCGGCGAGTTGTCCCTCTTGTCCGCTCTCGCCGCCGGCCAGCTCGTCAAGAGCCACATGAAGTACAACAGATCCAGCAGGGACATGTCCAAGGCCGCATCTCTAAGTTCTTGATTGACTCCACGAGCTGCAGCGCAAGAAACCAATGGAGAAATTCAGAGTGTGGCTTGATTCTACATACAGGCTTGGTTGGGTCTTGTCTTCCCTAAGACGCAATTAAAGTACTCATCAGCGTCAAGCCATCAACGTCAAGCTAAGAAGAGTTTGACCAATTTCTTCCTCGATGCTGGCCGGTGTTTCCGTCGTCGTTCTTCGCGTGTTGCTGCTGGCATCATCGTCGGACCTCAGACGCCCCGGGCAGGCACCGGAGAAGCTAACCTTTTTAGTCTGTTTGTGTTCATATAAGGCTTTCTGGTTGGGTTGGTTACTTGGCGCGCAAAGTGTGGGGATCTTTTTGTAGAATCGAAGTGTAGAGATCTCTCTCCTTGCTTCAGGAAGCCAGCCTTGTAGTGGTATCTGTTACACCCTTCTGTTTGGTCCTTTTTCCTGTCTGCTAGTCGAACAATGTCGAAAGTTGGTGACGTGATTGTAGAAAGTGATGTGGGTCTCGTCGGAGTTCTCCAGAGCGTGGTGGCGGCTCCGTCCATCCATTGTCGTGTCAGCGGAGCGTCGTGACCTTTCTGTAGATCTGCCTAACATCTATCCAGATCAGATGCATGTGTCAGCTGATGTTCAAGTGTCGCCCTCACGTGCCTGTCCCGGGTAGGTTTGTTGCATGAACCGGTGGACATCTTTTAGCAGTAGTAGCAATCTTCATCTTAGCAGTAATCTGGATCTGCGATCTGCATTGGCACCTCTGAGTAGTAATCTGGTGCCTGTGTTTTTGATGGGCATGTGGATGCACGTTCTGGCGATCGGATCCGGCACTGCACATGGACCTGAGATCGCGCTGTCTTTCATACGAGAGCTCTGTGTGCCCGGCCTAAGTGCGTCAACAACACCCAGGCTCCCCGAACCCTCCATATACGCTCGGATTGACCGCTTGATCGCTGACGGACGGCTTGATCGACCCAGACGGGCTCCTCATTATGGCTCTATACGCCATGACCGACCGACAACCCTCATATTGAGGCTAAATCTGAGGCACGCAAGGAAGCGTCCATTACAGACTATTGCAGGGTCCAGCATTAAAACACTAGGAAAACCATCATCTCAGACGGGCGTCTCCTTCGAGGGTGTGGACGCATTCATGCTGCCGCGAGGTGCCGCTCCGGCTCGCCGCACGACGGCAGCCCTAGCCGCATCCATTTTCCTCCCTCTCCGCGTCACCAGCCCTAGCCACATCCACTTCCCTCCCTCTCCGCTCGCCCTCGGCCGATAGCCATGGCCATCAAAGGATGATGACCTATGTCATAGTCACACCAAAGTGGCGCCTCCAACTACTCGAGGAAATCGGGCAAGGTGTGAAGCCCGGATCACAACTGACCTGCCTCGATACTCATCGAAACCAGGAAGGAGGAGGAGGCGAAGCAGAACATGCCATGGAGGAGGCGGATCCATCTACGGACTTCGCCATGGAGGACTCCATGGCAGAGTTCGAGGTGTCCCAAGCGGAGGAGACGGTGGAGCAGGTGGCCATCCTCGACTCCATCTAGTCGGAGGCTAAGGTGGAGGCCAACCGCCGCTTCCTCCGCTAACGAAGGGCGCATATTGACGAAATCTTCGCCGAGATGGAGTTCGACGACGAGTTAGAGTTGCCGTGGGCGGCCATCTATCCGGAGTTCGGCACGGAGATCGTCAACATCTCCAACGACAAGTAGTGTGGGTTGATGGGATATCTACATAGTATGTAGATTTTATTTTGCACAGTTTGTATGGTTTGAGATACCATCTTTCGGGTAGTTGGATGCAGTGGATGAAATATGAGGGCGATCGGGCACGTCCACGAACGTATAAGAAGGGTTGGATTTGCGAAGTCCGGTGCTCTAAGGAGGACATTGTGGATCACAGCTGCGTGCGTGCTGCGTGCATGGCGCCGCCCAAAGATCCTCCTGCTTTGGGAATTGAGATGATGGCCACCCGTTGCTCGCATCGTTGCGTGCCCATTGGCAAGATGCATACAAGTGCAGACAGCGTGGTTGGTGCACGTGACGCATGCCTCGCATGAGTGGCTCACGTTGCTGCAACGGTCTCGGCCTCGCGAGTGGTCCTCCGGCGGACCAGGCGTCCGGGCCCGCGAGGGTCCAAGGACAGGATCACCGGGGTCCAGAGGCATGAACCACGGGTGACCTTGCCGTTGATGGCCATCGACAATGAGTCCTCCAACTGTCCAACTCCAACAGAGCATTCCATTGAGTTTGATGTCGCCAGGCCGGTAGAATTTTTTCAAACCTCTGTCAAAGCCTCAAAGGGGTGTAGATACGGGTTTCAATTCACAGCAAAGATGTCACCTCACCCTTCCCTCAATTCCCTTCCCTTCCCCTCCCCCTCTACCTTTCGTATTCGTCCGAATGGATTTTCTTTTCTTTCTAATTCTAATACAAAAGACAAAACGGGCCACCTACAATTTTCTGGCTGTGCACGGGTGGAAGTCAGTCGACCAGGGACATATACCCCAGTTTCCAGTGTGGATATCCCGACACCTTCCTTTCTAGTGGTTCCCTAGATTTTTGTTGATCACCTTGTGGAGCCGTTCGGATAATCGGTGGAGTTGGTCGCAAATGCTATTTCTCGCCTGGTCGTAATAGGTCTTGTCTACATCGCGGCATTACTCGGCAGGCCCAATATTGTAGTTGTATATGAGTTTTTTTTAATTATAATTATTTTTCACTGTTTTCAATTGATCTACTCTGATTTTATTTGTTTTTTCTTTTTCTTTTTTTTCTTTGGTTTTCTTTGTTCTTCCACTTTTATAACATATGTATGATTCTTTTCATACACATTGCACATTTTTCGTATACATCAGGAATATTTTTTATACATACTTAATATTTTTTCAATATAGTTCATACACATTGTACATTTAAATACACATCTAAAAAATCTTTTATATTCGTTCAACATTTTCCAAACACATGTTTTGAACATTTTTCCGAACATGTTTTAAACACGTTTCAAATACAAGATAATACATTTTTTCGAACGATACAGTTTTTTTAACTATGCAAACATTATTTTATATTGTACAAACATATTTTTGAAATACGTGAACATTTTTGAGAATGTAATCCTTCCGTTTCAGAAAATAAAATGTTCTAGCATTTCTTTTAAAAATGGAGGTATATAAGATGCGTTTTAGTGTGTTTGTTCACTCATTTTAGTCCATATATAGTCCTTATTGAAATATCGAAAACATCTTACAATTAGGAACAGAGGTAGTAACATTTTTTCATTACACAAACATTACTCTGAATTGTATAATATTTTTATGTACATTTTATTGAAATGTGTGAACATTTTTTAAATGTTACATCCGACGGTGCCGAGTGGAAGGGCCGTCGCTCAACGGATAAAAGTTACTCTAGGGATAACAGGCTGATCTTCCCCAAGAGTCCACATCGTCGGGAAGGTTTGGCACCTCGATGTCGGCTCTTCGCCACCTAGAGCTGTAGGTGGTTCCAAGGGTTGGGCTGTTCGCCCATTAATGTTGTACGTGAGCTGGGTTCAGAACGTCGTGAGACAGTTCGGTCCATATCCGGTGTGGGCTTTGAATGGTACCAAAACTTTCTAAAAGTTGCACCAACATTCTTTTTTACACTGCATGAACATTTTTTTAAATAAGTATATTCTTTTTCACATATATGTATTCTATATTTTTTACAATATAAGCAATAGTAAAAGAACATGTATTTGACGTCAGCGTGACAAAACCACACGTCTACCTGGCTCATAGTGGGCTCCTTGTAGTAGAGTCGAGCTACTGTGATGTAGGGTAGAACCCTAGATGCCCGATCTTTCACGATTGGAGGGGATCCTACAAAGAACACGAAAAACTCGAGGGGAAAACGAGGGGAAACACAAGAGAAATCACTCAACCAACAAGATCCGGTTACACATATGCTAGATCCTTGAAACACAAAGAGTGATACACGATTCAAATTCAACAAGGGACGATACAAAGGGTCTTCTCCGTGAGGAGGTCTTGAAGGTTCTTCCCGTGTTGAGGTCTTGAATCCGCTTGGGGGATCTTCTCCGAAGATGTCGTGAAAGTGCAACTATCCCTGGGTGGTTTTGGTAATTCCTAACAACATATAGCTCATTGAGCTAATGCTATTTCAAGATAAATATTTCAAGAAAGCTCAATGATTGGCATGGCATGGATGAGAAAAGTGGATCCCTCAAAATGCTAAGGACAAAAGGATTGGCTCAAGCTCAAAGCACAAGACTCTACATTTTCTTTTTTAGTGATCCAAGATCACATTGAGTCTTTAGGGAAAGCCAATACTATCAAGGAGGGATGAGATGTTGCTTAATGAGGTTCTTACTCAAAATGGTTAGAGATATGCTCCAAAGCCCTCAACTACTTTCTCACATCCACATATGACCTAAACCAAAAGTCAAACTCGGCCCCCACCGAAACCATCCATCCGGCGCCACCGAGTTCAGATGTCATAGCCACTGCCACAAACCCTAGTCTTTTCGGTCTCACCGATAGGGATCTCGGTCTCACCGAGATGGGATTGCAATCTCTCTGTTTCCCTTCGTAATGTTTGGGTCAAACCGAGATGAGCGATTGGTCCCACCGAGACTGCAATGCAAACTCCCTGTTTCCCTTCGTAACGTTTCGGTCTAACCGAGATGAGCGAATCGGTCCCACCGAGTTTGCCTGACCAACCCGCTGTGTGTCCATTACCAAAATCGGTATCACCGAGTTTGTGTAATCGGTCCCACCGAGATTACGTTATGCCCTAACCCTAACCATATCGGTCCCACCGAGATGACATGTCGGTCCCACCGAAAATCCTAACGATCACGTTATTTTCTAAATTGGTCCGACCGAGTTTCACAATTCGGTCCCACCGAGTTTGGTAAGTTGTGTGTAACGGTTAGATTTTGTGTGGAGGCTATATATACCCCTCCACCCACTCTTCATTCATGGAGAGAGCCATCAGAACGTGCCTACACTTCCAGCATACATTTTCTGAGAGAGAACCACCTACACTTGTGTTGAGGTCAAGATCTTCCATTCCTACCACATAAATCTTGATCTCTAACCTTCCCCAAGTTGCTTTCGACTCAAATCTTCTTTCCTCCAAATCCAAATCCTGTGAGAGAGAGTTGAGTGTTGGGGAGACTATCATTTGAAGCACAAGAGCAAGGAGTTCATCATTAACACACCATTTGTTACTTCTTGGAGAGTGGTGTCTCCTAGATTGGCTAGGTGTCACTTGGGAGCCTCCGACAAGATTGTGGAGTTGAACCAAGGAGTTTGTACGGGCAAGGAGATTGCCTACTTCGTGAAGATCTACCCCTAGTGAGGCAAGTCCTTCGTGGGCGACGGCCATGGTGGGATAGACAAGGTTGCTTCTTCGTGGACCCTTCGTGGGTGGAGCCCTCCGTGGACTCGCGCACCCGTTACCCTTCGTGGGTTGAAGTCTCCATCAACGTGGATGTACGATAGCACCACCTATCGGAACCACGGCTAAAAAATCTCCGTGTCAACATTGCGTTTGCTCCCTCAAACTCCTCCCTTTACCTTCATATGCAATTATTTTACATTCCGCTGCTATACTCTTAGAATTGCATGTGTAGGTTGATTGCTTGACTTGTGCTAAGTTGCTAAAATCTGCCAAGAACTAAAATTGGGAAAAGGCTAGGTTTTTATTTGGTCAAGTAGTCTAATCACCCCCCCTCTAGACATACTTTCGATCCTACAAGTGGTATCAGAGCTTTGGTCTCCATTTGCTTTGATTTCCATAGCTTTTGGTGGTCATAGCCTTGGTTCCACAACCTAGGAGAGTATGGCGTCTAGCGAGGGAAATTACCACCATAGAGGTCCCTACTTTGATGGTACTAATTTTGCTAGTTGGAAGCATAAGATGAAAATGCATATTCTTGGACATAACCCCGCCGTTTGGGCTATTGTGTGTATTGTCTTGAAAGGTGAATTCTTTGATGGGAGAGAACCAAACTGTGAAGCTACCGCGGAAGAGTTGAAGATGTTGCAATACAACGCTCAAGCTTGTGATATCCTCTTCAACGGATTGTGCCCCGAAGAATTCAACAAAATCAGCCGTCTTGAGAATGCAAAGGAAATTTGGGATACTTTGATTGACATGCACGAAGGTACCGACTCCATCAAGGAATCCAAATTGGATGCGCTTCAAAGTCGACTTGACAAGTTCAAAATGAAGGATAGTGAAGGTGTCGCCGAGATGTACTCTAGGCTTGCTCTCATCACAAATGAGATTGCCGGCTTAGGTAGTGAAGAGATGACCGACAAATTCATCATCAAGAAGATCCTAAGAGCCTTGGATGGAAAATATGATACCGTGTGCACATTGATCCAAATGATGCCCAATTACAAAGATCTCAAGCCAATGGAAGTCATTGGAAGAATTTTTGTGTTGGAAATATGCCCTAGAGGCAATAATAAAATGGTTATTATTATATTTCTTTATTCATGATAATTGTCTATTGTCCATGCTATAATCGTATTATCCGGAAATCATAATACGTGTGTGAATACATAGACCACAACAAGTCCCTAGTAAGCCTCTAGTTGACTAGCTCGTTGATCAAGGGATAGTCATGGTTTCCTGACTATGGACGTTGGATGTCATTGATAACGGGATCACATTATTAGGAGAATGATGTGATGGACAAGACCCAATCCTAAGCATAGCACAAAGATCGTGTAGTTCGTTTCGCTAGAGCTTTTCCAAATGTCAAGTATCATTTCCTTAGACCATGAGATTGTGCAACTTCCGGATACCGTAGGAGTGCTTTGGGTGTGCCAAACGTCACAACATAACTGGGTGGCTATAAAGGTGCACTACGGGTATCTCCGAAAGTGTCTGTTGGGTTGGCACGAATCGAGACTGGGATTTGTCACTCCGTATGACGAAGAGGTATCTCTGGGCCCACTCGGTAATGCATCATCATAATGAGCTCAATGTGACCAAGTGTCTGGTCACGGGATCATGCATTACGGTACGAGTAAAGTGACTTGCCGATAACAAGACCGAACGAGGTATTGGGATACCGACGATCGAGTCTCGGGAAAGTAACATACCAATTGACAAAGGGAATTGTATATGGGATTGATTGAATCCTTGACATCGTGGTTCATCCGATGAGATCATCGAGGAGCATGTGGGAGCCAACATGGGTATCTAGATCCCGCTGTTGGTTATTGACCGGAGAGGCGTCTCGGTCATGTCTGCATGTCTCCCGAACCCGTAGGGTCCACACACTTAAGGTTCGGTGACGCTAGGGTTGTAGAGATATGAATATGCAGTAACCCAAAAGTTGTTCGGAGTCCCGGATGAGATCCTGGACGTCACGAGGAGTTTCGGAAAGGTCTAGAGGTGAAGAATTATATATAGGAAGTGCTGTTTCGCCATCGGGAAAGTTTCGGGTCACCAGTATTGTCTGGGACCACGGAAGGGTCCTGTGGGTCCACCGGTGGGGCCACCTATCCGGAGGGCCTGTGGGATGAAGTGGGAGAGGACCAGCCTGGTGGGCTGGTGCGCCTTGGCCCCCTGCGCCTAGGGTTGGAAACCCTAGGGTGGGGCGCCCCACTGCCTTGGGGGCAAGCCTCCCCACAGCCGCCGCCCTGGAGATCCCATCTCGGGGCAGCCTTTGGGACCCTATATAAAGAGGGGGAGGGAGGCACCGCACCTTGCACTTGGCGCCTCCCTTCCCCTTGCTACACCTCTCCTCCCGCAGACGCTTGGCGAAGCCTGGGATCCTCGCAGATCCACCAAAGACGCGTCGTCAGGTTGATCTTCATCAACCTCTCCTTCCCCCTTGCTGGATCAAGAAGAAGGAGACGTCATGCTGACCGTACGTGTGTTGAACGCGGAGGTGCCGTCCGTTCGGCGCTAGGATCTCCGGTGATTTGGATCACGACGAGTACAACTCCCTCAACCCCGTTCTCTTGAACGCTTCCGCTCGCGATCTACAAGGGTATGTAGATGCACTCCTCTCTCTCGTTGCTGGATGAACTCCTAGATTGATCTTGGTGAATGTAGGAATTTTTTTTATTTTATGCAACGTTCTCCAACAGTGGTATCAGAGCCAGGTCTTTGCGTAGTTCTCTTTGCACGAGTAGAACACAATTTGTTGTGGGCGTGGATGTTGACAACTTTCTTGCCACTACTAGTCTTATTTTGCTTCAGCGGTATTGTGGGTTGAAGCAGCCCGGACCGACCTTACACGTATGCTTATGTGAGACAGGTTCCACCGACTGACATGCACTAGTTGCATAAGGTGGCTAGCGGGTGTCTGTCTCTCCCACTTTAGTTGGAGCGGATTCGATGAAAAGGGTCCTTATGAAGGGTAATAGAAGTTCGCAAATCACGTTGTGGCTTTAACGTAGGTAAGAAAACGTTCTTGCTAGATCACCTATAGAAGCCACGTAAAAACTTGCAACAACAATTAGAGGACGTCTAACTTGTTTTTGCAGCAAGTGTTTTGTGATGTGATATGGCCAAAGGATGTGATGAATGATATATGTGATGTATGAGATGATCATGTTCTTGTAATAGGAATCATGACTTGCATGTCGATGAGTATGACAACCGAAAGGAGCCATAGGAGTTGTCTTTATTTTTTGTATGACCTGCGTGTCATTGAAGAACGCCATGTAAATTACTTTACTTTATTGCTAAACACGTTAGCCATAGAAGTAGAAGTAGTCGTTGGCGTGACAACTTCATGAAGACACGATGATGGAGATCATGGTGTCATGCCGGTGACGAAGATGATCATGGCGCCCCAAAGATGGAGATCAAAGGAGCAATATGATATTGGCCATATCATGTCACTATTTGATTGCATGTGATGTTTATTATGTTTTTCATCTTGTTTACTTAGAAAGACGGTAGTAAATAAGATGATCCCTCATAATAATTTCAAGAAAAGTGTTCCCCCTAACTGTGCACCGTTGCGAAGGTCCGTTGTTTCGAAGCACCACGTGATGATCGGGTGTGATAGATCCTAACGTTCGAATACAACGGGTGTAAGTCAGATTTACACACGCAATACACTTAGGTTGACTTGACGAGCCCGAAAGGTCGAACATGAGTCATATAGAAGATACGATCAACATGAAGATGTTCACCGATGATGACTAGTCTGTCTCACGTGATGATCGGACACGGGCTAGTTGACTCGGATCATGGATCACTTAGATGACTAGAGGAATGTCTATCTGAGTGGGAGTTCATTATTTGATTAGATGAACTTAATTATCATGAACTTAGTCTAAAATCTTTGCAATATGTCTCGTAGATCACATGGCCCATGCTAATGTTGCCCTCAACTTCAACGCGTTCCTAGAGAAAACCAAGCTGAAAGACGATGGCAGCAACTATACGGACTGGGTCCGGAACTTGAGGATCATCCTCATAGCTGCCAAGAAAGCATATGTCCTAGATGCACCGCTAGGTGAAGCACCGCTTTTCCCAAAGAACCCAAGACGTTATGAACGCCGGCGATCAGCAGTAGTGATGATTACTCCCTGGTTCAGTGCGACATGCTTTACAACTTAGAACCGGGGCTCCAAAAGCGTTTTGAGCAGCACGGAGCATATGAGATGTTCCAAGAGCTGAAAATGGTTTTCCAAGCTCACGCCCGGGTTGAGAGATATGAAGTCTCCGACAAGTTCTACATTTGTAAGATGGAGGAGAATGGTTCTGTCAGCGAGCACATACTCAAAATGTCTGGGTTGCACAACCGCTTATCTCAACTGGGAGTTAATCTCCCAAATGACGCGGTGGTCGACAGAATCCTCCAGTCGCTCCCACCAAGCTACAAGAGCTTTGTGATGAACTTCAATATGCAGGGGATGGAAAAGACCATTCCTGAGGTATATTCAATGCTGAAATCAGCGGAGGTGGAGATCAAAAAGGAACATCAAGTGTTGATGGTGAATAAAACCACCAAGTTCAAGAAGGGCAACGGTAAGAAGAACTTCAAGAAGGACGGCAAGGAAGTTTCCGCGCCTGGTAAGCCAGTTGCCAGGAAGAAGTCAAGCAATGGACCCAAGCCTGAGATCGAGTGCTTTTATTGCAATGGATGCGGACACTGGAAGCGGAACTGCCCCAAGTACTTAGCGGACAAGAAGGCCGGCAAAACCAAAGGTATATGTGATATACATGTAATTGATGTGTACCTTACCAGTGCTCGTAGTAGCTCCTGGGTATTTGATACCGGTGCGGTTGCTCATATTTGTAACTCAAAGCAGGAGCTGCAGAATAAGCGGAGACTGGCGAAGGACGAGGTGACGATGCGTGTCGGGAATGGTTCCAAGGTCGATGTGATCGCCGTCGGCACACTACCTCTACATTTACCTACGGGATTAGTTTTGAACCTCAATAATTGTTATTTAGTACCAACTTTGAGCATGAACATTGTATCAGGATCTCGTTTAATTCGAGATGGCTACTCATTTAAATCCGAGAATAATGGTTGTTCTAATTATATGAGTGATATGTTTTATGGTCACGCCCCGCTGGTGAATGGTTTATTCTTAATGAATCTCGAGCGTAATGTTACACATATTCATAGTGTGAATACTAAAATATGTAAAGTTGATAACGATAGTCCCACATACTTGTGGCACTGCCGCCTTGGTCACATTGGTGTCAAGCGCATGAAGAAGCTTCATGCTGATGGACTTTTAGAGTCTCTAGATTATGAATCGTTTGACACATGCGAGCCATGCCTCATGGGCAAGATGACCAAGACTCCATTCTCCGGAACAATGGAGCGAGCAACCAACTTATTGGAAATCATACATACTGATGTGTGCGGTCCAATGAGCGTTGAGGCTCATGGAGGATATCGTTATGTTCTTACTCTCATTGATGACTTGAGTAGATATGGGTATGCCTACTTGATGAAACACAAGTCTGAGACCTTTGAAAAGTTCAAGGAATTTCAGAATGAGGTAGAGAATCAACGTGACCGAAAGATAAAGTTCTTACGATCAGATCGTGGGGGTGAATATTTAAGTCACGAATTTGCTACGCACTTAAGGAAATGTGGAATCGTTTCACAACTCACGCCGCTGGAACACCTCAAATAAAATGGTGTGTCCGAACGTCGTAATCGTACTCTATTGGATATGGTGCGATCTATGATGTCACTTACCGATTTACCTCTATCATTTTGGGGATACGCTCTAGAGACAGCTACATTCACTTTAAATAGGGCACCGTCTAAATCCGTTGAGACGACACCGTATGAATTATGGATTGGGAAGAAACCTAAGCTGTCGTTTCTAAAAGTTTGGGGATGCGATGCTTATGTCAAGAAACTTCAACCTGAGAAGCTCGAACCCAAGTCGGAAAAATGCGTCTTCATAGGATACCCTAAGGTAACCATTGGGTATACTTTCTACTTAAGATCCAAGGGAAAGATCTTTGTTGCCTAGAACGGGTCCTTGCTGGAGAAAGAGTTTCTCTCGAAAGAATTAAGTGGGAGGAAAGTGGAACTTGATGAAGTACTACCTCTTGAACCGGTAAGTAGTGCAGCTCAGGAAGATGTTCCTGTGGTGCCTGCACCGACAAGAGAGGAGGTTAATGATGATGATCAAGATACTTCAGATCATGCTCTTCTTCAACTTCAAGGTCCACAAGGACACGCTCCGCACTGAGTGGTACGGCAACCCTGTCTTAGAAATCATGTTGTTAGACAATGGTGAACCTTCGAACTATGAAGAAGCGATGGCGGGCCCAGATTCCAACAAATGGCTTGAAGCCATGCAATCCGAGATAGGATCCATGTATGAAAACAAAGTGTGGACTTTGATGACTTGGCGATGATCGGCGAGCAATAGAAAGCAAATGGATCTTTAGGAAGAAGACGGACGCGGATGGTAATGTTACCATATATAAAGCTCGACTTGTCGCTAAGGGTTATCGACAAGTTCAAGGGATTGACTACGATGAGACATTCTCTCCGTAGCGAAGTGAAGTCCGTCCAAATCATGTTAGCAATTGCCGATACTATGATTATGAGATATGGCAAATGGACGCCAAAACGGCATTCCTTAACGGTCACCTTAAGGAAGAACTGTATATGATGCAGCCGGAAGGTTTTGTCGACCCTAAGAATGCTAACAAGGTATGCAAGCTCCACCGCTCCATCTATGGGCTGGTGCAAGCATCTCGGAGTTGGAACATTCGCTTTAATGAGATGATTAAAGCGTTTCGGTTTATGCAGACTTATGGAGAAGCCTGCGTTTACAAGAAAGTGACTGGGAGCTCTGTAGCATTTCTCATATTATATGTGGATGACATACTTTTGATGGGAAATGATATAGAACTTTTGGACAACATAAAGGCCTACTTGAATAAGTGTTTTTCAAGGAAGGACCTTGGAGAAGCTGCTTACATATTAGGCATCAAAATCTATAGAGATAGATCAAGACGCCTCATAGGTCTTTCACAAAGCACATACCTTGATAAGATATTGAAGAAGTTCAATATGGATCAGTCCAAGAAGGGGTTCTTGCACGTGTTGCAAGGTGTGAAATTGAGCTCACTCAATGCCCCACCATGGCGTAAGATAGACAAAAGATGAGTGTCATCCCTATGCCTCACCCATGTGGTCTATCATGTATGCCATGACTGTACCAGCCTGATATAAACCTTGCCGTAATTTGGTAGGAAGGTACCAAAGTAATCCCGGCATGGAACACCGGACAGCGAGCAAGAACATCCTTAAGTACCTAAAAGGACTAAGGACATGTTTCTCAGATATGGAGGTGACGAAGAGCTCGTCAGAAGGGTTACGCCGACGCTAAGCTTCGACATTGATCCGATGACTCAAGTCACAAACCGAATACGTGTATATTTTGAATGGTGGGGCGAAGGCTGGTGCGGTTGCAAGCGAGGCGTCATGGCGGGATCTACATGTGAAGCGGAGTACATGGCAGCCTCGGAGGCAGACATGAAGCAATCTGGGTGAAGGAGTTCATCACCGACCTAGAGTCATACCCAATGCGTCGGGGCGATTACACTCTTCTGTGACAACACCGGAGCTATTGCACTTGCCAAGGAGCCCTGTTTTCACAAGAAGACCAGCACATCAAGCGTCGCTTCAACTCCATTCGTGAAAATGTTCAAGATGGAGACATAGATATTTGTAAAGTACATACGGACCTGAATGTAGCAGATCCGTTGACTAAACCTCTCCCTAGAGCAAAACATGATCAACACCAGGACGCAATGGGTGTTCGATACATCACAATGTAACTAGATTATTGACTCTAGTGCAAGTGGGAGACTGTTGGAAATATGCCCTAGAGGCAATAATAAAATGGTTATTATTATATTTCTTTATTCATGATAATTGTCTATTGTTCATGCTATAATCGTATTATCCGGAAATCGTAAGATGTGTGTGAATACATAGACCACAACAAGTCCCTAGTAAGCCTCTAGTTGACTAGCTCGTTGATCAACGGATAGTCATGGTTTCCTGACTATGGACATTGGATGTCATTGATAACGGTATCACATCATTAGGAGAATGATGTGATGGACAAGACCCAATCCTAAGCATAGCACAAAGATCGTGTAGTTCGTTTCGCTAGAGCTTTTCCAAATGTCAAGTATCATTTCCTTAGACCATGAGATTGTGTAACTCCCGGATACCGTAGGAGTGCTTTGGGTGTGCCAAACATCACAACATAACTGGGTGGCTATAAAGGTGCACTACGGGTATCTCCGAAAGTGTCTGTTGGGTTGGCACGAATCGAGACTGGGATTTGTCACTCCGTATGACGGAGAGGTATCTCTAGGCCCACTCGGTAATGCATCATCATAATGAGCTCAATGTGACCAAGTGTCTGGTCACGGGATCATGCATTAACGTATGAGTAAAGTGACTTGTCGGTAACGAGACTGAACGAGGTATTGGGATACCAACGATCGAGCTCGGTAAAGTAACATACCAATTGTCAAAGGGAATTGTATACGGGATTGATTGAATACTCGACATCGTGGTTCATCCGATGAGATCATCGAGGAGCATGTGGGAGCCAACATGGGTATCCAGATCCCGCTGTTGGTTATTGACCGGAGAGGCGTCTCGGTCATGTCTGCATGTCTCCCGAACCCGTAAGGTCCACACACTTAAGGTTCGGTGATGCTAGGGTTGTAGAGATATGAATATGCAGTAACCTGAAAGTTCTTTGGAGTCCCGGATGAGATCCTGGACGTCACGAGGAGTTCCGGAATGGTCCGGAGGTGAAGAATTATATATAGGAAGTGCTGTTTTGGCCATCGGGAAAGTTTCGGGGTCACGGTATTGTCTGGGACCACCTAAGGGTCCCGGGGGTCCATCGGGTGGGGCCACCTATCCCGGAGGGCCCCGTGGGCTGAAGTGGGGAGGGGACCAGCCCCTGGTGGGCTGGTGCGCCCCCCTTGGTGAAGGAAATATGCCCTAGAGGCAATAATAAAGTTATTATTTATTTCCTTATTTCATGATAAATGTTTATTATTCATGCTAGAATTGTATTAACCGAAAACAAAATACATGTGTGAATACATAGACAAACATAGTGTCACTAGTATGCCTCTACTTGACTAGCTTGTTAATCAAAGATGGTTAAGTTTCCTAACCATAGACATGAGTTGTCATTTGATTAACAGGATCACATCATTAGAAGAATGATTTGATTGACTTGACCCATTCCGTTAGCTTAGCACCTGATCGTTTAGTATGTTGCTATTGCTTTCTTCATGACTTATACATGTTCCTATGACTATGAGATTATGCAACTCCCGTTTACCGGAGGAACACTTTGTGTTCTACCAAACATCACAACGTAACTGGGTGGTTATAAGGAGCTCTACAGGTGTCTCCGAAGGTACATGTTGGGTTGGCGTATTTCGAGATTAGGATTTGTCACTCCGATTGTCGGAGAGGTATCTCTGTGCCCTCTCGGTAGTGCACATCACTATAAGCCTTGCAAGCAATGTAGCTAATGAGTTAGTTACGGAATGATGCATTACGTAACAAGTAAAGAGACTTGCCAGTAACGAGATTGAACTAGGTATTGGATACCGACGATCGAATCTCGGGCAAGTAACATATCGATGACAAAGGGAACAACGTATGTTGTTATGTGGTTTGACCAATAAAGATCTTCGTAGAATATGTAGGAGCCAATATGAGCATCCAGGTTCCGCTATTGGTTATTGACCGAGAATAGTTCTAGGTCATGTCTACATAGTTCTCGAACCCGTAGGGTCCGCACGCTTAACGTTACGATGACAGTTATATTATGAGTTTATGAGTTTTGATGTACCGAAGGAGTTCGGAGTCCCGGATGAGATCGGGGACATGACGAGGAGTCTCGAAATGGTCGAGACGTAAAGATCAATATATTGGACGACTATATTCGGAGTTCGGAAAGGTTCCGAGTGATTCGGGTATTTTTGGAGTACCGGAGAGTTACGGGAATTCGCCGGGGAGTATATGGGCCTTATTGGGCCATACGGGAATAGAGGAGAGAGGCCAAAAGGAAGGAGGCCTGCGCCCCCCCTCTGGTCCGAATTGGACAAGGGGCGCAGCCCCCTTTTCCTTCTTCCTCTCCCCCTCTTTCCCCTTCTCCTACTCCGACAAGGAAGGAGGGAGTCCTACTCCCGGTGGGAGTAGGACTCCCCTTGGGGCGCCCCCTCCTAGGGCCGGCCTCCTCTTCCCTTGCTCCTTTATATACGGGGGCAAGGGGGCACCCCATGACACACAAGTTGATCTTCGTGATCGTTCCTTAGCCGTGTGCGGTGCCCCCCTCCACCATATTCCACCTTGGTCATATCGTTGTGGTGCTTAGGCGAAGCCCTGCGTCGGTAGAACATCATTATCGTCACCACACCGTCGTGCTGACGGAACTCATCCCGAAACCCTCCTGGATTGGAGTCTGGGGATCGTCATCGAGCTGAACGTGTGCTGAACTCGGAGGTGCCGTACGTTCGGTACTTGGATCGATCGGATCGTGAAGACGTACGACTACATCAACCGCGTTGTCATAACGCTTCCGCTTACGGTCTACGAGGGTACGTGGACAACACTCTCCCCTCTCGTTGCTATGCATCACCATGATCTTGCGTGTGCGTAGGATTTTTTTTGAAATTACTACATTCCCCAACAAAGGGTATCGAGCCTGGTTTTATGCGTAGATGTCATATGCACGAGTAGAACACAAGTGAGTTGTGGGCGATACAAGTCATCTTGCTTACCAAAGATGTCATACTTTGGCTCAGCGATATTGTGAGATGAAGCGGCCCGGACCGACATTACGCGTACGCTTACACGAGACTGGTTTCATCGTTACGAGCACTCGTGCTTAAAGGTGACTGGCGGGTGTCTGTCTCTCTCACTTTAGCTGAATCGAGTGTGGCTACGCCCGGTCCTTGCGAAGGTTAAAACAGCACTAACTTGACGAACTATCATTGTGGTTTTGATGCGTAGGTAAGAACGGTTATTGCTCAGCCCGTAGCAGCCACGTAAAATTTGCAACAACAAAGTAGAGGATGTCTAACTTGTTTTTGCAGGGCATGTTGTGATGTGATATGGTCAAGACATGATGCTATATTTTATTGTATGAGATGATCATGTTTTGTAACCGGTTATCGGCAATCGGCGAGAGCCATATGGTTGTCGCTTTATTGTATGAAATGCAACGCATCATAATTGCTTTACTTTATCACTAAGCGGTAGCGATAGTCGTAGGAGCAATAGATGGCGTAACGACAATGATGCTACGATGGAGATCAAGGTGTCGCGCCGATGACGATGGTGATCACGACGGTGCTTTGAAGATGGAGATCACAAGCACAAGATGATGATGGCCATATCATATCACTTATATTGATTGCATGTGATGTTTATCCTTTATGCATCTTATCTTGCTTTGATTGACGGTAGCATTTTAAGATGATCTCTCACTAAAATTATCAAGAAGTGTTCTCCCGAGTATGCACCGCTATGAAAGTTCTTCGTCTTTGAGACACCACATGATGATCGGGTGTGATAGGCTCTACGTTCAAATACAACGGGTGCAAAACAGTTGCACACGCGGAATACTCAGGTTAAACTTGACGAGCCTAGCATATAACAGATATGGCCTCGGAACACGGAGGCCGAAAGGTCGAGCGTGAATCATATAGTAGATATGATCAACATATTGATGTTCACCGTTGAAACTACTCCATCTCACGTGATGATCAGACATGGTGTAGTTGATATGGATCACGTAATCACTTAGGGGATTAGAGGGATGTCTATCTAAGTGGGAGTTCTTTAGTAATATGATTAATTGAACTTAAATTTATCATGAACTTAGTCCAGGTAGTATTTTGCAAATTATGTTGTAAATCAATAGCTCGCCTTGTTGCTTTCATATGTTTATTTTGATATGTTCCTAGAGAAAATTGTGTTGAAAAATGTTAGTAGCAATGATGCGGATTGGATCCGTGATCTGAGGTTTATCCTCATTGCTGCATGTAAGAATTATGTCCTTAATGCACCGCTAGGTGACGACCTATTGCAGAGCGGTGCGACGTTATGAACGTCTGCTAGCTCAATATGATGACTACTTGATAGTTTAGCGCACCATGCTTAACGGCTTAGAATCGGGACTTCAAAGACGTTTTGAACGTCATGGACCATATGAGATGTTCCAAGAGTTGAAGTTAATATTTCTAGCAAATACCCGAGTTGAGAGATATGAAGTCTCTAACAAGTTATATAGCTAAAAGATGGAGGAGAATCGCTCAACTAGTGAGCATGTGCTCAGATTGTCTGGGTACTTCAATCGCTTGAATCAAGTGGGAGTTAATCTTCCAGATAAGATAGTGATTGACAGAGTTCTCTAGTCACCATCACCAAGTTAGTAGAACTTCATGATGAACTATAGTATGCAAAGGATGACAAAAATGATTCCCGAGCTCTTCGCGATGTTGAAATCAACGAAGGTAGAAATCAAGAAAGAGCATCAAGTGTTGATGATTGACAAGACCACTAGTTTCAAGAAAAAGGGCAAAGGGAAAGAAAGGGAACTTCAAGTAGAATGACAAGCAAGTTGTCACTCCTGCGAAGAAGCCCAAAGCTGGACCAAAGCCTAAAACTGAGTGATTACACTGCAAAGGAAATGGTCACTGGAAGCGGAGAAGCCCTGAATATTTGGTGGATAAGAAGGATGGCCAATTGAACAAGGGTATATTTGATATACAGGTTATTTATATGTGCCTTACTAGTGTTTATAGTAGCTCCTGAGTATTTGATACTTGTTCGGTAGCTAAGATTAGTAACTCAAAACAGGAGTTACAGAATAAACAAAATCTAGTTGAGGATGAAGTGACGATGTGTGTTGGAAGTGGTTCCAAGATTGTATGATCATCATCGCACACTCCCTATACTTTTGGGATTAGTGTTGAACCTAAATAAATGTTATTTGGCGTTTGCGTTGAGCATGAATATGATTTGATCATGTTTATTGCAATACGGTTATTCATTTAAAATAAGAGAATAATTGTTGTTCTGTTTAAATGAATAAAACCTTTGATGGTCATACACCCAATGAAAATAGTTTGTTGGATCTTGATCGTAGTGATACACATATTTATAATATTGATGCCAAAAGATGCAAAGTTAATAATGATAGTGCAACTTATTTGTGGCACTGCCGTTTGGGTCATATCGGTGTAAAGCGCATGAAGAAACTCCATAAAGATGGATTTTCGGAATCACTTGGTTATGAATCATTTGATGCTTGCGAACCGTGCCTTTTGGGCAAGATGACTAAAACTCCGTTCTCCGGAACAATGGAACAAGCTACCGACTTATTGGAAATAATACATACCGATGTATGCGATCCAATGAGTGTTGATGCTTGTGGCAAGTATCGTTATTTTCGACCTTCACAAGATGATTTGAGCCAGATATGGGTATATCTACTTGATGAAACATAAGTCTGAAATAGTTGAAAGGTTCAAAGAATTTCAGAGTGAAGTGGAAAAATCATTGTAACAAGAAAATAAAATTTCTTCGATTTGATCGCAGAGACGAATATTTGAGTTACGAGTTTGGTCTTCAATTAAAACTATGTGGAATAGTTTCACAACTCACGCCACCTGGAACACCACAACGTTATGGTGTGTCCGAACGTCGTAACTGCATTTTATTGGATATGGTGCGATCTATGATGTCTCTTACTGATTTACCACTATTGTTTTGGGGCTATGCATTAAAAGACAACTGCATTCACATTAAAAGGGCACCATCTAAATCCGTTGAGACGACTCCATATGAGCTGTGGTTTAGCAAGAAACCCAAGTTGTCGTTTCTTAAAGTTTGGGGCTGCGATGCTTATGTGAAAAAGTTTCATCCTGATAAGCTCAAACCCAAATCGGAGAAGTGCGTCTTCATAGAATACCCAAAGGAAATTGTTGGTTACACCTTATATCACAGATCCGAAGGCAAGATATTCGTTGCTAAAAATGGATCCTTTCTAGAGAAGGAGTTTCTCTCGAAAGAAGTGAGTGGGAGGAAAATAGAACTTGATGAGGTAACTGTACCTACTCCCTTGTTGGAAAGTAGTTCATCATAGAAACCGGTTCCTGTGACGACTACACCAATTAGTGAGGAAGCTAATGATGATTATCATGAAACTTCAGATCAAGTTACTACAGAACCTCGTAGGTCCTCCAGAGTATGGTCCTCACCAGAGTGGTACGGTAATCCTGTTCTGAAAGTCATGTTACTAGACCATGATAAACCTACAAACTATGAGGAAGCGATGATGAGCCCAGATTCCGCAAAATGGCTGGAGGCCATGAAATCCGAGATAGGATCCATGTATGAGAACAAAGTGTGGACTTTGGTGGACTTTCCTGATGATCGGCAAACCATAGAAAATAAATGGATCTTCAAGAGGAAAACAGACGTTGATAGTAGTGTTACTATCTACAAAGCTCGACTTGTCGCAAAAAGGTATTTGACAAGTTCAAGGTGTTGACTACAATGAGATTTTCTCAACAGTAACGATGCTTAAGTCTGTCCGAATCATGTTAGCAATTGCCACATTCTATGAAATTTGGCAAATGGATGTCAAAACTACATTCCTTAATGGATTTAGTAAAGAAGAGTTATATATGATACAACCAGAAGGTTTTGTCAATCCTAAAGGTGCTAACAAAGTGTGCATGCTCCAGCAATCCATCTATGGACTGGTGCAAGCATCTCGGAGTTGGAATATACGCTTTGATGAGTTGATCAAAGCATATGGTTTTATATGAGACTTTTGGAGAAGCTTTGTATTTACAAGAAAGTGAGTGGGAGCTCAGAGCATTTCTAAATACTATATGTGGATGACATATTATTGTTTGGAAATGATATAGAATTTCTGGATAGCATAAAAGGATACTTGAATAAGAGTTTTTTTTACAAGGACCTCAGTAAAGCTACGTACATATTGAGCATCAAGATCTATTGAGATAGATCAAGACGCTTGATAAGATTTTTCAATGAGTACATACCTTGACAAGATTTTGAAGTGGTTCAAAATGGAACAGTCAAAGAAGGCGTTCTTGCCTGTGTTCCAAGGTGTGAAGTTGAGTAAGATTCAAATCCCGACCACCGTAGAAAATAGAAAGAGAATGAAAGTCATTCCCTATGCTTTAGTCATAGGTTCTATAAAAGTATGCCATGTTATGGTCAAGACCTATTATATACTCTGCCCTGGTTTGGCAAGGGAGTACAATAGTGATCTAGGAGTAGATCACTGGACATTGGTCAAAATTATCCTTAGTGGAATAAGGATATGTTTCTCGATTATGGAGGTGACAAAAGGTTCGTCGTAAAGGGTTACGTCAATACAAGTTTTGGCACTGATACATATGACTCTAAGTCTCGACCTGGATACATATTGAAAGTGGGAGCAATCAGCTAGGGTAGCTCCATGCAGAGCATTGTAGACATAGAATATTTGCAAAATACATACGGCTCTGAATGTGACAGACCCGTTGACTAAACTTCTCTCACGAGCAAAACATGATCATACCTTAGTACTCTTTGGGTGTTAATCACATAGCGATGTGAACTAGATTATTGACTCTAGTAAACCCTTTGGGTGTTGATCACATGACAATGTGAACTATGGGTATTAACCACATACAGATGTGAATATTCGTGTTAAATCACATGGTGATGTGAACTAGATTATTGACTCTAGTGCAAGTGGGAGACTGAAGGAAATATGCCCTAGAGGCAATAATAAAGTTATTATTTATTTCCTTATTTCATGATAAATGTTTATTATTCATGCTAGAATTGTATTAACCGGAAACATAATACATGTGTGAATACATAGACAAACATAGTGTCACTAGTATGCCTCTACTTGACTAGCTCGTTAATCAAAGATGGTTAAGTTACCTAACCATAAACATGAGTTGTCATTTGATTAATGGGATCACATCATTAGAAGAATGATTTGATTGACTTGACCCATTCCGTTAGCTTAGCACTTGATCGTTTAGTATGTTGCTATTGCTTTCTTCATGACTTATACATGTTCCTATGACTATGAGATTATGCAACTCCCGTTTACCGGAGGAACACTTTGTGTGCTACCAAACGTCACAACGAATCGGGTGATTATAAAGGAGCTCTACAGTGTCTCCAAAGGTACATGTTAGGTTGGCGTATTTCGAGATTAGGATTTGTCACTCCGATTGTCGGAGAGGTATCTCTGGGCCCTCTCGGTAATGCATATCACTATAAGCCTTGCAAGCAATGTAGCTAATGAGTTAGTTACGGAATGATGCATTATGTAACGATTAAAGAGACTTGTCGGTAACGAGATTGAACTAGGTATTGGATACCGACGATCGAATCTCGGGCAAGTAACATACCGATGACAAAGGGAACAACGTATGTTGTTATGCGATTTGACAATTAAATATTGAGCCAATATGAGCATCCACGTTCCGCTATTGGTTATTGACCGAGAATAGTTCTAGGTCATGTCTACATAGTTCTGAACCCGTAGGGTCCGCACGCTTAACGTTACGATGACAGTTATATTATGAGTTTATGAGTTTTGATGTACCTGAGTTCGGAGTCCCGGATGAGATCGGGGACATGACGAGGAGTCTCTAAATGGTCGAGACGTAAAGATCGATATATTGGACGACTATATTTGGAGTTCGGAAAGGTTCCGAGTGATTCGGGTATTTTTCGAGTACCGGAGAGTTACGGAATTCGCCGGGAGTATATGGGCCTTATTGGGACATACGGAATAGAGGAGAGAGGCCAAAGGAAGGAGGCCTGCGCCCCCTCCGTCCGAATGGACAAGGGCGCAACCCCTTTCCTTCTTCATCTCCCCTTTTTCCTTCTCCTACTCCAACAAGGAAGGAGGAGTCCTACTCCCGTGGGAGTAGGACTCCCTTGGCGCCCCTCCTAGGGCCGGCCTCCTCCCCTTGCTCCTTTATATACGGGGGCAAGGGGGCACCCCATGACACACAAGTTGATCTTCGTGATCGTTCCTTATCCGTGTGCGGTGCCCCCTCCACCATATTCCACCTCGGTCATATCGTTGTGGTGCTCAGGCGAAGCCCTGCGTCGGTAGAACATCATCATCTTCACCACGCCGTCATGCTGACGGAACTCATCCCCGAAACCTTGCTGGATCGGAGTCTGGGGATCGTCATCGAGCTGAACGTGTGCTGAACTCGGAGGTGCCATACGTTCGGTACTTGGATCAGTCGGATCGTGAAGACGTACGACTACATCAACCGCGTTGTCATAACGCTTCCGCTTACGGTCTACGAGGGTACGTGGACAACACTCTCCCCTCTCATTGCTATGCATCACCGTGATCTTGCGTGTGCGTAGGAATTTTTTTGAAATTACTACGTTCCCCAACACTTGGCCCCCCCTGCGCCTAGGGTTGGAAACCCTAGGGTGGGGGCCGCTCCACTTGCCTTGGGGGGCAAGCCTCCCCCCTGGCCGGCGCCCCCCCTGGGGACCCTATATAAAGAGGTGGGGAGGGAGGGCAGCCGCACCCTTGCACTTGGTGCCTTCCTTCCCCCTTGCTACACCTCTCCCTCCCGCAGACGCTTGGCGGAGCCCTGCCGGATCCCTGCTGCATTCACCAAAGACGCCGTCAGGTCTGCTGGATCTTCATCAACCTCTCCTTCCCCTTGCTGGATCAAAAAGGAGGAGACGTCACGCTGACCGTACGTGTGTTGAACGCGGAGGTGCCGTCCGTTCGACGCTAGGATCTCCGGTGATTTGGATCACGACGAGTACGACTCCCTCAACCTCATTCTCTTGAACACTTCCGCTCGCGATCTACAAGGGTATGTAGATGCACTCCTCTCTCTCGTTGCTGGATGAACTCCTAGATTGATCTTGGTGAATGTAGGAATTTTTTTATTTTATGCAACGTTCTCCAACATGTTGCTCATGAGATGTCACTCAAGGATAAGGAGGAGCTCCACAACAAGTCAAGTGGTGCTTACAAAGCCTCATGTGAAGCTCCCATATCATCAAGTGAGAAACAAACCTTCAATGAAGAATTGAGCCTAATGGTGAAGAACTTCAACAAGTTCTACAAGAATAGAAGCAAGGAAAGAAGTTCCAAGTCAAGGTCCTACAATGACAAAAGATCTTCTAGTCGAGAGCGTAATTGCTACAATTGTTGAATACCCGGACACTACTCCAATGAGTGTACGGCTCCCTACAAAAGACGAGAAGATTCTCTAAAAAGAAGGAGTAGAAGAGAAGAATCACCATCAAGAGAAAAGAGGAGTAGAGATGATCGTTATGAACGAAGAACATCCCGGAGAAGCAAAGATTCGGAAAGAAAGGACAAGTCATCAAGGAGCTACACAAAAGGAAGACATCAAGCTCATGTTGGTGAATGGGTATCCGGCTCGGACTCCGACAATCACTCCAAGAGAAGCTATCACTCCGACTCCAAATATACTCAAGATGAAGGTGTTGCCGGTCTAGCGCTTGTGTCAACCAACTCCTACGACATATTTGATTCACCAAATGATTGACTTGGAAGATGCTTCATGGCTAAAGGCCCAAAGGTATCACACACCAAGTATGTTGATTTCAATAGTGATGAAGATGATTTGTTAGGTGATGATGATTTACTTGTTGACAACTCTAGTGATGAATACTATGATGAAACATCGAATAATCATGCTAATCAAGATAAAACGAATGACAATGATAAGGAGAAGATTGAGCGTCTAACTAAAGAACTAAACACTCTTAAGTTAGCTCATGAAACTATCTTGGAAGATCATCGAGAACTTTTAAAGAATCATGAGAAGTTATGCTTTGAAAAGATCAACCTTGAGCAAGAGCATGAGTTTTTAAAGGCAATCAATGATGATCTTCGCAAGAAAAGTTCTTCTTACATTGCCAAGCGTTTACTCTTATCTACTTACATGCCACAAGTCAAGTCTAGTAACAAGAACAAGAAAGATTCTTCTTCTAGTAGTAACAATAATCATGCTAAATCCAATGTTGTTGCTTCTAGTAGTTCTCTTGATTCCACTAATGATTCTCTTAGCCAAGTTACACTTGAGCAAGAAAATATTTTATTGAAGGGAATTATAGATAAAGGTGTTTACAAGAGTCTTGCCGGAAGTAAGCAATTCGAGGAAATTGTACGCAAGCAAGGAAGGCACCGGAAGAATCAAGGTGTTGGTTTTGAACGAAAGTTCAATGCCAATGGAGTTGAGTGGGAAGAAGATCAATACCCCAAGACGAAGTTTGTTCCTCAACAAGAGAAGTATGATCCTACTTCTTTCAAAGGGACACAAGCTCAAGATGATCTTCCACCACAAGACCACAAGCAAAAAGGCAAGGACAAGCTTCAAGAGGAGATTGACGCATTTGAAGAAGCTCCTAAGGCCATGGTCAAGTGGGTTCCCAAGACTACATCAAGTTCTACTTCATCGAGTACAACTACAACTCCAAGGATTCCCATCAAGATGATGTGGATCCCAAAGAAGAAGAACTAGAGAATTCTTGAGGGTGACTCCGCCAACATACTTCACTCTTATCATTTTGGCAAGAACAAGTGCAATCAACTTCCACATCTTGCACTAGCTCAAGGAGTCACAAACCCTCTTGTTGGTAAGACAAGGGACAAGTTAACCTAATGCTTTCATGGACATCATCTTGTGTATGCATCACTCTATGTCTATGGATATCCTTGTTTGTTCCTTGTGGGACTAACCCGTGTAGGTATTGAAAGTGCAACTCACTCCAATGGATTGCTCCAATTGATCTACATCAACATTGAGCATCCACATCTTCAACACCTACATGAAGTCATCATCGACAAAACCCAAGGTTAGTTCATCCCTCTTAGGGGGAACTCACATCTAGGGGGAGCTTTACTCTAAGTATTGAGATAAAGCAACACTAATGGTGTGAACAGAACAATGCTTTATGTAAAAGTGGTAACCCCACTTGCGCTTAAACGATGAGTATGACCTATGATCAAATGTTCTCATTTGACTCCTAAGTCAATATACTCATATATAGATGACCTAGTCATCGCCAATTGCTTGATAGATGCTAGAATTGGTTGTGCATGCTTTGCCACATATTTCATTTGCCATTTTATTGTGTGAGCATGTTGGTTGCATATTTTACTCATTCGAGGACATCCACTTGTTGCTTTGATTGTTTGGGTTCTTTTCTCTTGCAAGTGGATGGACAAGAATTCCTAAGAACCTTCTCTAGCTATCTATGCTTTTCTTGTCTCAAACTCTATTCATGCTACATAACAAAGTTTGATCAAGTCAGATTCGAACCACTCTGTGTGAGGAGCACTTGGAGTCCCCGATTCGTCATAGACTTAAACTTCCAAAACCTCTTTGTGCATTTCGGTCTGGCCGATTCACCATTTTCGGTCAATCGAGATCACTAAGTTGATCTAGGTTTTCAACCTCAGTGCAACCAATTAGAACTTTTCGGTCACACCGAGTTGCAGTAACTGCTTGCAGTTTTGCATCTCGGTGCCACCAAGTTGTTCCACTCGGTCACACCGACAGGGTCAGGCTATATATACCCCCGGGCCAAAATTTGGAATTTCTTCGAAACCCCCTTCGCTCGCGCATAGCCTGCTCTGCCTCATCGGGTCTCCGGATCGTCCTCATTGTTGCCAGCGACCTCCCGCCGCTGGTCTCCGCCGCCGTCAACGGGATTCTGCTCCGTCGTTGCCGCCATAGCAAGTCCACCGCTGAACTAGGGTATGGACTTGAAACTTTGTGCTATCCTCACTTTGATTCCTAGCACATTGCATTTCCATGAATCTTGCCACGTTTGAAATCTTTCTATCCAGCGAAATCACTCCGTAGACTAGTTTTTGATTGAAAATTTAGGGTTAGGTTTCCGACGAATTCATCTCAGACAGTTGTAGAAATAGGTCTCACCGATTTGGCTTAGGCCATTACACATGTGATTCTTGGTCTGACCGAGAATTGCAAATCGGATCAATTCTTTGTGAAACCCTAGCAGTCTCGGTGCCACCGAATTGTGACTCGGTCTGACCAAGTTCACTAGTTTAGGTTCCAAAAGCTGCTTCGGTATCACCGAGTTTACAAATCGGTAGCTCCGAAATGCTTTCCGTGGAAACTAAAACTAAGTTTTTGACTCAATTTTTTTTGCAAAAACCTTTGTGCTTTGTGATGCTCATCCACTCTACCTCATCTACATCTATTCACAGGGTCTGCTGTCAGAATTTGCAATATGTCTGATCAAAGTGACAGCCAGAACAAGACTGAGGAGCAAGTTCAGATGAGTGAGGGCACTAGTCCCTCAAGCAGTTATGATGAAGGCAATAGGAGCACACCCAGCAATTTGCCAAAAGCTGCCACCAGGGCAAGGAAGAAGAAAACCTCAGATTCTGAAGATGAGGACTATGTGGCTATTGAGGATGAGGCCACTTCTAAGAAGAAGGTGCTGAAAAAGGAGTATGGCACAACTACTACCACCAAGCCAGGGATGCACAAGAAGGCACCTGCCAGGAGAATTCCCACTTCCAAACCTAGGAAGGTTGCCACTGGTGAAACAATGAAATTCACCATTGAGTCTGATGAAGAAGCTGCTGGCCAAGATAAGAAGAAGAAGAGAGTCAGAACTACTACTGCCAAAGTCCTTGGCAAGCCCTCTATGAGGAGATCTTCTGACGAGGAAGAAGAAGAGGAAGAGGATGCTGCACCAGCTCCTAAAGCTCAGAAGCTAATGGGAGATGCAATCAGGTCAGGGGCTGCTCCATCTAAGCCCAAAGTTGTTCCCTGCACCAGCACCAAAGCCTAAACCCAAGAGGAACACCAGAAATATTCCTGCATCTGAGAAGAACAAGGCCCCAGTCCCTGAAGCTACTGAAGAAGATGAAGATTATCTTGTGTTGAGAAAGTTGAAGCCCAAGATTCCTAATCACAACGATGCTCATCCAGTTGCTGAAGACATGCATATCAAAAAGGATGCTGGACTGAGATTGTGGAGACAATCAGATCCTTATGCTGTGAGGAGAAGGACAATAGTTGACTACAGATTCCACACCAAGGAGCAACATGACTTTTATGAGACTATCTTGCTTGACAAGAAGCCCATTGTGTGTGACATGAGATGGATCAACTGGGAATACATCAAGAAGAATGAAGCTCACTATCCAGGAGTGTTTGACAGTTTCAAGTCTTGTGGAGTTGATGACTTTGTTGCCCAGAAGCTCACCAAGTGGAATGATGAGCTCATTATGCATTTTTACTCCACAACTCACTTCTACCCAGATGGGAAGATTGTCTGGATGTCTAAGGGTACTAGGTACCAATCCACAGTTGAGGAATGGGTTGACCTGATCAATGCCCCTAAGGAATCTGAAGATGACCTGGATGTATACGCAGAGAAGAAGAAATACCACAACTCTATGGCTCACATGTACAGTGAGATCCCAGAAAAGGCATTGGAAACTCACAATCTTGGATCTGTGCACTACTTGTTGTCTGGTCTGCCTACAATCAATTGGATTCTTAGGCCCACATTGCTTCCCAAGTCAGGAGATCACAAGATGATCAGAGGTCATGCTATCAACTTGCTGCACTTGTTTGATATACCTCAGAAATTTAAAGTCATGATCCTGATTGTGGAAACAATCAAGAGGACTGCAGCTGATCAGAAGAGGAGTTGCGGGTATGCTCCACACATTCAGGAGCTCATCAACTCAAAGATGGGCACAGGTACATATCTGTTGGACAAGGAGCATCTACCCCTATATCTGAAGGAAATATGCCCTCGAGTCAATAATAAAGTTATTATTTATTTCCTTATATCATGATAAATGTTTATTATCCATGCTAGAATTGTATTAACCGGAAACATAATACATGTGTGAATACATAGACAAACATAGTGTCACTAGTATGCCTCTACTTGACTAGCTCGTTGATCAAAGATGGTTGTGTTTCCTAACCATAGACATGAGTTGTCATTTGATTAACGGGATCACATCATTAGGAGAATGATGTGATTGATTTGACCCATTCCGTTAGCTTAGCACTTGATCGTTTAGTATGTTGCTATTGCTTTCTTCATGACTTATACATGTTCCTACAACTATGAGATTATGCAACTCCCGTTTACCGAAGGAACACTTTGTGTGCTACCAAACGTCAAAACGTAACTGGGTGATTATAAAGGAGCTCTACATGTGTCTCTGAAGGTACATGTTGAGTTGGTATATTTCGAGATTAGGATTTGTCACTCCGATTGTCGGAGAGGTATCTCTAGGCCCTCTCGGTAATGTACATCACTATAAGCCTTGCAAGCAATGTAGCTAATGAGTTAGTTGTGGGATGATGCATTACATAACGAGTAAAGAGACTTGCCGGTAACGAGATTGAACTAGGTATTGAGATACCGATGATCGAATTTCGGGCAAGTAACATACCGATGACAAAGGGAACAACGTATGTTGTTATGCGGTTTGACCGATAAAGATCTTCGTAGAATATGTAGGAGCCAATATGAGCATCCAGCTTCCGCTATTGGTTATTGACCGGAGACGTGTCTCGGTCATGTCTACATAGTTCTCGAACCCGTAGGGTCCGCACGCTTAAAGTTTGATGACAGTTATATTATGAGTTTATATGTTTTAATGTACCGAAGGTAGTTTGGAGTCCCGGATTTGATCACGGACATGACGAGGAGTCTCGAAATGGTCGAGACGTAAAGATCCATATATTGGATGACTATGTTCAGACACCGGAATAGTTTCGGGTGGTTTCGGGCATATACTGGAGTACCGGGGGGTTACCGGAACCCGCGGTTTTTTTTTGAGAAACTTGACAGTAGGGAAAAATCCCTACTATTTTTTTCATATATCTATATAAATGGGGTGTTTACATAGACATATCATCTAGCCAAGTTACAAGGTGCACCTTGTCACCTAGTGTGCAGCTAGGGAACTCTAAGACAATGCAAGTTATTGGCTATACAATAGAATTACAAAAAGTAAAAAAGGCAGCTCTACGTGCTGCTTGAACTCTATGTTGAAGAAGCTGGAGGTCCTCCTTGAATCATGTCAGCCAGGTCTCAACCGTAGGAGTCACTCCTCTGAAATGTTTGTTGTTTCTCTCTTTCCAAATGCTCCAAGCCGAGGTGAGGAATGTTTCAAAGAAGAAAGGGTTCGGCTAGGAGTCTTTTGTAGTTTGAAGAAGATCGAGGCGGCTATCAAAAGGTGCCCAAACGATGTGAAGCTTAGCCCAGCAGCTTTGACTGAACGGGCAAGTGAAGATCATATGGTCAACAGCTTCCTTGACGTGCTGTCCACATAGTATGCAGTCAAAATTATCACCAATGTTATAATGGCTCCTTTTGAGCATGTTGCGTGTGTTGAGCCTGTCTAGGAAGAGTAACCAGCCGAACACTTTGATCTTCATGGTACATCGCGATTTCCACAGATGTTGGAAGGCATGGTGTGCCTCCCCGTCCCTGAAGTAGTTGTTATAGTAGTCCTTTGGCCGATAGCACGCCGACCCCCACGAGGGGTTAATGGGCCTCATGGGCCCTAAGTGGAGAAGAGGAGGGGCGGCTAGGGCAGGCCGCGCGCCCCTCCCCCCCAATCCGAATAGGACAAGGAGGGGGGAGGGGGCGGCGCCCTCCCTTTCCTTCCTCTCCTCTCTTCCTTCCTTCCCCCTCCTACTCCAACTAGGAAAGGAGGGAGTCCTACTCCCGGTGGGAGTAGGACTCCTCCACCAAGCATCCTCCGGCCGGCCGCCTCCCCTTGATCCTTTATATACGGGGGCAGGGGGGCACCTCTAGACACAACTATTGATCCCTTTGATCTCTTAGCCGTGTGCGGTGCCCCCCTCCACCATAATCCACCTCAATAATATCGTAGCAGTGCTTAGGCGAAGCCCTCCGTCGGTAGAACATCATCATCGTCACCACGCCATCGTGCTGATGGAACTCTCCCTCAAAGCTCGGCTGGATCAGAGTTCGAGGGACGTCATTGAGCTGAACGTGTGCTGAACTCAGAGGTGACATACATCGGTACTTGATCGGTCGGATCGTGAAGACGTACGACTACATCAACCGCGTTATGCTAACGCTTCCGCTTTCGGTCTACGAGGGTACGTGGACAACACTCTCCCCTCTCGTTGCTATGCATCACCATGATCTTGCGTGTGCGTAGGAATTTCTTTGAAATTACTACGTTCCCCAACAAAGGGTATCGAGCCCGGTTTTATGCGTAGATGTTATATGCACGAGTAGAACACAAGTGAGTTGTGGGCAATACAAGTCATACTGCTTACCAGCATGTCATACTTTGGTTCGGCGGTATTGTTGGATGAAGCGGCCCGGACCGATATTACGCGTACGCTTACGCGAGACTGGTTCTACTGACGTGCTTTGCACATAGGTGGCTGGTGGGTGTCAGTTTCTCCAACTTTAGTTGAACCGAGTGTGGCTACGCCCGGTCCTTGAGAAGGTTAAAACAACACTAACTTGACGAACTATCGTTGTGGTTTTGATGCATAGGTAAGAATGGTTCTTGCTCAGCCCGGAGCAGCCACGTAAAACTTGCAACAACAAAGTAGAGGACGTCTAACTTGTTTTTGCAGGGCATGTTGTGATGTGATATGGTCAAGACGTGATGCTATATTTTATTGTATGAGATGTCATGTTTTGCAACCGAGTTATCGGCAATTGGCAGGAGCCATATGGTTGTCGCTTTATTGTATGCAATGCAATCGCCCTGTAATTGCTTTACTTTATCACTAAGCGGTAGCGATCGTCGTAGAAGCAATAGGTGGCGAAACGACAACGATGCTACGATGGAGATCAAGGTGTCGCGCCGGTGACAATGGTGATCATGACGGTGCTTCGGAGATGGAGATCACAAGCACAAGATGATGATGGCCATATCATACCACTTGTATTGATTGCATGTGATGTTTATCCTTTATGCATCTTATTTTGCTTTGATTGACGGTAGCATTATAAGATGATCTCTCACTAAATTTCAAGGTATAAGTGTTCTCCTTGAGTATGCACCGTTGCGAAAGTTCTTCGTGCTGAGACACCACGTGATGATCGGGTGTGATAGGCTCTATGTTCAAATATAACGGGTGCAAAACAGTTGCACACGTGGAATACTCAGGTTAAACTTGACGAGCCTAGCATATACAGATATGGCCTCGAACACTGAGACCGAAAGGTCGAGCGTGAATCATATAGTAGATATGATCAACATAGTGATGTTCACCCACTACAAAAAAATACACTTCCGTGATGATATGTGTTTGTCACAGTAGGTCGCATTTTTTGTCATGAATGTACATCCATGACGATTTTATGACGTAATCAAGATAGTCATACCGTCTTTGTCGAGAAGTGTTCCATGACATTACCAAAATTATCATCACGAAAGTGTCCACTTCCATGACGATAAATCATGCGTCATAGAAGTTCTTTCGTCAAGGGTGACCGACACGTGGCATCCACCGTAACGGAACGCTGTTAAGCTATCGGGTCTGGTTTTGGATCCGATAACCCGTTAACAGCCCCGACCAATGGGGATTTTCCACGTGTAAAATCATCATTGGCTGGAGGGAACACGTGTCGGCTCACCGTTGGGACAGATGTCATCCGCTCATTGGACCGAAGGCGCCTATGATATAGCGACACATGGCATGACCCAACAGAGGCCCATTCCTGTGAAAAGTTCAGCCCGTTTGACTTGGTCTAAAGGTGGCGGGCCGGCCCATGGAAAGCCTGTTAAAGGCATGTTCGCATAAAGCCCATTTACAACCTACTAACCCAGGGCTCGTTACGCCCTATCTGAATTAGGCCCAGTAGCATCATCTGGGCCGTCCAATATGATTCCAGCCCGTTTTAACTTCCGGCCTATGTGTGGCCCATGACTTCTTTCGGCCCATATGAGGCCCTTTGTAACTCTTGGCCCATTAACGGCCCGTGGTGAAACTGGACCGTAATGAACGGTGTATCACTTTATACCCATTAACTGCCCATTATTCTATTGGGCCGTTTCCAGCCCAAGTTATCTTTCGACCTTCTCAGGGGCCTTCTCAGGGCCCATTGATTCTTGGGCTCATTTGCAACATTCGGTTATATACGGCCCGTTACTGTCATTTTCTGCTTGTGGGCCAAATTCAGCCCGTCGTTACAGTCGGCCCATTTGCGGACCGTTAATCGTTGGGCGTTATGTAAAAACCCGTTGGGCTGTTTTCATAGAGTTATCAAATACGGTCTATTAACGGCCCGTTATGGTCCACGAATAGTACGACCCATGACTGGCGAAATGATGATACGCCCCATAGAAGGCCCATGGATCGTACGGCCCGTAGAAGGCCCATGGACCCTACGGCCCGTAGAAGGCCCATGGACCCTAAGGCCCGTATAGAAGGCCAATGGATCCTACGGCCCGTATAGAAGGCCAATGGATCCTACGGCCAAAAGAAGGACCATGGATCATACGGCCTGCAGGAGGCCCATGGTTACAACAGTCCGTGTGTTGCCATGATTATTTTGGCCTAGTTACCAAAAATAGGCTATTGGGGCCACTAGAAAATCACAGAAAAAGAACTGTAGTGACTACAAGCAAACAACTAAACAAGACAATAAGGAAATAAATAAGCAAGCAATTAACGCTAGCCTATTACCGCTATTACACATATTACATCCACTGGGCAATAAAGTTCGCCACCAGTGCAAATATAGGGAACAAAGCAGCATATTACATACAATGGCCGTCAAAATTGGCCACCAGTGCAAATAAATGCGGCAGCAAAACAAGAGCATAATCAAAACAACTTCGAAGAGCTCAAGAAACATTATCCCGGTATCCACCATGTCGGCAATAAGCTTAGCAAGCTGATTAGCTTTGTCCTGCTTGACGCTAAAATCCTCCAACGCTTGCTATTGCACCAGAAAGTATGCATCTGAATGCTCCAAGGACTTCATGATCCTTCGCTTCTTCGCCGCCGACAATTGATCGATGCCTTTCACTTGTAGTTGAGACTCAAGAAACCAAACTGATTCAGACAGTGAGGTTGAATAGCTTGTGCAAGCAGTAGTGGCCAGTAACTCGAACACTAAACCAAGACAAGACTTTGGGGTTGTCTCACTGTCTTCAAGATAGTCTTCCTTAGCTGTTTTATCAGCTTTGTTGGAGACCAACAAGGATGTGTCACTATCCTGAACCTTATCTGCATTACTTCCTTTACCATTGCTTAAAAGGCACTCTTCCCCAATATTCATCAAAGATTCTAAAAGAAGAAACAAGCAGACACGTAACAAGTTTAGCATGTACTAGTATATGAAACTCATTTCGGTGAACCAGTTCATTAGTAAGGTGGACATGATTAAACTACCAAGTCTTCTATTACCATGTACTAGTACATAATAAAAGCATCAAACAAACATATACCTATGTCCTATGGTCACTGCATTGTCTTGCCAAATCAAAATAGAGACACGGTTCAAATCATATCAGTTCAAGACAAAGTAGCAGTGAAAGAATACAAAGCGTGGGAAACTACACGGCACAACAAGATTTCAGATGGGTACCACGGGTCTACATTTACAACAACACTATTGGCTCTGTTGTGATGCTAGTAATGTGCATGATATGAAAGTCAACTGTATACACAATTGAAATTGAAATCAAAAGAGCTATTGATAAGAGAAAACCTGTTAAAGAAACATGCGCGAACATACCTGTTGTGCCATTGGAGTTTCGATTGGATCCTTCAATTTAAAAATAAGTTTGTATGAGTAAATACAGTGATACAAGAGCAAAGCAATCATAGTTAAAAAGGCGCCTAAGCGAAGCGCTTAAGCGCGCCTAGGCTCTAGGCGTATAAAACGCATTGCGCATAACTATGCTTAATTTGTGCATAATCACAAGATAAGCATGCGCTTTGGTCAAGAATCGCAAGGCGGTGGCAAATGCACAATTAAGGCCTAACGCTTTTTGAACTATGATAGCAATGGAATCTTAAATTAGAACAATTGTTCTTCGTGTTTAGGCACTTGTTCTACATGAACAGTACAAGAAGACGCAAGAATATAATACTTAAAAATAGAAAATGAGCTCATAGACCTTACCACATTCTTGGTTCGGGACCAAGATGAACAAAGGCGTTCCCGATATCGTCCAGTAAACGTGTCTCAAGAGAACGTAAGGGAATTTGATGAGTTTCTTTGCCGGTGAAGTACATTTTCTTCAGGTAATTCCGATACTGTCACCAAGCATTATTGACGACAGAAGAGGTATTAGCACAGGTTACCTCATCCCAAGTTTCCAAATTGGTCCTTCTCTATAGAGAAAAATGGTAAAATTTATTGTATTATAACCATCATGGAGGTAGGATGTATGGGACTAAGCAAAGTAATTGCCATGAATAACATTACTTACACATAACTCCTGGACAAACACCTGCAACTAGCATTTTCCTTCATCTTCAGTATAATATTTCCAAGATGGGAAGATACGCACATACTATTTAACAACATCAAATGCGATAGATGCTAAACTATGACTAGCTGGTTGTGCTTCCTCCACAGGAATAGGCGTACTAACTGGTGGAGTTGGGGTTCGCCGTGATAGTACTGGCCCTTTGGGCACTGGAGCTGCCTTACTAACTGCTCTTGTTCGGGAGCTCTATGGTGGAGATGGTGCCATGTCAACTGGAGCTGGGTTACTATCGGCTGGGGCTGGGGTTAGATTGGGTGAAGCTGGTTCTCTGTCCATCGCAGTAGGGGTACAATCTGCGAGAGTTTGGGTTATGTGTGGTAGGGCTGGTTCTTGTGCATGTACAACCGGGGTGCTATCTCCAACAAGAGGTAGCCCTGTTTTATTTGAAGACCGTGCTTTTAGTCCGCTAGATACTGGCATCACCTGCTCCAATTCAAATGGCTGATAAAAAGGAAACATAGTTGAAAGTACAGACATTGTATGAGAGACAGATGCAATAGATAGTGTGGAAAAAAGAGGGCATGAAATAGTTGACATGTATATTGTTTAACTAAAACAGATAGCATGACATAATTTCACATATATGATGTCTATCTAAACTAGATAGCATAGCATAACATAATTCAAAGATATGATGAATAAATAAACAGGATCACATGACATAATTCACCTACATGTTATCTAAGTAATCAGGATCACATCATTTAATTCACATATGTGATTTATATGCTAAACAGAGGGCATTCGATATGATGTCTGAACTAAGAACATGGTGTTGAATATTGTGTATATGATGTCTAAACTATGCAATTGAAGACACCGTATGCATGATATGAGCAGTATAACCGTGCCAAGTTAGAGCATACACCTCAGTGGGGGAATAGGACTGGTCATCTGTCTCTGAATCCATCTCTGTGGAGCTATCGGGACCCAACAAGAGATCTGCTTGACAGTAGCACTGTGCGCTCAAGGCCTTGTTTTCACTCCAGATTTTCCATCTCCCACCCAAATGGCTGATTCACGGAAGAGTACTTTAATGTACAAACATTGTCGACAAATGGAAATGTAATGAAGAAAAGGATGGGCAAGATATCATTCAAATATATGATGCCCGGTTAAACAGGATGGCATTGCACATTTCACATATATTATGGCTGGCTAAAAGACATGAGACGCATAATTCCCATATATGATATAGAAACTAAACAGTGGCATTATAGAACATGTCTAAACTAAGCAGATGACATATATGATGTCAAAAGTAGGCACTGCAAGGCAACATATGCATGATATGACTAACATCATCATGCCAAGGTAGAGCAAACACATTGGGGGGTAAATAGGAGTGGTCACAGCGTCTCTAATCCGCCTCGAACACATATATCTTCCTCTGGATTACAATCTGGAGAGGGGTGGGGAGGGTTTGCCATTGAACCCACCATGGAGCGATGTCTGCATGACATTGTATTGCCGCACAAAACTCTTCTCTTTTTCTCTACATGTTCAGCATGACTGTGTACAATATCTGACATGCATACGAAAAAATATGGTGAGATTATGTAAGGAGAGCATGCAGAAATTTAGAGTGATGGTAACAACCAGTGGATGGACCCAAAAATAATGATAGCAGGCTGATGGTTGCTTTAAATTAATAAAAAGACAGATGATGATTGCTTTACTATTTGTTTCCCACCCAAGATGAACAACATAGGCATACTCTAGGTGAACCAGATATTAGACAGACATACTATTCATTGCTGCCTCGATATGTGCCCCACAACTAATTTAGAACTCAAGTTTGAACATTAATTTGGACCTGACTTGGGAGTCCAAGAGCTGAACAGGATGATAAAGTAGCAGGTAAGTTTAAGCAATGCATAACATAAGCAGAAACAAAAGAGTGCGACCTCTCTTGTGGACCCGTGTACTCCTTAGGTTCATCTGCTGAGTCGATGATGGTGATGCCGTTGCGGTGGGTGCCGGCGGCACGGAAGGAGATCTGAGGCGGCGAAAGACGGTCAGGAGTCGTGATGTCTGGTTTGGTGGATGCTTCTTCGATGGAGCAGCTCGGTGAGGTGGACGACATCGCGGCAGAGCAGGACAAACCACACAAAGTTCCTTCGACACATACACATGGAATCAAGTAATTCATGTAAGGGCTCATTTGGCTTGCATGATTCTTAAAACGCAGGATAGGAAAAACACCGAATATGATAGGAAAATGCACATGGTAAACATAGCATTTGTAAACACAGGATTTCTCAACTTGGGTGTTTGGTTTACAGAATTGGAAGAGCAGAGGAATGCAAAGAAACATGGCCAAAATAAAGTGAAACCATATGAAAGCGTGTGCAGTTAGAATGTTATTCTGGCACTAACGCACTTGGTCTTGTTTTCATGCATAGGATTTTGAAAAGTAGGTCCGGTGGATGTTTTGCTTCATTCCTTTCAACAAAATGCATGAATAATTGAATAGTATAGTGCCATTGGAAAATTCCCTATTGCTATGTTTTTCCGTTGAACCAAAATAGCCCTAATGGATCGATGTGAATGTATAGTAATAAGTGATGCAACAAGTGTACAACCTCTTTGCGTAAGCGTGTCGACCTCAAAGATCATTGGGTTGGTCATTTGAAGCGCTTGAGGCAGAGGTGGCTATCGGAGGTGTGGAGGAAGATCGAGGAATCAGAGACGGCGTCTGTGGCACCGCTCTCTGTTGTGATGGATCGTTACGTCGTTGGAGCAGCTCCGTGAGCCATAAGACGTCAAGGCTGAAGTAGCACAAGATGTACATCGTCAATCTCAAGTGGGATTCTAATAGCATCTCCAATGATGATGTAAAATTAACATCACCAAAACCACGACTACAACAGATGAGGTAAAAACTGTTGACTCTGAACTTAATCTGTCGAAACTGAAATATTGTGGAATCTGAATGCTACTTGTCGGCCGAACACAATGGTAGCGAGAGGCACTTGACATGTAGTTTAGGAGGGCTGCAGTTCATCTTCAACTGCACCCTCTGAGCCGCCACCACCACCGGCCGAACCATGAGCCCAGCGCCGCCTCGCCGCCCGAAACAACTCGCCACCGCCGCCGCCAGCCTCTAGCTCCCCGCCCCACCCTGAACCCTAAGATAGATAGTGGGGCACCTCTCCGCGAGCCCCGTCCCGCTCGGGTGGTTCTTCCTTAACTCCGCAAGCCCCCACCCCTAAAAATCGACTGACCCAAAAGTCGATTCAGTCGACTGAAGTGTGGCTTAATCGGAGCAGACCAGCAACACGAGCAAGGGGGAGAGCAGCAGCAGCAGCTGGGTGAGCGAGCGATCGAGCGAGAGCCGGAGCAGCAGCAGCATCGCGAGCGAGCGAGAGCCGGAGCAGCAGCAGCAAATTCGGCTGGTATGGACGCCGTCGCCGAAGGGGCCTCGCACTGGGGGAGAGCCGCCGAGGAGATGTCGCCCGCGGCGCCGGCTTTAAGGTAGCCGCTCCATGGGGGTGCGGGATGGAGCACCGTCGGTGCCGGGAGGTCGAGTTAAGGAGAAGGTGCGATGCGATGAGTGTACAACCTCTTTGGTGGCGCCGAGTAGGCCTCGGCTTCGTCCAAGGAGTCGGTGAGTATGCTGCGGTTCCGGTGGAGCAGGTTAAGGCGGCACTGTGGGGATGGACCAGCCGCGATAGACGAAGCAATTGTCAGAGCAGCTCCTTGGAGGTGGAGGACGGGGCGGCTGAACCGGCGGGACGGTGAGATGGACGAAGGATCCTCATCCGGGGAGGTGGACGAGGGACGCCGAGCTGTTGCGGTGGACGACGTCGTCGGGGAAGAGGCTCCGGCTGGGCAGCGGTGACGTGGCGGACGGAGGAGGGTGGGGTTTCGCGGCTGGAGCAGAGAGGTTATGGCGGCCTGGGATTTCGAATGGCGAAAAGGGGGCGATGGGAGGGGGTGAAGCATGACTTAGGGACGCGCTTGTCCAAAATGTAGGGTGTGTTACAAAAGTACCCCCCCCCACCAATTTGAACTAGCGGCCCTTTCGGCTCAGGGTTAGAAGGGGGATTTCGCTTGTCGGGATTTGGCAGCTGGAGGTTGTCTTCGCGCGCATTGTAATTTCGGGATAGCAAGGCGCGGGTTGTGAAGGCGCCATTTTTGAGAGCACGATATCTGAATTTTCGGGATATAACAAGACGCGGGTTGAATTTAGGGACAAGCCTCACATGTAGTAATATCATACTTGTACATACCAAATCAATTGACACTTCCCTCAACCAAAAACAAAACAAAAAAAATAAAACTATTCACACCACACAAAGAGAGAGTCTTGCCCCGTTTTACTATACAAATGCTATTGAAAGCTACTCCCTCCTTCCATCTATATAAGGCCTAATGCGTTTTTCGATGCTAACTTTGACCAAATATTAGAGCAATGATATATGACATGCAACTTACACAAAGCACACCGTTAAATTCCTTTGTGAAAGGTTCTTTCAATGATATAATTTTCACATTGTGCATGTCATGTACTATTAATCTTCTCAATAGTCAAAGGCGGTCTTAAAAATCTCATTACGGCCTATATAGATGGAAGGAGGGAGTATGAATCCATGTTATGTCCGATTAAATTTTTTCGCTTGCTGTATAATGCATGTAACCTACTCATACCAACATTTTAGTGCATTCCAAATGTCTATACTATCGCTGCAATTTGAACTAAATTGGAATTCGTTTCTCTATTTTAATAAGAATCTACAATCATGATTGTTGCCAACTTCAACCATCATTCATGTATTACCTTAATAACACACCAGATGATTACTATTGAGATAGATATGAACTATGTGTACTACATGAACTAGAATTCTATTTTTTGAATACACTTGATGTTGATTCCAAATAATAGTACATTTGATGTACTAACTATACATTCATAATCTAAACCATGTTCCATACGTACACCGTGTTTATCACACAAAGTATAGTGCCCCGCCCCCTACATTATGACAAGTATTTAGACCTAAGTTGCAAAAGCCACACATTAGCCCAAATTATAATCAATGTTCTACATTATGATATCTTCTTCAAGTATCAGTATCCACTTTTTTATAATGAATTATGATCTTTGTTCGTCTATTACACCTTCACGATCCTCTTCTATTTGTAGCCAGCTAGTGCTAACTTTCTATCGTGCATGCACATGCCCGCCCCCCTCACACACCCTTAGCGTCCCCCCATCGCGCACGTTCATTATTTCTCTTTAGGTCGTCCACCAGCGGTGTGTGGAGGCCCTCGGCTCCTTCTTTCTGGCACACACCGGTCGATATACCTCTCTAGCCAGGTGTGCCTACAACAAACACATATATACTTCCCCTCTTCTCTTCTCACCGTCCATGCCCCCATATGTCCAATACGATTCAACGCAGGTGCACACTCCCGCCCCTCTTTTCATTTGTCACATGCTCGCACACTCCTCCCCCCTCGACATGGTAGGCCTCTCGCACTACCTCCTAGCCACACCCTCTCCCCCTGTCTGCCTCTCCGGACCTTATTTGCTTCTAACACATGCAGGCATGTATATGAACTGATCTCCCTACATATAGCCAATTCGACTATAATTTGTTTTCACCCAGCACCGATACACTTACCTCGCTAGTTATGTCTCTCCTTTTCTTGGACACACGACGGTTGATCTTCCTATGTAGTTACGCATGCTTACCACAACCATATCTTCTCCCCTCATCATCCTTGAATACCTCCTGACCCGTCTCTCACACGCACGTGCATAGACAGACAGACATCCCTCGCCCTCTCTTATTGATATTGCACTCATACCCTCCATTTGTCTAGCAGGCCTCTCCCACCATTTGTGAGACGCCACTCCACCACTAACCCTCCGAGGCTCTACCTTTGTCTTTTCCCCAACCTTATTCCTTTGCTACACATATCCATGGATGTCGATCGATCTCCCTCAATACATAGCTAGGTCTCTCTCCTTCCACACACATATACTAGTCGATCAGTCTCTACCCCCCCCCCACACACCGATAGTCGAATGTTGTAGGTAGGTATCCATGCCACGGAGAAGAACTGCACCTCTGCCCTCTCAAATTCCAATAGGCCAGCCGCCCTGTATCTTTGATGTGGGCAAACACAAATTCAGTGGCACTCTTTATCGACCACGCAGCCACACACTTCATCCCTGTTTTCAATTCTATCGATATCTCACGTCCATGACTCCGTTTCACACACATTGCATATGTTACGTATTTCTGATTGAGATATCATCAACACATTGCCTCTGTTTCGCACAAACCATCTCTCTCACACCCACCCACGTACTGTTGGGTAACGTAGCAGAAATTCAAAATTTTCTACGTATCACCAAGATCAATCTATGGAGTAATCTAGCAACGAGGGAAAGGGGAGTGCATCTACATACCCTTGTAGATTGCTAAGCGGAAGCGTTCAAGTGAACGGGGTTGAAGGAGTCGTACTCATCGCGATCCAAATCACCGGAGATCCTAGTGCCGAACGGACGACACCTCCGCGTTCAACACACGTGCAGCCCGGTGACGTCTCCCATGCCTTGATCCAGCAAGGAGAGAGGGAGAGGTTGAGGAAGACTCCATCCAGCAGCAGCACAACGGCATGGTGGTGAAGGAGGAGCGTGGCAATCCAGCAGGGCTTCGCCAAGCACCGCGAGAGACAAGGAGAAAGAGAGGTAGGGCTGCGCCAGGGAGAGGTGGAAACTCTTGTGTATGGCAGCCCGAGAACCTCAAGTATATATAGGGGAGCGGGAGGGGGTGCGCCCCCTCTAGGGTTCCCACCCCAAGGGGTGCGGCAGCCCCAAACCCATCTAGGGTGGCGGCCAGGGGGGGAGAGGGGGAAACTTGCCCCCCAAGCAAGGTGGAGGAGCCCCCTCCCCAAACCCTAGGCGCCTTGGGCCCTTGTGGGGGAGGGGGGGCGCACCAGCCCACCTGGGGCTGGTCCCCTCCCACACTTGGCCCATGCAGCCCTCTGGGGCCGGTGGCCCCACTTGGTGGACCCAGGACCTCCCTGTGGTCCCAAGACATTACCGATAACACCAAACTTTTCCTATGACCAAAACATGACTTCCCATATATAAATCTTTACCTCCGAACCATTCCGAACTCCTTGTGACGTCCGGATCTCATCCGGACTCAACAACATTCGGTAACCACGATATCTATTCCCTATAACCCTAGCGTCATCGAACCTTAAGTGTGTAGACCCTACGGGTTCGGGAGACACGTAGACATGACCGAGACAACTCTTCGGCCAATAACCAACAGCGGGATCTGGATACCTATGTTGGCTGCCACATGTTCCATGATGATCTCATCGGGTGAACCATGATGTCGAGGATTCAATCAATCCCGTATTCAATTCCCTTTGTTTAGCGATATTGTACTTGCCCGAGATTCGATCATCGGTATGCCGATACCTTGTTCAATCTCGTTACCGGCAAGTCTCTTTACTCGTTCCCTAACACATCATCCCGTGATCATCCCCTTGGTCACATTGTGCACATTATGATGATGTCCTACCGAGTGGGCCCAGAGATACCTCTCCGTCACACGGAGTGACAAATCCCAAAGATCGATTCGTACAACCCAATGACACTTTCGGAGATACCCATAGTGCACCTTTATAGCCACCAAGTTACGCCAGACGCTTTGGTACACCCAAAGCATTCCTACGGTATCCGGAGTTGCATAATCTCATGGTCTAAGGAAATGATACTTGACATTAGAAAAGCTTTAGCATACGAACTACACGATCTTTGTGCTAGGCTTAGGATTGGGTCTTGTCCATCGCATCATTCTCCTAATGATGTGATCCCGTTATCAACGACATCCAATGTCCATAGTCAGGAAACCGTAACCATCTATTGATCAACGATCTAGTCAACTAGAGGCTTACTAGGGACATGGTGTTGTCTATGTATCCACACATGTATCTGAGTTTCCTATCAATACAATTATAGCATGGATAATAAACGATTATCATGAACAAGGAAATATAGTAATAATAACTAATTTATTATTGCCTCTAGGGCATATCCAACAGTCTCCCACTTGCACTAGAGTCAATAATCTAGTTCACATCACCACGTGATTAACACTCATAGGTCACATCACCATGTGACCAACATCCAAAGAGTTTACTAGTGTCTAAACTAGTTCACATCATCATGTGACTAACACTCAATGAGTTCTGGGGGTTTGATCATGTTTTGCTTGTGAGAGAGGTTTTAGTCAATGGGTCTACAACATTCAGATCCGTATGTACTTTGCAAATCTCTAGGTCATATTGTAAATGCTGCTTGCACACTCCACTTGGAGCTATTCCAAATGGTTGCTCCACTATACGTATCCGGTTTGCTACTCAGAGTCATTCGGATAGGTGTTAAAGCTTGCATCGACGTAACCCTTTACGCCGAACTCTTTATCACCTCCATAATCAAGAAACATGTCCTTATTACTCCAAGGACAATTTTGACCGCTATCCGGTGATCCACTCCTTGATCACCTTCGTACCCTCTTGCCAGACATGTGGCAAGGCACACATCAGGTGCGGTACACAGCATAGCATACTATGGAGCCTACGTCTAAGCATAGGGGACGACCTTCGTCCTTTCTCTCTCTTCTGCCGTGGTCGAGCTTTAAGTCTTAACTTCATACCTTACAACTCAGGCAAGAACTCCTTCTTTGACTGATCCATCTTGAACACCTTCAAGATCATGTCAAGGTATGTGCTCATTTGAAAGTACCATTAAGCGTTTTTGATCTATCCTCATAGATCTTGATGCTCAATGTTCAAGCAACTTAATCCAGGTTTTCCCTTGAAAAACTCCTTTCAATCAACCCTTTATGCTTTCCAGAAACTCTACAACATTTCTGATCAACAATATGTTAGCAACATATACTGATCAAAAATTCTATAGTGCTCCCACTCACTTCTTTGGAAATACAAGTTTCTCATAAACTTTGTATAAACCCAAAATCTTTGATCATCTTATCAAAGTGTATATTCCAACTCCGAGATGCTTACTCCAGTCCATGGAAGATCGCTGGAGCCATCATACCTTTTAGCATCCTTAGGATCGACAAAACCTTTCTGATTGTATCACATACAACCTTTCCTTACGAAAACTGGTAAGGAAACTCGTTTTGACATCCATCTGCCAGATTTCATAAATGCAGCTAATGCTAACATGATTCCGATGGACTTAAGCATCGCTACGTATGAGAAAATCTCATCATAGTCAACTCCTTGAACTTGTGAAAAACTCTTCGCCACAAGTCAAGCTTCATAGACGGTGACATTACCGTCCACGTCCATCTTCTTCTTAAAGATCCATTTATCTCAATGGCTTGCCGATCATGGGGCAAGTCCACCAAAGTCCATGCTTTGTTCTGATACATGGATCCTATCTCGGATTTCATGGATTCTAACCATTTGTTGGAATATGGGCCCACCATCGCTTCTCCATAGCTCGTAGGTTCATTGTTGTCTAGCAACATGACCTTCAAGACAGGATTACTGTACCACTCTGAAGTAGTACGCATCCTCATCACCCTATGAGGTACTGTAGTGACTTGATCCGAAACTTCATGATCACTATCATAAGCTTCTACTTCAATTGGTGTGGGCGCCACAGGAACAACTTCCTGTGCCCTGCTACACACTAGTTGAAGTGACGGTTTAATAACCTCATCAAGTCTCCACCATGCTCCCACTCAACTTTCTGAGACAAACTTTTCCTCGAGAAAGGACCCGATTCAAGAAACAATCCCTATTGCTTTCGGATCTGAATTAGGAGGTATACCCAACTGTTTTGGGTGTCCTATGAAGATGCATTTTATCCGCTTTGGGTTCGAGCTTATCAGGATGAAACTTTTTCACATTAGCGTCGTAGCCCAAAACTTTCAAGAAACGACAACTTAGGTTTCTCCAAACCATAGTTCATACGGTGTCGTCTCAACGGAATTACATGGTGCCCTATTTAAAGTGAGTGTGGTTGTCTCTAATGCCTAACCCATGAACGATAGTGGTAATTCGATAAGAGACACCATGGTACGCACCATATCCAATAGGGTGCAACTATGATGTTTGGACACACCATCACACTATGGTGTTCTAGGCGGTATTAATTGTGAAACAATTTCCACAATGTCTTAATTGCGTGCCAAAGCTCATAACTCAGATACTCATCTCTATGATCATATCGTAGACATTTTATCCTGTTGTCACGATGATCTCCAACTTCACTCTGAAATTACTTGAACCATTCAATAATTCAGACTTGTTTTTCATCAAGTAAATATACTCAGTATCTACTCAAATCATCCATGAAGTAAGAACATAACGATATCCATCACGTGCCTCAAAGACTCATTGGACCGCACACATCAAAATGTATTACTTCCAACAAGTTGCTTTCTTGTTCCATTTTACTGAAACGAGGCTTTCAGTCATCTTGCCCATGTGGTATGATTTGCATGTCTCAAGTGATTCAAAATCAAGCGAGTCCAAACGGTCCATTTGCATGAAGTTTCTTCATGCATAAACACTAATAGACATGGTTCGCATGTCTCAAACTTTTCAAAAACGAGTAGTCCAAAGATCCATCAACATGGAGCTTCTTCATGCGTTTTATACCAATATGACTTACATGGCAGTGCCACAAGTAGGTGGTACTATCATTACTATCTTATATCTTTTGGCATGAACATGTGTATCACTATGATCGAGATTCTATAAACCATTCATTTTAGGTGCAAGACCATTGAAGGTATTATTCAAATAAACAGAGTAACCATTATTCTCCTTAAATGAATAACCGTATTGCGATAGACATAATCCAATCATGTCTATGCTCATCGCAAACACCAAATAACAATTATTTAGGTTTAACACCAATCTCGACGGTAGAGGGAGCGTGCGATGTTTGATCACATCAACCGTGGAAACACTTCCAACACATATCGTCAGCTCACCTTTAGCTAGTCTCCGTTTATTCTGTAGCTTTTATTTCGAGTTACCAACACTTAGCAACCGAACCGGTATCTAATACCCTGGTGCTACTAGGAGTACTAGTAAAGTACACATTAACATAATGTAAATCCAATATACTTCTATCGACCTTGCCAGCCTTCTCATCTACCAAGTATCTAGGGTAATTCTGCTCCAGTGGCTGTTCCCTTATTGCGTAAGCACTTAGTCTCGGGTTTGGGTTCAACCTTGGGTTTCTTCAAGGAGCAGCGGCTGATTTGTCGTTTCATGAAGTATCCTTCTTTCCTTGCCCTTCTTGAAACTAGTGGTTTCACCAACCATCAACAATTGATGCTCCTTCTTGATTTCTACTTTCGCTGTCAAACATCGCGAATCTCTCAAGGATCATCATATCTATCCCGATATGTTATAGTTCATCATGAAGCTCTAGCAGCTTGGTGGCAATGACTTTGGAGAAACATCACTATCTCATCCGGAAGATCAACTCCCACTCGATTCAAGTGATTGTTGTACTCGAGACAATCGAGCACAAGCTCAACGATTGAGCTTTTCTCCCTAAGTTTGCAGGCTAAGAAAATCGTCGGAGGTCTTATACCTCTTGACGTGGGCATGAGCCTGAAATCCCAATTTCAGCCCTCGAAACATCTCATATGTTCCGCGATGTTTCAAAATCGTCTTTGGTGCCTCAACTCTAAACCGTTTAACTGAACTATCACGTAGTTATCAAAACGTGTGTGTCAGATGTTCGTAACATCCACAGACGACGTTCAAGGTTCAGCACACTGAGCGGTGCATTAAAGACGTAAGCCTTCTTCGAAGCAACGAGGACAATCCTTAGTTTACGGACCTAGTCCGCATAATTGCTACTATCAACTTTCAACTGTATTTTCTCTAGGAACATATCTAAACAGTAGAACTAAAGCGCGAGCTATGACATAATTTGCAAAAACCTTTTGACTATGTTCAGGATAATTGAGTTCATCTTATGAACTCCCACTCAGATAGACATCCCTCTAGTCATCTAAGTGATTACATGATCCGAGTCAACTAGGCCATGTCCGATCATCACGTGAGACGGACTAGTCATCATCGGTGAACATCTTCATGTTGATCGTATCTACCATACGACTCATGCTCGACCTTTCGGTCTCTTGTGTTCCGAGGCCATGTCTATACATGCTAGGCTCGTCAAGTTAACCTAAGTGTTTCGCGTGTGTAAATCTGGCTTACACCCGTTGTATGTGAACATTAGAATCTATCACACCCGATCATCACGTGGTGTTTCGAAGCAACGAACTTTCGCAACGGTGCACAGTTAGGGGGAACACTTTCTTGAAATTTTAATGAGGGATCATCTTATTTACTACCATCCTTCTAAGCAAATAAGATGCATAAACATGATAAACATCACATGCAATCAAATAGTGACATGATATGGCCAATATCATTTTGCTCCTTTTGATCTCCATCTTCGGGGCTCCATGATCATCATCGTCACCGGCATGACACCATGATCTCCATCATCATGATCTCCATCATCGTGTCTCCATGAAGTTGTTTCGCCAACTATTACTTCTACTACTATGGCTAACGGTTTAGCAATAAAGTAAAGTAATTACATGGCGTTGTTCATTGACACGCAGGTCATACAATAAATTAAGACAACTCCTATGGCTCCTACCGGTTGTCATACTCATCGACATGCAAGTCGTGATTCCTATTACAAGAACATGATCAATCTCATACATCACATATATCATTCATCACATCCTTTGGCCATATCACATCACAAAACACTTGCTGCAAAAACAAGTTAGACGTCCTCTAATTGTTGTTGCAAGTTTTTATGTGGCTTCTATAAGTGTTCTAGCAAGAACGTTTCTTACCTACGTAAAACCACAACGTGATATGCCAATTTGTATTTACCCTTCATAAGGACCCTTTTCATCGAATCTGCTCCAACTAAAGTGGGAGAGACAGACACCCGCTAGCCACCTTATGCAACTAGTGCATGTCAGTCGGTGGAACCTGTCTCACGTAAGCGTACGTGTAAGGTCGGTCCGGGCCACTTCATCCCATGATGCCGCCGAATCAAGATAAGACTAGTAGTGGCAAGAAAATTAACAACATCTACGACCACAACTGCTTTGTGTTCTACTCGTGCATAGTAACTACGCATAGACCTAGCTTTGATACCACTGTTGGTAACGTAGCAGAAATTCTAAATTTTCTACGTATCACCAAGATCAATCTATGGAGTAATCTAGCAACGAGGGAAAGGGGAGTGCATCTACATACCCTTGTAGATCGCTAAGCGGAAGCGTTCAAGTGAACGGGGTTGAAGGAGTCGTACTCATCGTGATCCAAATCACCGGAGATCCTAGTGCCGAACGGACGGCACCTCCGCGTTCAACACACGTGCAGCCCGGTGATGTCTCCCATGCCTTGATCCAGCAAGGAGAGAGGGAGAGGTTGAGGAAGACTCCGTCCAGCAGCAGCACAACGGCATGGTGGTGATGGAGGAGCGTGGCAATCCAGCAGGGCTTCGCCAAGCACCGCGAGAGACAAGGAGAAAGAGAGGTAGGGCTGCGCCAAAGAGAGGTGGAAACTCTTGTGTATGGCAGCCCCAAAACCTCAAGTATATATATGGGAGAGGGAGGGGGGTGCGCCCCCTCTACGGTTCCACCCCAGGGGGTGCGGCAGCCCCAAACCCATCTTGGGTGGAGGCCAAGGGGGGAGAGGGGGAAACTTGCCCCCCAAGCAAGGTGGAGGAGCCCCCTCCCCAAACCCTAGGTGCCTTGGGCCCTTGTGGGGGGGGCGCACCAGCCCACCTGGGGCTGGTCCCCTCCCACACTTGGCCCATGCAGCCCTCTGGGGCCGGTGGCCCCACTTGGTGGACCCCGGACCCTCCCTGGTCCCAAAGACATTACCGATAACACCAAACTTTTCCTATGACCAAAACAGGACTTCCCATATATAAATATTTACCTCCGGACCATTCCTAACTCCTTGTGACGTCCGGGATCTCATCCGGACTCGAACAACATTCGGTAACCACGATATCTATTCCCTATAACCCTAGCGTCATCGAACCTTAAGTGTGTAGACCCTACGGGTTCGGGAGACACGTAGACATGAACGAGACAACTCTCCGGCCAATAACCAACAACGGGATCTGGATACCCATGTTGGCTCCCACATGTTCCACGATGATCTCATCGGATGAACCACGATGTCGAGGATTCAATCAATCCCGTATTCAATTCCCTTTGTCTAGCGGTATTGTACTTGCCCGAGATTCGATCGTCGGTATGCCGATACCTTGTTCAATCTCGTTACCAACAAGTCTCTTTACTCGTTCCAAAACACATCAACCCATGATCAACCCCTTGGTCACATTGTGCACATTATGATGATGTCCTACCGAGTGGGCCCAGAGATACCTCTCCGTCACCGGAGTGACAAATCCCAGTCTCGATTCGTGCCAACCCAACAGACACTTTCGGAGATACCCATAGTGCACCTTTATAGCCACCCGATTCGCCAGACGCTTGGTACACCCAAAGCATTCCTACGGTATCCGGGAGTTGCACAATCTCATGGTCTAAGGAAATAATACTTGACATTAGAAAAGCTTTAGCATACAAACTACACGATCTTTGTGCTAGGCTTAGGATTGGGTCTTGTCCATCACATTATTCTCCTAATGATGTGATCCCGTTATCAACGACATCCAATGTCCATGGTCAGGAAACCGTAACCATCTATTGATCAACAAGCTAGTCAACTAGAGGCTTACTAGGGACATGGTGTTGTCTATGCATCCACACATGTATCTGAGTTTCCTATCAATACAATTATAGCATGGATAATAAACGATTATCATGAACAAGGAAATATAGTAATAATAACTAATTTATTATTGCCTCTAGGACATATTTCCAACACATACGTACCTGTACCTAATGAAGAAGTGCACGCAGGACGCACGTACTCACGTCTCGTTCCCGGCCACACCCGCGCGGGTATACGGTGGAGTTCGTTTTTGTACGAAAAGGCAGCCCACATGATAATTTGACGCGTGTAGCAGTTGTTTTCTCAAAGGAGGGTCGGGTACCACGCCTAGAATATAAAACGATTGCCATGGGGAAAATGGGAAAAAGGGTTTGTCTCTCGTCACACCATATCACACAAGGCCACCGTGGCCTCTCTCTCTCAGCGTTGGTCAGTGATCCGGCCGCATCCCGTCCACCGGCAGAAAGGGAGGATGTGCATCGTCTCTCTGTTCGACGGCGTTGAGGCAGCTCGTCCCGATCTGCGGTACCCGCCGTTCTCTCTGACCAAGCTCCGACGCGGTAGGGCCTTCGCCACTTGCTCGCTGCCGCAATATGGGCAGATCCCGGCCGCCGGCGCCCTCCTAGTAACATCCCGACGACCCTCAGGTACAGCTTCCTCTGGCCTTGCTCCACTGCCCATCTTCCCATGTTGCTGCATGTGGGTCTTCTTTAGTTGTTTGCTTAAATCGTATCTCGGCCGGCGTACTTTCCATCTTGCAATCTCGTCCTCAAACCATTTTTGATAAACAACCATGTGCTATCTTTCCCTTTTACATGGAACATGCTTCTTTTTTGTCGGTGTATGTGTCTTCAACTCGTCTTATTGGGCAGTAATTGTTTCCTTTCGACCTCCTTTTGCAAACAGGGCTATCCATTTTCACCTCGTTATTCTGCGATTTTTGGTGAACTGCACAAATCACTTTTACGAAGAGTGTTTTGTGCAGTTCCAAAAAATGTCACACGGGCAATGTTTTTACATTTCGTGCGATCATGAAAGGGAGATTGGTTTTGCTATCCTCCTCATCCAACTCCGTGCCTAATCTTCTCCAACAAGAAGTTAGTCCTAAAGAGAGATCGTAGAGGTGATCGGCTTCTATTTATGTGTGTTATGTTTCATCATCTAGTTCCACTATTATTGTAATCACACTGACTGGATATCTTTGCAAACAGGGATGGTCCGCTCGATTTTAGTGGAGCTGCACAAAATGATCGGATTGTGGTGTCCTTCATACACCTCTTTTTTGGCTACAGAGCTGGGTGAAACTAGCTGCCAAGCAATAACACTATGCCAAGGAAATGGAGCCATGCCTACGAACATCATCGATCAATTATATATTTTTTCTTTATTTGTACACCTTCTCATAACTTTGTCTTCAGTTGTGATGTGAATATTGGCGCTGATCTGCGAACCATTGAGATGCATTAGCCATGGTAGTTTCATTTGTATTTGATGGAATGTTGTAACGAGATAATCTCGAGGCAAGACACGTGAATCCTAAGTTGAAACCTTTTTTTCATGCGGGAACCAAAGTTGAAACCTTCATAGCATCACAGTACAATTTCATCAAAATTATGCGTACATATAAACAAATCCTGAAGGATTGATAGCAATGTCGAAACAATTCAACTTCGTTTCACCGACATGTTGGACATCCTTCATCCGCTCCACCTGCCATGCAGCAATATTGAGTGCACAACACAACTTCAGGGAAAGATTCACCCCGTTGTTGCGCCGCGAGAGTAATGACTAGTGAGCGGTCAAATCACGAGCCCCACCTTCACCACGAAGAAGTTGCTCGGACGAAGCAACCATCATTTCTCTGTTCCTTGAATCCGCTGGTACTCCCATATTCCCACAGTAATAAGTTGCTCGGGCGAATCAACCATCACTATATCCGCTCATGTGTGATGACCACAGGAGGTATCCATTCAGATTGCATGTTAAAAATAATAAAGGTCGATAACTAATGCGGCAAACTTTAAAAAAAAACTAATGCGGCACCTCGGGCCAACGCAGCCAGATCGCACTTTGCACGAGAAATTACACACCATGTTTTGTTGACATGTGGTCCCGTTCCAACATATCAGTGAGACGACAGCGAGTAGTAGGAGTATTTCCGAACGGACGTGTAGGCCGGGCGCCTCTTCGTGAACCGTGGCAAACTGGCAACCGTCCACCGACTCTTCGCCTTTCCCTCTTGATTTGGAACTGTTGTCGCACGCTCTTCCTCTCCCTCCTCCATTTTCCTTCAGCCCTTCACCCTTTCTTCTGTCATTGTTCGATCGTCTTCTCCATGGAGGGAACAGGCCGAAAACGACCCCGTTATTCTTGCCCCAATCTGAAAGATGACATGGTGAGGAACTCATTGATCGGTGCGACATCATCACCTCGGCTAGCATGGCAGGTTCGTTCAAGCCCATTCTCAACTCAACTAATAACATCATTACAAGGAACCCAAGAGTCAAGGAGTGGTTTGATCTCCCCTATCTTCTTCACCATGACCATGATGACTGGCGCTGGCACGACGGAGGCCTCGCCCTGTGCAAGTTTATGCCGCTTGATAATGATACGTATGATGTTAAGATGCCATCGCTTGAGGGAAAGGCTTGGGCAGGCGCAAATGGAGATTGGGTTGTTTACATTGGGTCCAACTGCGAGTGGGAACTTGTGAATGTGTACACTCGTGACCGGGTTCCACTTCCAAAAATCTCAGCAGACTGCCCAGAGATTGAGCACACCGGTATTGTACGCACATTCAAATACGATCATGGTGACTGTCTTCTGGAAGATAGAAATTTGTCGAGTTCCCAACCGCTCTTGGAATTAGAACAACTATGAAGTTGTTGCTATCTTCGACAAGCTTGTTGCCGTCCTTTGTTGTTCGACTCGATGGATATTGCTCAAAAATCAGTTTCTATACACGGATGTGTACTGTGATGCAATTCAATACGAGGGTCTTGTGTTTGCTTCCACCGCTCATGGCACTGTTTTTGCATAGGATCCTCGTAGTTTCGGTACGTTTGTCTTCCACCTTAATTATAATTGTTTCATCCACATGCATGCGGGTTAGCAAGTTTCCCTTTACTTATTAACCTTCTTCTTGTGTTTCCAAGGTCCTATGAACATTCCACCACCTATACTTGAAAAATTTTATAACCAAGGGGGAGATGGCGATGGTGATGATCATGAGCAGAACGTATATACTCAATAGCGCCTGGCAACTATTTCCGATGGATCACCTCTTCTTGTGTGTATACATCCCACTGATGATGTTACTACTGAGGGAGCACGTGTTGTCTCCCATGGTCGCACTCTTCGAACCTATTCCAACACCCGTTGCATGGTATTCGGGATGGATACTAGTGTGCTAGCGCCAACACCTTCTCCCTGGTACAGAATTGATAGTCTTGGAGAAAACTTGCTCTTCCTTGGACAAAACTATCTGATGATGGTGAAAGGCGATCCAACTGCTATTGACACAACATTACTAGTACCATTTATGAGAAGCAACTGTGTCTATACCTCGGACATTAGGGTGGTTCCCTACCCTGGTACTGATATAGTAGGCCGCTTCATCCTGGATGATCAGTCCTTCGTTGGTCTCGAGATCGACAATAGATGACCCGTCCCAGAGAGTCACTTGTGGTTCAAAGCAAGCGTTTCCAATGTCGAGGAATGGTTGAATTGAAGTTCATTTCATTGCTTGTTATTTCTTGTTTGGTGAAAACTTTAGTATTTATAATGTATCCTCGTTGTCGATGTGGGTTGATGACCTGTTGTATGTAATAAAATGATATGCCTGTGATAAACTTACTAAATTTATGAATGGCTTTCAAGTTGCTTCTGTGAGTGAGTGGTGCGGCGAGGCAAAACAATATTTTCTGAATACATAATTGTACGTGCATTGCAACAGGTTATCGGATGAGGCCAATCAACAATAGTAGTACACAATTTGTACTAGCTTCACATGCTTCACGCGTCGTGCGGGTGTTTTTACTGTAGCCATATTGTGTGTAACCAGCACCTCGAATCCTCGATACTAGTACTATATAGTAAGTAGTAGGAGTAGTAGGGTGGCATGGGCCAGAACAAGCATTCACGTCCAGGAGTACGGCATACGCCACCAGCACGAGTTCCATCTAACACCATATTTCTTGGAGTTCGTGCTAGAGCAATCTCTTCAACCTCATCGTTTCACTAACTCAGCCATCGCGCGGCGGGCAAGGTGGGGGGTTTGCCGATAGTCGGTTTCCTCAACTGCGGTCCCACTTGTAAGGCCAACTCCAACGCTCTATCAATATATGGATGTACTCTTCTTCCCAATACAAAATCTTGCATCCATTCTACTCCCTCCGTTGCACAATACATGCCTTCTATTTGTCAAAATATATATGTATCTAGACATGTTTTAGTATATAGGTACATCCATTTTTGGACAAATGGAAGTCAAGTATTTTGGAACGGAGAGAGTACACTATAAAATTTTGAAGTTAGCACAACTAGTCTAATCCGAGAGCACAACCGAAGATTTGGTCGGGTTCTTCCTCCTTTTGCCGACACATGGGACATCCAGCATCCAGGTCGTGTCATGAAAGAAAATAGAGTGGTAGTTGAAGCCATGAGATGTGCATATTGGGTTAAACTATAAATAGAATCTTACTACTCTTGAGTAACTCCGAAAGCGGCCACCGAAGATATTTATTGGATTTGTTTTTCATCACCAGCACGTCGAGGTGAAAGATGTGTAGGTTCAGTGGGTCCTCTTGCGTTTTCACTGACATGTGGGGCCGCATGTGAGCAAACAGACGATGGGATCCGCGCGTTCGATGGCTGGCTGAGAAGAGAGATAGAGGAGGGCTGAGCACGAACTGCAGGAAATTTGTTCTACGTAGCCAGCACCTTGATATTCGCGTGTGGTTGCTTCTAGAATAAAAAAAGGAGGTACCCCTACTTATGTTACTCCCACTACGCCTAGCCTAAGGTTAGTAGGTGACCTTGCGCTTGGCTCTTCGCCTCTTCCGGAAGTCGATGGTTCTACAATAGTGCTTCTGGCAATCTGACACCAAATGAACTGTTGCACGTCCACCGCTTGTAAGCAAAAGTTTCTCCTCGTGCTGCGAGCCACCGCGCACGCGTTGGAGAGGGAGAAGGCGTTATCAAGCTTCTCGTCGTTCTGCGAGTTGATGGGACACATCAAAGTTATTTACTAGTAGTACGTACTCTCTTCAAAGGGCTGACCATGTCATTGCTACCATCCCGTGCTCCATCGTTGAGTATGTGCACTATTCACGTGCCATCGAGGAGAAAAAATATTGTGCAGGTGCCATCGAAGTGCACCCCTCACTTACGAAAAAGGGTTTCCCCCGCTCCCCCCAGCCCCCGCACGACTCACTTACGCACTGCTTACTTGATTATCTCCATTTTCTTGCATGACACGTGCACCTTGATGCTAGATGTCTCGCGTGTTGGGAAAAGGATGAACAAAGCTCACACAAAAGAAAAGAGTTGAAGAGCATAGATTCCCGACGACCGAGCAGGAGCAAGGAACCTCGCGGTGGAGTGTCTGCAAGGAACCTTGCACATTTTCCCCTGTTTTTTGCCGCCTGCCCACCTATAAGCAAATAAAAGAACAGGAACTTTTTGCTAACCACTAGAAATGGTACATGCGGATGCTAAGTTGAAGATGTTTTATAGTCCCTCCGTTCCCAAATATAAGTCTTTTTAGATATTTAAATAAGGACTACATACGAAACAAAATGAGTGAATCTACACTCTAAAATATGTCTACATACTTCTGTATGTTGTATTCTATTTGAAATGGCTAGAAAGACTTATATTTAGGAATGGAGGGAGTACTTTATATTGAATTATTGATAACCAAGCAACAAGCCACACATGTACAGGATGCATGCAGCCATGCATGTACACAAGCCAACGCACTAACTCCATCCGATCCAACTCATGCACATACACGCACAGCATGGAGCACACAACGCACGTACACAAGTCGTGCATGCACACACGCTCGGCCGCAGAATGCACGTGAATAACACATGCATGCGCACACACTCGGCTGCATGGAGGCGTGCACCATCCGCGGCGACGTCCGGTTAAATGTCGTGCTCTGCGGGCTCGCGACGCAACGGCGCATACGCATCTCTTGCAACACCTCTTTGCCGTCGTTACTCAACTACTAGTCGGAGACAAAGACAACTGCAGCCTCGGCCTTAGAGCTAGCACTGATGGAAAAACACGCACGCTGCACGCACACGAGCACATACGGAGTGCCCACGACGTGGTGGTGGTGCGTCCCCCGTCGCCTCTACTCCTTCTACGCACGTTGTCTATCAAGGCGGCTGCATGCTAATGATGATGTGGGTGAGATCTTCTAGGACTCAGATGATGACGAGGAAAATTATGAGACACAAGGTGACGTACACCGTCAAGGTCCACAGTCAAGGGGGTGCTAGTAAGTGCTTAGATGTGCTTAGAGCAAGTACAATAGAGCTGAGTGGGCGGGCTATAAGGAATAAACAGTAGTATATTTCTGCTTAGTTGGAGGAAAGAGAAGAGGAGAGAGAAGGTAAGCGGGCTCTTCGTGAAGAGCCAGCTCTAGCACGTGCTCCTAGGCACTTTATGAGAATGAAAGGTGGGCAACAGAATGAAAAAGTAGTAGTACACTCTTTTGATCTACTATTGTACATGTTGACTATAAGATGGGCTGTAGATGACATGGCACTCGCTTATAGCCAGCAGCTGGCTATAGTATTAATGCTCTTTAGATGAGGTGCTAAGTGCATTAAATGGCTTAGTAACTCAAGTATTAAATGCATAGGTGCTTAGTTTATTGGTGCTACATCATATTTTATGCCTACGTGGCAGGCTTAGCAGCTATACATGGTGGAGCACTGGGAGAGGCCAAGGCTGGTCATAGTGGGGAGTAACTTGTACTGTAACATATTACTATGTTACTCTAAACATCTCTATAAACCGGAAAGGAGGGAGTAGTAACATAGACTAGTGTCATATGCAGAGTATGGGAGCACATGATATTTCCCCGTCCGGACCGATCCCAAGTTGGCTTCTCACTTTCTTGGCCCAACAAAAACCCCTCCCCCCTCCCGCGCGCGCTTCCCGGCCGGCGCCAGCTGAGCCCGCCGCTCCACATTGATGGCAAGTCAGGGCGACGCGACCTCTCACTGCTTCCGCCATTGAAGCAGTGCACCGATCGAGGGCACCGCCCGCTGCACGCCCGGCATTTCAGACTACAAAGTGGATAGTAACTTTAGAGCAAGTACTACAATTAGATGACATAAGCAGGCTATAAGGATTTAAATATAGTATTTGTGCTTAGTTAAAGGAGAGAGAGAAGAGAAGCGGATTGTAAACGTGTAGCCGGTTGTACTCCAACATACTTTGTGAGACAAAAGGTGGGGCCATTATTAATGATATTGTATTTATACTAAAGGGACTAACAGACGTCTTAATTACTCTGTTTTTTTTGAGACAAAAATTGGTGGGGCTATTATTGACTATTTTTTGAGCTATTACTGACTTGGACGTGGGGTTTGGGGGCCAAAGGCCTACTATGATACTCGCACGACCGACCTGACATGCTCTACCCTAGCCGCCGCTGTATCATATGGTTTCGCACCGTTCCAGATCTTAGCGCCGCCATGCAATTCTTCTCCAGCCCTCCTTCCGGTGTGCACCGCGAGAAGGGATAGCAGTCCTCCGAACGCCGCCTTTCGTGATCCTGTACGGGAGAGGGGTGATCAGGTTTTTGGGGAGCACACTCTTGTGACTGCTGCCAGCGACGACTTCCTCAACGACAGCCTTCTTCCCCAACCTCGGTAACCTCTTCATCAACGACATGAGTGACAACATCAACCACATCGGTTCGCTGCTCATTGTCACAAGATGTGATTCTGTCCTCTGGTTTAGTCCGCATCATTACTTTGATGTTTGCAATTGTCGTCATGATCTATTTACTGCTAATCCGGATTAAATCTCATACTAAATTGCTCATATATTCAACAATCCAATCCAAAAACCTGATTACAGGCAATTTACTCCGAGTGGTTTTGCTGCGCTTTTGAAGCCGCCTACTTTTAAGGGGGTGCAATATAAAAGGTGGCGCACAAGATCAGTATATTGGTTTCAGATCATGTACTACTATGATGCCACTAAGGGTAAGCCTGAGGGCGATCTTAATCCTACACAGCAAGAAGCTTTTCAGAACATGGATACCCTCTTCAAAGCCGCCCTCCTGAGTGTTCTTGACGATTCCATTGTGGATTCATATATGTCGTTTGACAGCGGCAAAGACATGCGGGCTGCACTCGAGGCCACGTTTGGGCCCTCGGGCGCTGGCAACGAGTTGTACATCATGGAGCAATTTTGTGACTACAAGATGACTGATGAGCGCTCTGTTCTGCAGCAGACTCATGAGATACAGTCACTCTCTAAGGAACTTGAGTACTTTAAGTATGTGTTGCCAGACAAATTTGTTGTTGGGACCATCATTGCCAAGCTTCCACCTTCGTGGAACTATTTTGCTACTTCTCTGAAAACAAGAGACATGAGTTTTCTGTTTTGGATCTCATTAGCACTCTTGATTTTGAGGAGAAGGCGAGAGCAAAAGACACACATGCTTGGGTCGCTGAGGGAGCATCTAGTGCCCACATGGTACACGAGAAGAACTTCCATCCCAACCAGCCCCAAAACAACAAGAACAAATCTCAGGGGAAAGGCAAGTTTGATGCAAAGAACAAGCCGTCACATTCTACCAACTTCAAGAAGAATTCTCATAACGGGAAGGGATACAAACCTCAATTTTGGTAGCACCGCACAAAATTTATATGGCTACATCTACCGCTGTCACTAACCTCATGGTGCTCGGTATTCCTACATTCGTAACTAGGTACAATGACCACCGCAAGATGAAATTAGCTTATTAAATGCGTTGACTTGTCAATGCAGTGCGGAATGATCCTGTCATGTGTGGAGGAGCAAACAAGCAGTGCAGCCAAAGGTGGAAATCAACCAAGGACTTATGAAATTATATGTAATCTTCCTCAGGCAGGTAAGTATCCCCTTCGTCCAGATGATCTTGTTTTGTCATGCCGAGCTATTGATATGTGCTACTGTTTTGCAACATCGTTTAAGTATAGCTACTGTTTTCCTATCTTTTCAGATTCAGGACAATGAATATGATATCAGGGGAACTGCACAATATGGACCCATGTTGAGTCATCTCTATTGCCTCATGTGTTTGCTGCAAATGTGTCAGCATCAATTGCAAGATGAGGCAGCTAGCTAGCTGTGGAGTTGCCAACATGCTCAAAGTGCTCGCAACATTGACAAGAAACAAGCATGCCAGGAAATTAATGCGTGCGCCGGGAGGCCCTTTGCTCAGAGAAGCATCGACCGATTTTCTTTATTTCCACACCTTCTCACAGCTTTGTATATTGGTTATAGTATGGTGAATCATTGAGATGCATAGACATGATGAACTTTTGTTCTTTTGAATGTTAGTTTAATGTGAGTGTTCGCATCGATGCCGCATCCTCTAATTTGGTGGATGCACACAGAGAAAATAAATCTCCTTAATTTACTCCATAACCACCCTATTAAATAGGCCTAGTAACAAACCAGGGCGCATGCAAAGGCGGCGGGCACATGCATCCTGCATGCATGGCCAGTCAGCCAAGCCCATGCGCCAGCTCCAATGCAGCAACGCAAGAGAAGAGAGCGGTTCTTGGGAAAAAGCGAGTAGTTAGTGCAACGGGCCTTATAAACATGAACAACTCGCTCTCCCGCTTCCGTCTCCCCACCCAATTACCCCCGCTCCCCAATCTTCCTCACTCGTCTAGAAAACCCCGCTCACCTTCTTCCTTACTCGTACAGAAAACGCCTGCTCCTCTTCTTCCACTCCTACAAAAATCCCCAACCCTCCTTCTTCCCCACTCACACTGCCACTAGGCTCGTCTCTTGCTACTCTGCTCAAACCCGTGAGCTCGGCGCGACACCCACAAGGAAAATGGAGTCGGCTGGCCCCAGCGCCAAGAAGATGAGGCTCCCCAAGGCGAGGCCGGGTTGTAGATCCCAAGACCAGTGGCGCTGGGAGAAGCGGCGAGCCCCCCGCACCGGATCGAGGAACCGGTAGAATCTCCGGTGGACCGCATCAGCGAAATCCCGTGCGTCATCCTTGAGGAGATCATCTCGCTTCTCCCCACCAAGGATTGCTGCCGCACACAAGTCCTCTCAACTCAGTGGTGCCCTCTATGGCGCACCGCGCCCTCAATCTCGATCGTCGTCGACATCATCCTTCTGAATTTGATCTCCTCGAGCCATCGTCTCTTCTCACCAGCAGGCCCGTTCAATTCCTCTGCATCCCGACAAGCTACCGTTGTCCATACCGGCAAGGTGGGCGCTATCGACATCCCGAATTCGGAAAACTCCAGGAGTTTGACTTCTACCATTACCACGAAAGTTTCATACCACGAACATACCAAGAATTCGTGCCCGCACCACCATTGTCCATCTCGCGGTTTTCCTCCTCTCTCCACACCACCACCTTCGCCCGGTGCCATCTACCAGACGATCTGGTACAAATGCTTCGACTCCCTTTGCTAAAAAACTTTCGCTTGTGGTGGTTTATCTGTTGGAGGCCTCATCAGACACAGCATCATCCACTCCAGTTGCCACCTTACTGGCGCTTTGCTGATTGTTTTGGGAATAGAAATCGGTATTAGTTGTCTCCAAATAAAGTCACCTCACCTTAAAAGCATTGGAATTTGTTTTAAAGGACAGCATCCCATCATCAAAGATGCCCCTTCACTTGAAAGGTTGCTCCTTCATAATTGTTATACACCTTCAGAAATAATTGTCGTCTCTGCGCCCAAACTGGAGACCTTGGGTGTAATTCGTGACCCGTTTAATAATCACAAGGAGTTGGTGTTTGGCTCCTCACTTTTTCAGGTATCGTATATTATCATCTACACATTTGTAATCATATGCTACATTTTTCATTTGTGCGCATAAGTTTTATATCATCTTGGAGTACATTTTGGGTACTAATATTATGTTATATGTTCAATGAAGAGGTCGTCCATTGATAGCCTATCAATGCTGCTGGATTCTGTCAAGATCATATATATCAGAATGTATAGTTTTGATCTGGACATAATTATTGTCTTGCTGCGATGCTTTTGATCTCTAGAGAATTTATACATAGAGGTGATGATTTCATGCACATTGAAAGCCCGTATATATTGTACTAGAATTAACTGTTCAGGTCGTTCTTTCGACATACTCTTTTTTCAGACCTTAACTGTTTTCAATCTTCATGTCTACTTAGGTAGAACCACATGGAGAAAAACATATAACCAATCATTGGCGTAATAATCACAAGGATTTTCTCAGTGCTCATGACATTTGTTTGAGGACAATAACGATGGGACTATATGCATCCAACCAGGCAAACAGAAGCTTTTTCACATTCTTCCTGTTGAATGCGAGGTTACTATTGTCCCTGAGGCTTAATTTTTACAGCAAGAGATTTCTCACGGACGAACATGTTGAACAACACAAAAAGAAGTTTCAAGTGAACAAATGGGCTTCTAAACATGCTCGGCTTCTATTTACAATAAGTTGTAGACATCTTGAAATAAATTTTTTTGCACAGGATGTTGATTTTATGGATCAGACCGATCCATTTGTTTGTGACTGCAAAAAAGAGTGGTTGGGTTAGATGTTACTGACATGTTCAATCTGGGTTTTGTCTAAAAATTTGATGAACAATTAATCCTTGGGCCTTTTGTACCATTTGTATGTTTGACTTGCATGTTGTTGCCCTCGTACTCCCTCCACCTGCCACTACACCGCCAATCTTCCATGGCTGCTTTATTCGTTCCCGTCCCGAGGCCTTCTTGTCATTCTCCGCCTTGGTTAGCTTGTCTGTGCCCACATTTGTCTGGCGTTGTCAACATAGTCAACAACCAAGAGGAATCGGAGATATTTGTATGTGGAGAGGTGACAAGAGGGACCCCACGGGGTCATTGCATTTATAGCGTGTGCCTCGTTATTACAAGCCAAAAATACTTCCTCCTAATTGTTTGACAACTAGGTTCCACGCCATTGTCAATGTAGTTAATAAACGAGAAAATTACACAACGAGCGGATAACACGAGGGACCCGATGAGCTTCGCCCGATCGTTTTCGATTTGAGAGACGGAGCTCAATCTGCTTGTTGTCTTGGGGGCTGTGGCCCGTCTAACCCATGCTTACGCTTTTATTAAGCACATGACGAGCCCAGTTGATATATTTTTTATTTCTGAAATTTGCTAGCCCAGTTCTTTTTTTGAAGAATACCAAAACCAAGGCCTACTTGCTTTTCTCAGCCCTGCTGGGCTGCAAATCTTTCAAGACGAGGAGGGATGTAAGTAGTAAGAAATGGGCTTCCCCATAAAACGGGCTATAAGATGGAAGAAATGGGCTGTAAATTTTTAAACCAAAGCCAACCAACAATTGCATTAAAATATCATTTTTTCAGGATCTCTCTACTCTTATAAAAACCAAAGCCAACTGGCAATTACATTAAAATATCATCTTTTCTCCCACAAGATAAACTACTCATACGAATGCATCTTCATGTTCTGTGCAACGAACATGCATCTTGCTAGTTAAGATTCTAAATTTCATTCATTTTTTGCAGAGAATTGTTTTTTGAATTTTATTTTGATATATTTTTTTGAAAATTATTTTTAACGTGACTCGAAATTTCGTGATTCAAAGAGTTCGGACCCCACCGAAATATGCAAAATTTCATTGAATTATTTAGCAGTGCCCAGAATATATGGTCTGTAATGCTAATAAAAAGAATATGGGCTTCAAATATCCTTAAGAATTAGCAAATGGGCTGTAAATTATTGAAAATAATGGCTAATGGGCTGTATGCTGTTTTCCACAGATTTAGAGGCTGACTTCTGGGCCTACTAGGTTGACGATGACGCTGTCCTAAAATTTTTTTGACGCGTACGCAAGGCTTTGTCAACTTAGTCAACACACAACCGTGACTATTGAGGATGTCCATCCAACGGCCGTCCTGCTTCTTCAATCTCTGATCTTCCTGCTCTAGCCGCCCAAACCAGCGCCGAAGGACTGCCTGCTCCCTCCTCCCGTGGCTTGGCTGTGCTGCCGCCAGGCCATCCCTCTAACCACCCACACATCCTGTTATTTTCCGGCGACGTTAGCCTCACCCCGCAGTCGACCAGTCAGTGCTCGTTCTCCCCTCAGCGTGGGCATCCGCTGCGGTGGCTTCGCCAGGTGCCGGTGGTTCTCTTCCTGGGCCTCGCCCTCGCCCACCGCGTTTGTGCTCTCGGCGCGGCGAGGTCAACATGGTCAACAAACAACAACCATCGGAAGAGGCTGACAGTAGGGGCCCACACAGGAAAATGCCTCCTTATTACGTGCAAAATAATGATTCCTCCACCTGATAGCTGGGACCCACCGGAAGGTCTCAGATTTCGTGAAAAACGTTCCCCCAACTGTCACTCGGACCCACCGGAAATGCCTCCTTATTACGCACAGAAAAATGAATACTCCCCCTGCTAGCTGGGACTCACCTTGGTGGGAGGCTGACTTGTGGGCCTACTAAGTTTACGGGGATGGAGGGCTTTGTCAACTTAGTCAATATGAACGATTCTAGCTCTAGTGACCGTACGATGTCCATCCAATGGCCGTAGTGCTTCTTCAACCTTTGGTCTTCGTGCTCCAGCCGCCCAAAGCAGCGCCGGTCGTGCCGCATGCTCCTGCCTCCCGTGGCCGGCTGTGATGCCGCGGAGGCCTCACCACCCCCTATTACTCCCATCTCTGGCCAGGCCATCCCTCTACTCACCCACACCCCCTGTTATTCTGTGGCGATGGCAGCCTCACACCGCAGCCGAACCAGTGAACCCTCGCGTGGGCATCCACTGCTGCCTCTTCCCCGGCTTCGCGTCGTCCCCTTCCTAGGCCTCGCCGTCGTCCACCGCTATGGTGCTCTCGACGCAGCATGGTCAATGTGGTCAATGACTGACTTCCATCGGAAGAGTACTGTGCGTGGAGAGGCTGACAGCTGGGTCCACGGCGGCCGCAAGGAAGTGCCTCCTTATTACACGCAAAATAATTATTCCTCCACCTGACAGCAGGGACCCACCGGACGGGCCACCGTATTTCCCGAAAAAACGTTTCCGCCCTAACTGATGGGACCCACCAGCTACACCTTCGCACGCAAGGAAGTGCGTCCGGGCAAAAAAAACCAAAACGATTTGCCCCCTGACTGCTGGGACCCACGAGCTACATCTTCGCAGGCAAGGAAGTGCCTGACAGTCGGGACCCACCTGGTCGAAGCGTACGTAGCGTTGTCATTCTGGTCGTGAACGTGTACGTACATATATACTGGTCGATGTAGAGGCGCGCACGTGTCGTAGTAGAGGCGCGTACGTGTCGTAGTAGAGGCGCGCACGTAGCATGTACACGTACGTACAGCGGCCAGGGTGCAAGAAAGAAAATACGGCCACATACATACATATGGGCAGGGTCTCGAATGCCTACTCGCGCATACGTACGACCAGGGCTCGTGTACATGGCTGGGTCTGAACGGAGAAACATCGTCGTCGTCGTGTTCATGGAGAGGCAACGGAATGCGTCGTGTTCATGGGAAGGCAACGGAATGCGTCGTGTTTATGGGGAGGCAACAGAATGCGTTGTGTTCATGGGGAGGCAACGGAATGCGTCGTGTTCATCGGGAGGCAACGGAACGCGTGGGAGCCAACCGGCTGGGTCGGAACAGAATGCGTGGTCATGTTCATCAGGAGGGCTTGGATGGAACATGCGATGCAAACGAGGCCTGTCATACTGCAGAATGGAGGAAACGGACCTCCTACGTTCGGAACGGGGTCATGTTGATCGGGAGGGGTCTGGCGTACCGCAAAATGGAGGAAACGGCCCTCCTACGGTCGAAATGGGGTTCCTGTTGATCGGGAGGGGTGTGGCGTCGCAAAGCGGACGAAAGACCTCCTCCTACGGTCGAAAGGGGGGTCCTGTTGATCGGGAGGGGTGTGGCGTACCGCAAAACAGACAAAACGGACTTGTGTTGGAGCGCTACGGTCGAAACAGGGGTCCTGTTCATCGGGAGGGGTGTGGCGTACCACAAAACGGGACTCCATGGGATAATGTTCATCTCCACCGTCGACCTCCTCCAGCCTCCACGGTCTACCGTCAACCTCCTCCAGCCTCCACGGGCTCCTGTTCATCCAGTCTCCACCGTGCGCTACTCCACTGGATACTGTTCAACCACCCCTCCACGGGCACCCCTCCACCGTCTATTGTCCATCCAGCCCTGCACACCACGGGGTCCTGTTCAACCACCCCTCCACGGGCACCCTCCACCGTCTACTGTTCATCCAGCCCTCCACACCACGGGTTCCTGTTCATCCAGAGGCAACGCCACAACTGACTGTTCATCCAAACCCCCCCGGCAACACTCACTGTTCTTCCCAGAGGCAGTGTCGATCGGCTTCACTTAGCAGCAGTAGCAAAGGAATCGCTCGATCGGGTTCAGTTAACAGCCATCGATCGATCGCTTGGGTTCAATAATGCGTAGCCTGCAGTGCGATCGCTCGGGTTCAGTTAGAGCAACGCCTCGCACATACGCGCGTACGTGTACGAGAGAAACGCGCATCGCTCGGCCCCCGACCTCCCACCATAACTGGGAACTCCTCGAAATTTTCCTCGCCCTCACTTCTACCATGGTTTTTTCCGTCATGGACGGCCGAAAGAATGTCATGCAGCTGCGTCTGCGGCCCACCCAGGACGAAAAGCCCATTTTCTGTCATGATTTTTTTTCATAGAAGTAGGAGCCCACCACATCTATGATGATACCGGGTTTTGTCACAATTATCATCATAGAAGTGTCATATGTATGACAGAAAAAAAATTCGTTCGGCCCAAAATGTCACGGTTGTGTCTTTTTTTTGTAGTGGCCATTGAAAACTACTCCATCTCACGTGATGATCGGACATGGTTTAGTTGATTTGGATCACGTGATCACTTAGATGATTAGAGGGATGTCTATCTAAGTGGGAGTTCTTAAGTAATATGATTAATTGAACTTAAATTTATCATGAACTTAGTACCTGATAGTATTTTGCTTGTCTATGTTTGTTGTAGATAGATGGCTCGTCTTTGTTGTTCCGTTGAATTTTAATGCTTCCTTGAGAAAGCTAAGTTGAAAGATGATGGTAGCAATTACACGGACTGGGTCCATAACTTGAGGATTATCCTCATTGCTGCACAAAAGAGTTACATCCTGGAAGCACCGCTAGGTGTACCACCTGCGCCAGCAACTGCAGACATTGTGAATGCCCGGCAGTCGCGTGTTGATGACTACTCTATAGTTCAGTGTGCCATGCTTTACAGCTTAGAACCGGGACTTCAACGACATTTTGAATGTCATGGAGCATATGAGATGTTCCAGGAGTTGAAGTTAATATTTCATGCAAATGCCCGGATTGAGAGATATGAAGTCTCCAATAAGTTCTATAGCTGCAAGATGGAAGAGAATAGTTCTGTTAGTGAACATATACTCAAAATGTCTGGGTATCATAATCACTTGATTCAACTAGGAGTTAATCTTCCTGATGATAGTGTCATTGACAGAATTCTTCAATCACTGCCACCCAGCTACAAGAGCTTCTGATGAACTATAATATGCAAGGGATGAACAAGACTATTCCCGAGCTCTTCGCAATGCTAAAAGCTGCGGAGGTAGAAATAAAAAAGGAGCATCAAGTGTTGATGGTCAACAAGACCACCAGTTTCAAGAAAAAGGGTAAAGGGAAGAAGAAGGGGAACTTCAAGAAGAATGGCAAACAAGTTGCCGCTCAAGAGAAGAAACCCAAGTATGGACCTCACCGAGGCCGAGTGCTTCTCTTACCAAGCAAGCGATCCTTTGGAGCGAAACTGCCCCAAGTATTTGGCGGATAAGAAGGATGGCAAGGTGAACAAAGGTATATGTGATACACATGTTATTGATGTGTACCTTACTAATGCTCGCATAGCACTGGGTATTTGATCTTGGTTACATTGCTAATATTTGCAACTCGAAACAGGGACTACGGATTAAGCGAAGATTGGCTAAGGACGAGGTGACGATGCGCGTGGGAAATGGTTCCAAAGTCGACATGATCGCAGTTGGCACGCTACCTCTACATCTACCTTCGGGATTAGTTTTAGACCTGAATAATTGTTATTTGGTGCCAGCGTTAAGCATGAACATTATATCTGGATCTTGTTTGATGCGAGACGGTTATTCATTTAAATCAGAGAATAATGGTTGTTCTATTTATATGAGTAATATCTTTTATGGTCATGCACCCTTGAAGAGTGGTATATTTTTATTGAATCTCGATAGTAGTGATACACATATTCATAATGTTGAAGCCAAAAGATGCAAAGTTGATAATGATAGTGCAACTTATTTGTGGCACTGCCGTTTGGGTCATATTGGTGTAAAGCGCATGAAGAAACTCCATACTGATGGACTTCTGGAATCACTTGATTATGAATCACTTGCTACTTGCGAACCATGCCTCACGGGCAAGATGACTAAAACGCCGTTCTCCGAAACTATGGAGCAAGCAACAAATTTGTTGGAAATCATACATACTGATGTATGTTGTCCAATGAACATTGAGGCTCGCGGCGGGTATCGTTATTTTCTCACCTACACAGATGATATGAGCAGATATGGGTATATCTACTTAATGAAACATAAGTCTGAAACATTTGAAAAGTTCAAAGAATTTCAGAGTGAAGTGGAAAATCATCGTAACAAGAAAATAAAGTTTCTACGATCTGATCGTGAAGGAGAATATTTGGGTTACAAGTTTGGTTTACATTTGAAACAATGTGGAATAGTTTCACAACTCACGCCACCCAGAACACCACAACGTAATGGTGTGTCCGAACTTCGTAATCGTACTTTACTAGATATGGTGCAATCTATGATGTCTCTTACTGATTTACCGCTATCATTTTGGGGTTATGCTTTAGAGACGGCATTCACGTTAAATAGGGAACCATCAAAATCCGTTGAGACAACGCCTTATGAACTGTGGTTTGGCAAGAAACCAAAGTTGTCATTTCTTAAAGTTTGGGGTTGCGATGCTTATGTGAAAAAACTTCAACCAGATAAGCTCGAACCCAAATAGGAGAAATGTGTGTTCATAGGATACCCAAAGGAGACTATTGGGTACACCTTCTATCACAGATCTGCAGGCAAGACTTTTGTTGCTAAATTTGGATCCTTTCTAGAGAAGGAGTTTCTCTCAAAAGAAGTGAGTGGGAGGAAAGTAGAACTTGATGAGGTAACTGTACCTGCTCCCTTGTTGGAAAGTAGTTCATCATAGAAACCGGTTCCTGTGACGACTACACCAATTAGTGAGGAAGCTAATGATAATGATCATGAAACTTCAGATCAAGTTACTACCAAACCTCGTAGGTCAACTAGAGTAAGATCCGCACCAGAGTGGTACGGTAATCCTATTCTGGAGGTCATGTTACTTGACCATGGCGAACCTCGAACTATGAGGAAGTGATGATGAGCCCAGATTCCAAAATGGCTTGAGGCCATGAAATCGAGATGGGATCCATGTATGAGAACAAAGTATGGACTTTGGTTGACTTGCCCGATGATCGGCAAGCCATCGAGAATAAATGGATCTTCAAGAAGAAGACCGACGCGATGGTAATGTTCTCGTCTACAAAGCTCGACTTGTTGCGAAAGGTTTTCGACAAGTTCAAGGGGTTGACTACGATGAGACTTTCTCACCCGTAGCGATGCTTAAGTCTGTCCGAATCATGTTAGCAATTGCCGCATTTTATGATTATGAAATATGGCAAATCGATGTCAAAACTGCACTCCTGAATGGATTTCTAGAATAAGAGTTGTATATGATGCAACCAGAAGGTTTTGTCAATCCAAAAGGTGCTAACAAAGTGTGCAAGCTCCAGCAATCCATTTATGGACTGGTGCAAGCCTCTCGGAGTTGGAATAAACGCTTTAATAGTGTGATCAAAGCATATGGTTTTATACAGACTTTTGGAGAAGCCTGTATTAACAAGAAAGTGAGTGGAAGCTCTTTAGCATTTATGATATTATATGTAGACGACATATTGTTGATTGGAAATGATATAGAATTTCTGGATAGCATAAAAGGATACTTGAATAAAAGTTTTTCAATGAAAGACCTCGGTGAAGCTGCTTATATATTGGGCATCAAGATCTATAGAGATAGATCAAGACGCTTAATTGGACTTTCACAAAGCACATACCTTGATAAAGTTTTGAAAAAGTTCAAAATGGATCAAGCAAAGAAAGGGTTCTTGCCTGTATTACAAGGTGTGAAGTTGAGTTAGACTCAATGCCCGACCACAACGGAAGATAGAGAGAAAATGAAAGATGTTCCCTATGCTTCAGCCCTAGGCTCTATCATGTATGCAATGTTGTGTACCAGACTTGATGTATGCTTATCAATAAGTTTTAGCAGGGAGGTACCAAAGTAATCCAGGAGTGGATCATTGGACAGCGGTCAAGAATATCCTAAAATACCTGAAAAGGGCTAAGGATATGTTTCTCATTTATGGAGGTGACAAAGAGCTAGTCATAAATGGTTACGTCGATGCAAGCTTTGACACTAATCCGGACGATTCTAAATCGCAAACCGGATACGTGTTTATATTGAACGGTGGAGCTGTCAGTTGGTGCAGTTCTAAACAAAGCGTCATGGCAGGATCTACATGTGAAGCGGAGTACATAGCTGCTTTGGAAGCATCAAATGAAGGAGTCTGGATGAAGGAGTTCATATCTGATCTAGGTGTCATACCTAGTGCATCGGGTCCAATGAAAATCTTTTGTGACAATACTTGTGCAATTGCCTTGGCAAAGGAATCCATATTTCACAAGAGAACCAAGCACATCAAGAGACGCTTCAATTCCATCCGGGACCAAGTCCAGGTGGGAGACATAGAGATTTGCAAGATACATACGGATCTGAATGTTGCAGACCCGTTGACTAAGCCTCTTCCACGAGAAAAACATGATCAGCACCAAGGCTCCATGGGTGTTAGAATCATTACTATGTAATCTAGATTAATGACTCTAGTGCAAGTGGGATACTGAAGGAAATATGCCCTAGAGGCAATAATAAAGTTATTATTTATTTCCTTATATCATGATAAATGTTTATTATTCATGCTAGAATTGTATTAACCAGAAACATAATACGTGTGTGAATACATAGACAAACATAGTGTCACTAGTATGCCTCTACTTGACTAGCTCGTTGATCAAAGATGGTTGTGTTTCCTAACCATAGACATGAGTTGTCATTTGATTAACGGGATCACATCATTAGGAGAATGATGTGATTGACTTGACCCATTCCGTTAGATTAGCACTTGATTGTTTAGTATGTTGCTATTGCTTTCTTCATGACTTATACATGTTGCTAGAACTATGAGATTATGCAACTCCCGTTTACCAGAGGAACTATTTGTGTGCTACCAAACGTCACAACGTAACTGGCTGATTATAAAGGAGCTCTACAGGTGTCTCCGAAGGTACATGTTGAGTTGGCGTATTTCGAGATTAGGATTTGTCACTCCGATTGCCGGAGAGGTACCTCTGGGCCCTCTCGATAATGTACATCACTATAAGCCTTGCAAGCAATGTAGCTAATGAGTTAGTTGCGGGATGACGCATTACATAATGAGTAAAGAGACTTGCCGATAACGAGATTGAACTAGGTACGATCGAATCTCGTGCAAGTAACATAGCGATGACAAAGGGAACAACGTATGTTGTTATGCGGTTTGACCGATAAAGATCTTCGTAGAATATGTAGGAGCCAATGTGAGCATCCAGGTTCCGCTATTGGTTATTGACCGGAGACGTGTCTCGGTCATGTCTACATGGTTCTCGAACCCGTAGGGTCTGCACGCTTAAAGTTAGATGACGGTTATATTATGAGTTTATATGTTTTGATGTACCGAAGGTAGTTCAGAGTCCCGGATTTGATCACGGACATGACGAGGAGTCTCGAAATGGTCGAGACGTAAAGTTTGATATATTGGATGACTATGTTCGGACACCGGAATAGTTTCGGGTGGTTTCGGGCATATACCGGAGTACCGGGGGGGTTACCGGAACCCGCCGGGGGGTTAATGGGCCTCATGGGCCCTAAGTGGAGAAGAGGAGGGGCGGCTAGGGCAGGCCACGCACCCCCTCCTCCCCAGTCCGAATAGGAAAAGGAGGGGGCGGCACCCCCCCTTTCCTTCCTCTCCTCTCTCCCTTCCTCCCCCCTCCTACTCCAACTAGGAAAGGAGGGAGTCCTACTCCCGGTGGGAGTAGGACTCCTCACTGGCGTGCCTCCTCCTGGCTGGCCGCCCCCTCACCCTTGATTCTTTTTATACGGGGGCAGGGGGCACGTCTAGACACAACAATTGATCCCTTGGATCTCTTAGCCGTGTGTGGTGCCCCCCTCCACCATAATCCACCTCAATAATATCGTAGTAGTGCTTAGGCGAAGCCCTGCGTCGGTAGAACATCATCATCATCACCACACCATCGTGCTGATGGAACTCTCCCTCAAAGCTCGGCTAGATCAGAGTTCGAGGGACGTCATCGAGCTGAACGTGTGCTAAACTCGGAGGTGCCATACGTTCGGTACTTGATCGGTCGGATCGTGAAGACGTACGACTACATCAACCGCGTTCTGCTAACGCTTCCGCTTTCGGTCTACGAGGGTACGTGGACAACACTCTCCCCTCTCGTTGCTATGCATCACCATGATCTTGCATGTGCATAGGAAACTTTTTGAAATTACTACGTTCCCCAACAATATCCTGAATTTGAAGACAACACAGTTGAGATGAATGGGGAAGAACCATCATCTGTTGAAAGGATCAATATAGTTGACTAGAGGGGGGGGGGTGAATAGACAACTAACAATTTTTAGCTTTTCTTTACCAAATTAAACTTTGCATCAAAGTAGGTTGTCTAAATATACAACTAGGTGAGCAACCTATATGATGCAACAACAACAAGTACACAAGCAATAACCCTCAAAAAACAAGTACACAAGCAAGCAAGGGATACAACACAAATAAGCTTGCACAAGTAAAGGCACGAGGTAACCAAGAGTGGAGCCGGTGAAGATGAGGATGTGTTACCGAAGTTCCTTCCTTTTGAGGGGAAGTACGTCTCCATTAGAGCGGTGTGGAGGCACAATGCTCCCCAAGAAGCCACTAGGGCCATCGTATTCTCCTCACGACCTCACACAATGCGAGATGCCGTGATTCCACTATTGGTGCCCTTGAAGGCGGCGACCGAACCTTTACAAACAAGGTTGGGGCTATCTCCACAACTTAATTTGAGGCTCCCAACAACACCACGAAGCTTCACCACAATGGACTATGGCTCCGCGGTGACCTCAACCGTCTAGTGTGCTCAAACACCCAAGAGTAACAAGATCCCCTAGGGATTAGTGGGGGGAATCAAATTTCTCTAGGTCGAAGTGTAGATCAAGGCCTTCTCAACCTATCCCGAGCAAATCAACAAGTTTGATTGGCTAGGGAGAGAGATCGGGCGAAAATGGAACTTGGAGCAACAATGGAGAGTCAACTTTGGGGAAGAAGGCCTCCTTATATAGTGGGGGGAACAATCCAACCGTTACCCCCAAGCAGCCCTGCAGAGAGCGGTACTACCGCTGGGGTGGGCGGTACTACCACTGTGACCAGCGGTACTACCGTTCCACCTCGCGGTACTACCGTGCAGAAGAGGGGAGGAAGGGGCAAAGGGAGGATCTGGACCCAGAGCGGTACTACCGTAGTGGTAAGGGCGGTACTACCGCTTAGGAGCGGTACTACCGCCTCTACTGACGCAACTAGTGCCGCAAAACCCAACACAAGAAAAGGGCCCTCGTGTCGAGGCGGTAGGAGCACGGAGCCGCAGCGGTACTACGGCGGAGGGCTCCAAGCGGTACTACCACTGAGGAGCGGTACTGCCGCTTGTTGCACTTGGGCGGTACTACCGCTGGGGCCAAACGAAGCACAAGTGAAAGGGAAACAACTCTCCATTGAAGCGGAAAGGCTCAAAGGGTGTGACAAGGATGTGTACATGTTGATTCCACCCTAACCTTACCAAAGCGGACCCCCTCTTGATAGTACGGTGACTTCTACGAAACTAGTCCACCAACATAGAAACAAAAGAGCTGCACTGTCTTGAATAACACTCCGAGGGTAGGGAATCGTCTCGTGCCAAAGGATGAATCTCTGAAAAACTCAACGCACACGATTAGTCCACAAAAGCATTGTCATCAATCACCAAAACACCTTAGGGATAAATATGCCCTTACAATCTCCCCCTTTTTGGTGGATTGATGACAATACGGGATTTGCACAAATGGGAAAAGATATAGGGCATAAGAAAACCCCACAACTCTAAAATATAGACGCCCCCCTAGATGTGTGCTATCTAGATAAGTGCTTTGGACTGCACGGCACACATTTTAGGATCAACACTCCCCCTATATTTTATAGACCAACAACCTAAGCAGGATATATGAGAGCAGGGTATATAATAGGATAAGCATGCACCTCATAAGATACCAAAGGACTAGATAGACATAGATAATGAAAATATAAAGATAAGGTAGCATATGTCTCACACCATATGTCTGGAACTTAGGTCCCACTGGCACAAAACCAAACAAAGAAAATGGCGAGAAAACACAAAGACACCACAAAGAAACACTAAAGATAAGGTACATATGTCTCACACCATATGTCTGGAACTTAGGTCTCACTGGCACAAAACCAAACAAAGCAAATGGCGAGAAAACACAACGACACCACAAAGAAACACTTGCAACTCAGCAACAACACAAATCCCTAAACTCTCTCCCCCTTTGGCATCGAGACACCAAAAGGGAAAAGAGTGCTGCTACGGCTCCAGGTGATGTCAAGCTGAGGATCTCGAACATCATGTCCCAGCGGGATCATCTGCACCGCCGTCATCGGTCGGAAACTGCTCGACGTCTAAATCTGTCCACGGGCAGTGCTGCTGAATCCACTCCTCCTCCTCAGTTATCTGGTCCTCAGATCCGCTGTTGACGGTCGCACCCAACTGACGCATGAGCTCCTTGTGACGTCCCATGGCCTTCTTCTCAGCCACATGAGTCATGTATTGACCATGAGACTCCATGCAGAAAAGTTTTTTCATCTTGAGCTTGAGCTTCTTTGCCCAAGAGGGCTCTGCTCCAGAAGCCTCATAGTCAATATCATCATCAGCATCGGCCTTGCCCTCGGTCTCCATGGCAGCAGCAGCAGATGGACCCCCAGATTTAGGGGCCGGGGTGCCCCAATTGTCCTTCTTCCTCAGACGCTTGATCTCATGAGACACCAACTCTCCAGTTTCTAGCATAACCTTGGGATAGACATGATCCCAGGCCTTCTCAATGAGCAACATGATAAATGGACCATATATCGGGCACTTGCACTCAGAAACGGCAGAAAGAAGTTCAGACCACATAACATGAGAGATGTCCAGGGACTCGCTAGTGTTTGCTTCCTTCTCATGCTGGCAGAAGAGAAGCATATCCACGAGATAGGAATGGAACATATCCAGATTCCCGATACGAGGGTAGAGAGTCTCTCGGAAGACACGGTGAAGGATGTCCATAAAGGCAGGCAGCTCATAGGTTTCCTTCTTAGTCTCGGGGTAAATCTTCACAGAACAGTAGGGCTAGAGGGCTTGCTTGTGAGTGGAGGTTGCATTGCGGTGAGGGCGGAAGCCGGCTGGAGTATCAAGCCCGTGATCTTCCACCCCAAGTAACTCCATGAAGGCCTTCCACTTGATAGAAAGCAACTTGCCATTTGTCATCCAGGTCAGAGTCCTTTCCTCATTATTTCCTAGATGGACAGTGGCATAGAATTGAGCCACCAAATCTGCATCAAAGTCCTTGTTGAACTACATGATGTTGAGAATGTTTAGCTAAGAGCACATCTGAAGGGCTTCACCAAAGTACTCAGGGTCCTTCTCCATAAAGTCAGTGTCGATGGAGCGCACATCAACATAGAGATTCTTCTTGGCCTTGATCACATCAAAGAAGATGGCAAACTGAAAGCGGTTCCAGAACGGACAGTTGACCAAAGTGGGTTCTTGGTCTTCCACATAGGGGTTGCAGCGACGCCTTGCCCAAAACTCCTTGGTATTCATTTCAGGCATAGTTTTGCCCTTCGGCTTTGGCTTGACGGCAGACTTCTTCTTGAGTTGAGGCGGAGGTGGAGCACTTGAGGAAGCACCCGCTGGCAGCGGTGGAGCACTAGAGAAACCACCTGCTGACTCAGATGTGCGGTAGCACTTCGGTGTTGCACGACCAGGGTTGACACGGCGGGCTTGCTGCTCAGGATGTTCATCACTGGAACCAAACACACGAACACACAAAACAACCAGAAAGAACGAGCATAAGCAACAAACACAACAAACGAGATCAGGAAATGGCAGGAATAGGATGGAACTAGGCAGACAGCGGTAGTACCGCGACCCAGAAGAGGTAGTACCGCCCGAGTGGTAGTACCACGCCACTGGGAGCGCTAGTATCGCTCAAGACCGGGAAACGGCGGTTCCCTACTGCCGTGGTCAAATCCGGCACTACCGGTTTGCCAAATTTCAAAAATACTCCTACCAAACATGAATCCAAATAGTCTAGTTGCCTTCTCCAACCTACTCAAGCCTAGATTTAGCCAAAAATCGAGAGATGCAACCACTATTGCCCCTAAGACACTAGATCTGAAATCTAGACAAAAAGAGAGGAGGAACGGGGGCAATACCGGCATCCATGGCAAGAGGACGAGGTGGGGATCGACTCCACCAAAGGAAATGGAGAGGGACGGCCCGGAGATGACGGCCCGGAGATGACGGCCCGCTGGAGCCCTCCCGCGGCAAGGCGACGCTGGAGAGACGAAGAGGAACGAGGGGGTGAAGCGAATGGGTATGGGGGAGAGGAAACCTTCCCCTGCCTCGACATAACCCCCTGGTCTCGCCCCTCAACGGTAGTACCGCGCTGGTGGGCGGTAGTACCGCCCAGCAAAGCTCAACAACTAGACACCTAACGACTTGGCTCAAAAAGGAGAGAAACAAACGGCAAGAAGAGGAAACTAAGACTCCGCAACAAGAACACTAGCAAGAGGATAGGAAACACACCTCTTCAAGAGAGGAAGGTGGCCAAGGCCACCTATGTTTGAGTCTAGAGGTGTGGCGCCACGAAGATTTTAACCTTGGGCCCATGACCAAAACTCGTCCTTGAAGCACAAGTACCATCAAAAATGGTTAATGTGAAAGACTCGATCAATTTATGCATAATGGGGGGAGGGAGAGTTCATTGAGAGAACAACACTCCCCCTATGTTCATGCCTACACCTAAACTAGACAACAAGTTGAATGTGGTGGGGTGTGCATGGGTTCAAGACACATTGCTCGAATCAATGATATTTAGCTCATGCCTTAACTCGCGAAATCTTGCTTCATCCATGGGCTTCATGAAAATATCTGCAAGGTTATCATGAGTGTTGACATACTTGAGCTCGATCTCCCCTCGCCTAATGTGATCCTGGATGAAGTGATACGGAATCTCAATATGCTTCGTCTTGAAATGTTGCACCGGGTTGAGAGAAATCTTGATGGCACTTTCACTGTCACACCAAAGAGGCACTTTGTCAGAAATGACACCGTACTCCTTTAAAGTTTGCCTCAGCCATAAGAGTTGTGCACAACAACTACCGGCCGCCACATACTCCGCTTCGGTGGACGAGAGAGACACACAACTTTGCTTCTTGGAAGACCAACTCACCAAAGAGCAACCAAGAAATTGGCACCCTCCGGAAGTGGACTTCCTATCCACTTTGTCTCCATGTCGAATCCGTATATCCTTCAAGCTTGAAGTTTGCTCCTCTTGGGTACCATAAGCCAAAGTTTGGGGTATGAGCCAAATATAGGAAGATTCGCTTGACCGCCACAAAGTGGCTTTCCTTCGGTGCGGCTTGAAACCGTGCACACATTCCCACACTCAACATGATATCCGGTCTAGATGCACAACGGTAAAGCAAGGAGCCAATCATGGAGTGATATACCTTTTGATCCACCGCTTTACCATTGGGATCAATGTCAAGTTGGCTTGGTAGGCATTGGAGTGGAAGCCGGCTTGACATCACTTAGCTTGAATCTTTTTAGCATGTCTTGAGTGTATTTGGCTTGATTGATGAAAGTACCTTCTCTTCTTTGCTTGATATCGAAACCGAGGAAGAACTTCAACTCTCCCATCGAGGACATCTTGAAATTAGAGGTCATGAGAGAGGCAAATTCCTCATTGAAAGCTTTGTTAGGGGAACCAAAGATAATATCATCAACATATAGTTGGCACACAAACAACTCCCCTTTGACCTTCTTAGTAAAAAGAGTGGGATCGATTTGCCCAACCTCAAATCCACGATCTTGCAACAACTCAGTAAGGTGGTCATACCATGCACGTGGGGCTTGTTTAAGGCCATAGAGTGCCTTATCGAGTTGATACACATGATCCGGGAAGTAGGGATCCTTGAACCCGGGGGGGGGGGTTGCTTGACATAAACCAACTCATTAATAGGACCATTAAGAAAAGCACTCTTCACATCCATTTGTTGTAACTTAAAGTTGTGGTGGGAAGCATAAGCAATCAACAAACGAATGGATTCAAGGCGAGCAACGGAGCAAATGTTTCATCATAGTCAATACCCTCGACTTGGGAGTAGCCTTGTGCTACCAATCCTGCCTTGTTGCAAATGATGGTCCCATGAGCATCTTGCTTGTTCTTGAATATCCACTTTGTTCCAATGACATTGTGGTTCCCGGATGGCCTTGGCACCAATCTCCACACCTTGTTGTACTCGAAGTTGTTGAGTTCTTCATGCATGGCATTGAGCCAATCCGAATCTTCGAGCGCCCCATAGACCTTTTGGGGTTCAACACAAGAGACAAACGCGTGATGTTCACAATAGTTTGCTAATTGTGCTACCCCCTTTCTTAGGCTTCCAACCACATTCTCCATGATACGGCCTTTGGTGGTGAGCTTGGAAGCAATCTTCGCGGCACGACACTCTAATTCCTCCTCGGATGTGGAAGGAGGAGGGTTAACTTGATTATCTTGAGCGCCATCTTGAGCTTGTTCTATATCTTGAGCTTGCTCTTGATCTTGAACTTGCTCGAGGGGAAGAAGTTGACCTTGGGCATCATTTGGTGGTTCACCACCATCTTGAGGTTGATCTTGCCTTTGGTCTTGTTCATGAGGTTGAGGGCCTTCACTTTGTTCTTCGGAAGCGTGTGGGTCTTGGGTTGATGATGGCTCCACTTGAGTGGAGCATTGTCCTTCTCCTTCGGCCACAAGGGGTTCCTCAATGGGTAGGATATGACCCACGCCCATTCTTCTTAAGGCTTGGGGAGGAATTTCATCACCTACATCACAAGTACCACTTTGCTCCACTTGGGAGACGTTATTTTTGTCAAACTCCACGTTACACGTCTCCTCAATGAGTCCGGTGGACTTGTTGAGGACACGGTAAGCATGAGAGTTTGTAGCATAACCAACAAATATGCCCTCATAAGCTCTAGCCTCAAATTTAGACAAGTGAACACCTTCCTTGAGAATGAAACACTTACACCTGAACACCCGAAGTACTTGAGGTTGGGCTTGTTACCGGTAATTATTTCATAAGGAGTCTTGTTCAAGCCTTTGCGGAGATAGAGCCGATTGGATGCATGACATGCTGTGTTGATGGCTTCAGCCCAAAAGTTGTATGGAGGCTTGAAATCCGCCATCATGGTCCTTGCCGCATCCATCAACGTCCGGTTCTTCCTCTCCGCGACACCATTTTGATGAGGGGTATATGGTGCAGCATATTGATGCTTGATCCCCTCATCACTAAGAAACTCACCCAAGGTGTAGTTCTTGAACTCGGTGCCGTTGTCACTTCTTATTGTCAAGATCTTTGCATCATGTTGACGTTGAGCTTCATTTGCAAAGTCGGTGACGGTTTGTTGAGTCTCACTCTTCCTCTTGAAGAAAAATACCCAAGTGTATCTTGAATAATCATCCACAATCACCAAGCAATACTTTCTACCTCCAAGACTATCAAAGGATGGAGGCCCAAAGATATCCATGTGAAGGAGCTCCAAGGGTCTCTTCGAGTAGATGATAGTCGTGGGAGGGTGAGCCTTTTCATGAAGCTTTCCATCGATACATGCACTGCAAGCACGATCTTTGGAAAAACTAACATTTGTTAGTCCACGGACATGGCCCCCCTTGAGAAGACTTTGCAAAGATCTCATATTGACGTGGGCTAAACGGCTATGCCAAAGCCATCCCACATCAACTTTAGCCATTAGGCATGTCGCGGTCTTAGTGGGTCGCTCCGAAAAGTTAATCACATAGAGACCGTTCTCGACATGCCCAACAAAGGCTACTTTAAGAGTCTTGCTCCACAAGAGGGCCACGGTATCAATATTAAAGAAAGTGGCAAAGCCCATGAGTGCAATTTGACGAACGGAAAGTAGATTGAAAGAAAGGGACTCAACAAGCATGACTTTCTCGATCGTAAGATCATGAGAAATGACAACCTTGCCAAGACCCAATACCTTAGAAGACGAGGCATCACCCCACTCGACATTGGTGGGCATAGATGGGATCTTGTGCACGTCCACCACCAAGTCCTTGCTTCCGGTCATATGATTTGTTGCTCCATTATCGAGCAACCATGATACCCCACCGGAAGCAAACACCTACAAGAGATCAATGCTTGGTTTTAGGTACCCATTTAGTAATGGGTCCTTTTATGTTAGTAACAAGGGTCTTAGGAACCCAAATAGACCATTAAATGTACTCATAAGGAGAACCAACAAATTTAGCATAAACATGCCCATCACTAGCACGGCACAACACATAAGAAGGGTTAAAGTCGCCGGCTTTGTTGGAAGATGTGGCTTTGCCCTTTTTGACATCACCACCCTTCACATTGTTATTCTTCTCCTTAGGAGCATCTTCTCCCTCCTTCACAAAAGTTTGCTTGAGAGGGGGAGGTCGTTTGGTCTTGTCGTTCTTCTTCTTGTTCTTGGACTTGGGTGCGAACCCAACTCCCTCCTTGGCCACAACTTCCTTCTGAATTCTCAAAAGGTTGTTGAGGTTCTTCTCACCTTTTATGCATGTCACAAGGCCTTTCTCAATTTGCTCCTTCAACTTGGCATTCTCCTCCACAAGATGCACATGCTCACAACACGGGTTAGTGGCATTTGCATTATCAATTAATACCATATGAGGAAAGGTGGCCTTTTCTTTGGTTAGCTTAACTTGGAGTTGAGCATGAGACTCCTTGAAGGAAGCATGAGCACCCTTCAAGACCTTGTGGGCCTTGTCAAGTAAATCAAACTCCTCCTTGAGTCTAGCATGATCAACGCCAAGTTTAGCCTTCTCGGAAGTTAGCACACAAGACACAACAAGAGCATGATCAAGATCTTTCTTTAACTTAGCATGGTCATCATTGTGTGACTCCTCAAGAGCCAAATGATGCCCACGCTCTTCCTCAAGAGCATTAGAGAGATCCGATATCTCATCGGCATAGTCACGACTATGACCTTCCATCTTAGAGATGGTTTCTTCATGAGCCTCGATCATGTCATTGGCTTCACCAAATTGTTCCAAGAGAGCAACAAAGTGCTTCTTGGATTTGCCCTTGAGCTTACTCATAAAAGACTCAAATTCATTCACTTCCTCATTAGACCCTCAATTTCATCAATGCCATCCGTCAAGGAAGGATTAGTAATGATGGTGGTTTTGATGTTGGGGGTTACCTTGTTGGTGGCTTTAGCCATGAGACACTTGGCGGTGATGTTCTCATTGGGTGCGTCGAAAAGGGACACCCGTGTAGGTGTGGCAATGGCAACGGAGGCCATGGCCATGGCTTCACTATCTTCATCATCATCGTCATCCTCATGGTATTCTTCTTGAACCACCAACCCTCGAGTAGGAGTCTTTTTGGTGAAGTTGTTCTTGTTGGGGAAGGACTTGGCTTTGTCCTTTCAGATGAGCTTGCCGCCATTATCTTCCCGCTTCTCATAAAGGCAATCCACGACAAAATGGCTCACATTTCCACAATTGTAACATGTTCTCACACGTTGCTTGCCCTTGAACCCACTTGAGTTGTTCTTGTTGAAGTTGGGCCTTGTGTTCTTCTTCAAAATTGCCTTGAAGCAAGAGCCATGTGCTCATGATAATCATATTTTGTATCTTCGGGGTTGCTCTCCTCATCTTCCTCTTCTTCCACAATAACCTTGGCCTTCAAGGCAAGGTTGGGCTTCTTTGTACTTTGAGAACGCAACACCGTGTTGTCGGCAGTCTTGTCCAAGATCCTCATTGCCACAAACTCATCCTACACTTCATTTGAGCTCAAGGAGTGGAAGTCCGGTCTTTGACGGATGACGGAGGACAAGGCCTTGTGGTAAGGCATCATTGCTTTAAGAAACTTGCGCTTGATCCAATTGTCATCCGTGTCCTTGCTCCCATGATCTCAGAGTGAGACCGCAAGTTTGGTAACTCTCCGAAAGAGCTCACAAGGTTCTTCATCTTCTTTCATTGCAAACCCATCGGCTTCATCTTACACCACTTCATAGTTGGAGTGTTGAATGCTTGCACTTCCCTTATAGAGGGAAACAACACAATGCCATGCGTCTTTGGCCATGGCAAAGGGTTGAAGATGAGGGAGATCTTCGGGTAGAACTGCATCTTGAATGATGAAGAGAGCATTCTCATTGAATTGATGGTCCATGGCTTCTCTAGGGGTGAAGTTGCTTCGGTCATGTGGATGGAAACCTTCTTCAATGATTCTCCAAAGGTTAGTATTCACATGATTTAAATGATGCTTGAAGCGATATACCCAAGAATCAAGGTCCTCATTTTTCACAATCTTAGGAGGAGGGCCGGCATGATTTAAATGAGTAGAAGGAATCGGTCCTCCATAAACCGGAGGTGCCACATGGGCAAAGACGCCGGTGCCATTTCTATCACTAGTAGAAGGATCCTTTTCACTAGTAGGTTCCCCCTTGTCGGAGTTAGCATCCATCACCTTGTCAGTGGGATCACCCACTTTCAACGGCGAGGTAGATAGTTTAAGTCCTTCTAAGAATTTATTAAACATGCTTTCAACCTTGGTGGTCATGGAGGTTTTCAATGTGTTCGAAGCCACATTGAATTCCTCACGAGACACCACGGTTCCCCCATCACCCCTAGACGAGCTTGGATTCACCGGAGTACTCCTCCCTACCGTCTATGGTGTCAACCATACTCTCGGACGGCAAAGTCCTTAATAAGAGACGAGGCTCTGATACCAATTGAAAGGATCGATATAGTTGACTAGAGGGGGGGGTGAATAGGCAACTAACAATTTTTAGCTTTTCTTTACCAAATTAAACTTCAAAGTAGGTTGTCTAAATATACAACTAGGTGAGCAACCTATATGATGCAACAACAATAAGTACACAAGCAAGCAAGGGATACAACAAAAATAAGCTTGCACAAGTAAAGCCACGAGATAACCAAGAGTGGAGACGGTGAAGACGAGGATGTGTTACCGAAGTTCCTTCCTTTTGAGGGGAAGTACGTCTCCGTTAGAGCGGTGTGGAGGCACAATGCTCCCCAAGAAGCCAGTAGGGCCACCATATTCTCCTCATGACCTCACACAATGCGAGATGCTGTGATTCCACTATTGGTGCCCTTGAAGGCGGCGAGCGAACCTTTACAAACAAGGTTGGAGCTATCTCCACAACTTAATTGGAGGCTCCCAACGACACCACGAAGCTTCACCACAATGGACTATGGCTCCGCCGTGACCTCAACCGTCTAGGGTGCTCAAACACCCAAGAGTAACAAGATCCGCTAGGGATTAGTGGGGGAATCAAATTTATCTTGGTGGAAGTGTAGATCGGGGCCTTCTCAACCTATCCCGAGCAAATCAACAAGTTTGATTGGCTAGGGAGAGAGATCGGGTGAAAATGGAGCTTGGAGCAACAATGGAGCTTTTGGGGGAAGAGGTGAGTCAACTTTGGGGAAGAAGACCTCCTTATATAGTGGGGGGAACAATCCAATCGTTACCCCCCAAGCAGCCACGCAGAGAGCGGTACTACCGCTGGGGTGGGCGGTACTACCGCTGTGACCAGCGGTACTACCGTCCCACCTCGCGGTACTGCCGCGCAGAAGAGGGGAGCAAGGGGCCAAGGGAGGATCTGGACCCAGAGCGGTACTACCATGGTGGTAAGGGCGGTACTACCGCTTAGGAGCGGTACTACTGCCTCTACTGCCGCAACTAGTGCCGCAAAACCCGACACGAGAAAAGGGCCCTCGAGTCAAGGCGGTAGGAGCATGGAGCCGCAGCGGTACTACGGCGGAGGGCTCCAAGCGGTACTACCGCTGAGGAGCGGTACTGCCGCTTGTTGCACTTGGGCGGTACTACCTCTGTGGCCCGCGGTACTACCGCTGGGGCCAAACAAAGCACAAGTGAAAGGGAAATAGCTCTCCATTGAAGCGGAAAGTCCTAGAGGGTGTGACAAGGATGTGTACGTGTTGATTCCACCCTAGCCTTACCAAAGCGGACCCCCTCTTGATAGTACGGTGACTCCTACGAAGCTAGTCCACCAACATAGAAACGAAAGAGCTGCACCATCTTGAATAACACTCCGAGGGTAGGGAATCGTCTCGTGCCAAAGGATGAATCTCTGAAAAACTCAACGCACACGATTAGTCCGCAAAAGCATTGTCATCAATCACCAAAACACCTTAGGGATAAAAATGCCCTTACATCTGTGCAAGCACATGAAAAGAGAGAGAAAGCAAGGGCAGAGAAAGCTGCTAAGATGCCAATTGCAGAAGAGGCATCTCAAGTGTTTATGAAGAGAAAACAAGAGCAACTTGGCTACTTGATTGCCTCCACCTTGAGGATTGAGAAGGCCGGGCCACCCTGACTCAAAACCAGGAGAGCTTGGAGAGAATCATAGAGCAGAAGTTTTATGCACTTGATGTGAAGGTCACAGAAATCCAAACTGCAGCTGAGCAACTTTAGGAGGATATGGAGGAGAAGAAGGGCAAGTCTACCACAGATGCATTTGCTAGAGTGCCCAGAGGTCAGAGATCTGCTGCAATGCCTGTTCCAGACACTAGAGCTACATCATCTGCACCAGCTGCTACAGCCTCAGTGCCACCAACTCCAGCACCTACTCCACCAGCTCCAGCTACATCAACTGATGCTTTCATCCTTGGAGTCATCTCTACACCACCACATGAAGACCAAGCCTGAGAGTCGATTAGTACTATGCATTTTTGAACTTTTTGGTAACTTGTTGCCAAAGGGGGAGAAGAATGTATAGATCATAGGCTTCGTGAGAGAGTGTGTGTTGCCTTTTATATCTCTTGCTTTTGGTGGTTGAACTTCTTTATGTGTGCTTTTGGTTGATACATTATGCCTTGTGTGAGATACCTGGATGATCATGTGTTTGATCATATGCTACCTTAATGCTTGTTGGATGATATTATCTTTTATATCCATATATGATCATTCACTTTGCTTGGTGATGAGTGCATGTGTTTAATTTTTATCATTTTGAGCGCTCCACCAAGATTTATGTGACATGGAAGAGTGACCCATGATCCTAACTCATTGTGCATTTGCAGTCCAAAGCAAATTTTAAATAGTGCACAAATTTAGGGAGAGCTCTTACTTATCACATACTTCTCAAATAGACGATGTTTTTCAATCTTATTATCATTTGTCGAAGCTTTGATCTATATGTTGTCATCAATTACCAAAAAGGGGGAGATTGAAAGTGCAACTATCCCTGGGTGGTTTTGGTAATTCCTAACAACATATAGCTCATTGAGCTAATGCTATTTCAAGATAAATATTTCATGAAAGCTCAATGATTGGCATGGCATGGATGAGAAAAGTGAAGGAAATATGCCCTAGAGGCAATAATAAAGTTATTATTTATTTCCTTATTTCATGATAAATGTTTATTATTCATGCTAGAATTGTATTAACCGGAAACATAATACATGTGTGAATACATAGACAAACATACACTACAAAAAAATACACATCCGTGACATTTTGGGCCGAACGAAATTTTTTCTGTCATACATATGACACTTCTATGATGATAATTGTGACAAAACCCGGTATCATCATAGATGTGGTGGGCTCCTACTTCTATGACAAAAATTATGACAGAAAATGGGCTTTTTGTCTGGGCGGGCGGAGACGCAATCGCATGACATTCTTTGGTCGTCCATGACGGAAAAACCGTGGTAGAAGCGAGGGAGGAAAATTTCGGGAGTTGCGGTTACGGTGGGAGAGAGATCTGCTGCTTTCTCAGACGCGCTGCAGTGTGCAAGGCGTTGGGCTCTAATCAACCCGGCGATTGCCTTCAGAGGCTACGCTTCATCAACCCGAGCGATCGATCGATGGTTGCTAACTAAACCCGATGCAGCGATTCCTTTGCTACTGCGCTAATCAAGCCGATCGATTGGATGAGCGAAGGCGTCGCCGGGGGTTGGATGAGCGATGAGCGGTGGCGTTGCCTCTGGATGAACAGGAACCCGTGGTGTGGAGGGCTGGATGAGCATGAGCGGTGGAAGGGTGGCCGTGGAGGGTGGTTGAACAGACCCGTGGTGTGGAGGGCTGGATGAGCAGAGACGATGGAGGGTGCCCGTGGAGGGTGGTTGAATAGTAGCCGTGGAGTAGCGCGGTGGAGGCTGGATGAACAGGAGCCCGTGGAGGCTGGAGGAGGTCGACGTTAGCCCGTGGAGGCTGGAGGAGGTCGACGTTGGAGATGAACCGTATCCCATGGAGTCCCGTTTTGCGATCGCCACACCCTCCCCCCGCTTTCACCGTGGCGCCCAACACAAGTCCGCTTAAATGCATTTTGCGATGCGCCACACCCTCCCGATCAGCAGACCCCGTTTCGACCGTAGGAGGTCCGCTTCCTCCGCTTCTGGCGGCACGCCACACCCCTCCCGATCAATAGGACCCCCGTTTCGACCGTAGGAGGTCCGTTTCCTCCGTTTTGTGGTACGCCACACCCCTCCCGATCAACAGGACCCCCGTTTCAACCGTAGGAGGTCCGTTTCCTCCGTTTTGCGGTACGCCAGGCCTCGTTTCCATCGCCTGTTCCGTCCAAGCCGGTTGGCTCCCACGCGTTCTGTTGCCTCCCGATGAACACGATGCATTCCGTTGCCTCCCCATGAACACGACGCATTCCGTTGCCTCCCCATGAACACGACGCATTCCATTGCCTCCCCATGAACACGACGACGACGCTGTTTCTCCGTTCCGACCCAGCCATGTACATATGCGCGTGTAGGCGTTCGAGACCCTGCCCGTATGTACGTACGTGGCCGTATTTTCTTTCTTGCACCCTCGCCGCTGTATGTACGTGTACATGCGCGCCTCTACTACGACCAGTATGTACGTACACGTTCGCGACCAGAATGACAACACTACATACGCTTGACCGGTGGGTCCCAACCGCCGAGCACTTCCTTGCGTGCGAAGATGTAGCTTGTGGGTCCCAGCAATCGAAGCGAATCGTTTTTGTTTGCCCGGACGCACTTCCTTGCGTGCGAAGATGTAGCTGGTGGGTCCCAGCAGTCAGGGGGCGAATCGTTTTTTTTTGCCCGGATGCACTTCCTTGCGTGCGAAGGTGTAGCTGGTGGGTCCCAGCAGTCAGGGGGGAAATGTTTTTTTCGCGAAATATGGTGGCCCGTCCAGTGGGTCCCCGCTGTTAGGTGGAGGAATAATTATTTTGCGCGTAATAAGGAGGCACTTCCTTACTGCGGCCGTGGACCTAGCTGTCAGCCTCTCCACGTATAGTCCACGTCCGATGGAAGCCGTTCCTTGACCACGTTGACCACGCCGCGCCGAGAGCACCAGGGCGGTGGACGACGGCAAGGCCTAGGAAGGGGACGACGGGGAGCCGGGGAAGACGCGGCTGTGGAAGCCCGCGCCGAGAGGAGTACGAGGGTTCACTGGTTCGGCTGCGGTGTGAGGCTGCCGTCGCCGCAGGGTCTGGCCAGCAGTGGGAATAGTAGGGGGCGGTGAAGTTGAGTGCTGTAATTCTCACCACATTGTATTGATCTGCCTTCGGGGCTATAAGTACAGGTTACAAGAGAGAGACTACACGTAGTCGGTGAGAATACTACGGCATAGCTGGGTTATCCCGAGCATGCGGGGCGTGCAAGCGCCGCGTAAAGCGCCTGGAGTCTTGCGTGTAGTTGAGCCCCGAGCGATCCGGTCGTGGGGAGATTAGCCAGAGTCGTGCCATGCATGTGCATATTCAACACCCCGCAATCGAACGTGGTGTCCCCGACGTTGAGGCTGGACCGAAGTCGTTGAAGACACTCGTCGGGAGACCCTTAGTGAATATGTCGACAAATTGCGAGCTCGTGGTGCGTGAAGTACCAGTATCTCGCCAAGCGCGACACGCTCACGCACGGTGGAGATCAATCTCGATATGCTTCGTGCGTTGGTGCTGCACAGGTTGCTCGACATGTACATGGCAATCGATGTTGTCGCGATGAGACCACCGTGGCGCGCGTGGGGGTTGGTGAAGCTTCGCCGAGGAGTTGGCGAGCTGCACCGACTCGGCAACGGCGTTGGCGACCGCCCGTTACTCGCCTCGGCTGGATCGGAGAGACGGTAGTCTGTCGCGGGCGACCACGTGAGGAGGTTGCCCCGAGGAAGACGCAGGCCGAGGTGGACTTGCGTGTGTCGGGGCATCCAGCCCGCCGGCGTCGGAGTAGGCAACAAGCTCCGTGAGGCGTCTCGATGGATCGAGAGGCCAAGATGTGTCGCCCCACGCAGATACGAAGGATGCGCTTCACGAGCTGGAAGTGGCAATCCAGCGGTGCATGCATGAAGAGACAACACTGCTGAACAGCGTGGGAGAGGTCGGGACGAGTCGCGTGATGTCTTGGAAGCGCCCGGCCAGGCTGCGGTACAACGACGGGTCGTGGAAGAGCGGTCCTGTGTCGGTGGAGAGCTTGGCGGCGGTCGACGGGCGTGGAGATGGGCTTGCGTTCAGCATCCCTGCGCGATCGAGATCTCCAACGCGTCTCGTTTTGAGAAAGAAACAGCCCACGGGCGGTCGTGGTGACGTTGATGCCGAGGAAGTGATGCGGCGCCGAGATCCGACATCGAGAACTCACGATGGAGCGCCGGATGATGAGTCGAGGACGGTGGGGAGCTCGCGGTGAGGATGATGTCGCCCACGAGAGCAGCAGTAAGCGAGGTGGTCGCCACGCCGAAGGATGAAGAGAGACGTATCCGCCGGGGCGCGCCGAAGCCAAGCGTCCGGAGGTAGGTGGTGAAGCGCGAAACCACGCCTGTGGTGCTGCGCTGAGACCGTAAAGAGAACGGTTCAGCCGGCACACGTGGGAGAGCGAATAGGCGACGGCCGGACGGCTGCGTCTTGTGAACCGCCTCCGCAAGATGCCCGTGTAGAAAAGCGTTCTTGACATCCAGCTGATGGATGGGCCAAGACCGCCCGGCAGCGATGCTCAACACCGTGCGGATAGTCGCCGGTTTCACGACCGGGCTGAAAGTCTCGCCGTAGTCGACGCCGGCCTGCTGCGTGAAACCGCGGAGAACCCACCGCGCCTTGTACCGGGAGAGAGAGCCATCAGGGTTGAACTTGTGCCGGAAAATCCACTTCCCGGTGACCACGTTAGCACCTGCAGGACGAGACACTAAACACCAGGTGTTATTCTGCATCAGTGCATCATACTCTTCGCGCATCGCGTTGTGCCAGTTTGGGTCTTGTAGGGCTACGCGATAAGAAGATGGGATGGGGCTAATGGAGGAAGGCGGCAAGTGAGCAGTAGCAAACGTTTTGGGCTGGGCAAAGCCAGCTTTGCCTCGCGTCCGCATGGCATGCATGTTTGGGTGGGTTGGATGGCCACGGCGCGAAAGGTGGTAAGGCGGCGCGGGCGCTGCATGCATGGGGAAGGTGGGCCCGCTGGGTGCGGGAGTTGCATGCGCGGATGGGGAGGGCGAGGAGACGGTGCCGCCCGGCCGAGGCGGTGTTGCATGCGCAATGAGGAGATGGCGCGTCTCGTGGGAAGCAGGTTCGTGATTGGCTGGCGTGGCGGGTACGGTATCTCGGAAACTGGCGGTGTGGTGGGGCTGGCGGGCGATCCGAGGTGCGGGATTCCGTGGGGATCGGTCTGAGGTAGGTAAGGGCGCCACAGCAGGAGGATTTCCAGCCGTGATTGGTTGTGCTTGCTTTATTTGGAGGGTTAGCGATGGGGGAAGGTAAATAGGGGAACTGCGTCTCGTCGAACGTGACATGACGGGAGATGATAACTTTGCGAGTCTGCAGGTCGAGGCATCGATAACCTTTATGTTCCAGAGGATACCCTAAGAAGACGCAACGGGAAGAGCGTGGGGCAAGTTTATGTGGGCTGGTGGCAAGGGAATTAGGAAACAGAGGCATCCAAACACTCGCATGTGATCATACGTTGGATGGTGACCTAAGAGGCGAAAGAATGGTGTATGAGACGCGGCGGCGAGAGGGTCGCCGGTTGAGAAGGTATGTGGCGATGTAGAGCCTCACCCGCAATGGGGAGGAAGGTTGGCGTGGATAAGGAGGACGCGACGACGCGTCGTTAAGTGGTGCGTAAGTGGCGTTCGCCTTGCCGCTCGAAAGCGGATGTGTATGGGCAGGAGAGGCGGAAGGAGGCACCATAACGCGAGAAGAGATCACGGAGGAGGTGGTGAGAAACTCGCCCCGTTGTCGCATTGCACGCACTTGATGGATACGTGAAACCGGGTACGACGTATGTATGAAAACGATGTATAGTGTCCGCGTGTCGATTTGTGGCGCAAGGAAAAGTCCAGAAAAGTGAGAGAAGTCATCAAGGATTACTAGGTAATATTGAAAACCAAGAAAACTACACACGTGTGATGTCCAAATATCGCAATGAATTAATTCAAATGGTGCGAGAGTAAAGGAGTTGAACTAGAAAATGGCAGCCGTGGCTGCTTGCCTAGTTGGCACGACGAGCATACATGAGGTTTTGGCGTGCCATTATTACATCTTTGAAGAAGATCACGAGCTAAAACGGAAGTGGTTTTATTGCTAGGGTGCCCAAGGCGTTGATGCCATACGTCACCGACGACGGAGAGCGCTGCTTGGACCGTGGAGTTGGTGAAGAAGGGGTAAAGCTCGCCGTGGCTATCGGACCTCATGATGATCCGTCGAGTTGCTAGGTCCTTCACGGTGAAACCAAAAGGGTCAAATTCAATACTGCAAGAATTATCTATAGTAAAACGATTTAACGGAGATCAAGTTTTTGATGATGGTAGGAGAGATGAGGACATCATTAAGGGAGAAGGAAGAAAGAGAGGTAGAGCCGACAGCGGTGGACGGGAGGCGAGACCTGCCGCCAACGCATTTATACCGCGAGAGTGATGCCATGATGGAGAACAAAACTTAGTGAGAAGGTCTGTCTTACCACCACATGCGAGGTCGCCCGGTGTCCAAGAACCACTCCCGCCGCCGCTTGCTCGCTGCTGCATGGAGAGGCTCTGCAGGCGGCGAGAGGTGGTTGTATTGTTCCTGTGGGGGCGCCGCGGGTGTAGGTGGGGCGACGTGGAAAGCTCTTGCTGGCGGAGGAGGCTGGGCCCGAGGACACCAGCAGCGTTAGAGCGCCCAGCCCACGCGAGGGCCGGAAGGCGCGGGATCGAGGCCCCGTAGGGGCGGCGTAGCCGGTCGGTGCGGTGAGGGGTGGAGCAGCACCGCGACCCGACGAGCCGTGGCGGCGCGCCACGCCCACGGCCGCGCTTCACGGCGCGCCACGCCCGCCGCGGTCACCGGTGGGCGAGGCGACCGGGCTCTTGCCCTTGTCGATGCTGCTGTTGCCGCGTCCGCGCGATCCGCGGTCGCCAGTTGCCCGATGGAGAGAGCGGTTGGAGAAGACTCGGGCGGCCGTCGATGCGGAGCGCTTCGTTGGCGGAGATCTCTCCAACAGGAGCCGCGAGCGTGCTTGGACGAAGGTTGGGAACGGCTCCTGCATGGGCAGCAGGGTTGCCATGACCGAAGCGCCGATTCAGCCCCGAATGAGCTGCAGGTCGCTCGATCGGTGACGCGTTCGCCGACGCCGCCGAGGGCATCGGCGAGACCCTTGAGCCGGCGTGAGTATTCGGCGATGGAGAGATCGCCTCGCGGTGTTGCGGAATTCGCGCCCGATATGATCGCCCGCCGGGCTGGTTATCGCGAACAGCAGTGAAGTTGCGCCCAAACGTCGTGAGGCCGTGCTGCGTGGGCGAGACGACCACCTCTGGAGCTCCTCGGAGATCACGCCAGACATCCATAAGACGATCGCCGATCGTCATTGCGCCGACGGCGCTCTCATGGAGGGCTCGGCGGCGTCGTCAAGGTGATGCCGGGCGTCATACTTGCAGCAGATAAAATAAAAGAGCCGACGCCACTTGGAATACGAACCGGATTCGAGCTCGAGCTTGGAGGCGGCGTAAAGCGCGATGGAAGGAGGCAGCCCGGCCGAGGAGGACGGCCCGCGTCGGCGCCGAGGCGAGGATCATGGGGCCGCCACCACCTCCCAAGCGGAGGAGGAACCGGCGTCTTGCCGCGGTCGCAGGATGGTCGTGGCAGCGGGCGGTTAGGCGGCGGTGCGCGATAAGCGCGGCGGTGGGATGAACGGAGCCGCCTGAGATGAGGAAGGCCAGCCGGCGCAGAACGTGGAGAGGCTCCTTGCAGCGGCAGCGGCCGCCGCGACGCTGGCCACGGGTGGCGGCGAAGCGGACGGCGAGGGAGATCGGCGAAGTCGAGGTCGGCCGAAAGCGGGCGCGAGGATGCGATCCATGGCGGAAGGTATGATCGAGGAAGAAAATCGATACTAAGTTGAGTGCTGTAATTCTCACCACATTGTATTGATCGCGCCGGGGCTATAAGTACAGTTACAAGAGAGAGACTACACAGTCGGTGAGAATACTACGGCATAGCTGGGTTATCCGAGCATGCAGGGGCGTGCAAGCGCGTAAGGCGCACGGTCTGCGTGTGGTTGAGCCCCGAGCGATCCGGTCGTGGGGAGATTAGCCAGGAGTCGTGCCATGCATGTGCATATTCGAACAGGTGAGGCCTCCGCGGCAGCACATCCGGCCACGGGAGGCAGGAGCATGCGGCATGACCGGCGCTGCTTTGGGCGGCTGGAGCAAGAAGACCAGAGGTTGAAGAAGCACTACGTCCGTTGGATGGACATCGTACGGTCACTGGAGCTAGAATCGTTTATATTGACTAAGTTGACAAAGCCCTCCGTCCCTGTCAACTTAGTAGGCCCACAAGTCAGCCTCCCACCAAGGTGGGTCCCAGCTAGCTGGGGGGTATTCCATTTTTTGTGCGTAATAAGGAGGCACTTCCGGTGGGTCCGAGCTGACAGCAGGGGGAACATTTTTTTCACGAAATACGGTGGCCCGTTGGGTAGGCCCCAGCAGTCAGGGGCAAACATTTTTTTCGCGAAATACTGGTGGCCCGTCCGGTAGGTCCCTCCTATCAGGTGGAGGAATAATTATTTTCTGCGTAATAAGGAGGCACTTCCTTGAGGCTGCCGTGGACCCAGCTGTCAGCCTCTCCATGTACAGTATTCTTCCAATGGAATTCGGTTGTTGACCACATTGACCATGCCGCGCCGAGAGCATCATGGCGATGGACGACGGCGAGGCCTAGGAAGGGGACGACGCGAAGCCGGGGAAGACGCGGCAGTGGATGCCCACGCGGAGAGGAGTACGAGGGTTCACTGGTTCGGCTGCGCTGCCGTCGCCGCAGAATAATAGGGGGTGTGGGTGAGTGGAGTGGAGGGATGGCTTGGCCAGCGGCGGGAGTAGTATGGGGAAGGTGAGGCCTCCGCGGCAGCACAGCCGGCCACGGGAGGCAGGAGCAGGCGGCACGACCGGTGCTGCTTTGGGCCGTTGGAGCAAGAGACCAGAGGTTGAAGAAGCACTACGGCCGTTGGATGGACATCGTACGGTCAGTCGAGCTAGAATCGTGCATATTGACTAAGTTGACAAAGCCCTTCGTCCCCATCAACTTAGTAGGCCCACTATACTAGGTCCCAGCTAGCAGGGGGAGTATTCTTTTTTTGGGCGTAATAAGGAGGCACTTCCTTGCGTGCGAAGATATAGCTGGTGGTTCCGAGCTGTCAGCGGCGGTAACGTTTTTTTCGCGAAATACAGAGGCCTTTTCGGTGGGTCCCAGATGTCAAGTGGAGGAATCATTATTTTGCGCGTAATAAGGAGGCATTTCCTTGCGTGCGGCCGTGGACCCAGCTATCAGCCTCTCCATGTACAGTCCACTTCCGATGGATGTCGTTCATTGACCATGTTGACCAGGCCGCGCCGAGAGCACCAGGGCAGTGGACGACGGCGAGGCCTAGGAAGGGAACGACACGGAGCCAGGGAATACTCGGCAGTTATTTCCCATGAGGAGGAGTACGAGGGTTTATTGGTTCGTCTGCCGTTGCCGGAGAATAACAACATGTGTGGGACTGAGGGTGAGTAGAGGGATAGCTAGGCCAGTGATGGGAGTACGGTGGGGCGGTGAGGCCTGCGCGGCAGCACAGCCGGCCGTGGGGAGGAGGGAGCAGGCAGTTCCGCCGGCGCTTGTTTGAGCGGCTGGAGCAGGAAGAGCAGAGATTGAAGAAGCACGACGGCCGTTGGATGGACATCCAATAGTATACAGGCCATCTGTGGAAAGCCTCAAATCTGTGGAAAACAGCATACAACCCATCTACCATTATTTCAAATAGTTTACAGCCCATTTGCTAATTCTTACGGGTTTTTTTGGAGCCCATATTCTTTTTGTTAGCATTACAACCCATATTGTGGCCACGATTAAAAAATTATACGAAATTTTGCATATGTCGGTGCGGTCTGAACTATTTTTAATCCCGAAATTTCGAGTCACCTTCAGACTGATTTTAAAAATAAATGTATATCAATATAAAATCCTATAAATTGTCCACGCATAAAAATCAATGCAATTTAAAATCTCGAAATGAAAAAAAGATATTTGAAACTAATTGCCGGTTTGATGTGTTTAAAAATGTACAACCCATTTCTCATTCTTGATAGGCCATTTTCTCGCCACCGAATGAAGCTCTCCTCGTCTAGCCCAACAGGCCTGATAAAGTGACTTACTTGACCAATCACAAAAAAACTGGGCTAGCCATTTTCAAAAAGAAAAAAAAACTACTGGGCTGGTCTGTGGTAAACATAAAAGAAAAGGTTGTCTAGACAGCCGAGTGTCCCGCACAGCCCAGCTTGACACCCCGCCTCCGCCTCAAAAACATATTAGATAAATGCCACTCCAATTATGGCGATTCATAAAAATGCCACCGCAATTTCCAAACTTTGAAAAATGCCACTGCAATTTTTGCAAACTTTGAAAAACGCCACTCCAGACTTCAAAAAATGCCACTAGAAATGGCATGAAATGGCATTTTTCAAAGTTTGGAAATTGCAGTGGCATTTCTTGGAGGCATTTATCAAATTAACCCAAAACAAAAATAACTGGGCGAGCTATTGGGTCCCTGGTGTCAACCGCTCATTGTGCAATTCTCTCGTTTACTGACTACGTTGATAATGGCATGGGACCCAGATGTCAGAAATCCACTAGGAGGAGCCATTTTTTTATTGGCTTGAAATAAGGAGGCACTTGCTTGCGTACTTCCATGACCTTGGCGGGTCCTTGCTGTCATCCTCTCCACATACAATCATCTCCTGATTGTGTACGCGTCAACTTGCTAGACCCACAAGTCAGCCTCTAAACCCGTGGAGGACAAATACAACCCTTTTAAAAAAATAACAGCCCATTCCATACGTTCAAATGGAAAGTTCAACATTCAGAGCAAAGTAACAGGTCTGATCCACATATAGAGTACCGAACTTCCACGTTGACAACCATCATAGCCAAGTTAACTATCTACTCCCACTAGACAAGTACTAACTTACTCTTAGCTAACTAGACGATGCCGGCGGTACACGCTAAACGCCGGCACCGGCGTCCTGCGCCTCACCTCAGACTTGCCAAAGGTGCGATAGGGCGCGTTGCTCGCGCGCGTTGGCCCTTTCCATGCCGGCGTGGTCCACCGAAGCTTTGGCTTCCAAGCGGGAAACCCACTTGACGACCTGGTAGTAAAAATCGGCGTCGCGAACGCGTGCGTGCCCGACAGCCTCCAGGGCTATTTGCCGGGTGCCGGCCTCCATGTAGTCGGCCCAGTTGCGGGCGCTCTGCTCGCGACTCAGAGCATCGGTGCGCTGCTGCTCCATGTCCCGCTGGCGGCACAAATCGGTGTTACGCTGCTCCTCCGCCAGGCGGTCGCACTCCAACAACTCCTGCTCCTCCGCCATGCGATCGCGCTCCTACAACTCGATCTGTGCATTGCCATCTAAAGACAGATAGAATGCCTCCTCCCTACGTCTGCCTTCCGGTGAAAAACCGAACACTAGTTCCGGCGGTGACCGCCTCCGGCGTCGCCTACCGCGGACGGGCGGGGGCATGGCGGACGTGGCGAGCAATGTCGGGCTGGTGGGTGCTTATGAGGATATGGCGAGTTGGGTCACGGTGGCACTGGAGAATGTCGGGAAACAATACTTATAGTGGGAAGGTAGCGTGGCGGTCATCGGAATTCAATGCATAATGGCTTAGTGCGCCAGCTTGCCGTGGAAAACTAGGGAAACTGAAATTATGACTATGCCGTCCCGTCCCGTCTGGGTCCCACGCCGGCATGGCGGTCAAACGAGTGCACTCGAATCATCTCCCTTCTTGTCAGTAATGATTTCACGGATTTAAAAAGCCCGCAACAATTAAAGCAAATCTTTTTTCGCATCAGTTAGCTGCCTTAATTATGGCCGGCTGCATGCAGGCACTGAGAATCGCTCGCAGGCAGTACGCGAAGCAGCATGCAACGAGTCGCACCCGAGGGCACGCATGCAGACACTTAAATCGCTGGAATTAATTAGGCTTAAACTTCTGCATGTCATTAATTATTGCCATGCCTTGGTCTTGCTGCTTTGCTCACGGGACTAATAAACCCGGACGGAGGGAGTACCTTGGTTGGTGAGAGGTTTGAATTAAGCCCTGCAAACCGGAAAGGAGGTACTAGTACGTGCGTGATCCGCTATTTATTCGTGTAGGATCGAGTAGGTCGTTTCTTGAATTGAGCCCTGCAAACCGGAAAGGAGATAGTATGTGCGTGATACGCTATTTATCCGTGTAGGATCGATAGTGTAGCTTGTCAGTTTCTTCAGAGGTAGGCATTTTTATCCGTGTAGGATCGATAGTGTAGCTTGTCGGTTTCTTGAGAGGTAGGCATTTTATTCAAAAACTGCCACTTCGCATCTTAAGGTCCGCAAATAAAACTGCCAGGTGCGCATTTGTAGGCTAGCTAGTGATCGATCAGTAACTTGTAAACACTGAGTGAATAGAAATAAGTAACTGTTAATGCATCTCAATGATTCACAGATCATATACAAATATGTAGCTCCAAAAGCAAAGATCATCCACTTCGGATCTTGTGTCGCAACTAAAACTAACTAGTACGATTCCCATACATAAGATCAACATGTTAATGCATCTCAATGATTCACAGATCATATACAAATATGTAGCTCCAAAAGAAAAGATCTAGAAAAAACATCTGTTCTTCCTACTAACATGGATGCTTCTCTTGGCCAACATTTAGTACAGACTGAAAGACAAATTTGTTTGTGAATTCTACAATTCCTCTTGCAAACTTAAGTGGTTTCACCAACAGCTGGAACCATGAGAATGTACCACACATGATGGAGGAACATCCACTGCAATATGATTTGGTCTTCTCTCAATCACACCGCGAGACTATTTTCGGAATAGAAACTTTAACTTAGGGAAAATGATGTCCATTGTATAATCAGACCAAAGCAATGAAGCACCAAGTGTTGGCCAGTAACTAGTACAGTACTACTTTTCTGCAGTCCATGAAGTGACTATCCAATCTTTGTGTCTATTTTCAAATGGCACTGCATGTAGTGACTATACTATTCTCTTGTCCAGTTCAACCAAAATTGCGGACACTTTGTTTGTTTGCCAAATAGCAACGGGCAGACATCTCTGTCTGCACAAATATCAAGCAGCTAGTAAACATATACCACACCATGTTCGCAGTGATGGAAGAGGTGAAATCGATACAACCGAAATTGAGCATCCAATCATTGAATCCTGTCCTGCACCTCCAATGTAGGTCCACCCTGCCAATAAATTCACATGCAAAACACTAGTATTACTACCAAATGACAGTACAAAAAGAGTAGCGAGAAAGTAGCAAACCATGTACCTTCGTAATGAACAGCTCATAGTGCCACCAATTGGATATAAAGGTTTGAAAAAAACATGCTGCTAATGTTGAACCAGTTGGACTTTTTGTGCAGCTCCACTAAAATCGAGCATCCCTGTTTGCATAGATATTGAAAGTGTGATTACTATAAAAGTGGCACTATTTAAAGCATAGACTCACAAATATAAGCATTCCAAGTTCTTAATGGGAAAAGGTAGAAAGACTGTTTCTAACCACCTGTTTGAAGGAATAAATAAAGCAATAGCGGCTGATGTCAGGAAGGCATACATAGTTTTTTTTTCTGAAAAACTGAGTCATTCCTGACCTTTCCTCTTCTTTTAAGCAAATTTTGTGCAGTTCTACTAAAATAAAATGCCATCACCGCCTTGACAATTTAGTTACACTGCATAAAAGGAAATGACTTAACATTACATCATGATGTCGGGTATGTAGTAGACAGCATTAGAGACAAACATAGACCTCCTCCGATAACATAATGAACATTAATTTTAACAAAGGTGTGACTAGCTTTACCGGATAATTTGAGTGAACTCTACACCCTCTGTTCCTTAATATAAGACGTTTTAGCGGTTCAATTTAAAGTACCCAAACGCCTAGTATTTAGAAAAACAGTAGTAGTTTTCTTGAGCACATATCCGGGAAAGCTTACCACACTTTATTTATGTCCATACGCTAATGCAACACCATTCAATACTACAAATATACACTAATCCAAAGGGCTAGTGCAACAAGAGAGTAGTTAGTTTATTACGTGGTACAAGACAATGGTTTTATTGAACAGATTTCAATAAACTCTAGCAATCGGAAGGTTTCTATAAGAATTAACAATACAAAATGTAAAGGTAACAAGTTTCAAAGATTGGTATACTAGCTGTGCATGAGCATTAAACCAAATACAAAAGTCTGAAGGTAACTAGCATTATTAACTAATGACAATACAAAAAAATTGCAAACCATGTACCTCCAAGGTAAATATCATTTCGAACTCGGGGGGACCTTAAAAATTGCTATCCCAATCTTGATAATCGATCAAACATAAAAACTTGATCTTTCCTCTTGATAATCAAGAGAATAGCCGGAGGAGGAGGTGCCCACTCTTGACCTTTCCTCTTGTCTTCATAATTGTTTGTGCAGTTTAACCAATATAAAATGACATCAGTGCCTTGGCATTTTGGTGACACTGTACAAAAAAAATAACTTAACTCATGAAAGTGAGGTATGTAACCTATAAGCATTAACAGTGCAAAAATCTGAAGGTAGTAACAAGTTTCATCGTTGGTATACTGGTTGTGCAACATCATTAGAATGCCTTAGCTGAAAAATCTTTAATACATCCACAATCAATAGCTAACCCTGAAATGATCCAGTGACATTAAATGGCACTGCTTAAATTTATCTGTGGCATTAGACTGAGAGCGGCATTAGTTAAATGTGGCATCACTTTAGCAAGAGCATTGCTTGACTTGATCGGCCAAGTTATACTAACAAAGAAAAAAGTGGAAATAAGAGCATGGGAGGCCCATTCGGATAGTGGGCGCACCAGTACGATGTACCTCCACGGACGTAGAGTGGTGAGGGAGGTATGGTTTCCCAGAGCAACAAATATCCAGGCAGCATATGTGGATTACGTCCCATTTTTGTTCTCTTTAGCCCCCTTTTTCCTATGTGAGGACAACAAACCGATCGACCTGGTCATTCTCTATTGCTTTGTCATGCCTTTCGACCCTTCTTCAACCAAGAGACACGAGACTCGTTCCTTAGCTACTGATTTCCCCCTTTTCAACCTAGATGCGGGTTCGATGCCTACTCTCTTGGACAGTACAGTCTCCCTTCCTTTCCTTATTCAACCCGCACATGCATTAGTCTGCATGAAGTAGGGTTTCCTTTAATAGTGCAAATTATGGTTTTCGTCTGCGTGGCCAGCAGAGCAAAGGATAGCAAATTGGGAAGATGGTGGAGTGGAAAAAGATCCACATGCAACGACATGCCAGATGGGGCAATAGAACAAGGGTATGGTCCGAAAAGAGGTAGCATACCTGAGGGTCGGCGGGAAGTGGCTTCGCTCGTGGTCGTCGTCCTCCGCACACACTACGGCAGCGATCCCGCGCAGGCGCTAGGTCTGAGAGGACGGCCTTGTCGCTGCGGTCGTGACTCGCCACCGATGACGGGTGCGTCAACGCTGCACGTCTTTTTCTTCCCCAGCGGATCTGTGACCACCGGTGAGGAGGGAGAGAGGGGGTCATCTTTTTTAGATCTGGAGAGAGGGTGGTAGTGTGAGAAGCAAGTGGGCAGCCCTTGGCAAGAACGCGCTGAAGCTCCAGCCTATATATCTTCTTTATACTGCTAGTACTGGAGGTGGAGTAGTGGTAGAGTAGTTTATATTTTCTCTGCGTATAGCGTGCTTCAAAACTGAACGGCGCGCCATTAAAAATGTATAGGCCGATAACTAATGCGGCACCTCGGGCCAACGCGGCCAGATCGCATTTTGCATGAGAAATTACACACCATGTCTCGTTGACATGTGGTCCCGTTCCACATATCAGTGAGACGACGGCGAGTAGTAGGAGTATTTCCAAACTGACGTGTAGGCCGGGGCGCCCCTTCGTGAACCGTGGCAAACTGGCAACCGTCCACCGACTCTTCGCCTTTCCCTCTTGATTTGGAACTGCTGTCGCACACTCTTCCTATCCCTCCTTCGTTTTCCTTCAGCCCTTCACGCTTTCTTCTGCCATTGTTCAATCGTCTTCTCCATGGAGGGAACAGGACGGAAACGACCTCGTTATTCTTTCCCCATTCTGAAAGATTACGTGGTGGAGGAAATCATTGATCGGTGCGATGTCATCACCTCGGCTAGCATGGCAGGTTCGTTCAAGCCCATTCTCAACTCAACTAATAACATCATTACAAGGAACCCAAGAGTCAAGGAGCGGTTTGATCTCCCCTATCTTCTTCGTCGTGACCCAGATGACTGGCGACGTCACGACGGAGGCCTCGCCCTGTGCAAGTTGATGCCGCTTGATAATGATACGTATGATGTTAAGATGCCATCGCTTGAGGGCAAGGCTTGGGCAAAGCAAATGGAGATTGGGTTGTTTACATTGGGTCCAATCTGCGAGTGGGAACTTGTGAATGTGTACACTCGTGACCGGTTCCACTTCCAAAAATCTCAGCAGACGCCCGAGGTTGAGCACACCGGTATTGTACGCACGTTCAAATACAATCATAGTGACTGTCTTCTACGGAAGATAGCAATTTCTTGAGTCCCCAACCGCTCTTGGAATTACAACAACTATGAAGTTGTTGCTATCTTCGACAAGCTTGTTGCCGTCGTCAGTGGTTTGACTGGATGGATATTGCTCAAAAATTAGTTTCTATACACGGATGAGTACTGTGATGCAATTGAATACGAGGGCCTTGTGTTTGCTGCCACCACTCGTGGCACTGTTTTTGCATGGCATCCTCGTTGTTTCGGTACGTTTGTCTTCCACCGTAATTATAATTGTTTCATCCACATGCATGCGGGTTAGCAAGGCTGGTCATAGTGGGGAGTAACTTAGACTAGTAACATGCATATATTACTAGTTTATGTTACTACCTCTATAGTGCATAGTACTCCCTCCGTCCGTCCGCCAAAGAGTATCTTAGATTAGTATCATAGGTGGTCTCATTTATTGCCATGCATGACACATCGTAGCATCACATTTATTATGTTACGGTATCTACCTATGTTACTATAACCATCTCTCTCTTCCTTAATTGCCTGCCACATAAGCATGTTTGCGAGTCCCAAGTGCATGATACTACTTATGTTACCCCCACTATGGCCAGCCTTACTAATTAACCTTCTTCTTGTGTTTCCAAGGTCCTGTGAACATTCCACCACCTATACTTGAAGATTTTTATAACCAAGGGGGAGATGATGATGGTGATGATCACGAGCATGAGGACAAGCAACGCCCATATACTATTTGGCGCCTGGCAACTAATTCGGATGGATCACCTCTTCCCGTGTGTATACAGCCCACTGATGATGTTACTGCTAAGAAAGCAGGTGTACTCTCCCATGGTCGCACTCTCCGGACCTATTCCAACACTCGTTGCATGGTATTAGGGATGGATACAAGTGTGCTAGCGCCAACTCCTTCTCCCTGGTACAGAATTGATAGTCTTGTAGAAAATTCGCTCTTCCTTGGACAAAACTATCCAATGATGGTGAAAGGCGATCCAACTGCTGTTGGCACAACGTTACTACCATTTATGAGAAGCAACTGTGTCTATACCTAGGACATTTGGGTGGTTCCCTACCCTGGTACTGATATAGTAGGCCGCTTCAGCCTGGATGATCAGTCCTGCATTGGTCTCCAGATCAACAATGGATGGCCCGTCCCAGAGAATCACTTGTGGTTCAAAGCAAGAGTTTCCAACACCGAGGAATGGTTGAGTTGAAGTTCATTTATTGCTTGTTATTTGTTGTATGGTGAAAACTTTAGTATTTATCATATATCCTCGTTGTCGATGTGGGTTGATGACCTGTTGTATGTAATAAAATGATATGCCTATGATAAAATTACTAAATTTATGAATGGCTTTCAAGTTGCTTCTGTGAGTGAGTGGTGCGACGAGGCAAAAGAATATTTTCCGAATACATAATTGTACGTGCATTGCGATAGGTTATCGGATGAGGCCAATCATCAACAATAGTAGTACACTATTTGTACTAGCTTCACATGCTTCGCGCGTCGTGCGGGTGTTTTTACTGTAGCCATACGTAACCAGCACCTCGAATCCTCGATACTAGTAGTACTATATACTCCCTCCGTTCCTAAATATTTGTCATTTTAGTGATTTCAAATGCACTACCACATACGGATGTATATAGACGTATTTTAGGGTGTGGATTCACTCATTTTGCTCCTTATGTAGCCACTTGCTGAAATCTCTATAAAGACAAATATTTAGGAACGGAGGGAGTAGTAAGTAGTAGGAGTAGTAGGGTGGCATGGGCCAGAACAAGCATTCACGTCCAGGAGTACGGCACACGCCACCAGCACAACTTCCATCTGACACCAAATTTCTTGGAGTCCGTGCTAGAGCAATCTCTTCAACCTCATCGTTTCTCTAACTCAGCCATCGTGCGGCGGGCGAGGTGGGGGATTGCCGATAGTCGGTTTCCTCAACTGCGGTCCCATTTGTAAGGCCAACTCCAACGCTCTATCAATATATGGATGTACTCTTCTTCCCAATACAAAAACTTGCATCCATTCTAGTATTTGTCAAAATATATATGTATCTAGACATGTTTTAGTATATATGCACATTCATTTTTGGACAAATGGAAGTCAAGTATTTTGGAACGAAGGGAGTACACAATAAAAATTTTAAGTTAGCACAACTAGTCTAATCCGAGAGCACAACCGAAGATTTGGTCGGTTCTTCCTCCTTTTGCCGACACATGGGACATCCAAAGATCCGTGTCGTGTCATGAAAGAAAATAGAGTGGTAGTTGATAAGTTGAAGCCACGAGATGTGCATCTTGGGTTAAATCAGAATAGAATCTTACTACTCTTGGGTAACTCCAAAAGCGCCACCAAGATCTTTCTTGGATTTGTTTTTCATCACCAAATGTCGAGGTGAAAGATGTGCAGAGTTCGATGGGTCCGCTTATGCTTTCAGCGACATGTGGGACCGCATGTGAGCAAGCAGACGATGGGCTCCAAGCGTCCACTGGCTGGCTGAGAAGAAAGATAGAGGAGGCCGAGCACGGACTGCAGGAAATTTGTTCTATGTACTGTACCTCGATATAGGCTCGATATAGTGGGGTCGCATGGGCCATAACTAGCATTCACGTCTAGCACTACGGCACACGCCACCTACATGAGTCCCATCCGACACCAATTTTCTTGGAGTCCGTGCTATAACCATCTCTTCTCCCTCCTGTTTTCTCAGCCATCGCACTGTGGGCGGGGTGGGGGTTTGCCGATAGTCGGTTTGCTCAACTACGGTCCCACTTGTAAGTGAAAATGCAACACCGCACGCATTCCCGCTTGAGAGGCTTGCCGGACCAACCATGTGGGGGTGCAACGCGAACATGGCAGGCTTTTCCTTTTGAACTCATAACTTGTAAAATTTGGTTCTGCTCCATGGCGCGATCGATAGATAGAAAATAATGATTTTGCCTGGAGTAATGAGAAGTTTGGTTCTGGCGTCGTTCATGCATGGAGTACGTACAAAAATTATGAAGTTGATGCGGAAGGTAAGATAATTACTGTAGTATCAAATACTACTACATGGATTTGATGGAAAGATAAAAATACATACGGATCCATCAACGACATCCTCACGCCCTAGTGCGTCGGGTCACCAACCGACGTGTGAGGAGCAGCGGCGATGGCGGCGAGCTCAACGTGCTTCTGAACAGTGCGTCCAAGGTTGCCCTGCGGTCCAAGAAGGCCAGCGTCCTATTGTCCTCCTCTTGCATGCGCGTTGTCGTGGGTGATTATGTCCATGGTGTCTTGCTGCGCCAGGCGCTGCGCGGCGAGCGCGACCTCAAGGTGGACATTCTCCGGCACGACGGCGGCGATCGCGAGCCACCAGTCGTCAAGAGGTTGTCCCCATAGTGGCCGCTGAGGGTGGCGGGCATCGCAGAGCCTGGGCGCGTCGGCTGAAGGCTTACGTCAAAGTCGTCCCTGAGCTTCTTGACGACGGTGAACTTGTCGAGGAAACCGACGAGGACCTCGTCGAACAAGGATACGAAGCTGTCATCCAAGCGGCCCCTCGCCCTGCCAGCCTCAAGCAATACTACCTGGAGATGTTCCTCATTGCCGGGCCACAGACCGGCGTCGTGGACCATCTGTCACAGCCGGCTGATGCTCGCGCTCATCGCCTCCATGGGTCTAGCTTAGCTTCTACTAGTCAACTGATCTTGCGATTCGAGTGATCACTCTTGCCCTTGGTTAGCATGCGTGGTGCGTGGATTTCGTCTTGCTCCTCGGCCCTCTCTTCGCACTGCCTTTGGCTATATGATAGGTGGGCCAGCCACCCCGGTCCCACGTGTCATTCACCCAAAGGCAGTTGCAGAAGTCAATGAAGCTCGCGCCCCCTCCGTCTTTGGTGCAAAGATAGTCATCTCACCGACCTCTAGTTGGGGCCAAACGAGAGAAGTTTGATGTTTATGGTTTATTGGTCCCTTTGCATTTTGCGCCAAGTTTTGACCTTTGATTTAACTAATAAAATGTTAATTCATGTAAACAAAAATGTTGTGTAAGTCACATTACGAAAACCAAATAATCCCAAAACACTTAGGCACGGTGCATTAACTCCCTTCTTGTTTCTTATTTCGTGACATATCAACCAATGAGAGATGTGGGCCGCATGCTTTCAATGACTTGAGACTACCAAACATGACATGCAATGTTTAGTTCATTGCATGTAATCCTATTAAGACTCTAGTTAGCAAGAAACATTAAGTTCTCTCACGATAGGAATAAAACACCATGTATTTATTTACGAGGGAGTAGTACATTTTTGTGACATGCATTACTAGATATTGCTAGTCAAATACTAAAATCCAGATGGACGTGGTAGTACTCCTAAATCCAGACGGTGGTGCTACTAGTACTAGTAGTAGTACTACCAATGTAGTACTCCTAGGAGTACTAGCAATCGCACTACCCATTGGTCAAATTATTACGTGTGCTCCTCACAAAGGAAGTGACAAAACCTGCTACGGAGATGACACCTGAGTATAGGCGCCGTGTTCAGCATACCATAGTCAGCCTCACCGTCTGCAGTCACTATCATCATGGCTGTAGAGCTAGCCTACTTACAACTAGCCCTGTTCGACATAATTTCCCATGCGTAGATGCCCGTGCATTGCACGGAACACCAAGATTGGGGGTGGACTGCTCCGGCAGCGGCCATCGCATCAGATTTTTTCATGGCCTTCTAGATGTGGTGGGGAGGAGATAAGGCTGATTGTGAGAGACAAGGAGTTGTTTGTAAATAGGGAACAAGTGCGGGCATCTTTTTGCAAAAATGGAGAAGCTTGGTTTGTATGCGTTAGATCTAGATCCGACGGATACTGGTGAAAGATGGGGGGCACAACATCATCACCAACTCAGGACCTGTTTGATTAGCATGATTTTGAAAACGCACGAATAGGACACGGCAATATTACAAGTTTCAAACTGATATTACAAATGTTAGGAGTAATGCTGCACCTAGGAAGAGGGAATTACTAGGAAGTTCACGTAAGAACTTTTGTTACTTTAGGTGGATGCAGCGTTATCGTACAAACTAAAATCCACCGCCCTGACAAGTCACTAATGGGCAAATAAGTTTTGAGTCTCCGCCACTTGATGTTTCAAAACAAATTCAGCTTCATGGAGACTTTGTCATTTAGGCTTAGACACTTGCGGTGATCAGCACGACATTCATTGTTGCGCCAGAGAACGCCAAACCTCATTACCTTGAGCACACTTGCCTCCAGAACAAAGAACCTGGCCAATTTAATCTCAGATGTGCTGCCTCGGTAGTCGATCAAATCAATTTCTGTAAGATGGAGATCAAGGCATTCGATGAGATTGTTATAGTGCAGCAGATTTTTCACTTTCGGGTCTTTTTTTATCTGCAAAAGAAGAGAACATATTAGAGCAGCTGGCTGCATAAGATTTCTGTGTCATCAAGAGGTACCAATATCATTCGCTCATACGATAGGGTTGGCTGGCTAGTGATATTTTTTCACTCTCTCTCTCTCTCTCCCTCTCTCTCTCTCTGTGTGTGTGTGTTTCTGTTTCCTCTCATTTAACTAGGAGCACGTGAAGAGCTTGGGCATTTGTTGCCTTCCACTATGTGGCCGATGCCATATTTCGCAAAAGTATGCCACATAATACGATCGATGTCAAATCAAAGATTTTGGCACCGCCTCGCGATGTGAGAGAGTTGGCACCGTTGTGCACACAGACCCACATGTATAAACAAATCAATCAAACCAACTACACCAGCCTCTCACTCTCCCAAACAAGTGTTTTTTTATTGCCTCAGTCCTCTCTCTCTCCCATGCAGTGTTTTTTCATTGCGTGAGTTAATTTGGCACCGGAGCAAAGTAGGTGCTCTAGATTGGGGCACTAGGTGAGCAATGGAGGGGCATCGATGCCAAATGCATCACAAGTGAATTTGGCACATGCTTTGGCCTACATAGCCCACTTTTGTACTCCCTCCGTCCAAAAATTCTTGTCTTAAATTAGTCTAAATACGGATGTATCTAGTTACATTTTAGTGTTAGATACATCCGTATCTAAACAAATGTAAGACAAGAATTTTGGGACGGAGGGAATACTACCTCGTATTTAGTATAAAATTTTGACCATAGATTTACCTAAGAAAATGTCAATGCATGTCACTGAAAATTACACCATTTGAAATTATGTTCAAATATGAATCCAACGATATAGTTCTTAGTGACATGCATTAACATTTTGTCAGTTAAATCTATGGTCAAATTTTGATACTAAAAAATTGGAAGAGTAAACCAGGATGGAGGTAGTAGTAGTACTTGCCCTTAGGGTAACCATAGAGTTACTGGAGTAGTCTAAGTTACTTTCCACTATGACTAGCCTAGGCTACTATAGTAGTACAGCATAAAAATGATGCAGGTGATCACGTGAGAAAAAATACTAAAAACATTCCTTTCGGTGCAGTGCGTAGATGTAGTTTTGAGCACTACACTTGTCATCGTAATTTGGGAAAATTATGAAAAATTGAGCTACGCCAGTGATTACCGCTTACTAATAGGAAAGAAGTTTCACCTCGATGAGTAGCTTCTCCGCATGGAAAGCATGTAAGGAATCCAATAACTTGATCCAGATTAAATGATAGATTTTAGTGCTAAGATCTTCACTGCATGCGCATGGACCGGTCAAGCTTGTGGGAATCATTTTCTCGAAGACGGTCAGAATACATCAAGAAGAAATTTAAAATGTGAATTTCAAGAAGACGGAGAAGAAGATGAGTGCTGTACCTGAACGATTACAGATCCAATAAAGAGTTCGGAGAATTTGGCAGACGAGTACACCAACGCTGTCAATTTCGGCGCGTCAATGACCCTGATTTTTGTTGGACCTTCTAGATCCGATACAAGCAATATCTCAAGGAAAGGCGCATTCTCAATGACCATAACGTGGAACAGCTGGAGTGATCTCTTCCCAATTCATTTCTTGTTGCGGGGCCAGCAAGACACATAAATCCATCGGAGATTCATCGAGGCGATGTGGAGGCTAATGAACCCGTGGATCTGCTCAAGACGAAGGTACTCGAGCGCAGTACAGCTGCGGAGCAGGTGCTCCATAGCCTTCTTCAAGATAACAACGTCTAAGAGGTTGAGCTGCTTGAGTTGAGGGAGAAGAACGGCAGGCGCGGCATCAATCTAGGGAAGATAGCAGGAGCTGAAGCTGGCGCGACGCAGCGTTGGCGTGAGGCGGAGCACGGATGGCGGCAGAGAGCGACATCGTCCAGCTTCAAAGCTGAGCTCCTCGAGCTGATCTAGGGCGGGGGATAAGAACCACTCGTCAAACTTGGGTTGGACCTTGCATTTGGTACTAAACATGCGGATGTCAAGGCGTCTGGCTGGCCCAGGGTGCGATGAAAGGATCTTGGAGACTGCGGCCATGTGTTTGCAATCCCCGTCACAGAGGCAGGTGTCGACCATGAGGTTGAGGGGGGCCCAGAGCCAGAGGGGGCGCCACCGCCGGGAGAGCAGGGCGGTCCGCACGGCAGATTTGGTGGGGAGGAGGCCGATGATGACGAGCAGCATGTCATCGGGGAGGCTGCTGCTGAAGTACAGGCTCGCCGGATGCGGTTTTGGCTCGAGCGGCCTCTGCTTGTTGGCTGCCTCGCCGTCCATCTCAACCGGCGGCGACGCCGGTGTACACGTGTGCTGGTGTGTGTTGTGTGCTGGGTGTGCGCGAGTGCATCCTTCATGCATGCCGCCGCAAGAAGGTGAATTGTGCACGAGTGCATCCTTCGCGCAAGAAGTTTGTCCTCAATCGCCTCAATTTACTAGCGTGCGGGTGCTACCCGAGTGGTTTCAACTTTGTTTCCTTCACCGCGTCGATGGGCCTCTAGTTTACTTATTTTCACCCACCGCCACATGGGCCAGCACACCAAGATACAGAACACGAGCTGACAACACAGCATGTGGATTGGTTGACCAGTCAACTAAACAATATACAGAGCTATACGCTGACACAGTGAGCGTATAATCTGTCGGTATAGAGAGTTTGGGTGAGAGGGGAGGCCCGTGAGAGATAGCAGAGAGAGAGAAAGAGCTACTCCCTCCGTTCGATAATGTAGTTACAACATTTTTTTAAAGTCAAACTTTTGAAACTTTGACCAAGTTTATAAAGAAATTACTTATATCGGCAATACCAAAGATAAATGATAGTATGAAGTAAGTACATGTTGTGATGAATCTAATGATCGTTCCAGATGTAAATGTTTTTCTCCACATATACCTAGTCAAACTTTTCTGAGGTTTGACTTTTCAAAACATCCATATGCTTATGGACGTGACAGAGTCCCCGATGAGAGAGAGAGAGAGAGAGAGAGAGAGAGAGAGAGAGTGAAAAAAAGTGTGTGTGCGTGTGTGAAAGAGACATGGACAACACACGATAAAAGTGGAGAAAAAGCGTGCGTGTCTTATGCAAACATATCACACATGCATCTTCGACAACGGAGGCAAGGTGAGGAGATGGTGTGTGGTTGTTTGGAACCGAGAGAGGAAGACCCCTAGCATGTGGCCAAGAGGGGTCTGACAAACAAGGGAGAGAGGTCGAGAGAGACGTACAGAGAAAATGCAGACATGGGGAGGGGAGAGTGTATGTTTGTCTTAGAGATCCCCTGGAGATCGTGATGGGACTACATGGGTGGGAGATCGAGTGACAAGGTGTGTGCGCGATAGAAGATGCCCCGAGAGATATCGAGATAGACGTATGGATGGAAGGAGACAATACGTGTGTTCCTAATGGCTAGTAAGAGATAATCATACTTAGGAGGGGGGAGTGCTTGCGCCTATGGCCCTGTTTGGATACTCTAACTCAGTTAGAGGTTAGAGTTAGATTCTAACCCTGAACTAACTCTAAGTAAAGAGGTGTTTGGATGGCAGGGTTAGATGGAGCGCGGATATGGCGAGGCACCTTCACGGGCGGTGTAGAGGGAGGAGGAGAGGACGAGAAGCTTCGAGGAAGTGGGGAGGGATCTGCTGCGGGGAGAGCGAGAGAAAAAAGTGTTTATTAGTGGTCCCGAGAAGAACTAACCCAAATAAGCACCTCTTGGATGGGTTAGTTTTTTTGGATGGGTTAGATGCATCTAACCTAAACTAACCCTCCTGTTTGGATCTTTTTGGGTTAGTTGACTCCAAACTAACCCAAACTAACTCTAACCCATGGATCCAAACAGAGCCTATGATGGAGTGAGGGATTATGGTACTTAGGGGGGTGCGTGTCACATGGAGAGAGAACAAGGGCGGAGAATGTTGGATGGGTCTATATGTATAGCGCGAGCGAGACATGTGTATGTGTGAACCAGGGAGATATAAGGCCCGTTTGGCTTGCATCGTGAGCATCTTTTGCGTGGCCTGGGGTTGTGGCTGGATTTCATGCACGCTTGTTTGGTTGCTACCCTGTGAAAAAGAAAGCCCGCCTGGGCTGGGTTCCCTTGCACTTTAATTAGCCTGGCTGAACTCCACACACTGCAAGTAGCCTAGCCCAAGCGACTGATTTCGAACGCCTGGCCATGCCTGGTCATGCAGCCATGAGGCTAACAGCAACATGGATGTATATTAGCATTAAATACTTGATGCATGGATTGATTGATGGGACGTTGATGCTTTGCTCGCCTGCATGAACCAAACGCTTCAAGACCACACAAGCCCGCCAGCAGAAATATTTTACATCTCATGTCCACACCAGCAAAGATCGACCATCAAGGCATGAGGGTCAGGTCACGAACCAAACTAACCAATAAAGTTTGAGAGAGATTGAGGAGCCCCGATAAGGCTGAGTGGTGCGTCAGATAGCTCAGAGGGGGAAAGAGATATTCCATCCGCTCGATAATGTAGTGCATGTAAAATTTTTAGAAGTCAAACTTTGGAAACTTTGATCAGGTTTACGCAAATGTTATTTATATCTACAATACCAAAGATACATCATACAAAACTACATCTCATGGTGAATCTAATGGTATATGTTTGCCGTACTAGATGTAATTCTTTTTCTCCACATACATGGTCAAACTTTGTGATGTTCGACTTTTCAATAAATCTATGTGCTATGGACGGAGGTGTGTGACTCAGTCGAGACAGATCAAGTGCGTGTGAAGGAGAATGAGTAAGTGTGCAAAAAGAGTATGTGTGTGAAAGAGAAAGTGACAACAAACGATAAATTAGAGAGAGAGTGTGTGTTTTTTCGTTTCTTATGCGAACATATCACACATGCATCTCTGAGATGGAAAAGTGAGGCGAGGAGAAACACGAAGATAGCTAGTGTGTGATTGTTTGCAATGGAGAGAGACACCCCTGTAGCACATGTCCAATAGAGGTCTGGCCAACAAGGAAAAAAGGTCAAGAGGGACACATGGATGGCATGGACGCAAGGGGAGGGAGAGAGGGTGTGTTTGTGATAGAGAGATCCCCTCAAGATCATGAGGGGACTATATGGGTGGGAGATCGAGGGAGTGCGTGCGCGATAGAAAGATGCCCCGAGAGAAATCGAGATAGACCATGCACATGTTTGTGATGGAGACTAGGATTAGCTAGTCATATACATATAGGGGGGACTGCGTGTGCCTACAATTGAGTGAGAGACCATCATACTTGGCTAGCTGGGCATGAGACTGTGTGTGTGTGTGTGTGTGTGCGTGTGAGATGGAGAGAGAACGATGGAGAGAGATAGAGTTTTAGATGGGCCTATCGAGTGCGAGTGAGATATGCATGTGTATGTGTGACCCAGGTGGATGGAGAGTTTGATAGAGGGGGGGAAGAGCTCCGAGACGACATAGTGGTGCGTGAGAGAGTTACGGGCAAAGAGCCAAGGAATTTGTGTGCATACGATGAGTGCACCCAAGATATCTAGCTTGGACTAGCTAGAGTATCATACATAGTGTGCGAGAGAGACCTATAGATGGTGTATATATTAATGCGGACTAGAAAGACCCCCCCCCCCCGACACACACACACACACAGAGAGAGAGAAAGGTAGAGGGACCAACAAGGTTTTTGTGTCGGATGCGTGCGACAGAATTGAAGATTGTCGGCGAGAGTGAGAGAGAGAGAGAGAGAACAGGAGTCCGGGAGAGGGGGAGGTCGTGTTTTATGCATCAAAGACTGATATAAACTTGCATTCAAATATTTAAATTGGAGACTATGTTGTCTGCAATCCACACATGAACGGATATATGCGTATATCAAACAAGTTCATTAATTTGACTTTCAACATGTTCATGGAGTACTATAATATTGTACAACATGCTACTCGATTGAGGTGTTCAATTTTGGATTTAGTTCACTATTTTGACCTACTGAACAAGCTAGTTCATTGAATCGAGATATTTCATTTTGGGTTTGATTCGCGTTTTTGAGTGGGTCAACTATTTGTCATATAGTAAATCGCTAGCAACGAGCATGTAAAAACACATTACTCCCGAGCATCATCTCTCCATCTAAAAAGAAGTGGCAAGCTAATATTTCAAAATTTGATTCGAAACGACTTGGTAAGGTAGATGTGGATGCTTGTTCTCCCAAAATTTGAACGAACCGTTAAACATCCTCTCTGCCGTGGAATTCGCCTGCAAATAAATGGGAGACGCGAAATTACCGCCCTATGTGGGACACGATCAATTGGCCCGTTGTACATCGAGGGTAGGTTCATAACTTCATCCAAGCGCGCTTTCTCCTCGGCCGAAATGACATGTGCCGAATAATTCATAAACCATGGTCGGCAAAACACGCCTCCTCGCCTCAAATAGCTCACGCCCACTATTTCAAAACACGCCTCCTCTCCCGACTCGCCGCGCCACTATAGTTCAAAACACACCTCCTCACCCAAATCACTCCCGCCCACTATTTGGGGAGAAGCAAAGTTACTCTACTATCCCCACCCTCAAGACACAGACCCAAGCCGAGAAGCCTATAGGCAAGGGTAGAATCAGAACTCCCCTCACATTTGAGACAAATGCGTCCAGAAGACATGGTTCCACTCCTCCCACCCCCCCCCCCCCCCCCATTCATACTGTGGGCGCCAAATCACCTTCTCTCCGGAAGCTCCTTCTCCCGAGTCGCAAACCTCAGCCCCACCTCCATGGCGCCCCACCGCACCAATTTCACAGCCGCCTCCTCCCTAATGCCGAGACGCTGTCCAATTGCCGCCGTGCACTAGGCCATGTGCCTCTTACTCCGTCTTCTTATCGCCTCGATGACGGCCGAGTGAACTGCATCGAGCCGATTCACCCGCCGTTGTTCACGGCACCGAGCAGCTCCAACTTTGATCCGCCCAGTCTCCGGCGCGCTTCGCGCTGCCGTCGACCGTCGCAACATCGCTTTTTCCTGCCGCCGTCACCATCGCAACCGCTACCGCTCACCGACTCGGCAGCTGGACCTGCCTACTCACCATGCCGCCAGATAGGTCGCACCCTCATCTAAAATCACTTTATTTAGGCGTCAGTTGTCTGAATTTTTATTATGGGCCAATCGATTCCTAATGGGAAGCAGCACCCCTCGAGGCGGCGGAGCTCCTAGGCTGCCGGTTGGCTGGTGTCTAACGTAAGGGTGCGGGGCCGCAAGTTCGCCGCGGAAGAAGCACTTAGATGGCTATCTTTTAGAGTTGCGTGGGTTGAAGGTACTGCCGCCGCCGGATCTGGATGGCGGGGAGTCTTCGTGGATTGGCCCGGGGGCGGCGCAACCATGGCAGTGCGGTGGGGCGGGGAGCGGGGTTTTAGATGGGGCCACGAACGGTGGAGGCAGGCTGCTCTGCCATTGGTCGCTGGCTCTTCGGGGAAGATTCTGAACAGTGTCAGCCGGGAGGCACAAGACGGCCATCAAGCCATCCGGCGTAGATATGACAGTACCAAAATAAAATAAAATCGTGTGACCCCAATTTAGTCTTCAGTCAACAGACGTGTGACCACTCTCATACCTTGCTGTTGATCTCTTAGTGTATTTCTTCAGATCAAAGAGACATGTCATTCTTAACTTTATGTGTTATCTGCATCTTCAGACACACCGTCTTCCGACTCACCGCAGCTGCTCCAACAAGGGAAGCATACACCAGAAGGGAGCTACAGTCCCCACTCAATAGTTCCTTGCATCAAATGCGCGTGCCCGACATGGATAGCCACAACAACTGCAGGGCCATCGACAAGTCAGCACATGATGCTCACTCCTATGGATGGCAGCTAGATAGGTTGTACCCTCATCTTACTTGTGTGCAACATTTATGGCTTTGTTATTCATCTAAGCACGGAAAATAGATCATCACATTTCACTGTATATTCATGCTGATCTCTTACGGGTCTTGTTCAAGAGTTCACGCTGTTCCATAGTTCAGCTAAGATACTTGTTCTTTAGGTAACGCTATTCCATAGTTATCATCCATCAGCCAATGCTATCCCACAGGCTGGTGATTATAGTATTATACCACTTCTAGTATTACCTATGTTGTTCTTTAATACTTTTGTGTGCCATCTAGTTAATCTCGAGTACAAATGATACATATTCTCGTAGCTTTCATCCTGTTCTCCTTTAGTTTATGAGACCTGTTGCTGCTAGTTAACCCCAGTCCTACTATTTATGTCGCTCCTACAGCACTCATTTACATAAATCTAACTACTAGTTGTCTTCCATGCATGTCGATATAATTGCACACACCGATATATCCACAAGAACCTCTCTGAGCAATGTAAAGGCCAATAAACTTGATGTCAATGATACCCAATATGATGGAACATGTAAAGACAGTTCTTCGAAGACTTGCGTAAAGATGATGAATCCTCTTCACCCCACAAGGTCCTTGCTCTAACTTGGCATGTGATATGGGTACAACATGCATATAATGTCATGGAGTGTATCTACTCATTGTAATGCCATGTGCTTAGCATGCTGATCATGCATGTAAATATGTCATGCCCTCCTGCTTTTCAAGACCTATTCCATTCATGATAACATGTTTTCAAATTCAAGTACACTCATTCTAATCTATCGCAATGCCATCTGCTTAATTTGGACATCATGCTTCAATATCTTATGCATTGTTATTCATCAAGATGTACTTCATCCGCTCCGCCATACCATGTTTTTTACATTGAAGTGTTGTTCTAGTGCTTTGTTGCAATGCCATCTTATTTTCCCAATCATACACGTATGTTGCCTTGGTTATTTCTGACGTATTCCGCTAGCATATAGTTTTACATTCAACTAGTTTTTTTGTTGTGTTGTCTGTCAGATCCCTAGCTCTTACACCATACTCCCTCCGTCCGAATTACATGTTGTCAAATGGATAAAAAGGATGTATCTAGAACTGAAATACGCCTAGACCCATCCTTTTTTTCCGGATGGAGGAATACATGTCAATATGTCATGCCTTTCTATTCTTCAAGACTTATTCCATCTCTCTCACATCGCATGTTTTATAATTAAAGCACCATTCTTCTATACAAGGCATGCAAGGGAAGACGACTATGTTAGAATCAAGGGTTACAAACAAGGCCTTCGCAAAAGATCCAAACGCCAGAGATAATAAACCAACTCCGCTTTTTATAGATACTTGCTCCAAAGATAGAGAAACCTAACTCCTACTAATAATAAGCGATTCCAAAGGGCAAAGAACTAGTCCGCTCCAATGAGCAAAAATATGTCAACTCAATTCTAAGAAGCGTGTGCGTAACCTTGCATCATGAAATTTTATAGCATGCTGATCATATTTTCTAGATGTTTCTTACCCATCTCTTTTTAGAAAATAAGCTTATCAGATAGAAGAATTTCTGCAATGGTATCGCTTATGAGGAAAGATTATTGCAGAATTCTCTCAGTGCTCCAATGTAGATGTAAGTACTGTTGTATATCACTATATTTTTACATCAGCATGTATTTTGTTAATCGGCGTGAATCCAACCTTTATCTGATCTAAATTTAGTTGTAGCAGAATGTATGATTAAAGGCCACAATGTTGATTTTTGCAAGGAAAACTACCTGGTAGTTTTGCATCCTGAGCTGCATGAGTGTACTATCTCATATCAGTGGGTTTGAATACTTTGGTTCTGCAGTGGGTTTTTCAGTGTTTTTTTTACTGTGTTGTCCCGTCGTATCCCTAGCTCTTACATCATACTCCCTTCGTCCGAATTAAATGTCATAAAAATGGATAAAACTGGATGTATCTAGAACTGAAATACGCCTAGACCCGTCCATTTATTTCCGGATGGAGGGAATACATGTCAATATGTCATGCCTTTCTATTCTTCAAGACCTATTCCATCTCTGTTGTAGCATGTTTTATAACTAAATCACCATTCTTCTATATAAGGCATGCAAGGGAAGACGGCTCATAGAATCAAGGTTTACAAACCAGGTCTTTGCAAAAGATCCAAACACCAGAGATAATAAACCAACTCCATTTTTCATAGATACCGCTCCAAAGACACGAAACCCAACTCCCAATCGATAATAAGCGATTCCAAAGGCCAAAGAACTAGTCCACTCCACCCAAAGAAAAGAATGTCAACTCCATTCTAAGAAGCGTGTGCGTATCCTCGCATCATGAAATTTTATAGCATTCTGATCATATTTTCTACATGTTTCTTACCAATCACTCTTTTAGAAAATAAGGTTAAACGAGAGAAGACTTCCTCCATTGGGATCGTATTCGAGGAAAATATCTCGCGGGAATTCTCTGTGCTCCAATGCTGATGTAAGTACCTGTTGTATATCACTATATTTTTACATCAACATGTATTTTAATCGGCGTGAATCTAACCTTTATCTGATCTAAAATTAGTTGTAGCAAAATGTTAAAGGTGCCAATGTTGATTTTTGTAAGGAAAACTGCCTGGTAGTTTTGCATATTGAGCTGCATGAATGTACTATCTCATATCACGCACATTATCAATTGTAGTGCTTCTCTGGTTGCCCATTCATTCATTGTGTCAATGTTGCTTTCATACTACCTTACCCGGCCGATGATAGTCGTGCGATATTGTGTTAATTTGGTGTAGGCTACTTGCCCAAATGTTCGTTGTCAATGTTGCTTTCCTATTATCCGACTTGACCAATGATAGCAATGCTAGTGTGTTAATTTTGTGCAAAGGTCAAGATAAGAAGACAAACTCAAAAACAGCAAGGCAACCCCATTGTTTCTTTCCAAAGAAATCTAGGCCGTAATATGGCAATAACTCATGATTAATCTGTTGGTTCCCATCCTAATTTATGTTATGATGCAAAGGTCGAGACACTCTCCACTATCAATAATACAAGCTCGCCAAAATCGCCATCCTAATCTGCTTCAAGATCCTCCGCCTCAATGCAACGGAATAAATGTATGTTTGTGAACCAATTAATGGTCAAGCAATGATGGAAATGGTGGATGAATCGAGGTGCAGAGTCGTGCGACACAACGATCGATCAATGTTTTCAGAGACAAGTAGCAAAGTAGAAAGAACTTCCCCACATGCTTATGGGCATCATCTCTTTGAGGTTGCGACAGTGGCGTTGTAGATGGTTAGGTTCTCTTATTTATTTGCACTGGCATCAATCTTTGATTACCCAGTGGATGTAATTTCCTGTAATATATGCTGGATGTGCAACGTTATTCCCTGTATGTCGTACCTTTGCGTGATCGGTTTTGGTCCTGTGTCGTAATGGGCTCAAATTATCTAATTTGGCCTAAAGACATGTACAAACTTTAGTGGGCCCATTAAGTTATGGGCCGTTATTAGGCCGAAGTTAATGGTCGGCCCTCTTACCTCCCGGTCGTTAACGAGCCGACATCGAAGCGGCAACAGTGGCCCCGCTTATTTCATGGGCCGTTAACGGGCCGTTACTAAGTTTGGGCTACATATATCGTGAGGCCTTTAGCAGCCGAAAGAGACAATGGGCTTGTATCGACCATGAAGACCATGGGCCGCTAAGAGGCCGAAAGTCGTCGATTGTAAATGGCCCAATCAGGTTGTGGGCCTTTAGCAGCCGAAGAGAAACCGGCTGGTATTGGACCATGAAGGGCATGGGCCGTTAAAGGGCCAAAACTAAGGTCTGACTACAAATGGCCCAACTCATTTATGGTCCGTTAACAGGCCGAAAGTCACACAGGGCCGGGAATTGGCCCAACACTTAAATGGGTCACTAAAAGGCGAAAACTCAGGTCCGACTAAAAATGGCCCAACTGATTTATGGGCCGTCAACAGGCTGAAAGTGACACCGGGCCAAAAAATTGGCCCAACACTTAAATGGGCCGCTAAAAGGACGAAACTCAGGTCCGACAACAAATGGCCCATCAGATTTATGGGCCATCAACAGGCTGAAAGACACACGGGGCCAGAAACTAGCCCAACATTTAAATGGGTCGCTAAAAGGCCGAAAGATGTACATCCTGAAAATTGGCCCATCCATTAAACGGGCCGTTAATAGGCCAAAATCTCATCGGGCCGATATTGAGCCCAGATATATAGCGGGCTGTTAACGGGGTCGAACTGACGATGGGCTGCAATGGTGTCAAATCTTTAACGGGCCGTTGACGGGCCGAATTGGCTCATCTCGTATGGGCCGTGGGCTTAAATGGACCTGACACAAGTAGGCCTTTTATGGGATGGCCTGCTAATTTTAACTGGGCCAGCCTTTTCAATGGAATGGGCCTCTATTGGGTCGTGCCACGTGTCGAGGTACCATAGGCGTCTTCCATCCAATGAGTGGATGACATCTGTCCCAACGCTGAGCCGACACATGTTTCCTCCAGCCAATGATGATTTTACACGTGGAAAATCCCCATTAGTCAGGGTTGTTAATGGGTTATCGGATCCAAAACCCTACCCGATAGCTTAACGGCGTTCCATTACGGTGGATGCCACGTGTCGGTCACCCTTGACGAAAGCACTTTTGTGACGCGCGATTTATCGTCATGGAAGTGGACACTTCCGTGATGATAATTTTGGTAATGTCATGGAACACTTCTACGACAGCACATGTATGACTATCTTGATTCTGTCATAAATTTGTCATGGATGTACATGCACGACAAAAAACGCGACCTACTGTGACAAACACGTATCATCACGGAAGTGTATTTTTTTTGTAGTGATAGTGTCACTAGTATGCCTCTACTTGACTAGCTTGTTGATCAAAGATGATTGTGTTTCCTAACCATAGACATGAGTTGTCATTTGATTAACGGGATCACATCATTAGGAGAATGATGTGATTGACTTGACCCATTCCGTTAGCTTAGCAATTGATCGTTTAGTATGTTGCGATTGCTTTCTTCATGACTTATACATGTTCCTATAACTATGAGATTATGCAACTCCCGTTTACCAGAGGAACACTTTGCGTGCTACCAAATGTCACAATGTAACTGGGTGATTATAAAGGAGCTCTACAGGTGTCTCCAAAGGTACACGTTGAGTTGGCGTATTTCGAGATTAGGATTTGTCACTCCGATTGTTGGAGAGGTATCTCTGGGCCCTCTCGGTAATGCACATCATTATAAGCCTTGGAAGCAATGTGACTAATGAGTTAGTTGCGGGATGATGCATTGCATAACGAGTAAAGAGACTTGCCGGTAACGAGATTGAACTAGGTATTGGGATACCGACGATCGAATCTCGGGCAAGTAACATACCGATGACAAAGGGAACAACGTATGTTGTTATGCAGTTTGACCGATAAAGATCTTCGAGAATATGTGGGAGCCAATATGAGCATCCAGGTTCCGCTATTGGTTATTGACCGGAAACGTGTTTCCGTCATGTCTACATAGTTCTCGAATCCATAGGGTCCGCACGCTTAAGGTTTTGATGACAGTTTTATTATGAGTTTATGAGTTTTGATGTACCGAAGTAGTTCGGAGTCTTGGATGAGATAGGTGACATGACAAGGAGTCTCGAAATGGTCGAGACGTAAAGATCGATATATTGGACGACAATATTCGGACTTCGGAAAGGTTCCGAGTGATTAGGGTATTTTTCGGAGTACCGGAGAGTTACGGGAATTCGCCGGGGAGTATATGGGCCTTATTTGGCCATACGGTAATAGAGGAGAGAGGCCAAAAGGAAGGAGGCCTGCGCCCCGCCTCTGGTCCGAATTGGACAAGGAGTGCAGCCCCCTTTTCCTTCTCCCTCTCCTCCTCTTTCCTTCTCTCCTACTCCAACAAGGAAGGAGGGAGTCCTACTCCCGGTGGGAGTAGGACTTCCCATGGCGCGCCCCCTCCTAGGCCAGCCGCCCCCTCCCCCTTGCCTCCTTTATATACGGGGGCAAGGGGGCACCTCTAGACACACAAGTTGATCTTCGTGATCGTTCCTTAACCGTGTGCGGTGCCCCCTCCACCATATTCCACCTCGGTCATATTGTAGCGGTGCTTAGGCGAAGCCCTGCGTCGGTAGAACATCATCACCATCACCACGCCGTCATGCTGACGGAACTCATCCCCGACACCCTGCTGGATCGGGGTTCGGGGATCGTCATCGAGCTGAACATGTGGTGAACTCGGAGGTGCCGTACGTTCGGTACTTGGATCGGTTGGATCGTGAAGACGTACGACTACATCAACCGCGTTGTTCTAACGCTTCCGCTTTCGGTCTACAAGGGTACGTGGACAACACTCTCCCCTCTCGTTGCTATGCATCACCATGATCTTGCGTGTGCGTAGGAAATTTTTTGAAATTACTATGTTCCCCAACAGTGGCATCAGAGCCAGGTTTTATGCGTAGATGTCATATGCATGAGTAGAACACAAGTGAGTTGTGGGCGATACAAGTCATACTGCTTACCAGCATGTCATACTTTGGTTCAGCGGTATTGTGAGATGAAGCGGCCCGGACCGACATTACGCGTACACTTACGCGAGACTGGTTTCACCATTACGAGCACTCGTGCTTAAAGATCACCGGCGGGTGTCTGTCTCTCTCACTTTAATTGAACCGAGTGTGGCTACGCCCGGTCCTTGCGAAGATTAAAACAGCACTAACTTGATGAACTATCGTTATGGTTTTGATGCGTAGATAAAAACGGTTCTTGCTCAGCCCGTAGCAGCCACGTAAAATTTGCAACAACAAAGTGGAGGACGTCTAACTTGTTTTTGCAGGGCATGTTGTGATGTGATATGGTCAAGACGTGATGCTATATTTTATTGTATGAGAAGATCATGTTTTGTAACCGGTTATCGGCAATCGGCGTGAGCCATATGGTTGTCGCTTATTGTATGAAATGCAACGCTCAGTAATTGCTTTACTTTATCACTAAGCGGTAGTGATAGTCGAGAAGCAATAGATGGCGAAACGACAATGATGCTACGATGGAGATCAAGGTGTCGCGCCGGTGACAATGGTGATCACGATGGTGCTTCAGAGATGGAGATCACAAGCACAAGATGATGATGGCCATGTCATATGACTTATATTGATTGCATGTGATGTTTATCCTTTATGCATATTATCTTGCTTTGATTGACGGTAGCATTTTAAGATGATCTCTCACTAAATTATCAAGAAGTGTTCTCCTAAGTATGCACCGCTATGAAAGTTCTTCGTCTTTGAGACACCACGTGATGATCGGGTGTGATAGGCTCTACGCTCAAATACAACGGTGCAAAACAGTTGCACACGCGGAATACTCAGGTTAAACTTGACGAGCCTAGCATATACAGATATGGCCTCGGAACATGGAGACCGAAATGTCGAGCATGAATCATATAGTAGAAATGATCAACATAGTGATGTTCACCTTGAAAACTACTCCATCTCACGTGATGATCGGACATGGTTTAGTTGATTTGGATCACGTGATCACTTAGATGACTAGAGAGATGTCTGTCTAAGTGGGAGTTCTTAAGTAATATGATTAATTGAACTTAAATTTATCATGAACTTAGTCCTGGTAGTATTTTGCAAATTATGTTGAAGATCAATAGCTCGCGTTGTTGCCTTCATATGTTTATTTTGATATGTTCCTAGAGAAAATTGTGTTGGAAGATGTTAGTAGCAATGATGCGGATTGGATCCGTGATCTGAGGTTTATCCACATTGCTGCACAGAAGAATTATGTCCTTAATGCACCGCTAGGTGACATACCTATTGCAGGAGCAGATGCAGACGTTATGAACGTTTGGCTAGCTCAATATGATGACTACTTGATAGTTTAGTGCACCATGCTTAACGGCTTAGAATCGGGACTTCAAAGACGTTTTGAACGTCATGGACCATATAAGATGTTCTAGGAATTGAAGTTAATATTTCAAGCAAATACCCGAGTTGAGAGATATGAAGTCTCCAACAAGTTCTATAGCTAAAAGATGCAGTAGAATCGCTCAACTAGTGAGCATGTGCTCAGATTGTCTGGGTACTTCAATTGCTTGAATCAAGTGGGAGTTAATTTTCCAGATAAGATAGTGATTAACAGAATTCTCTAGTCACCGTCACTAAGTTACTAGAACTTCGTGATGAACTATAGTATGCAAGGAATGACAAAAACGATTCCCGAGCTCTTCGTGATGTTGAAATCGACGAAGGCAGAAATCAAGAAAGAGCATCAAGTGTTGATGATTGACAAGACCACTAGTTTCAAGAAAAGGGCAAAGGGAAAGAAAGGGAAACTTCAAGTAGAATGGCAAACAAGTTGTCACTCCCGTGAAGAAGACCAAAGCTGGACCAAAGCCTGAAACTGAGTGCTTAAACTGCAAAGGAAATGGTCACTGGAAGCAGAAATGCCCTGAATATTTTGTGGATAAGAAGGATGGCAAAGTGAACAAGGGTATATTTGATATACAGGTTATTGATGTGTGCCTTACTAGTGTTTATAGTAGCCCCTGAGTATTTGATACTTGTTTGGTTGCTAAAATTAGTAACTCAAACAGAGTTACGTATAAACAGAGACTAGTTGAAGGGAAGTGACGATGAGTGTTGGAAGTAATTCCAAGATTGAAATGATCATCATCGCACACTCCCTATACTTTCGGATTAGTGTTAAACCTAAATAAATGTTATTTAGCGCTTATGCTGAGCATGAATATGATTTGATCATGTTTATTGCAATACGGTTATTCATTTAAAGTCAGAGAATAATTGTTGTTCTGTTTACATAAATAAAACCTTCAAATGGTCATACACCTAATGAAAATAGTTTGTTGGATCTCGATTGTAGTGATACACATATTCATAATATTGATGCCAAAAGATGCAAAGTTAATAATGATAGTGCAACTTATTTGTGGCAATCGCTATTTGGGTCATATCGATTAAAGCGATGAAGAAACTCCATAAAGATGGATTTTTGGAATCACTTGGTTATGAATCATTTGATGCTTGCGAACCATGCCTTTTGGGAAAGATGACTAAAACTCCGTTCCCCGGAACAATGGAACGAGCTACTGACTTATTGGAAATAATACATACCGATGTATGCGATCCGATGAGTGTTCAGGCCCGCGGCGTGCATCGTTATTTTCTGACCTTCACAGATGTTTTGAGCAGATATGGGTATATCTACTTGATGAAACATAAGTCTGAAACATTTGAAAAGTTCAAAGAATTTCAGAGTGAAGTGGAAAATCATCGTAACAAGAAAAATAAAGTTTCTACGATCTGATCGTGGAGACGAATATTTGAGTTACGAGTTTGGTCTTCATTTGAAACAATGTGAAATTGTTTCGCAACTCACGCCACCTGGAACACCACAATGTAATGGTGTGTCCGAACGTCGTAATCGTACTTTACTAGATATGGTGCGATCTATGATGTCTCTTATCGGTTTACCACTATCATTTTTGGGTTATGCATTAGAGACAGCTGCATTCACGTTTAATAGGGCACCATCTAAATCCATTGAGACGACACCGTATGAACTATGGTTTAGCAGTAAACCTAAACTGTCGTTTCTTAAAGTTTGGAGTTGCGATGCTTATATGAAAAAGGTTTTCAACCTGATAAGCTTGAACCCAAATCGGAGAAGTGCGTCTTCATAGAATACCCAAAGGAAACTGTTGGGTACACCTTCTATCACAGATCTGAAGGCAAAACATTCGTTGCTAAGAATGGATCCTTTCTAGAGAAGGAGTTTCTCTCGAAAGAAGTGAGTGGGAGGAAAGTAGAGCTTGATAAGGTAATTGTACCTTCTCCCGAATTGGAAAGTAGTTTATCACAGAAATCAGTTCTGGTGATTCCTACACCAATTAGTGAGGAAGCTAATGATAATGATCATGAAGCTTCAGATCAAGTTACTATCGAACTTTGTAGATCTTCCAGATTAAGATCTGCACCAGAGTGGTACGATATTCCTATTCTGGAAGTCATGTTACTAGAGCATGATGAACCTACGAACTATGAGGAAGCGATGATGAGCCCAGATTCCGCAAAATGGTTTGAGGCCATGAAATCTGAGATGGGATCCATGTATGAGAACAAAGTGTGGACTTTGGTGGACTTGCCCGATGATCGGCAAGCCATAGAAAATAAATGGATCTTCAAGAGGAAGACGGACGCTGATAGTAGTGTTACTATCTACAAAGCTAGACTTGTCGAAAAAGGTTTTTGACAAAGTTCAAGGTGTTGAATACAATAAGATTTTCTCACTCGTATCAATGCTTAAAAGTCTGTCCGAATCATGTTAGCAATTGCCACATTTTATGAAATTTGGCAAATGGATGTCAAAACTACATTCCTTAATGGATTTATTAAAGAAGAGTTGTATATGATACAACCAGAAGGTTTTGTCAATCCTAAAAGTGCTAACAAAATGTGCAAGCTCCAGCGATCCATCTAGGGACTGGTGCAAGCATCTCGGAGCTGGAATATACGCTTTGATAGTATGATCAAAGCATATGGTTTTATACATAATTCTGGAGAAGCCTGTATTTACAATAAAGTGAGTGGGAGCACTACCGCCTTTCTGATAAATATATGTGAGTAACATATTGTTGATCAGAAATGATGTAGAATTTTTCTGGAAAGCATAAAGGAGTATTTGAAAGGAAGTTCTTTAAAAGAAAGACCTCAGTAAAGCTACTTACGTATTGAGCACCAAGATCTATCGAGATAGATCAAGACGCTTGATAAGTTTTTCAATAAGTACATACCTTGTCAAGATTTTGAAGTAATTCAAAATGGAACAGTCAAAGAAAGAGTTCTTGCCTGTGTTGCAAAGGTGTGAAATTGAGTAAGACTCAAATCCCGACCATAGCAGAAAATAAAAAAAATGAAAGTCATTTCCTATGCCTCAGCCATAGGTTCTATAAAGTATGCTATGCTATGTACCAGACCTATTGTATACCTTGCTCTGAATTTGGCAAGGGAGTACAATAGTGATCTAGGAGTAGATCACTGGACATTGGTCAAGAATATCCTTAGTGAGGACTAAGGAAATATTTCTCGATTATGGAGGTGATAAAAGAGCCTGTCGTAAAGAGTTACATCGGTGCAAGCTTTCACACCGATCCAGATGACTCTAAGTCTCAATCTGGATACATATTGAAAGTGGGAGCAATTAGCTAGAGTAGCTCCATGATGAGCATTGTAGACATAGAATATTTACAAAATACATACGGCTCTGAATGTGATACACCCGTTGACTAAGATTCTCTCACAAACAAAACATGATCATACCTTAGTACTCTTTGGGTGTTAATCACATAGTGATGTGAACAAGATATTGACTCTAGTGAACCCTTTGGGTGTTGATCACATGATGATGTGAACTATGGGTATTAATCACATACAGATGTGAATGTTGGTGTTAAATCACATGGCGATGTGAACTAGATTATTGACTCTAGTGCAAGTGGGAGACTGAAGGAAATATGCCCTAGAGGCAATAATAAAGTTATTATTTATTTCCTTATTTCATGACAAATGTTTATTATTCATGCTAGAATTGTATTAACCGGAAACATAATACATGTGTGAATACATAGACAAACATAGTGTCACTATTATGCCTCTACTTGACTAGCTTGTTGATCAAAGATGGTTGTGTTTCCTAACCATAGACATGAGTTGTCATTTGATTCACGGGATCACATCATTAGGAGAATGATGTGATTGACTTGACCCATTCCGTTAGCTTAGCACTTGATCGTTTAGTATTTTGCTATTGCTTTCTTCATGACTTATACATGTTCCTATAACTATGAGATTATGCAACTCCCGTTTACCGGAGGAACACTTTGTGTGCTACCAAACGTCACAACGTAACTGGGTGATTATAAAGGAGCTCTACAGGTGTCTCCAAAGGTACATGTTGAGTTGGCGTATTTCGAGATTAGGATTTGTCACTCCGATTGTCGGAGAGGTATCTCTGGGCCCTCTCGGTAATGCACATCATTATAAGCCTTGCAAGCAATGTGACTAATGAGTTAGTTGCGGGAGGATGCATTACATAATGAGTAAAGAGACTTGCCGGTAACGAGATTGAACTAGGTATTGGGATACCGACGATCGAATCTCGGGCAAGTAACATACCGATGACAAAGGGAACAACGTATTTGTTATGCGGTTTGACCGATAAAGATCTTCGTAGAATATGTGGGAGCCAATATGAGCATCCAGGTTCCGCTATTGGTTATTGACCGGAAACATGTTTCGGTCATGTCTACATAGTTCTCGAACCCGTAGGGTCCGCACGCTTAAGGTTTCGATGACAGTTTTATTATGAGTTTATGAGTTTTGATGTACCTAAGGAGTTCGGAGTCCCGGATGAGATCGGGGACATGACGAGGAGTCTCAAAATGGTCAGGACGTAAAGATCGATATATTGGACGACTATATTCGGACTTCGTAAAGGTTCCAAGTGATTCGGTATTTTTCCGAGTACCGAAAGTTACGGAATTCGCCGGGAGTATATGGGCCTTATTGGGCCATACGGGAATAGAGGAGAGAGGCCAAAGGAAGGAAGCCTCGCCCCCCCTCTGGTCCGAATTGGACAAGGGGTGCAGCCCCCTTTTCCTTCTCCCTCTCCTCCTCTTTCCTTCTCTCCTACTCCAACAAGGAAGGAGGGAGTCCTACTCCCGGTGGGAGTAGGACTCCCCATGGCGCGCCCCCCCTAGGCCGGCCTCCCCCTCCCCCTTGGCTCCTTTATATACGGGGGCAAGGGGTCACCTCTAGACACACAAGTTGATCTTCGTGATCGTTTCTTAGCCGTGTGCGGTGCCCCCCTCCACCATATTCCACCTCGGTCATATCATAGTGGTGCTTAGGCGAAGCCCTGCGTCGGTAGAACATCATCACCGTCACCATGCCGTCGTGCTAACAGAACTCATCCCCGACACCCTGCTGGATCGGAGTCCGGGGATCGTCATCGAGCTGGACGTGTGCTGAAATCGGAGGTGCCGTACGTTCGGTACTTGGATCGGTTGGATCGTGAAGACGTATGACTACATCAACCGCGTTGTTCTAAAGCTTCCGCTTTCGGTCTACGAGGGTACGTGGACAACACTCTCCCCTATCGTTGCTATGCATCACCATGATCTTGCGTGTGCGTAGGAAATTTTTTGAAATTACTACGTTCCCCAACAGTGGCATCCGAGCCAGGTTTTATGCGTAGATGTCATATGCACGAGTAGAACACAAGTGAGTTGTGGGCGATACAAGTCATACTGCTTACTAGCATGTCATACTTTGGTTCAGCGGTATTGTGAGATGAAGCGGCCCGAACCGACATTACGCGTACGCTTACGCGAGACTAGTTTCACCGTTACGAGCACTCGTGCTTAAAGGTGACCGGCGGGTGTCTGTCTCTCTCACTTTAGTTGAACCGAGTGTGGCTACGCCCGGTCCTTGCGAAGGTTAAAACAACACTAACTTGACGAACTATCGTTGTGGTTTTGATGCATAAGTAAGAACGGTTCTTGCTCAGCCCGTAGCAGCCACGTAAAATTTGCAACAACAAACTGGAGGACGTCTAACTTGTTTTTGTAGGGCATGTTGTGATGTGATATGGTCAAGACGTGATGCTATATTTTATTGTATGAGATGATCATGTTTTGTAACCGAAGTTATCGGCAACTGGCAGGAGCCATATGGTTGTCGCTTTATTGTATGAAATGCAAACGCCCTGTAATTGCTTTACTTTATCACTAAGAGGTAGCGATAGTCGTAGAAGCAATAGATGGCGTAAACGACAACGATGCTACGATGGAGATCGAGGTGTTGCACCGGTGACAATGGTGATCACGACAGTGCTTCGGAGATGGAGATCACAAGGACAAGATGATGATGGCCATATCATATCACTTATATTGATTGCATGTGATGTTTATCCTTTATGCATATTATCTTGCTTTGATTGATGGTGACCATATCGGTCCCACCGAGATGACATGTCGGTCCCACCAAAAATCCTAACGGTCACATTATTTCCTAAAGCGGTCCGACCGAGTTTCACAATTCGGTCCCACCGAGTTTGGTAAATTGTGTGTAACGGTTAGATTTTGTGTGGAGGCTATATATACCCCTCCACCCAATCTTCATTCATGGAGAGAGCCATCAGAACATGCCTACACTTCCAGCATACATTTTCTGACAGAGAACCACCTACACTTGTGTTGAGGTCAAGTTCTTCCATTCCTACCACATAAATCTTGATCTCTAGCCTTCCCCAAGTTGCTTTCCACTCAAATATTCTTTCCTCCAAATCCAAATCCTGTGAGAGAGAGTTGAGTGTTGGGGAGACTATCATTTGAAGCACAAGAGCAAGCTGTTCATCATCAACACACCATTTGTTACTTCTGGGAGAGTGGTGTCTCCTAGATTGGCTAGGTGTCACTTGGGAGCCTCCAACAAGATTGTGGAGTTGAACCAAGGAGTTTGTACGGGCAAGGAGATCGCCTACTTCATGAAGATCTACCCCTAGTGAGGGAAGTCCTTCGTGGGCGACGGCCATGGTGGGATAGACAAGGTTGCTTCTTCATGGACCCTTCATGGGTGGAGCCCTCCGTGGACTCGCTCAACCGTTACCCCTTCGTGGGTTGAAGTATCCATCAATGTGGATGTACGATAGCACCACCTATCGGAACCACGGCTAAAAAATCTCTGTGTCAACATTGCGTTTGCTCCCTCAAACTCCTCCCTTTACCTTCATATGCAATTGTTTTACATTCCGCTGCTATACTCTTAGAATTGCATGTGTAGGTTGATTGCTTGACTTGTGCTAAGTTGCTAAAATCTGCCAAGAACTAAAATTGGGCAAAGGCTAGATTTCTATTTGGTCAAGTAGTCTAATCACCCTCCCCCCTCTAGACATACTTTTGATCCTACAGATCGTGAGCTCCCAGGAGAAGTAACCAGGTGGATGAGCAAAGCTCTATCTCAAGTATGAGCTATCACAATGCTAACCCTAACTAGGAGGAGGAGGAGTTCTATTTATAGTCTAAGTGCAAAAGGGGGCGGAATGAAGGGGTACATGGGCTTCGAGCCCGAAGCTGCGCACACACAGGCAGTGGACGTTCGGTCTCTACCGGTCGTCTGGTTGCTCGTGGAGGTCCGGACGTCCGGTAGGGCTCGGCCTTTCGCTAATTTCGATCTGTGATGTTGTGCCAGACGTCCAAGGTAGCCGGCCGTCCGGTCGCCGGTGGTCCGGTTGGGTCGGTCGTCCGCTCGCTGGGCAGTGTTCGCTGTAGCACTCGTCGGCTGGGCCTTCACGCGCCGGACGACCTATCCTGGTCAGACGTCCGCTGGTTGGAACGTCAGGCGCCGGACGTCCGGTCCTGGGCGGACGTTCGCTCGCTGGAGCTTCTTCGGTAGCTCTTCTTCTTGTCCTTCATACTCGGTGTCCTCGCCGTCTTGGCCATTGGATGTAGTTGTTCCGTGGCCTTCTTCTAAGTACCTGATCACACGTAGTGTTTCCGCTTGAGGTAGTAGCCATGTCTCATGTGTAGGAAGGGGTAGTTCGGAGAGGAGCGAGTTCACCTTATCTTCGATAGCCTTTGCTCGAGCTCTTGTCATTGGTCCAAGTGGTGTTGTGGGAGATGTAGATACATCCATGGGGATGACCGTGGGATGCTCCGCATCATCTCCCCCCCCCCCTGGGAAAGATCTGACCTCGGATCGAAATCTTCATCACCATGGTATGGTGAGAGGTCTTGGACATTGAAAATGTCGCTCACATTGTACTTGTCACTTGGGACGTCGATCTTGTAAGCGTTGTTGTTGTAGGATGCTAGAACCTTTAAGGGTCCATTGGCTCGGGGTAGAAGTTTGGATTTGCGTTCGTTGGGGAAGAGGTCCTTGCAAAGGTGTAGCCACACGAGATCTCCAATGTTGAATATCATGGGTTGCTTGTTGATGTTGAGCTTGGTCGCGAGTCGTTGTACTTGGCGCTCGATGGTGTGTCTTGTATCTTGATACGTCTTCTTGAGGTAGTTCACTTGGGCACTCGCATCCATGTTGATGCGCTCTTGTAGTGGTAGAGGAAGAATGTCCAATGGGGACAATGGGTTGAAGCCGTAGACGACCTCGAAAGGTGACTTGCTGGTAGTCGAATGTCTTGCGCAGTTGTAGACGTACTCGGCAATGGGTAGGCACCCCTCCCACTCCTTGATGTTCCTCTTGATCAACACACATAGTAGAGTGGAGAGTGTTTGGTTCGTCACCTCCATTTGGCCGTCGGTTTGAGGATGGTATGCCGAAGAGAATAAGAGCTTGATTCCGAGCTTGGCGCATAGAGTCTTCCAAAAGTAACTCAAGAACTTGACATCACGGTCCAAGACAATCGTCTTGGGCACTCCATGGAGGCGCAAGATTTCCCTACAAAAAAGATTTGCAATATGTGAAGCATCGTCTATCTTGTTGCATGGGATAAAATGAGCCATCTTAGAGAATCGGTGCACAACAACAAACACGGAATCATTTCCATTTTGAGTTCTAGGCAAACCAAGTACAAAATCCATGCTAATGTCTTCCCAAGGTTGATAAGGAATAGGAAGGGGCATGTAAAGACCGTGGGATTGAGCTTTTGACTTAGCTTTGCGACATGTAGAGCATCAGTTGGTGAAGCGTGAGATGTCGCGGAACATCTTGGGCCAAAAATAGTTCTTGGAGAGCGTAGCAAATGTCTTGTCGCATCCAAAGTGTCCCATGAATCCACCTCCATGAGCCTCTTGCAAAAGGAGCAAACGAAGAAAAGAATCGAGAATGCAAAGTTTGTTAGCTCTCATAAGATAATCATCCTTGATGTAATATCATTCCCAAGACGTATGCGTTAAGAACTTAGCATAAGGAATAGCAAAAGTAGGATCATGCGCATACAAGTCTTCGATGTGCTCAAAGCCAATGACATTCAATTCAAGTCGAGTGACAAGCATGCATATGCGGGAAAGAGCATCCGCCACGACATTTTCCTTACCTTTGATGTACTTCATGACATAAGGAAAAGACTCAATGAATTCACTCCATTTAGCGTGACGCTTGTTTAACTTAGTTTGTCCCTTTAGGTACTTAAGCGCTTCATGATCGGTATGAATGATAAATTCATGAGGGCGAAGATAATGTTCCTATTCATGCAAAACTCGCACTAAAGCATATAGCTCTTTGTCATAGATGGGGTAATTGAGTTGGGCTCCGGATAGTTTCTCACGAAAGTATGCTATGGGGCGCTTCTCTTGCATTAACACACCTCCTATGCCATTACCACTAGCATCATAATGAATCTCAAAAGGTTTGTCAAAGTTGGGTAATGCAAGCATGGGATCATGAGTAAGCAAATTCTTAAGCTCATTACATGCGGTATCTTGGGATGGTCCCCAAACAAAAGGCGCATTTTCCTTACTCAAGGAATGTAAAGGTGAAGCAATGGTGCTAAAATCCTTCACAAATCTACGATAGAAACCGGCTAAACCAAGAAAACTACGCACTTTTTGCAAGTTGGTTGGTTGGGGCCAAGTTTTAATAGCATTGATCTTAGATTCATCTACATGAACACCCTTAGAAGACACAACAAAACCCAAGAAAACAAGCTATCAGCACCAAAAACGCATTTGTCCATATTAGCATAAAGGCGCTCTTTCCTAAGGGTTTGCAACACGGTTCTAAGATGGGTGACATGATCTTTGAGGGATTTGCTAAAGACAGGAATATCATCAAAATAGACCACAACAAATACACCAATATAGGGATGAAGAACAAAGTGCATGACTCGCATGAAAGTACCGGGTGCTTCGGATAAACCCATTGGCATAACAAGCCATTTATATAAGCGAATTTGGTCTTAAATGCGGTTTTCCATTCATCACCTTCTTGGATGCGTATTTGATAGTAGCCACTCTTAAGATCAATCTTAGAGAAAATGGTGGCTCTGTTAAGCTCATCAAGCATATCATCTAAGCATGGAATAGGGTAACGATATCTAACGGTGATAGCATTGATGGGATGGCAGTCGGAAACCATGATAAGTACCGTCTTTCTTTGGAACAAGAATAACCGGAACGGCACAAGGACTCAAGCTTTCACGTACTTGACCATTGTTGATGAGTTTTTGTACTTGCCATTGGATCTCCTTAATTTCCTCGGGGTTGACGCGGTAGGAAGACTTGTTAGGTAGAGGTGCTCCGGGGATGAGGTCGATTCGGCGCTCAATGCCTCCTAGTGGAGGTAGACCCGGAGGTAGCTCGTCGGGGAAAACATCTTGGAATTCCTGCAAAAGATAAGACGACACTAAAGGTAGATCGTGAGAGGTGTTAGTTTTTGGTGCCTCGTCCTTGCACACAAGGACATAGTGCATAACACTTGATGGGTTCTCACACACTTCTCTCATCTCACTTTTGGTGGCAAATAGGACTAAGTTTTTATTATCGCTCATCGTGGAGGCACTCGATTTTGGCTTGTGTGTCGGTGTACAAAAGTAGGGGCTCAGCTTTTGACCCCTTTACTTGTGCACGGGCAGTCAAAGCCTCCCGCCACGGCCACACACAGACACGGTAGGAAAGGGAAGCCGGAGAGAAGCCGAGGCCACAAGGACAAATGAAGCAACAACAAGGACCAAGGCCACAAAGATCAGATAGGCGTAACAGGTTCCCCCGGCAAGGACACTTGCCGGGGCAGCCTCAGCAGCCCCGGCAAGACCCTTGCCAGGGCAGCTTGCCCGCGCCAGCCAAAGTGAGCCACCCTTGAGCCCACCAACGCTTGACAAACGTGTTGGGACAAGGCTCGGGAGGCACCTCTGTGGTGGCATGCAGATCTTTGTGAAGACAAAGAATAGACAAAATCAGATGAGGATAGGAAGGCAACCATCCTCACTGAAGAAACCCACGAGACCCCCGGCAAGATCCTTGCTGGGGAAGCCAGCGCGCCACGGCAAGACCCTTGCCGGGCCACCCGACAAGGCCCTCGCCAAGCGTACCGGCAGGGCCACTGCCAGACCCGCGCCAACCAAGTCTTCACCGACGTTCGCATGCGGCTGCTGACCCAACCAGCTGGGCAGGCACCTGCGTGGCAGCATGCAATCCTTCGTGCAGGCTCCACCACCGCGCCACCTCAGCTGCCTGCCTGCCTACATGGCACCGCATGCATCGCTGGCCAGGGCGCGTGTCGAAGCGAGGAGGAGCGGCGACAGACGGGACGGGCCTCGCCCTTGTCCCCAATAAAGCGAAGGGACACCTAAGCCTCGCATTTAATGTGTCTTGTCCTGTAATACTAGCGATAAACTCACAATGCTGTAGCACTTTGCACCTCCTGTGTGCCACTGTGGCAGCCCCTTTTGCCTATAAAAGGAGGCATGTCGGTGTCAAAACCGGCGGATCTCGGGTAGGGGGTCCTGATCTGTGCGTCTTAGGCCAATGGTAACAGGAGGCAAGGGACACAATGTTTACCCGGGTTCGGGCCCTCTCGATGGAGGTAAAACCCTACTTCCTGCTTGATTGATATTGATGATATGAGTAGTACAAGAGTTGATCTACCACGAGATCGTAGAGGCTAAACCCTAGAAGCTAGCCTATGATGATTATGATTGTGATCGTCCCTCTAAGGACCAAACTCTCCGGTTTATATAGACACTGGAGAGGGGTAGGGTTTTCATGGAGTCGGTTACAAAGAAGGAAATATAATATCCGGATCGCCAAGCTTGTCTTCCACGCAAAGGAGAGTCCCATCCGGACACGAGACGAAGTCTTGAGTCTTGTATCTTCACGCTCCAATAGTCCAGACAAAGTACATAGTCCGGCTGTCCGGATACCCCCTAATCCAGGACTCCCTCAGTAGCCCCTGAACCAGGCTTCAACGACGATGAGTCCGGCGCACAGTTTTGTCTTCGGCATTGCAAGGCGGGTTCCATCTCCGAATACTCCAAAATATTTATCGAACACTTAGACCGTGTCCGGATCTGCAAGATGATCCTCATACACCACAGTAGAGAAAATGATATTTCACGAGCGCTATCTGTTGACAACTTTAGACAAAGCGACATGACACTACGGTCGAGTCATTATTCGAACCATTTTCCCAAAACCAGCCTCAGCGCATATCGCGAGCCGGTTTCCTCTGCACGTCTTGCCGAAGCAGAGATCGTGTCCCCTTATTGCGGGATTCTCATCAATATGGGTACGGGTAACCCAAACGCACCGCTAACTGCGGTGAGTGGAGAACTAGCGGGTTCCACCAGGCAAGTGGGGAGGCGCAAAAGCTTTTACCGCCCCTATAAAGAGATAAGATCTCTTCCTCTCTACCCACGCCTTTTCCCCTCTGCTAGTCCATTCCCCTCTGCTCAAGCCCTAGCGTCCAATCACTCTTCTTCTCCACCGAAGAGAGGTTCTCCGAAGATGTCCGGATCTGGAGCAGGAGGCAAATGGATGGACTCAACCGTCCAGGAGAAGGATATCAAGAGGCTCCGAGAGGCCGGGTATCTGGCCAAAAAGATCGGCCACCGTCTTCCGCCGGCGGGACAGGTCGTCCCTACTCCGGAGCCCCACGAGAGGGTCGTGTTCCTTCCTCATTTTTTCTGTGGGCTCGGGTTTCCCCTTCACCCATTCGTTCGCGGTATCATGTATTGTTACGGGATTGACTTTCATGATCTGTCCCCCAACTCTTTCCTTAATATCTCGACGTTTATCATCGTGTGTGAGGCCTTTCTCTGAATTTCGCCTCACTTCGGCCTATGGCTAAGATTTTCAATGTGAAGCCCAAGGTGGTGAGTGGCGTGCACGCTGAGTGCGGTGGCGCCATGGTGAGCAAGATGCCCAAGGTTATATGGCCAACGGGCGCCTTCAATGACTCCGTCAAGGAGTGGCAGCAGCAGTGGTTCTATATCACTGAACCGCGTGGCAAAAAGTGGGCTGCGGCTCCTGAGTTCAGATCCGGAGCCCCACTGCGGCTGACATCCTGGCCCAAGAAGGGCCTGAACTGGTCCTCGTCCGATGAGTTGTCACTACTCCAGACGCATGTCCAAAGTGTGGTCGACAAGGACGTCAAACTCGTCGACGTAGTCCAGGTGATGTTAGTTCGCCTGGTTCTCCCTTGCTAGCATCGAGCCTGCAATTTGTGGGAATACGACCCAACCGAGCACTAGACCCTTCGGGAGCTCTATGATTCCTCCCATAAGGATATCTGGAAGGTGCTCTTTAAGTCCGGCAAATCATGGCCGGGCTCCGCCGAGGACCGTGGGTATCAATTATCCGATTCTGCAAGTTCGGTAAGTTACTGCTATGCTCTTGTCCATCCATGCTTCAGTTGGCATGTCCTGAGGGGGACACTTTTATCATGCTTTACCATAACCCCAGGGATGGATAAAAAAGGTGGAGCGGATACATTGTCCTGCCCCTCTGCCGGAGGAATCGGCCGGACCTCTTCTGACAAAGATGCTGGTCCTAGAGCCTTACGAGGAACCAAAGAAAGAGGCCTCCAAAAAGGTCAAAAAGACCCGGAGTGGCCTCCGTTGCCGTGATGCTTCGGACGCAAAATTCGAAGACTCCAGCGACCATCCTTCTCCCAAAGACGAAGAGGAGGAGGCGGAGGAAGATGACCCTCCCACAGGGGGTGGGAAGAAAAGGACGGCTTCCTCATCCCTGGAGGCTGAATCGCCGAAGAGGGGGAAAGGTTCCCTCCCGGAGGCGTCCACCACAGCTGCTGATAGCAGCCCGGAGTGGGATCCCAGGGTCCAGCCCCTGGAAAAGTCGTAAGTATACAAAATCCGAACACGCATATGCGTCCAGGGTTGTTTAGGTATAGTAGTTTTAATGTCGCCATATTTTGTATAGCCCGACGAGGTCCCACGCCGGACGATCCTCATCGGAGGATTCGCTGAGCTCAGATGCCCTGGCGAGCGAGACGCCTCCAGAGGCCCCTTCCCCGAAGCCTAGGCGCGACACTAAGGTGTCGTCTCAGCAAGACCTGGACCAGGGGGGCATATCCCTAGGGCCAGACACACGGGAGCACCGACTCCTATGCGTGTCGATGGTGGGGGTGATCTTCAGTCCGGACCCCAGCCGGACACAGTCCTGGAGACCTTTAAAGCTCCGGGATCGGGTAAGCGCCGCCTTTGGGGGGCTTGCCTGTTCCGCCTACGGCCTGTGCCCAAGCAGGGCCGCTGGGCGGCCTATCGATAGTGCTAAGAAGCGCTTCTATCGTCGATGAACATCGTGCCCTCATGGGCGTGGTGATTGAAAAGATTCAGTCTGCTGAGAGCGGACTGAATGAATCCTGCCTTAGTCTTATAAAGGGCTTTGAGGTATGTTTTCTAAGAAACCTTTGGGGAATTTTCATAATATGAGTAGTAGCCCCTGATACACTGTCTAGCGAAACAGAGCCGAACATGGACGGTTTTGCAGGAGACTCGGCTAATGACGTGTATCCCTTGTTTGAAAACAGGCGTCTGTAGGAATGTCCGCCGCTCATAGTGCGGAGGTATCCGAACTAAAGCAGCGTCTGGAACGGGCCAAAGGGGAACTTGGCCACGTGAAGAAGCAGTTGGAGGACAAGCAAGGTATCCCGGAACCCTATGCTAAGTAGAGCACAAATTAGAAGTTGTGCCTAATTAAGATATTTGCATTGTATGCTCTAGGGGAGAGTGCCGAAATTGAGGCACTGGCCGAGGCCGATAATAAGGCCGCCGCCGAACAGGTTCTGCGTGAAAAGCATGAGGCCAGGGTCATTGAAGCTGAGCGAGAGCTTCTGGAGGCCGTGAAGAAAAGCGAGGGCTTGGAGCAGAGTCTAGTAGGGAAAGAATCCGAACTCACCCAAGCTCTCCAAGCCGTGGAGGATGCTCGGGAAGAAGCCCGAGGTGCTTTGCGGGACATTCAGGAGGCCCGGAAGGTTGCGGCTGGTAAGGCCTTTTGTATTCATGGCCATTTTTACATGATAATGGGAGGAACTCTAAGCGATAAGCTGAATTCTTGTTTTTCGAGTTTGCTGGATCTGCCTCAGAAGATATTAGATGCCGCCCAATTCTACCGGACCGAGGAGAAGAAGTCTGCGGAGAGGGATTTCAGGTCGTCCAGTATTTGGCGTCGAATTATCCGGTGCCCTTTATCAATCAGCTGAAGCAGCTGGTCGAACTGCACCAGGCGGCCGAACTAGCCATGAAGGACTTGGTTGTCCGGCTATGGCCCACTGAGCCAATTCCAAGCAGTTACTTCGGACTCGTGAAGCGGATTGTTGGCGCTTGCCCTCGGCTTGATGTCATTAAGCGATCAGTCTGTATAGAGGGTGCGCGCATGGCATTTGCCCGTGCAAAGGTGCATTGGGGGAAGCTTGATGCGGAGAAGCTGATGATGTTGGAAATATGCCCTAAAGACAATAATAAATTAGTTATTATTATATTTCCTTGTTCATGATAATCGTTTATTATCCATGCTATAATTGTATTGATATGAAACTCAGATACATGTGTGGATACATAGACACACCATGTCCCTAGTAAACCTCTAGTTGACTAGCTCGTTGATCAACAGATGGTTATGGTTTCCTGACCATGGACATTGGATGTCGTTGATAACGGGATCACATCATTAGCAGAATGATGTGATGGACAAGACCCAATCCTAAGCCTAGCACAAAGATCGTAGTTTGTATGCTAAAGCTTTTCTAATGTCAAGTATCATTTCCTTAGACCATGAGATTGTGCAACTCCCGGATACCGTAGGAATGCTTTGGGTGTACCAAACATCACAACCTAACTAGGTGGCTATAAAGGTGCACTACAGGTATCTCCGAAAGTATCTGTTCGGTTGGCACGAATCGAGACTGGGATTTGTCACTCCATGAAAACGGAGAGGTGTCTCTGGGCACACTCGGTAGGACATCATCATAATGTGCACAATTTGACCAAGGGGTTGATCACGGGATGATGTATTACGGAACGAGTAAAGAGACTTGCCGGTAACGAGATTGAACAAGGTATTGGCATACCAACGATCGAATCTCGGGCAAGTACAATACCGTTAGACAAAGGGAATTGTATACGAGATCGATTGAGTCCTTGACATCGTGGTTCATCCGATGAGATCATCGTGGAACATGTGGGAGCCAACATGGGTATCCAGATCCCGCTGTTGGTTATTGACCAGAGAACGTCTCAGTCATGTCTACATGTCTCCCGAACCCGTAGGGTCTACACACTTAAGGTTCGATGACGCTAGGGTTATAAAGGAAGTTTGTATGTGGTTACCGAATGTTGTTCGGAGTCCCGGATGAGATCCCGGACGTCACGAGGAGTTCCGGAATGGTCCGGAGGTAAATAGTTATATATGGAAAGTTGTTGTTCAGGTTCCGGGAAAAGTTCGGGTTTTTCCGGTATTGTACCGGGAAGCTTCCAAAAGGTTCCGGAGGATTCCGGAGGGGTCCGGAGGTCCGGAATTGTTCCACCACGTCCAATACAGTAGCATGGGATGTAGGGGTGCCCTAGCCTTAATGGGCCAGGGGCACCAGCCCCCCCAAGGCCCATGCGCATGGGAAGGGGGAAACCCTAAGGGGGAGGGCCTCCACTTGACTTGGGAGGCACTCCTCCCCCCTTGGCCCCGCCCCAACCCTAGATGGGATCTAAGGGGGCCGGCCCCCTTTTCCCCCCCACCTATAAATAGTGGAGGGTGGGAGGCAGCCGCACCCCAAGTTCTCAGCGCAGCCTCCCCTCTCCCAAGTACTCCTCCTCTCTCGCGGTGCTTGGCGAAGCCCTGCAGGATTGCCACGCACCTCCACGACCACCACGCCGTTGTGCTGCTGCTGGATGGAGTCTTCCTCAACCTCTCCCTCTCTCCTTGCTGGATCAAGGCATGGGAGACGCCACCGGCTGTACGTGTGTTGAACGCGAGGTGCCGTCTGCTCGCACTAGGATCTCCGGTGATTTGGATCACGACGAGTCGACTCCTTCAACCCCGTTCTCTTGAACGCTTCCGCTTAGCGATCTACAAGGGTATGTAGATGCACTCTCCTTCCCTCGTTGCTGGTTTCTCCATAGATAGATCTTGGTGACACGAGGAAAATTTTGAATTTCTGCTCGCTCCCCAACAAAGGGCATCATGAGCTAGGTCTATTGCGTAGATTCTTTGCACGAGTAGAACACAAAGTAGTTGTGGGCGTTGATTTTGTTCAATATGCTTACCGTTACTAGTCCAATCTTGTTTCAACGGTATTGTGGGATGAAGCGGCCCGGACCGACCTTACACATACTCTTACGTGAGACAGGTTCCACCGATTGACATGCACTTGTTGCATAAGGTGGCTAGCGGGTGCCAGTCTCTCCCACTTTAGTCGGAACGGATTCGATGAAAAGGGTCCTTATGAAGGGTAAATAGAAATTGACATATCACGTTGTGGTTTTTGCGTAGGTAAGAAATGTTCTTGCTAGAAACCCATAGCAGCCACGTAAAACATGCAAACAACAATTAGAGGACGTCTAACTTGTTTTTGCAGGGTATGCTATGTGATGTGATATGGCCAAGAAGAATGTGATGTATGAGATTGATCATGTTCTTGTAATAGGAATCATGACTTGCATGTCGATGAGTATGACAACCGGCAGGAGCCATAGGAGTTGTCTTTATTTATTGTATGACCTGCGTGTCATTAAACAACGCCATGTAATTACTTTACTTTATTGCTAATCGGTAGCCATAGTAGTAGAAGTAATAAGTTGGCGAGACAACTTCATGAAGACACGATGATGGAGATCATGATGATGGAGATCATGGTGTCATGCCGGTGACGATGATGATCATGGAGCCCCGAAGATGGAGATCAAAAGGAGCAATATGATAATGGCCATATCATGTCACTTTTTGATTGCATGTGATGTTTATCATGTTTATGCATCTTATTTGCTTAGAAGGACGGTAGTAAATAAGATGATCCTCATTAAAATTTCAAGAAAGTGTTCCCCTAACTCGTGCACCGTTATGAAAGTTCGTTGTTTGAAGCACCACGTGATGATCGGGTGTGATAGATTCTTACGTTCACATACAACGGGTGTAAGCCAGATTTACACACACGAAACACTTAGGTTGACTTGACGAGCCTAGCATGTACGCACATGGCCTCGGAACACAAGAGACCGAAAGGTCGAGCATGAGTCGTATAGTAGATACGATCGACATGAAGATGTTCACCGATGATGACTAGTCCGTATCACGTGATGATCGGACACGCCTAGTTGACTCGGATCATGTAATCACTTAGATGACTGGAGGATGTCTATCTCGAGTGGGAGTTCATAAGATGAACTTAATTATCCCGAACATAGTCAAAAGATCTTTGCAAATTATGTCGTAAGCTCGCGCTTTAGTTCCACTGCTTAGATATGTTCCTAGAGAAAATATAGTTGAAAGTTGACAGATGGCGATTATGCGGACGAGAAAGCTTATGTCCTTAATGCACCGCCACAGTCTGAACCCCAAACGTCGTTTGTGGATGTTGCGAACATCGGACATACACGTTTTGATAACCACGTGATAGTTCAGTTAAATGGTTTAGAGTTGATGCACCAAAGATGTTTTCGAAACATTGCGGAACATTTGAGATGTTTCGAGGGCTGAAATTGGGATTTCAGGCTCGTGCCCACGTCAAGAGGTATGAGACCTCTGACGATTTTCTTAGCCTGCAAACTAAGGGAGAAAAGCTCAATCGTTGAGCTTGTGCTCAGATTGTCTGAGTACAACAAACACTTGAATCGAGTGGGAGTTGATCTTCCAGATGAGATAGTGATGTTTCTCCAAAGTCATTGCCACCAAGCTGCTAGTGCTTCGTGATGAACTATAACATATCAGAGATAGATATGATGATCCTTGAGGTATTCGCAATGTTTGACACCGCAAAAGTAGAAATCAAGAAGGAGCATCAATTGTTGATGGTTGGTGAAATCACTAGTTTCAAGAAGGGCAAGGGCAAGAAGGGATACTTCATGAAACGGCAAATCAGCTGCTGCTCTAGTGAAGAAACCCAAGGTTGAACCCAAACCCAAGACTTAGTGCTTCTGTAATAAGGGGAACAACCACTGGAGCAGGATTACCCTAGATACTTGGTAGAGAAGGCTGGCAAGGTCGATAGAAGTATATTGGATATACATTATGTTAATATGTACTTTACTAGTACTCCTAGTAGCACCAGGGTATTGGATACCGGTTCGGTTGCTAAGTGTTAGTAACTCGAAATAAAAGCTACAGAATGAACGGAGACTAGCTGAAGGTGAGCTGACGATAAGTGTTGGAAGTGTTTCCAAGGTTGATGTGATCAAATATCGCACGCTCCCTCTACCATCAAGATTAGTATTAAACCTGAATAGTTATTTGGTGTTTGCGTTGAGCATAGACATGATTGGATTATGTCTATCGCAATGCGGTTATTCATTTAAGGAGAATAATAGTTACTCTATTTATTTGAATAATACCTTCAATGGTCTTGCACCTAAAAGGAATGGTTCATTGAATCTCGATCGTAGTGATACACATTTTCATGCCAAAAGATATAAGATAGTAATGATAGTACCACTTATTTGTGGCACTGCCATGTAAGTCATATTGGTATAAAACACATGAAGAAGCTCCATGTTGATGGATCTTTGGACTCACTCATTTTTGAAAAGTTTGAGACATGCGAACCAAGTCTATTGGTGTATACGCATGAAGAAACTCCATGCAGATGAATTGTTTGCACTCACTTGATTTTGAATCACTTGAGATATGCAAATCATACCACATGGGCAAAATGACTGAAAAGCCTCATTTTCAGTAAAATGGAACAAGATAGCAACTTGTTGGAAGTAACACATTTTGATGTGTGCAGTCCAATGAGTGCTGAGGCATGCAGTGCATATTGTTATGTTCTTACTTCACAGATGATTCGAGTAGATGTTGAGTATATTTACTTGATGAAACACAAGTCTGAATTATTGAATGGTTCAAGTAATTTCAGAGTGAAGTTGAAGATCATCTGACAAGAGGATAAAATGTCTATGATATGATCATAGAGATGAGTAGGAGCTTTGGCACACAATTAAGGCATTGTGGAAATTGTTTCACAATTAATACCGCCTGGAACACCATAGTGTGATGGTGTGTCCGAACATCATAGTTGCACCCTATTGGATATGGTCCGTACCATGACGTCTCTTATCGAATTACCACTATCGTTTATGGGTTAGGCATTAGAGACAACCACATTCACATTAAATAGGGCACCACATAATTCCGTTGAGACGACACGTTTGAAACATGGTTTGGAGAAACCTAAGTTGTCGTTTCTTAAAAGTTTGGGGCTGCGACGCTTATGTGAAAAAAGTTTCAGGTTGATAAGCTCAAACCCAAAGCGGATAAAATGCATCTTCATGGGACACCCAAAACAGTTGGGTATACCTCCTAATTCAGATCTGAAAGCAATATGGATTGTTTCTTGAATCGGGTCCTTTCTCGAGGAAAAGTTTGTCTCGAAAAGTTGAGTGGGAGGATGGTGGAGACTTGATATGGTTATTGAACCGTCACTACAACTAGTGTGTAGCAGGGAACAGGAAGTTGTTCCTGTGGCACCTACACCAATTGAAGTAGAAGCTTATGATAGTGATCATGAAACTTCGGATCAAGTCACTGCCATACCTCGTAGGGTGACAAGGATGCGTACTGCTTCAGAGTGGTATAGTAATCCTGTCTTGAAGGTCATGTTGCTAGACAACAACGAACCTACGAGCTATGGAGAAGCAATGGTGGGCCCAAATTCCGACAAATGGTTAGAAGCCATGAAATCCGAGATAGGATCCATGTATCAGAACAAAGCATGGACTTTGGTGGACTTGCCCGATGATCGGCAAGCCATTGAGATAAATGAATCTTTAAGAAGAAGACGGACGTGGACGGTGATGTCACCGTCTATGAAGCTCGACTTGTGGCGAAAAGTTTTTTACAAGTTCAAGGAGTTGACTACAATGAGATTTTCTCATCCGTAGCGATGCTTAAGTCCGTCGGAATCATGTTAGCATTAGCTGCATTTATGAAATCTAGCAGATGGATGTCAAAATGAGTTTCCTTACCAGTTTTCGTAGGGAAAGGTTGTATGCGATACAATCAGGTTTTGTCGATCCTAAGGATGCTAAAAGGTATGCTAGCTCCAGCGATCCTTCTAAGGAGTGGAGCAAGCATCTCGGAGTTGGAATGTACGCTTTGATGATGATCAAAGATTTTGGATTTATACAAAGTTTATGAGAAACTTGTATTTCCAAAGAAGTGAGTGGGAGCACTATAGAATTTCTGATGAGTATATGTTATTGACATATTGTTGATTAGAAATGATGTAGAATTTCTGGAAAACATATAGGGTTATTTGAAAAGTGTTTTTCAATGGAAAACCTAGATTAAGCTACTTGAACATTGAGCATCAAGATCTATAATGATAGATCAAAAACGCTTAATGGTACTTTCAAAATGAGCACATACCTTGACATGATCTTGAAGGTGTTCAAGATGGATCAGTCAAAGAAGGAGTTCTTGCCTGAGTTGTAAGGTATGAAGTTAAGACTTAAAGCTCGACCATGGCATAAGAGAGAGAAAGGACGAAGGTCATCCCCTATGCTTTAGACGTAGGCTCTACAATATGCTATGCTAAGTACCGCACCTGATGTGTGCCTTGCCACATGTCTGGCAAGAGGGTACAAAGGTGATCAAGGAGTGGATCACCAGATAACGGTCAAAATTATCCTTAGAGGAATAAGGATATGTTTCTCGATTATGGAGGTGATAAAGAGTTCGACGTAAAGAGTTGCGTTGATGCAAGCTTAACACCTATCCGGATAGTTCTGAGTAGAGAAACCGGATACGTATAGTGGAGCAACAATTTGGAGCGTGGAAGCAGCATTTACAATATGACCTAGAGATTTGCGAAGTACATACGGATCTGAATATTGCAGACCCGTTGACTAAAACCTCTCTCAAGCAAAACATGATCAAACCCCAGAACTCATTGAGTCTTAATCACATGATGAGGTGAACTAGTTTAATGACACTAGTAAACTCTTTGGATGTTGGTCACATGGCGATGTGACGTGTGAATGTTAATCACATGATGATGTGAACTAGATTATTGACTCTAGTGCAAGTGGGAGACTGTTGGAAATATTCCCTAGAGACAATAATAAAGTAGTTATTATTATATTTCCTTGTTCATGATAATCGTTTATTATCCATGCTATAATTGTATTGATAGGAAACTCATATACATGTGTGGATACATAGACACACCATGTCCCTAGTAAGCCTCTAGTTGACTAGCTCGTTGATCAACAGATGGTTACAGTTTCCTGACCATGGACATTGGATGTCGTTGATAACGGGATCACATCATTAGCAGAATGATGTGATGGACAAGACCCAATCCTAAGCCTAGCACAAAGATCGTAGTTCGTATGCTAAAGCTTTTCTAATGTCAAGTATCATTTCCTTAGACCATGAGGTCGTGCAACTCCCGGATACCGTAGGAATGCTTTGGGTGTACCAAATGTCACAACGTAACTAGGTGGCTATAAAGGTGCACTACAGGTATCTCCGAAAGTATCTGTTGGGTTGGCACGAATCGAGACTGGGATTTGTCACTCCATGTAAACGGAGAGGTATCTCTGGGCCCACTCAGTAGGACATCATCATAATGTGCACAATGTGACCAAGGGGTTGATCACGGGATGATGTGTTACGGAACGAGTAAAGAGACTTGCTGGTAACGAGATTGAACAAGGTATCGGCATACCGACGATCGAATCTCGGGCAAGTACAATACCGTTAGACAAAGGGAATTGTATACGGGATCGATTGAGTCCTTGACATCATGGTTCATCCGATGAGATCATCGTGGAACATGTGGGAGCCAACATGGGTATCCACATCCCGCTGTTGGTTATTGACCGAGAACGCCTCGACCATGTCTACATGTCTCTCGAACCCGTAGGGTCTACACACTTAAGGTTCGATGGCGCTAGGGTTATAAAGGAAGTTTGTATGTGGTTACCGAATGTTGTTGGAATCCGGATGAGATCCCGGACGTCACGAGGAGTTCGGAATGGTCCGGAGGTAAAGATTTATATATGGAAAGTTGTTGTTGGGTTCCGGAAAAGTTCGGTTTTTCCAGATTGTACCGGAAGCTTCGAAAGGTTCGGAGGATTCGGAGGGGTCCGGAGGTCCGGAAATTGTTCCACCACGTTCAATACAGTAGCATGGGCTGTGAGGCGCCCTAGCCTTAATGGGCCAGGGGCACCAGCCCCCAAGGCCCATGCGCAAGGGAAGGGGAAACCCTAAGGGGAGGGCCTCCACTTGACTTGGGAGGCACTCCTCCCCTTGGCCGCCTCCCCCAACCCTAGATGGGATCTAAGGGGCGGCCCCTTCCCCCCCTATAAATAGTGGAGGGTGGGAGGCAGCCGCACCCCAAGTTCAGGCGCAGCCCTCCCCTCTCCCAAGTACTCCTCTCTCGCGGTGCTTGGCGAAGCCTGCAGATTGCCACGCCCTCCACCACCACCACGCCGTTGTGCTGCTGCTGGATGGAGTCTTCCTCAACCTCTCCTCTCTCCTTGCTGGATCAAGGCATGGGAGACGCCACCGGCTGTACGTGTGTTGAACGCGGAGGTGCCGTCCGCTCGGCACTAGGATCTCCGGTGATTTGGATCACGACAAGTCGACTCCTTCAACCCCGTTCTCTTGAACGCTTCCTTAGCAATCTACAAGGGTATGTAGATGCACTCTCCTTCCCTAGTTGCTGGTTTCTCCATAGATAGATCTTGGTGACACGTAGGAAAATTTTGAATTTCTGCTACGTTCCCCAACAGTGGCATCATGAGCTAGGTCTATTGCGTAGATTCTTTGCACGAGTAGAACACAAAGTAGTTGTGGGCATTGATTTTGTTCAATATGCTTTCCGTTACTAGTCCAATCTTGGTTCAACGGTATTGTGGGATGAAGCGGCCCGGACCGACCTTACACGTACTCTTACGTGAGACAGGTTCCACCGATTGACATGCACTTGGTGCATAAGGTGGCTAGCGGTGCCGCTCTCCCACTTTAGTCGGAACGGATTCGATGAAAAGGGTCCTTATGAAGGGTAAATAGCAATTGACATATCACGTTGTGGTTTTTGCGTAGGTAAGAAATGTTCTTGCTAGAAACCCATAGCAGCCACGTAAAACATGCAAACAACAATTAGAGGACGTCTAACTTGTTTTTGCAGGGTATGCTATGTGATGTGATATGGCCAAGAAGAATGTGATGTATGAGATTGATCATGTTCTTGTAATAGGAATCACGACTTGCATGTCGATGAGTATGACAACCGGCAGGAGCCATAGGAGTTTTCTTTATTTATTGTATGACCTGCGTGTCATTGAACAACGCCATGTAATTACTTTACTTTATTGCTAACCGGTAGCCATAGTAGTAGAAGTAATAAGTTGGCGAGACAACTTCTTGGAGACACGATGATGGAGATCATGGTGTCATGCCGGTGACGATGATGATCATGGAGCCCCGAAGATGGAGATCAAAAGGAGCAATATGATGATGGCCATATCATGTCACTTTTTGATTGCATGTGATGTTTATCATGTTTATGCATCTTATTTGCTTAGAAGGACGGTAGTAAATAAGATGATCCCTCATTAAAATTTCAAGAAAGTGTTCCCCCTAACTGTGCACCGTTGCGAAAGTTCGTCGTTTCGAAGCACCGCGTGATGATCGGGTGTGATAGATTCTTACGTTCACATACAACGGGTGTAAGCCAGATTTACACACGCGAAACACTTAGGTTGACTTGATGAGCCTAGCATGTACAGACATGGCCTCGGAACACAAGAGACCGAAAGGTCGAGCATGAGTCGTATAGTAGATACGATCGACATGAAGATGTTCACTGATGATGACTAGTCCGTCTCACGTGATGATCGGACACGGCCTAGTTGACTCGGATCATGTAATCACTTAGATGACTAGAGGGATGTCTATCTGAGTGGGAGTTCATAAGATGAACTTAATTATCCTGAACATAGTCAAAAGATCTTTGCAAATCATGTCGTGGCTCGCGCTTTAGTTCCACTGCTTAGATATGTTCCTAGTGAAAATATAGTTGAAAGTTGACGATGGCGATTATGCGGACAAGAGAAAGCTTATGTCCTTAATGCACCGCTCAGTGTGCTGAACCCCAAACGTCGTTTGTGGATGTTGCGAACATCGGACATACACGTTTTGATAACCACGTGATAGTTCAGTTAAACGGTTTAGAGTTGAGGCACCAAAGATGTTTTCGAAACATTGCGGAACATTTGAGATGTTTCGAGGGCTGAAATTGGGATTTCAGGCTCGTGCCCACGTCAAGAGGTATGAGACCTCCGACGATTTTCTTAGCCTGCAAACTAAGGGAGAAAAGCTCAATTTTTGAGCTTGTGCTCAGATCGTCTGAGTACAACAATCACTTGAATCGAGTGGGAGTTGATCTTCCAGATGAGATAGTGATGTTTCTCCAAAGTCACTGCCACCAAGCTGCTAGAGCTTCGTCATGAACTATAACATATCAGGGATAGATATGATGATCCTTGAGGTATTCGCAATGTTTGACACCGCGAAAGTAGAAATCAAGAAGGAGCATTAATTGTTGATGGTTGGTGAAACCACTAGTTTCAAGAAGGGCAAGGGCAAGAAGGGATACTTCATGAAACGGCAAATCAGCTGCTGCTCTAGTGAAGAAACCCAAGGTTGAAACCCAAGACTAAGTGCTTCTGTAATAAGGGGAACAACCACTGGAGCAGGATTACCCTAGATACTTGGTAGAGAAGGCCGGCAAGGTCGATAGAAGTATATTGGATATACATTATGTTAATATGTACTTTACTAGTACTCCTAGTAGCACCAGGGTATTGGATACCGGTTCGGTTGCTAAGTGTTAGTAACTCGAAATAAAAGCTACGGAATGAACGGAGACTAGCTGAAGGTGAGCTGACGATAAGTGTTGGAAGTGTTTCCAAGGTTGATGTGATCAAATATCGCACGCTCCCTCTACCATCAAGATTAGTATAAAACCTGAATAGTTATTTGGTGCTTGCGTTGAGCATAGACATGATTGAATTATGTCTATCGCAATGCGGTTATTCATTTAAGGAGAATAATAGTTACTCTATTTATTTGAATAATATCTTCAATGGTCTTGCACCTAAAAGGAATGGTTTATTGAATCACGATCGTAGTGATACACATTTTCATGCCAAAAGATATAATATAGTAATGATAGTACCGCTTATTTGTGGCACTGCCATGTAAGTCATATTGGTTTAAAACGCATGAAGAAGCTCCATGTTGATGGATCTTTGGACTCACTCGTTTTTGAAAAGTTTGAGACATGCGAACCATGTTTATTGGTGTATACGCATGAAGAAACTCCATGCAGATGGATTGTTTGGACTCACTTGATTTTGAATCACTTGAGATATGCAAATCATACCACATGGGCGAAATGACTGAAAAGCCTCATTCTCAGTAAAATGGAACAAGATAGCAACTTGTTGGAAGTAACACATTTTGATGTGTGCAGTCCAATGAGTCTTTGAGGCATCAAATGCATATCGTTATGTTCTTACTTCACAGATGATTCGAGTAGATGTTGAGTATATTTACTTGATGAAACACAAGTCTGAATTATTGAATGGTTCAAGTAATTTCAGAGTGAAGTTGAAGATCAACTGACAAGAGGATAAAATGTCTATGATATGATCATAGAGATGAGTATCTGAGTTACGAGCTTTGGCACACAATTAAGACATTGTGGAAATTGTTTCACAATTAATACCGCCTGGAACACCATAGTGTGATGGTGTGTCCAAACATCATAGTTGCACCCTATTGGATATGGTCTGTACCATGATGTCTCTTATCGAATTACCACTATCGTTTATGTGTTAGGCATTAGAGACAACCACATTCACTTTAAATAGGGCACCACGTAATTCCGTTGAGACGACACCATTTGAACTATGGTTTGGAGAAACCTAAGTTGTCGTTTCTTAAAAGTTTGGGGCTGCGACGCTTATGTGGAAAAAGTTTCAGGTTGATAAGCTCGAACCCAAAGCGGATAAAATGCATCTTCATGGGATACCCAAAACAGTTGGGTATACCTCCTAATTAAGATCCGAAAGCAATATGGATTGTTTCTTGAATCGGGTCCTTTCTCGAGGAAAAGTTTGTCTCGAAAAGTGGAGTGGGAGGATGGTGGAGACTTGATATGGTTATTGAACCGTCACTACAACTAGTGTGTAGCAGGGCACAGGAAGTTGTTCCTGTGGCACCTACACCAATTGAAGTAGAAGCTTATGATAGTGATCATGAAACTTGGATCAAGTCACCGCCGTACCTCGTGGGTGACAAGGATGCGTCGCTGCTTGAGTGGTACAAGAATCCTGTCTTGAAGGTCATGTTGCTAGACAACAACGAACCTACGAGCTATGGAGAAGCAATGGTGGGCCCAAATTCCGACAAATGGTTAGAAGCCATGAAATCCAAGATAGGATCCATGTATCAGAACAAAGCATGGACTTTGGTGGACTTGCCCGATGATCGGCAAGCCATTGAGATAAATGGATCTTTAAGAAGAAGACGGACGTGGACGGTGATGTCACCGTCTATGAAGCTCGACTTGTGGCGAAGAGTTTTTCACAAGTTCAAGGAGTTGACTACAATGAGATTTTCTCATCCGTAGCGATGCTTAAGTCCGTCGGAATCGTGTTAGCATTAGCTGCATTTATGAAATCTAGCAGATGGATGTCAAAATGAGTTTCCTTACCAGTTTTCGTAGGGAAAGGTTGCATGCGATACAATCAGGTTTTGTCGATCCTAAGGATGCTAAAAGGTATGCTAGCTCCAGCGATCCTTCTAAGGAGTGGAGAAAGCATCTCGGAGTTGGAATGTACGCTTTGATGATGATCAAAGATTTTGGATTTATACAAAGTTTATGAGAAACTTGTATTTCCAAAGAAGTGAGCGGGAGCACTATAGAATTTCTGATGAGTATATGTTATTGACATATTGTTGATCAGAAATGATGTAGAATTTCTGGAAAACATATAGGGTTATTTGAAAAGTGTTTTTCAATGGAAAACCTAGATTAAGCTACTTGAACATTGAGCATCAATATCTATAATGATAGATCAAAAATGCTTAATGGTACTTTCAAAATGAGCACATACCTTGACATGATCTTGAAGGTGTTCAAGATGGATCAGTCAAAGAAGGAGTTCTTGCCTGAGTTGTAAGGTATGAAGTTAAGACTTAAAGCTCGACCATGGCAGAAGAGAGAGAAAGGACGAAGGTCGTCCCCTATGCTTTAGACGTAGGCTCTACAATATGCTATGCTAAGTACCGCACCTGATGTGTGCCTTGCCACATGTCTGGCAAGAGGGTACAAAGGTGATCAAGGAGTGGATCACTAGATAACGGTCAAAATTATCCTTGGAGGAATAAGGATATGTTTCTCGGTTATGGAGGTGATAAAGAGTTCGACGTAAAGAGTTGCGTTGATGCAAGCTTAACACCTATCCGGATAGTTCTGAGTAGAGAAACCGGATACGTATAGTGGAGCAACCATTGGAGTGTGGAAGCAGCATTTACAATATGACCTAGAGATTTGCGAAGTACATACGGATCTGAATATTGCAGACCCTTTGACTAAAACCTCTCTCAAGCAAAACATGATCAAACCCCAGAACTCATTGAGTCTTATCACATGATGATGTGAACTAGTTTAATGACACTAGTAAACTCTTTGGATGTTGGTCACATGGCGATGTGACGTGTGAATGTTAATCACATGATGATGTGAACTAGATTATTGACTCTAGTGCAAGTGGGAGAGTGTTGGAAATATGCCCTAGAGACAATAATAAATTAGTTATTATTATATTTCCTTGTTCATGATAATCGTTTATTATCCATGCTATAATTGTATTGATAGGAAACTCAGATACATGTGTGGATACATAGACACACCATGTCCCTAGTAAGCCTCTAGTTGACTAGCTCGTTGATCAACAGATGGTTATGGTTTCCTGACCATGGACATTGGATGTCGTTGATAACGGGATCACATCATTAGCAGAATGATGTGATGGACAAGACCCAATCCTAAGCCTAGCACAAAGATCGTAGTTCGTATGCTAAAGCTTTTCTAATGTCAAGTATCATTTCCTTAGACCATGAGATTGTGCAACTCCCGGATACCGTAGGAATGCTTTGGGTGTACCAAACGTCACAACATAACTAGGTGGCTATAAAGGTGCACTACAGGTATCTCCGAAACTATCTGTTGGGTTGGCACGAATCGAGACTGGGATTTGTCACTCCATGTAAACGGAGAGGTATCTCTGGGCCCACTCGGTAGGACATCATCATAATGTGCACAATGTGACCAAGGGGTTGATCATGGGATGATGTGTTACGGAACGAGTAAAGAGACTTGCCGGTAACGAGATTGAACAAGGTATCGGCATACTGCGATCGAATCTCGGGCAAGTACAATACCGTTAGACAAAGGGAATTGTATACGGGGTCGATTGAGTCCTTAACATCGTGGTTCATCCGATGAGATCATCGTGGAACATGTGGGAGCCAACATGGGTATCCAGATCCCGCTGTTGGTTATTGACCGAAGAACGTCTCAGTCATGTCAACATGTCTCCCGAACCCGTAGGGTCTACACACTTAAGGTTCGATGACGCTAGGGTTATAAAGGAAGTTTGTATGTGGTTAACGAATGTTGTTCGGAATCCCAGATGAGATCCCGGACGTCACGAGGATTTCCGGAATGGTCCGGAGGTAAAGATTTATATATGTAAAGTTGTTGTTCGAGTTCCGGGAAAAGTTCGGGTTTTTCTGGTATTGTACCGGGAAGCTTCCAGAAGGTTCCGGAGGATTCCGGAGGGGTCCAGAGGTCCGGAAATTGTTCCACCACGTCCAATACAGTAGCATGGGCTGTAGGGGGCGCCCTAGCCTTAATGGGCCAGGGCACCAGCCCCCAAGGCCCATGCGCATGGGAAGGGGGAAACCCTAAGGGGGAGGGCCTCCACTTGACTTGGGAGGCACTCCTCCCCCCTTGGCCGCCACCCCAACCCTAGATGAGATCTAAGGGGGCCGTCCCCCTTCCCCCCTATAAATAGTGGAGGGGTGGGAGGGCAGCCGCACCCCAAGTTCTGGCGCAGCCCTCCCCTCTCCAAGTACTCCTCCTCTCTCGCGGTGCTTGGCGAAGCCTGCAGGATTGCCACGCCTCCACCACCACCACGCCGTTGTCTTTGCTGCTGGATGGAGTCTTCCTCAACCTCTCCTCTCTCCTTGCTGGATCAAGGCATGGGAGACGTCACCGGGCTGTACATGTGTTGAACGCGGAGGTGTCGTCCGTTCGGCACTAGGATCTCCGGTGATTTGGATCACGACGAGTACGACTCCTTCAACCCCGTTCTCTTGAACGCTTCCGCTTAGCGATCTACAAGGGTATGTAGATGCACTCTCCTTCCCTCGTTGCTGGTTTCTCCATAGACAGATCTTGGTGACACGTAGGAAAATTTTGAATTTCTGCTACGTTCCCCAACAGTGGCATCATGAGCTAGTTCTATTGCATAGATTCTTTGCACAAGTAGAACACAAAGTAGTTGTGGGCGTTGATTTTGTTCAATATACTTACTGTTACTAGTCCAATCTTGTTTCAACGGTATTGTGGGATGAAGCGGCCCGGACCGACCTTACACGTACTCTTACGTGAGACAGGTTCCGTCGATTGACATGCACTTGGTGCATAAGGTGGCTAGCGGGTGCCAGTCTCTCCCACTTTAGTCGAAACGGATTCGATGAAAAGGGTCCTTGTGAAGGGTAAATAGCAATTGACATATCACGTTGTGGTTTTTGCGTAGGTAAGAAACGTTCTTGCTAGAAACCCATAGCAGCCACGTAAAACATGCAAACAACAATTAGAGGACGTCTAACTTGTTTTTGCAAGGTGTGCTATGTGATGTGATATGGCCAAGAAGAATGTGATGAATGATATGTGATGTATGAGATTGATCATGTTCTTGTAATAGGAATCACGACTTGCATGTCGATGAGTATGACAACCGGCAGGAGCCATAGGAGTTGTCTTTATTTATTGTATGACCCGCGTGTCATTGAACAACGCCATGTAATTACTTTACTTTATTGCTAACCGGTAGCCATAGTAGCAGAAGTAATAAGTTGGCGAGACAACTTCATGGAGACACGATGATGTAGATCATGATGATGGAGATCATGGTGTCATGCCGGTGACGATGATGATCATGGAGCCCCGAAGATGGAGATCAAAAGGAGCAATATGATAATGGCCATATCATGTCACTTTTTGATTGCATGTGATGTTTATCATGTTTATGCATCTTATTTGCTTATAACAACGGTAGTAAATAAGATGATCCCTCATTAAAATTTCAAGAAAGTGTTCCCCCTAACTGTGCACCGTTGCGAAAGTTCGTCGTTTCGAAGCACCACGTGATGATCAGGTGTGATAGATTCTTACGTTCACATACAATGGGTGTAAGCCAGATTTACACACGCGAAACACTTAGGTTGACTTGACGAGCCTAGCATGTACAGACATGGCCTCGGAACACAAGAGACCGAAAGGTCGAGCATGAGTCGTATAGTAGATACGATCAACATGAAGATGTTCACCGATGATGACTAGTCCGTCTCACGTGATGATCGGACACGACCTAGTTGACTCGGATCATGTAATCACTTAGATGACTAGAGGGATGTCTATCTGAGTGGGAGTTCATAAGATGAACTTAATTACCCCAAACATAGTCAAAAGATCTTTGCAAATTATGTCGTAAGCTCGCGCTTTAGTTCCACTGTTTAGATATGTTCCTAGAGAAAATATAGTTGAAAGTTGACAGTAGCGATTATGCGGACAGTAGAAAGCTTATGTCCTTAATGCACCGCTCAGTGTGCTGAACCCCAAACGTCGTTTGTGGATGTTGCGAACATCGGACATACACATTTTGATAACCACGTGATAGTTCGGTTAAACGGTTTAGAGTTGAGGCACCAAAGATGTTTTCGAAACATTGCGAAACATTTGAGATGTTTCGAGGGCTGAAATTGGGATTTCATGCTCGTGCCCACGTCAAGAGGTATGAGACCTCCGACGATTTTCTTAGCCTGCAAACTAAGGGAGAAAAGCTCAATCGTTGAGCTTGTGCTCAGATTGTCTGAGTACAACAATCACTTGAATCGAGTGGGAGTTGATCTTCCAGATGAGATAGTGATGTTTCTCCAAAGTCATTGCCACCAAGCTGCTAGAGCTTCGTGATGAACTATAACATATCAGGGATAGATATGATGATCCTTGAGGTATTCGCAATGTTTGACACCACGAAAGTAGAAATCAAGAAGGAGCATCAATTGTTGATGGTTGGTGAAACCACTAGTTTCAAGAAGGGCAAGGGCAAGAAGGATACTTCATGAAGCGGCAAATCAGCCGCTGCTCTAGTGAAGAAACCCAAGGTTGAACCCAAACCCAAGACTAAGTGCTTCGTAATAAGGGAACAACCATTGGAGCAGGATTACCCTAGATACTTGGTAGATGAGAAGGCTGGCAAGGTCGATAGAAGTATATTGGATATACATTACGTTAATGTGTACTTTACTAGTACTCCTAGTAGCACCAGGGTATTGGATACCGGTTCGGTTGCTAAGTGTTAGTAACTCGAAATAAAAGCTACGGAATGAACGGAGACTAGCTGAAGGTGAGCTGACGATAAGTGTTGGAAGTGTTTCCAAGGTTGATGTGATCAAATATCGCACGCTCCCTCTACCATCAAGATTAGTATAAAACCTGAATAGTTATTTGGTGCTTGCGTTGAGCATAGACATGATTGGATTATGTCTATCGCAATGCGGTTATTCATTTAAGGAGAATAATAGTTACTCTATTTATTTGATAATACCTTCAATGGTCTTGCACCTAAAAGGAATGGTTTATTGAATCACGATCGTAGTGATACACATTTTCATGCCAAAAGATATAATATAGTAATGATAGTACCGCTTATTTGTGGCACTGCCATGTAAGTCATATTGGTATAAAACGCATGAAGAAGCTCCATGTTGATGGATCTTTGGACTCACTCGTTTTTGAAAAGTTTGAGACATGCGAACCATGTTTATTGGTGTATACGCATGAAGAAACTCCATGCAGATGGATTGTTTGGACTCACTTGATTTTGAATCACTTGAGATATGCAAATCATACCACATGGGCAAAATGACTGAAAAGCCTCATTTTCAGTAAAATGGAACAAGATAGCAACTTGTTGGAAGTAACACATTTTGATGTGTGCAGTCGAATGAGTGCTGAGGCATGTAGTGAATATCGTTATGTTCTTACTTCACAGATGATTCGAGTAGATGTTGAGTATATTTACTTGATGAAACACAAGTCTGAATTATTGAATGGTTCAAGTAATTTCAGAGTGAAGTTGAAGATCAACTGACAAGAGGATAAAATGTCTATGATATGATCATAGAGATGAGTATCTGAGTTACGAGCTTTGGCACACAATTAAGACATTGTGGAAATTGTTTCACAATTAATACCGCATGGAACACCATAGTGTGATGGTGTGTCCAAACATCATAGTTGCACCCTATTGGATATGGTCCGTACCATGATGTCTCTTATCGAATTACCAGTATTGTTTATGGGTTAGGCATTAGAGACAACCACATTCACTTTAAATAGGGCACCACGTAATTTCGTTGAGACGACACCATTTGAACTATGGTTTGGAGAAACCTAAGTTGTCGTTCCTTAAAAGTTTGGGGCTGCGACGCTTATGTGAAAAAAGTTTCAGGTTGATAAGCTCGAACCCAAAGCGGATAAAATGCATCTTCATGGGACACCCAAAACAGTTGGGTATACCTCCTAATTCAGATCCGAAAGCAATATGGATTGTTTCTTGAATCGGGTCCTTTCTCAAGGAAAAGTTTGTCTCGAAAAGTGGAGTGGGAGGACGGTGGAGACTTGATATGGTTATTTAACCGTCACTACAACTAGTGTGTAGCAGGGCACAGGAAGTTGTTCCTGTGGCACCTACACCAATTGAAGTAGAAGCTTATGGTAGTGATCATGAAACTTCGGATCAAGTCACTGCCGTACCTCGTAGGGTGACAAGGATGCGTACTACTTCAGAGTGGTACAGTAATCCTGTCTTGAAGGTCATGTTGCTAGACAACAACGAACCTACGAGCTATGGAGAAGCAATGGTGGGCCCAAATTCCGACAAATGGTTAGAAGCCATGAAATCCAAGATAGGATCCATGTATCAGAACAAAGCATGGACTTTGGTGGACTTGCCCGATGATCGGCAAGCCATTGAGATAAATGGATCTTTAAGAAGAAGACGGACATGGACGGTGATGTCACCGTCTATGAAGCTCGACTTGTGGTGAAGAGTTTTTCACAAGTTCAAGGAGTTGACTACAATGAGATTTTCTCATCCGTAGCGATGCTTAAGTCCGTCAGAATCATGTTAGCATTAGCTGCATTTATGAAATCTAGCAGATGGATGTCAAAATGAGTTTCCTTACCAGTTTTCGTACGGAAAGGTTGTATGCGATACAATCAGGTTTTGTCGATCCTAAGGATGCTAAAAGGTATGCTAGCTCCAGCGATCCTTCTAAGGAGTGGAGCAAGCATCTCGGAGTTGGAATGTACGCTTTGGTGATGATCAAAGATTTTGGATTTATACAAAGTTTATGAGAAACTTGTATTTCCAAAGAAGTGAGGGGAGCACTATAGAATTTCTGATGAGTATATGTTATTGACATATTGTTGATCAGAAATGATGTAGAATTTCTGGAAAGCATATAGGGTTATTTGAAAAGTGTTTTTCAATGGAAAACCTGGATTAAGCTACTTGAACATTGAGCATCAAGATCTATAATGATAGATCAAAAACGCTTAATGGTACTTTCAAAATGAGCACATACCTTGACATGATCTTGAAGGTGTTCAAGATGGATCAGTCAAAGAAGGAGTTCTTGCCTGAGTTGTAAGGTATGAAGTTAAGACTTAAAGCTCGACCATGGCAGAAGAGAGAGAAAGGACGAAGGTCGTCCCCTATGCTTTAGACGTAGGCTCTACAATATGCTATGCTAAGTACCGCAGAGGGACCTGATACGTCTCCAATGTATCTATAATTTATGAAGCATTCATACTATTTTATTATCTGTTTTGAATGATTATGGGCTTTATTATACACTTTTATATTACTTTTGGGACTAACCTATTAACCAGAGGCCCAGCCCATATTGTTGTTTTATTGCCTATTTCAGTATTTCGAAGAAAAGGAATATCAAACGGAGTCCAAACGGAATGAAACCTTCGACAGCGTTATTTTTGGGAAGAATATCATCCTAGAGACTTGGAGTTCACGTCAGAAGACCCTCGAGGAGGCCAGGAGATAGGGGGCGCCCCCCCTACTGGGCGCGCCCCCTGTCTCGTGGGCCCCTCGAGGACCCCCCGACCGACTTCTTTCGCCTATATAAGCCTACGTACCCTAAAACCATCGAATATAAAGATAGATCGGGAGTTCCGCTGCCGCAAGCCTCTGTAGCCACCAAAAACCTCTCAGGAGTCCATTCCGGCACCCTGCCAGAGCGGGAACCCATCACCGGTGGCCATCTTCATCATCCCGGCGCTATCCATGATGAGGAGGGAGTAGTTCACCCTCGGGGCTGAGGGTATGTACCAGTAGCTATGTGTTTGATCTCTCTCTCTCTCTCGTGTTCTCTCTATGGCATGATCTTGATGTATCGCGAGCTTTGCTATTATAGTTGGATCTTATGATGTTTCTCCCCCCCTCTACTCTCTTGTGATGAATTGAGTTTCCCTCTTGAAGTTATCTTATCGGATTGAGTCTTTACTTTGAGAACACTTGATGTATGTCTTGTCGTGTTTATTTGTGGTGACAATGGGATATCACGTGCCACTTGATGTATGTTTTGGTGGCCAACTTGTGGTTTCGGCCCATGAACCTACGCATAGGGGTTGGCACACGTTTTCTTGACTCTCCGGTAGAAACTTTGGGGCACTCTTTGAAGTACTTTGTGTTGGTTGAATAGATGAATCTGAGATTGTGCTATGCATATCGTATAATCATGCCCACGGATACTTGAGGTGACAATGGAGTATCTAGGTGACATTAGGGTTTTGGTTGATTTGTGTCTTAAGGTGTTATTCTAGTATGAACTCTTGAATAGATTGATCCGAAAGAATAACTTTGAGGTGGTTTCGTAGCCTACCATAATCTCTTTGTTTGTTCTCCGCTATTAGTGGCTTTGGAGTGACTCTTTGTTGCATGTTGAGGGATTGTTATATGATCTATCTATGTTATTATTATTGAGAGAACTTGCACTAGTGAAAGTATGAACCCTAGGCCTTGTTTCCTTTCATTGCAATACCGTTTACGCTCACTTTTATCATTAGTTACCTTGCTGTTTTTATATTTTCAGATTACAAAACCCTTTATCTACTATCCATATTGCACTTGTATCTTCATCTCTTCGCCGAACTAGTGCACCTATACAATTTACCATTGTATTGGGTGTGTTGGGGACACAAGAGACCCTTTGTTATTTGGTTGCAGGGTTGCTTGAGAGAGACCATCTTCATCCTACGCCTCCTACGGATTGATAAACCTTAGGTCATCCACTTGAGGGAAATTTGCTACTCTCCTACAAACCTGTGCACTTGCAGGCCCAACAACGTCTACAAGAAGAAGGTTGTGTAGTAGACATCAAGCTCTTTTCTGACGCCATTGCCGGGGAGGTGAGTGCTTGAAGGTATATCTTTAGATCTTGTAATCGAATCTTCTTGTTTCTTGTTTTATCACTAGTTTAGTTTGTAAAAGAAAATTTCAAAAAAAGGAATTGAGTTTGTCTTATACGCTTCATCTTTTTAATATCGTTCGTGAGAATGTTGAAAATGAAAATTGTGCTCAAGTGCTAGAAGAAGAATTACATAGAATGCTTGGCATGAAATATGTGAATGATGAGCATGATTGCAATGTTGTTAGTATGAATTCCTTGAATATCCATGATGCTAATGATATGCAAAGCCACAAGCTTGGGGAAGCTATGTTTGATGAATATGATATTTTTTGTTCCCCAAGTTTTGATGAGAATATTTATTATGATGAAAGTATGCCTCCTATTTATGATGATTATATTGATGAAAGTGGCCTTGGAAGAGTGTCAACTTTAGTAAGTAGTGATCCCACTATTCTGGAGGATGTTGAATCTTATTGTGATGAACATGAAAGTGGATTTGGAAGAGTGTCAACTTTATTTAGTGATGATTCCACTATTTCGGAAGAGGTTCCAATTGATTATGAGAACAAAGTTGCTATCTATGATGATTATTGTGATGACTTGTATGCTACTAATAATAATGATAACCATGAAACTTGTCATCATGATTTTAGTTTTCAATTGGATTATGCCTCACATGATAATTATTTTGTTGAGTTTGCTCCCACTACTATTCATGAGAAGAAATTTGCTTATGTGGAGAGTAGTAAATTTTCTATGCTTGTAGATCATGAAAAGAATGCTTTAGGTGCTGGTTATATTGTTGAATTCATTCATGATGCTACTGAAAATTATTATGAGGGAGGAACATATGCTTGTAGGAATTGCAATAATGTCAAGTTTCCTCCCTATGTGTTGAAAATTTTGAAGCTATGCTTGTTTTACCTTCCTATGCTAGTTGATTATTGTTCCCATAAGTTGTTTGCTCACAAAATCCCTATGCATAGGAAGTGGGTTAGGCTTAAATGTGCTAGTCATATGCTTCATGATGCTCCCGTTATGTTTCAATTCTTATCTTTTATGTGAGCATCATTGTCATCATCCTGTCTAGCTAGAAAGGCATTAAAGAAAAGCGCTTGTTGGGAGAAAACCCAATGTTTAACCTTACTGTTTTTGTGTGTCCACATGATTATGATACTGTAGTAATCATGTTTTATAGCTTTTGTTTCAATAAAGTGCCAAGTAAGACCTTTAGGATAGCTTACGGTGATAGTTGTGTTGATCCTGCTGAGAATCAGAAACTTTTGCACCCAGTAAATTAGTTTTGTTAATTCACAGAAACGTGCTTATGATCGGATTCTTTTTGCTATGGATTGGTACATGAATTTATTAGGACTTCCTAAGTTTTTAGGATTTTTGAAGTTCCAGAAGTATACATTTGATACAGATTACTACAGACTGTTCTGTTTTTGACAGATTCTGTTTCTATGTGTTGTTTGCTTACTTTGATGAATCTATGAGTAGTATCGGAGGGTATGAACCATAGATAAGTTGGAGTACAGTAGATATTACACCAATATGAATTTATAATGAGTTCATTACAATACCTAAGTGGTGGTTTTATTTTCTTATACTAACGGAGCTTGCGAGTTTTCTGTTAAGTTTTGTGTTGTGAACTTTTCAAGTTTTGGGTAAAGATTCGATGGACTATGGAATAAGGAGTGGCAAGAGCCTAAGCTTGGGATTCCCAAAGCACCCCAAGGTAATATTCAAGGACAACCAAGAGCCTAAGCTTGGGGATGCCCCGGATGGCATCCCCTCTTTCATCTTCGTTCATCGGTAAATTTACTTGGAGCTATATTCTTATTCACCACATGATATGTGTTTTGCTTGGAGCATCATTTTCTTTTGTTAGTGTTTGATTGATGTTATTTATAATAATGTTTTGCATCTTTAGTTTCAATAAAAATGTCAAGGATAGCCTTTACCATGCTTATTTTGCTAGTATACATGTTGCTGTTTGAAAACAAAAGTTTACTGTTGTTGTAAAAATTCCCTAGAAAAGTAAGAGAACGATATAATGTTGAAACTTTTTGCATAATGAGCTCTGATAAATGTTCTACAGTGGGAATTTTCTCTCATAATTTTTGGAGTTAGGGAAGTATTGATACTCTTGCATTCTTTACAGACTGTACTGTTTTGGCAGATTGCTGTTATGTTTGCATTGTTTGCATATGTTTGCTTGTTTAGTGATTCTATTTGAGGATAGGAGTATTAAATATGCAGAGGCATTTAGTATGCAATGTTGAATAATAATTGTAGTGATTTGTTACAGTAGAAAATGGTAAGGTTTTGCATTGGTTTATACTAACCTATCTCACGAGTTCTTGTTGAGTTTGGTGTGGATGAAGCTTTTGATAAAAAGAGAAACCATGATATGAGAGGAATTAAGGAGACACAAAAGTTCAAGCTTGGGGATGCCCAAGGCACCCCAAGATAATATTTCAAGAAGTCTCAAGCATCTAAGCTTGGGGATGCCCCGGTAGGCATCCCACCTTTCTTCTTCAACAACTATCGGTTAGTATCGGTTGAGCCTAAGTTTTTGCTTCTTCACATGAGTTGTGGTATCCTTGAAATGTCATTTTATTTTGTTTTGCTTGATGTCTAAATACAATACCAAGATATGAAATTCTTAAATGAGAGAGAGTCTTCACATAGTTACATAATTATTTAGCTACTCATTGATCTTCACTTATATCTTGTTGGAGTAGTTTGTCATTTACTCGTGTGCTTCACTTATATCCTATGAGTAAATTGTTGAATGAGTTGATTGTCATAAATCTGAAATTATATATGTCTCATTTGCTTATCCCATGGGGAGTAATGACTTCACATCTAAGAAGAAGAGGTTGTAAATTTATTAAAGGTTAGCAAGCATTGTATTGGTCATTTGAACAATTCATGAAAGAATATTGAAGGAAGAGAGATTTCATATATAAATATACTATCCTAGACATCTTTTATAATTGGGAGCACTCATTTAGTATGACATGCTAAAGAGTTGATGTTGGACAAGGAAGACAACGTAATGATTTATGTTTTCCAACATCTCAGTTAAAGTATATTGTCATGGATCATTCAAACATGTTGAGCTTGCCTTTCCCCCTCATGCTAGCCAAAATTACTTGCACCAAGTAGAGATACTACTTGTGCTTCCAAATATCCTTAAACCCAGTTTTGCCATGAGAGTCCACCATACCTACCTATGGATTGAGTAAGATCCTTCAAGTAAGTTGTCATCAGTGCAAGCAATAAAAATTGCTCTCTAAATATGTATGATCTTTTGGTGTGAAGAAAATAGCTTTATACTATCTTGTTATGGAAGCAATAAAAGCGACGGACTGCATAATAAAGGTCCATATACAAGTGCAATATAAAGTTACATTCATTCGCATTAAGATTTTGTGCATCCAACCCTAAAAGCGCATGACAACCTCTGCTTCCTTCTGTGAAGGGCCTATATTTTTTTATGTCTTTTACTTTATGCAAGAGTCAAGGTGATCTTCACCTTTCCCTTTTTGATTTTATCCTTTGGCAAGCACTTTGTGTTGGGGTGCTCCTGATATATATATCCAATTGGATGTAAGTTAGCATGAACTATTATTGTTGACATCACCCAAAGGTGAATACGTTGGGAGGAAACACTATAAGCCCCTATCTTTCTCAGTGTCCGATTGAAACTCCATAACCATTAGTATTGCATGAGTGTTAGCAATTGTAGAAGACTATATGATAGTTGAGTATGTGGAGTTTGCTATTCCTGGAAATAAGATGAATTGCAATTGTTTGATGACTGAGAATGAAGTTTGCTAGTTTTCAAGAATGTTTATGGTATATGCTTTGACATGTGAATTGCTTGTTACTTTATCGTGATAAGTTTTATGAGATGAACTACCGTTATGACATATTATCATGCTAGAAAAGGTGATTGAAATTATCATTGATCAAACTTGTGCACCTTCTAGCATTCACACTTCATAAATTCTTTCTTTTATCATTTACCTACTCGAGGACGAGTAGGAATTAAGCTTGGGGATGCTGATACGTTTCCAACGTATCTCTAATTTATGAAGCATTCATGCTATTTTATTATCTATTTTGAATGATTATGGGCTTTATTATACACTTTTATATTACTTTTGGGACTAACCTATTAACCGGAGGCCCAGCCCATATTGCTATTTTATTGCCTGTTTCAGTATTTCGAAGAAAAGGAATATCAAACGGAGTCCAAACGGAATGAAACCTTCGGCAGCGTTATTTTTGGGAAGAATATCATCCTGGAGACTTGGAGTTCATGTCGAAGACCTCGAGGAGGCCAGAGATAGGGGCGCCCCCTCTGGGCGCGCCCCTGTCTCGTGGGCCCTCGAGACCCCGACCGACTTCTTTCGCCTATATAAGCCTCACGCATCAGTAAAACCATCGAATATCAAGATAGATCGGGATTTCCGCCGCCGCAAGCCTCTGTAGCCACCAAAAACCTCTCGGGAGTCTATTCCGGTACCCTGCCGGAGGGGGAACCCATCACCGGTGGCCATCTTCATCATCCCGGCGCTATCCATGACGAGGAGGGAGTAGTTCACCCTCGGGGCTGAGGGTATGTACTAGTAGCTATGTGTTTGATCTCTCTCTCTCTCTCTCTCGTGTTCTCTCTATGGCACAATCTTGATGTATCGCGAGCTTTGCTATTATAGTTGGATCTTATGATGTTTCTCCCCCCTCTACTCTCTTGTGATGAATTGAGTTTCCCTCTTGAAGTTATCTTATCGGATTGAGTCTTTACTTTGAGAACACTTGATGTATGTCTTGCCCTGTTTATTTGTGGTGACAATGGGATATCACGTGCCACTTGATGTATGTTTTGGTGACCAACTTGCGGGTTCCGCCCATGAACCTACGCATAGGGGTTGGCACACGTTTTCTTGACTCTCCGGTAGAAACTTTGGGGCACTCTTTGAAGTAGTTTGTGTTGGTTGAATAGATGAATCTGAGATTGTGTGATGCATATCGTATAATCATGCCCACAGATACTTGAGGTGAACATGGAGTATCTAGGTGACATTAGGGTTTTGGTTGATTTGTGTCTTAAGGTGTTATTCTAGTACGAACTCTTGAATAGATTGATCCGAAAGAATAACTTTGAGGTGGTTTCGTACCCTACCATAATCTCTTTGTTTGTTCTCCGCTATTAGTGGCTTTGGAGTGACTCTTTGTTGCATGTTGAGGGACTGTTATATGATCTATCTATGTTATTATTGTTGAGAGAACTTGCACTAGTGAAAGTATGAACCCTAGGCCAATACCGTTTACGCTCACTTTTATCATTATTTACCTTGCTGTTTTTATATTTTCATATTACAAAACCCTTTATCTACTATCCATATTGCACTTGTATCTTCATCTCTTCGCCGAACTAGTGCACCTATACAATTTACCATTGTATTGGGTGTGTTGGGGACACAAGAGACTCTTTGTTATTTGGTTGCAGGGTTGCTTGAGAGAGACCATCTTCATCCTATGCCTCCTACGGATTGATAAACCTTAGGTCATCCACTTGAGGGAAATTTGCTACTGTCCTACAAACATGTGCACTTGCAGGCTCAACAACGTCTACAATAAGAAGGTTGTGTAGTAGACATCAGGGCCCTCCTGCGATCGGCAACGCCCTTGCTCTGTTTCGAGTCCGCTCAACAGCTTAAGCGGCCGCGTCGGGAGCGGCAGGGTAGCCTTTCGCCATCGGCAACGCTTTCGGTTCTGACTCGAGTCAAGCTCGACAGATTGAGCGGCCGCACCAAGGGTGTTAAGGTGCTTTGCCCGGCAACAAGCACACCTGGCAGGCCAATGAGGATCCGTCCTCAAGGCGCCGCTCTGGGTTTACGTGCCGGCAAGCTTACCCAGTTGATGTGGGGTGGACATACAAAGGAAAATCGAACAGGAAAATAACATGCATAGTTTCAGGGGCATCATATAGTTATATTACACAAATTTCCGCCGTGGTTCTAACTAAAGATAGCATTGTCTTGGTCATGAACCTGCAGCGGCGACGGAGAACGGGATGCTTAGTCCCGGTGCTGGCCCTCCACCCTCTTGATTTGGTCGATGCGGCTGAGGATGGGCTGGATACGCTCATTGAGCGCCGCGATGTCGGCATCCTCCGGCAAGCTCTTGAGCACAGCTCCAAAGTCGAGGTCTGGGTGCCAGTGCGCGATCTTGGTGAGCACCCTAGTCATGGTCCCCCGGTAAAGTATCCGGGATTCCTCGGCCAGGGAGGCCGCCCGGTTGGGGTGAAGCCGCTTCAGGGCGCCGACGACCTTCTCAAAGTATATGGTCAGGTTGGCATTGGGGATCAGGCTCGCTTCTGGGGCATACACCATCTCTGGCATCCCCATAATGTCCAGCTGATCGGCGGCCGAGTTTGCAACGGCGGCAAGGCGCCCAAGCCAGCATTTCTCGCCCGCCTTGTAGTCCTTGAGGTTGGCGGTCTCGTTCCTTAGCAGCTGCTTCTCCGTCTTGAGCTCCTTGGTCAGGAGCCCCTCCCGGGTCAAGGCCCCCGACAGCGTCTCCTCGAGCTCTCCCAGCTTCAGCTTGAGATCTTTGATGGAGATGTTGGCCTCGGAGAGCTCTCCAGACTTGCTGATGACCTCGCCCTGGGCCACCGTCAGAGCACCGTTGAGCGTGTGCTTCTCCTGGGCCAGATTCAGGGCCTGCCCCTCCAGCTCCTTCACGTTGTCGGTGTGGGCCTGAGACAGAGCGTTGAGTGCCTCTTGATGCCTCCGCTCCAGCTCCTAGGTCTGCTGCACGACGAGCTTGTCCACCTCCTCGTCCTTGCCATGGAGCGTGGCGGCAAGTTTCTCCTCGCGCTCGGCAAGGTCCTCCTCCTGGGTCTTCAGGGCGGCCTCGTGTTGGGACCGGACGGCCTCGGCCTCGTCGGCCAACTTCTTCGCTGTCTCCTGGGCCTTCTCGATGTCGACCAGCTTCAGGGCGAGCTCCACCTCACGGTTGGCCAGCTCACCCTGGGCGGCCTTCAGCTCGTCCTGGGCCTGGCGGAACCAGTCCAGTGCCTTGGCGATGCGCCCCCAAAGTCCTCCTCCATCTTCTCCACCACCGCTGTCCTGGACTTGGCCTTGTCTAGACGAGCGCGGTGGAGCGCCTGAAGCTTCCGGAAGCTGGCACCCATGGCTTGGAGCAGTTGCTCCTCTTGGGAGTCGGCGCCACCAACGCCCTGCTCATCAACGACCTCGAGCCCGACCGCGGCAAGCGTCTCCTCGTCGAACACCTCTCCCTCGAAGGGAGCCCTGGTGCTCGACGTGCCCAGGAGATGGATGAAGAGGTCGTTGCAGGTACCTGCCGGAGCCAGAGGCAGCGGAGGAGGAGGGCAGGTCATCGAACACCACCTCCTCGGCAGTGGCCTTGCCGGCGTCCCCGACAGGCCCCTTGCCGGGCTCTTCGATGGGCCCCTTGGCGGCATCCTTGGTGGCGCCCCTGGCGCTCTCCTCAGTAGCAATCTTCTCCGCCTCCGCAGCGACGTCCTTGATGGTGGTGTCAACGTCCCCCGAGGAGGGGTCTGGACGCCAAGAAAGAGATGGGGCGAAGCCAAGATCCAAAGCCAATGAGGAAAAGAGGAAAAGAAGAATGCAAGCAGAACAGAAGAGCGAGTAGCTTACCCGTGCTGGGCCGAGAGGCGGAAGCCCTTTCTCCGCCAAGGTCTGGCGTCGAGGCAAAGCCACCAGCGCCTGTGTTCTCCCCCTCCCCCTCCGTATGCATGGCCTCGGCGCTTAGTGCCCTTGCCGGGGATGCCCCTTGGGGCGGCGTGGTCGATGGGGGCGGCACGATGGGAGAAGCCCTCTGCGGCTCCCCTTGGTGTTGCTCCCCTCCTACATCCGCGGCAGGGTCAGTACCAAAGCGTCATGCATTGCACACGTGGACAAGGGATGGGTGATGGACTTACGCTGGGGGCTGGGCTGGGGGCTGCTGTCCGGGCTGCTCGACACCACCAGTGGCGTACCAGAGGTGCCTGCCGGGGGCTGGCCGCTCGCCGAAATCCTGGCCCTCTTGATCCTCTGGGCCGGTGTCTCCACATCCCTGCAAGATGAAGACAAGTAAGCAACGCCATAGGGGGGTGTAAGGAACGAGGAAGGAAAGCAGAGGCTTACTCTTTGTTCTCTTCCTCCTCCTCCTCCGTTGCTATCCTCTTTCGCTCCGAGCTGAGAGGCTCGAGCTCTCTCCGGGCTGAGAGGCCCAAAGTCAAACAAGTCGCCCCCGATCCCCGCACCAATATTTGCCGGCGAGGGGGGAGGTGATGGCGTTCGGGCATGCTTGGACGATGAAGAAGCAGGTGTCCTCTTCTTCGACGCCACGGCTTTTGCCGTTTTCTTCATCGCCACTGCCCTCGTCTGGCGCACGGGCGCTTCTTGGGTTTGCCGCAGCTGCACAGCCCGGTCGAGGCGGACCGGCTCGCCGGAGGTAGCCCGCCGCAGGACCCGCCTCTTTTCGGTGATCGGAGGATCGGCGGTTGCGGTCCTCTCCTCCTCGCCCTCCTCCTGTGACGACCCGTCAGCGGCATCCTCGACGAGGGGAGCCCTAGTGTCGACACCGCTGGCCTCCCCAGCGGCTGCTGCCCACCGGGCGAGCTCCACCTCCTCCGCCTCTGCTGCGGCCTTGTCCACCACTCCACCGGCACTGCTGGCCTCCTTGACGAGCTTTGCCTCCTCCTCGGCAAGCCTCGCCTCCTCCACCCTGGTGGCAATATAGTCCAGCACCGCCGGGAAGGTGTCCTAGATGAGTCGTGGCTCGTCGGTGATGTATATCTCGTGCAGAGTGTCGAAGAACTCCTGCACCACGAGCTCGTCCGGCTCGACCCAGTTCGGGTCGAGGCCATGCGCGTTGAAGAGCGACATCATGGCGATGATCTCGTTCCGATGAGAGTTGTTGCTCAGTGGGACCACCCCCACCGGTAGCTTGAAGACAGGCTCCTTGTCGACCTTGCCGGCCTTCGCGGCGGCCCTGGCAAGCTTGCCGGACCGCTCGACCTCGCCCGCGTCGTCAACCTCGAGCTGGAAGATTCGCTGGCAAAGATGGGCGTGCCGCAGCACCCGTTAGGTTGTTATCGAGGCCGGGACGGAGCCTCATGATGTCGGCGGCGTTCACGTAGAGCCAGGCCAGCCTCCCCTTGCCGTGCAGAGGGGCAATCCGGCGGCGGATGAAGTCCGCCCCAGACATCTCGAGGGTGAGCCCGGCCTGGGTGAGGTGGAGAATCCTAATGGTGGCGATCGTGAGCTTCGCGTCGTCGGCGTCGACGTCGCCCCAATCGCCGCCACGGCCCGGCGGCTTCTGGCGAACCTCGTAGAACGCTGGCAGATCCTTCTCCTCAATCCAGCACCACCAGCACCGCCATTCTTCCCACGTCTCCTTCGTGGCACCGTCCGGGTACGCCCCCTTGGCCCTCGGGATCCAGGCGACGCAACTGGCAATGGCGCCCCCTTTCTGGATCCGAGGGGAGAAGTAATGGCGGAAGAGCTCCATGCTGGGGTACACCCCGACGAAGCCCTCGCAGAGATGGGCGAAGAGGGCCATGCACGCCACGGCATTCGGAGTAAAATCCAGAAGGCGGAAGCCATAGGTGTGCATGATGTCCTTGAAGAAATCGGAGAAGGGGGGACAGAGCCCGCAAGAGAAATAGTTGATGAAGAAAGGGTACCGACGCGGGGAGGGCCCGGCGCTGGCAGGAACGACGGTCGTGGCCAGATGCCCCGTCTTCTCTCCCCCCGTCTTCACGCCCCACAAACACTTGAACATCTCCCGAAGCTCGGGCACGCCAACCATTGAGGGGAAGTAGGCGGACTGCGCCCGCCGCGCCACTAGCTCGCTCTCCGGCTGCTCCGACGCGCCGGCATCCTTCACCGCTCCCTTGCTCTTGGTGGACTTAGGCGCCATGGCGGCAGCGGGAGGCAAAAAAGCATAGGATGGCGGAAGCACGTCGGCGATGGGCAAAAGCAGAGAGGCTCAAGAAGAAGGGGGCGGCGGTTCTGAGATTGGAGGAAGGCGCAGGGAAGGGGTAAAGTGAGCAGCGCGCCCGTGGTTATTCCTTTTTATGGGGAAGGCGCGGGCCGCCTCCTTTCCCATTAACTGCGATGCGACGCATGCGTGCTGGCGCTGTCCCAGGCATGCCTCCCGCGTCATGCACGCGCACGACCCCCACGTCGCGCGTTCAACGCGGGTCGTGGGGAAGCGCAGCAGACGGAACCGTGGCATGGTAAAATCCGCCTAACCGCCCGCAAGACCGCTTACGGGCCTGGCCCAACAACGTGCTGCGCTTATGTGTGGCCCAGGCCCGGGGGCTCCTTGTCGGTGTACAAAAGTAGGGGCTATGCTTTTGACCCCTTTACTTGTGCATGGGCAGTCAGAGCCTCCCGCCACGGCCACGCACAGACACGGCAGGAAAGGGAAGCCGGAGAGAAGCCGAGGCCACAAGGACAAACGAAGCAACAACAAGGACCAAGGCCACAAAGATCAGATAGGCGTAACAGGTTCCCTCGGCAAGGACCCTTGCCGAGGCAACCTCAGCAGCCCCGGCAAGACCCTTGTCGGGGCAGGTCGCCCGCGCCAGCCAAAGTGAGCCACCCTTGAGCCCACCAACGCTTGACAAATGCGTTGGGACAAGGCTCGGGAGGCACTGCTACCTCTTGATCACTGTGTTGGATTTCCCCGAAGAGGAGAGGATGATGCAGCAAAGTAGCCTAAGTATTTCCTCAGTTTTTGAGAACCAAGGTATCAATCCAGTAGGAGACCACGCACAAGTCCCTCGTACCTACACAAAACGATAGCAACTCGCAACCAATGCTTAGGTGTTGTCAATCCCTTCACGGTTACTTACGAGAGTGAGATCTGATAGAGATAATATTTTTGGTATTTTTGATAGATAGATGCAAAGTAAAAAGTAAAGGCAAAGTAAAAACAAAGCAAGTAAATAAAGTGATATAGATTGAAATGATGAGAATAGACCCGGGCGCCATAGGTTTCACTAGTGGCTTCTCTCAAGAGCAGAATTATTGTACGGTGGGTGAACAAATTACTATTGAGCAATTGACAGAATTGAGCATAGTTATGAGTATATCTAGGCAATGATCATGTATATAGGCATCACGTCCAAAACAAGTAGATCGAAACGATTCTGCATCTACTACTATTACTCCACTCATCGACCGCTATCCAGCATGCATCTAGAGTATTAAGTTAAAAACAAAGTAACGCTGTAAGCAAGATGACATGATGTAGAGGGATAAATTCATGCAATATGATAAAAAAACCATCTTGTTATCCTCGATGGCAACAATACAATACGTGCCTTGCTGCCCTTACATCCTTTGGTAAGGACACCGCAAGATTGAACCCAAAGCTAAGCACTTCTCCCATTGCAAGAACTACTAATCTAGTTGGCCAAACCAAAAAGGATAATTCGAAGAGACGTGCAAAGATAACTCAATCATACATAAAAGAATTCAGAGAAGAATCAAATATTTTCCATAGATAATACTGGATCATAAACCCACAATTCATCGGTCTCAACAAACACACCGCAAAAAGAAGATTACATAGAATAGATCTCCATGAGAGAGGGGGAGAACATTGTATTGAGATTCAAAAAGAGAGAATAAGCCATCTAGCTACTAGCTATGGACCCAAAGGTCTGAAGCAAACTACTCACACTTCATTGGAGGGGCTATGGTGATGATGTAGAAGCCCTCCGTGGTGGATGCCCCCTCCGGCGAAGCTCCGGAACAGGCCCCAAGATGGGATCTCATGGATACAGAAGGTTTCGGCGGTGGAATTAGGTTTTTGGCTCCTGTTCTGATCGTTCGGGGATACGTAGGTATATATAGGAGGAAGGAGTACGTCGGCAGAGCTCCGAGGGGCCCACAAGGTAGGGGGCGCGCCCAGGGGGGGCGCCCTCCACCCTCGTGACCTCCTCGGGAACTACTTGTAGTAGGGTCCAAGTCTCGTGGATCACGTTCGGTTGGAAAATCACGATCCCGAAGGTTTCATTCCGTTTGGACTCCGTTTGATATTCTGTTTCTTTGAAATACCGAAAAAGGCAAAAAAACAGCAATTCTGGGCTGGGCCTCCGATTAGTTGGTTAGTCCCAAAAGTAATATAAAAGTGGAAAATAAAGTCCAATATAGTCCAAAGCAGTAGATAAAGTAGCATGGAGCAATCAAAAATTATAGATACATCGGAGACGTATCAGACATCCCCAAGCTTAATTCCTGCTCGTCCTCGAGTAGGTAAATGATAAAAAAGAATTTTTGATGCGGAGTGATACTTTGGCATAATTTCAATGTAAATCTTCTTAATTGTGATATGAATATTCAGATCCGAAAGATTCAAGACAAAAGTTTATATTGACACAAAAATAATAATACTTCAAGCATACTAATCAAAGCAATCATGTCTTCTCAAAATAACATGGCAAAAGAAAGTTCATCCCTACAAAATCATATAGTTAGGCTATGCTTCATTTTCGTCACACAAAGATGTTCCCAACTTCTAAACCCCCGATGACAAGCCAAGCAATTGTTCCATACTTAAATAATCTCAAACTTTTTCAACCTTCACGCAATACATGAGCGTGAGCCATGGATATAGCACTATGGGTGGAATAGAATATGATGATGGGGATTGTGTGGAGAAGACAAAAAAGGAGAAAGTCTCACATTGATGAGGCTAATCAACGGGCTATGGAGATGCCCATGAATTGATGTCAACATGAGGAGTAGGGATTGCCATGCAACGGATGCACTAGAGCTATGAATGCTCAACAAAAGAAAACTAGTGGGTGTGCATCCAACTCGCTTGCTCACGAAGACCTAGGGCATTTGAGGAAGCCCATCGTAGGAATATACAAGCCAAGTTCTATAATGAAAAATTCCCACTAGTATAAAAAGACAACTTATGAGACTCACTACATGAGGAACAAGGTGCTACTTTGAAGCACAATATATGAGACTCACTACATGAAGAACAAGGTGCTACTTTGAAGCACAAGTGTGGAAAAAGAGATAGTAGCATTGCCCTTTCTCTTTTTTTTTTGGGCCTTTCTTTTTTTTCTTTTTTGCCTTTCTCTTCTTCTTTTTTTATTTGGGCAATGCTCTAATAATGATGATCATCACACTTCTATTGATTACAACACAAGGATTACAACTCGAAACTTGGAACAAGATATGACTCTATATGAATGCCTCCAGCGGTGTACCGAGATGGTGCAATGAATCAAGAGTGACATGTATGGAAAATAATGCATGGTGGCTTTGCCACAAATACGATGTCAACTACAAGATCATGCAATGGCAATATGACAAAAGTAATGTATGTCATGATGATGATGATGGAAGTTGCATGACAATATATCTCGGAATGGCTATGGAAATGCCATGATAGGTAGGTATGGTGGCTGTTTTGAGGAAGATATAAGGAGGTTTATGTGTGATAGAGTATATCGTATCACGGGGTTTGGATGCACCGGCGAAGTTTGCGCCAACTCTCAAGGTGAGAAAGGGCAATGCACGGTACCGAAGAGGCTAGCAAAGGCGGAAAGGTGAGGGTGCGTATAATCCATGGACTCAACATTAGTAAAAAGAACTCATATACTTATTCCAAAAATTTAGAAGTCATCAAAAATTCAAGTACTACGTGCATGCTCCTAGGGGGGTAGATTGGTAGGAAAAGACCATCGCTCGTCCCCGACCGCCACTCATAAGGATGCACAAGCCAGGTACACTTCATGTTTCAAATTTGTTACACAACTTTAACCATACATGCATGCTACGGGACTTGCAAACTTCAACACAAGTATTTCTCAAATTCATAATCAACCAACTAGCACGACTTTGATATTATCACCTCCATATCTCAAAACAATTATCAAGCACCAAACTTATCTTAGTATTCAATTCACTCAAAAGAAAGTTTCACATATCTTGAACACCAAGTATATTAACATTAAGCAAATTACCATGCTATTAAAGACTCTCAAAATAATCTAAGTGAAGCATGAGAGATCAATAGTTTCTTTAAAATGAATCCACCACCGTGCTCTAAAAGATCTAAGTGAAGTACTAGAGCAAAAATTATCACGCTCAAAAGATATAAGTGAAGCACTATGAGCAAAACTATCAAGCTCAAAAGATATAAGTGAAGCACATAGAGTATTCTAACAAATTCCAAATCATGTATGGCTCTCTCAAAAGATGTGTCCAGCAAGGATGATTGTGGTAGACTAACAAGCAAAGACACAAATAATACAAGACGCTCCAAGCAAAACACATATCATGTTGGTGAATAAAAATATAGCTCCAAGTAAATTACCGATGGAAGTGGATTTAAAGAGGGATGCCTTCCGGGGCATCCCCAAGCTTTGACTTTTTGGTGTCCTTGGATTATCTTGGGGGTGCCATGGGCATCCCCAAGCTTAGGCTCTTGCCACTCCTTGTTCCATAATCCATCAAAAGAATTCACCCAAAACTTGAAAACTTCACAACACAAAACTCAACAGAAATATCGTGAGCTCCGTTAGAGAAAGAAAACAAAAGACTACTTCAAGGTACTGTAATAAACTCATTCTTTATTTATATTGGTGTTAAACCTACTGTATTCCAACTTCTCTATGGTTTATAAACTAATTTACTAGCCATAGATTCATCAAAATAAGCAAACAACACACGAAAAACAGAATCTGTCAAAAACAGAACAGTCTGTAGCAATCTGTAACTAACGCAAACTTCTGGAACTCTAAAAATTCTACCAAAATAGGAAGCCCTGTACAATTTGTTTATCGATCAGAAGCAAAAATAATCAACGCAAAAGCACGTTCCTGTGATTTATAATAACTAAATTCGTGCGCATAAAGTTTCTGTTTTTCAGCAGAATCAAATCAACTATCATCGTAGGTTATCCTATAGGTTCTACTTGGCACAAACACTAATTAAAACATAAAACCACATCTAAACAGAAGGTAGATGGATTATTTATTCCTAAGCAGAAGCAAAAACAAAAAAACAAAATAAAATTGGGTTGCCTCCCAACAAGCGCTATCGTTTAACGCCCCTAGCTAGGCATAAAAGCAAGGATAGATTTAAGTCCTGCCGTAATAATAAGATAGATCTTGAAAGCTCATCTCGCATTCTCTACGTTCGGCAGCAAGTTTCCTTCGAGGCAAGCAAAAATAATCAAAAGTGCTAAATTTAGCGGGACAAAAATCCCCAAGATCAATCACGGGAGGAACGGGTTCCTCCCTTGGCCCTTCATAGTGCACAACTATTTCATCACTGAAAGCATTCTTTTGGCAAAATCTTGTAAGCTTATACTCGAGAGAGTATCCTAGCTCATTATTTCTAAGGGAAAAATCATTATTAAGCTCGTTAATGCAATCAACTAAGACATTGATAGGGACCTTTTTTCTAAGGTTTTCATTGAAAGCGACATAGTCCGAAGATTGAAAACGTCTAATTTCTTCTTGATCATAGAGGATTGCTTCTATGGGTGGACGACCGGCGTCCACCCTATAGTGCGCAAAGATTACTTTGGTTTCTCTTATGATAAATCTAAATTCATGAGCCAAAAAGATAGTAACAGCGCGCTTAATAGAAGAGTGCTCAATATTAGAGAATTCTAAGAAAATTCTCTGTATGCAAGGGTGCATATGCATAAATTGTCTTTCAAGTTCAACCACAAGCATAGCTATAGCATCCGCAAGGCTACTAGTTCTATGAAGAATAGAACAGCCCATGGAAGGTAAAGCACCGGCACAAGTAAAGAAATCTTGAATAACGCCCTTGCCAATGATGTTACCACTACCGATTTGAAACTTGTTGGTATGCAAGATAGGAGGTTCATCGGCCGGAGCCTCGGGATTTTCTGTGTTATCATTGCTGTCCATATCGACGATAATCTCCCCAATTTCAGACATAGCGGCAAGAAAAAGAAGTAAGGCGGAAGAAAGCAAACAAAAGGGAAAGGAGGAGGAGATTGGGAAAGAGAGGGCAAATAAAACGGCAAGGGTGAAGTGAGGGAGAGGAAAACAAGAGGCAAATGGCAAATAATGTAATGTGATAGATAGGGATTGCGATGAGTACTTGGTATGGTTGACTTGCTTGCGTGAGCCTCCCCAGCAACAGCGCCATAAATTCTTCTTGCTACCTCTTGAGCACTGCGTTGGATTTCCCCGAAGATGAGAGGATGATGCAGCAAAGTAGCGTAAGTATTTCCCTCAGTTTTGGAGAACCAAGGTATCAATCCAGTAGGAGACCACGCACAAGTCCCTCGTACCTACACAAAACGATAGCAACTCGCGACCAATGCTTAGGGGTTGTCAATCCCTTCACGGTCACTTACGAGAGTGAGATCTGATAGAGATAATATTTTTGGTATTTTTGATAGATAGATGCAAAGTAAAAAGTAAAGGCAAAGTAAAAACAAAGCAAGTAAATAAAGTGATATAGATTGAAATGATGAGAATAGACCCGGGCGCCATAGGTTTCACTAGTGGCTTCTCTCAAGAGCATAAGTATTGTACGGTGGGTGAACAAATTACTATTGAGCAATTGACAGAATTGAGCATAGTTATGAGTATATCTAGGCAATGATCATGTATATAGGCATCACGTCCAAAACAAGTAGATCAAAGCGATTCGCATCTACTACTATTACTCCACTCATCGACCGCTATCCAAAGATGCATCTAGAGTATTAAGTTAAAAACAAAGTAACACCGTAAGCAAGATGACATGATGTAGAGGATAAATTCATGCAATATGATAAAAAACATCTTGTTATCCTCGATGGCAACAATACAATACGTGCCTTGCTGCCCTTACATCCTTTGGTAAGGACACCGCAAGATTGAACCCAAAGCTAAGCACTTCTCCCATTGCAAGAACTACCAATCTAGTTGGCCAAACCAAAAAGGATAATTCAAAGAGACTTGCAAAGATAACTCAATCATACATAAAAGAATTCAGAGAAGAATCAAATATTTTCCATAGATAATACTGGATCATAAACCCACAATTCATCGGTCTCAACAAACACACCACAAAAAGAAGATTACATAGAATAGATCTCCATGAGAGAGGGGGAGAACATTGTATTGAGATTCAAAAAGAGAGAATAAGCCATCTAGCTACTAGCTATGGACCCAGAGGATTGAAGCAAACTACTCACACTTCATCGGAGGATGTAGAAGCCCTCCATGGTGGATGCCCCCTCCAGCGGAGCTCCGGAACAGGCCCCAAGATGGGATCTCATGGATACAGAAGGTTGCGGCGGTGGAATTAGGTTTTTGGCTCCTGTTCTGATCGTTCGGGATACGTAGGTATATATAGGAGGAAGGAGTACATCGGTGGAGCTTCGAGGGGCCCATGTGGTAGGGGGCGCGCCCAGGGGGCGCGCCCTCCACCCTCGTGACCTCCTCGGGAACTACTTGGAGTAGGGTCCAAGTCTCCTGGATCATGTTCAGTTGGAAAATCATGATCCCGAAGGTTTCATTCCGTTTGGACTCCGTTTGATATTCTGTTTCTTCGAAATACTGAAAAGGCAAAAAACAACAATTCTGGGCTGGGCCTTCGGTTAGTAGGTTAGTCCCAAAAGTAATATAAAAGTGGAAAATAAAGCCCAATATAGTCCAAAACAGTAGATAAAGTAGCATGGAGCAATCAAAAATTATATATACGTTGGAGACGTATCAGGCACCTCTGTGGTGGCATGCAAATCTTTGTGAAGACAAAGAATAGACAAAATCAGATGAGGATAGGCAGGCAACCATTGTCGGTGTCAAAACCGGCGGATCTCGGGTAGGGGGTCCCGAACTGTGCGTCTAGGCGGATGGTAACAGGAGACGAGGGACACAATGTTTTTACCCAGGTTTAGGCCCTCTCGATGGAGGTAATACCCTCGTCCCCTTGATTAATATTGATGATATGGGTAGTACAAGAGTAGATCTACCACGAGATCAATGAGGCTAAACCCTAGAAGCTAGCCTATGGTATGATTGTTGAGATGTAATGTTGTGTCCTACGGACTACGGCCCTCCGGTTTATATAGACACCGGAGGGGCTAGGGTTACACAGAGTCGGTTACAATGGTAGGAGATCTACATATCCGTATTGCCAAGCTTGCCTTCCATGCCAAGTAAAGTACCTTCCGGACACGAGCCGGAGTCTTCAATCTTCGTAGTCTGGGAGTCCGACGGATATCGATAGTCCGGCTATCCGGACACCCCCTAGTCCAGGACTCCCTCAGTAGCCCCTGAACCAGTCTTCAATGACGATAAGTCCGGCGTGCATAATGTTCGACATTGCAAGGCGGGTTCCTCCCTTGAATAATCCAGAGAAGATAATGAACACCAGGATAGTGTCCGGCTCTGCAAAATAATTTCCACACTCCAACCTAGAGAGAATAAAACACATATACCGATCCAATCTGCTGACGTATTATGCGGCATGACATCACACCGCAGCCAAGCCTTCGTTTTAATTGTTTTTACTATTCCACCTCAGCACGTTTAGCGAAGCGGCTTCCTTGGCACGTCCTGTCGAAGCAGAGATCGTGTTCCCCTCTTTCCGGGATCCTCATCAATACGTGCGTGGGTAACCCAACCGTTCCCGTCGCCACGCCTCCTCTATCGAAGGGGAATCTCAAACGGTCACGGAGACGGCCCTTGGTATTATTTCCCCTTTATAAGAGGACCGAGGCCTGTCCTTGTCTCTTAACCTCGCATCGAATCTTTCTTCTGCTCCCAATTCCAACACCGAGAGCTTGGACTCGGCGCTTGGATCCACAGCAATGTCCGCTCCGACCTCCGGGGCGGTGGGTGCCTTCCTCCGTCACGGAGGAGGACATATTGAAGTTGCGTGAGGCCAAGCACAGCCCACGGTTCTCGACAGGTTGCCTGCCCCTGGCAGGCCGTGCCAACTCCCGAGCCCGCGAATGTGTCATTTTCAGATCCCACCTCCTTCGGGATTAGGCTTCCACGGATCCTTTCGTGAGGGGGCTTGTTTTTCTCGGGCTGGACTTCCACGACTTGGCTCGAGTCCATCCTCCATATCTCCGCATTCATTATTGTTCTGCGAAGCCTTCCTCCGTGTCATCCCCACTTCGCCTGTGGCTGAAAACATTCAAGGTGGAGCCGAAGATGATCGGGCGTCGGCGAAGTGTGGCGGGCGACCATAAGCAAGATGGTTGATGCCCGTGGCTCAAGGTTCCTTCCAAGAGGAACAGGATTGTGGCAGCAGGGTGGTTCTACATCACCGCTCCACGGGCAGCAAGCAAAAGCCGCCGCCTCCTTCCGCCGGGACCTCCACGGCAATCGACGTCGTGGGTCAACCAAGGGCTCAACTGGGGCCGTCCAAGGGCGTGCCCGCACTTGCAGGCCGGATTCGGGACCTCCAAACAAGGGAGATTGATCTGGTCAAGGTGATGCAGTTATGCCGACTAGGCACCTCCTACCTCGCAAACGTCGTCCTCTCCGTTTATGGGAGTTCAATCCGGAGGGACCTCGTATCCTCCAAAGATTTCATGGGGCGACACCCCGGAGATGTCTGAGCTATTCTTCGACCGCAAGTGGCGTGTCCGGATTTGGCCGAGATGCGGGACTAAGCGCGATCGTCCGGATACTCGAGTAAATAGCTCGAGCCGGACATCCTGCTTGTATGCCTTTCAAAAGATCATCTCCTAACCCTTTTTATTCTTTACAGGAATGGGTGGCGCGATCAAGGCTGATAAGGTGTCCGGCCCCCCTCCCAGAGACCGCACTGGAGCCCGTGCTGGTCAGAATGTTGGAGGCCGCACCCACAGAAGGGGGCGATGGGGGAGATAAAGGAGCTGATACTTCGTCCAAAGAGGCGACTGAAGAGGAGAGGACCAAGGATCCCTCCCTTCAGAGGGAAAAGAGGACCGCCCCCGAAGATCCGGAGGTCAAAGCCCCCAAGCGTGGGAAGAAATCCTCACCGGGGGGTCCGGCGTCCGGAGAGAATCCGGACGCGCAATCATCGCCCAAGGACCAGCCCTCCAACGAGGCGTGAGTATGAAAGAGGAAGTTTAATAGGAAAGTACCTTCGTTTTATGCTTCTGTAGGTAACCGAAATATTTATATCGCAGTTCGGATCTGCAGCCGTCTCAGATGAGTTCGTCCTCGGGGGATCTTCTTCCGGAGATGATGGAGAGCGATACGCCTCCGTCCGACGCGCCGCCAGATGAGGCAGGCGAGCCCGAAGTGTCGTCACGGAGGGCGTCCCCGAGTCCGGAGGGGTCGAAGAGTTCAACGCCCACCAGAGCCCGGTCGGGAGAACTGAAGAGTTTGCTTGAGAGGGCGTCCATTTCAGAAGATCACCGCGCGTTAATGCGTACGGTGGTTGGAAGGATTTCGTCCGCCGAAAGCGGATTGCGCGATGCTGCCATGAGCTTGCTGGCGGGATTTGAGGTATGCGAAAATAGCGTACCCCTTTGCTTTTTAACAGTTGAGCATATAAAAGATGCGCCCTGTATAGATAGTAGCCCCTGAGACTCGGTAGGTTGTCGAAGACGACAGCGTGCCGAGGATCGAAAATCTGAATATCTCAGGTAATAAATATCACCATTACGATCATGTGGGCGGATAGTCCGGGGCCAGCGGAGATCGGTTCTGCCGAACCGAAGTCGGCAATGGACATGGCGATCTTGACACAAACTTGTCAATCAGCGACTTGACGAGTCGCAAGGTAAATAAATTCTCCATAGCTGTTTTATCGAGTGGGTTAAAGCCCTCCTCGATAAGTTATGTCTTTGTGTATCTGAGCAGTCTTTCTGCTGCTGTGGAGAGACTTGAGCGAGCTTGCACAAGCTAAGGAACAAGCCGAAGGAGTGATGCGGCTGCCGCGAGGGCGGCCGAGGAGTTGAAGGCGAAAAGGCTGCGCCTTGCCTAAGCGAGGCGGAGGTGGCCGGATTGGCCAAGAAATTAAAGGATGCTACCGACCGTGGCGAGGCTCTTGAAAAGGGCGCCTATTGGGCGGGAAGACTGAAGAAGGCCACCGCCGAGACCAAGGATGCCCGCTCTGCAATGCGGGCTATGAAGGAGGAGCTGCGCCAAGCCGGAGAAATCACGGCTGGCAGGCCGTTTCTTATGCGTCGCCGGTTTATGGATGCCAAGTATGCCCAATTTGAAAAGCAGTGGAGTTCGGAGGATCCTTACATGGACTTGGCTGCGAGTGCGGTGGACGCCGTTAAGCACTTCGAGCCGGGGATCACGAGGTGGAAGAGCTATATTGGACTCAATTCCACGATCTGGATCGCCCTCTTCATTGTCGGACAGGTTGGCGAATGGGCGAACTGAATAGATTGTCCGGCTGGCTATGGTGACATCGTGGCCCATGTGTGGCCGAGAGGTCCAAGGCGACGAGCTATTTTGGCCTCATCGCAGCAGTTCCTTGGGCGGTGCCGCATATCAAGGAGATGAAGCGGTCGGCCTGCATCGAGGGCGCGCGATGGCTCGCCCGTGTAAAGGCGCAGATGTCCGGAGATGGATGCCACCGCTATTGCTGCCCGAGGTTCGGATGGGAACCGCTTCTGCCAACATTATTTCGGGAAGTTATGCGCGGCGCAGTGTAATAGAGTCGCGATGCTCGAAGAATGTAACGTTCAATTGAGCGCATTAACTTGTTTATGAATGATTATAGTATGAATGCTTTTTATACTTGTGCTTCCAAGTAATAGTACTTCTCCTTGCGGCCGTTTTAAGTATACTTGTGTATAACTTGAAAGATGCAGTCTTCGGCTTCAGCCCCCATGCACAAGGTGCTGGGGTGTTCGCAAAATAGCGCTTTTTCACACTTTAATCCGACGTCTTGGTCCTTTTATAAGGAGGTGGTAGCGTAGCGAACGAGGCAATCCGGACTATAATGCTTTATCTCTTTCACTTAGCCAATGGAGCTCGAGGGTGGGGCTACGACATAGCCCCGAATGGCACCGCACATCTCCGGATTCGGTGCGTATGTGCTGACCGAAGCGCCCTTCGTCAAAGCGAAATTCTAAACATTCCGTAGTCAATCAAGTGGTGACGGACTCTCGCTATATCATGACATCGGTTTTCGCTTTCTCTCTTGAGGTGCTCACCCAAATTAACCGGGCACAATCGCAGAGTTCTCCGGTGCCGCGTTAGCGGGTGATACGGAACGTAAGGCAGCAAAACACGGGCCGGCAAACCCAACATTTGACCAAAGACATGATTCGGAGATGATGCATATAGTGCCCAACTTGAGACGCCGAACACTCCACGAGGTGTTCGGACTTTATGATAACGGCAGAATTATACCCTAAGCCCCTTGTGTCCGTGCACGGCGTTGTCTTCGACGCGGCCAATGCCAAAGCGTCAGGCTCCGCCTCGGCTATGGAAAGAAGCCGAGGCCGATTTAGCAACAAGAGACAGTAATAAAAAGGTCTACGTAGGGTCTTAATCTGAAAAGAATCCTTGCGACGGGTCCCTCTGCACGCGTCTGCGCCTGTGTCTCCGTTGTGCCGTTATCCTGGGCGGCTACGCACGATGCTCATCTGTAGAAAAGAGAGGAACATTTCAAAAACAGTTCGTGCGAAAATAATGCAAAAGAATAAGCGTAAATAATTAAGGGTAGGTTTATATGAAACCGATATTAATTGTGCGCGCAGCCCCTTGTGAAAGGGTATGCGGCTAGGGAGCCCTAACTCGCTTGAGTCCGGATTCGTCTATCCGAGTCCGGGGGCTTTAAGTGACCCTCGCACTGAAATAGTGCCGTGTGGACCGGGCATCTTAAGTGTAAGAGATGCGTAATGCGGTATGGCATTGAAGCGGACAAAAGCCTTTCGTCCTAATAGTGCTTGATGTTCACTTTTAAATGGGACGATATGGAAAATTAACTTTTCTCGTCGGAAATTGTTCGGTGATCCGAACACGACTTCGAGTAATATCGAGCCTGTGCACCTTGCGTAAGGGCCGGGCGTAACTCCTTTGAAGGAAGTGCGGCTGTGTCGAATTTTGGTAGGGTCTATCCCCATCCGACGGATTGTATTTGAATATAGCAGGTTTAAGTCACTGCCTCCATCCATTAGGACGTTTGTGAATTGTAGTCCGTCTATTATCGAATTCAATATCAGGGGAGTCTGTCCCGCGGTTCGAACACTTTTGGAATAATCCCGGTGGTCGAAAGTGATTGGTTTTGATATCCAATCTCTATGGTTTGCGGGGCCGGACCGTGTGAAGCTCTTTTTAGAAAGTGCCGCACTGTTTCTCCGTATCCTCACATGAAGTGAGTTTACTGCTTTGACCCCTTGTGGGAAAGTCTTTTGTTTTCCGGTGCCTCGCTGGCGGGGTTTATCTTCTTAAGCGCTGACGCGTCGAGCCCTTTGCGTTCGGCGTTTAATCGGCGGACTGTTTGAAAACCCAACAATCCTGTGGGTGTGATTTGCGAGCCTTAAAAGTCTGTGGATTTGACAGATCCGACCGAGATTTTGTGCGAGTTAGACAGTTCGTCATGGTCGTCCTTGATGGGTTGAGCTTTATTATTCGCCGTGATCTTTTAAATCCGGCGTTGACCGCCGTGCTCTTTGGGCTTTTCTCTTTATTCGGCGCTGATCTTTTCTGCGCCGTGATTTTCCGTTCCATCTCTTATCTCGGATGTACTTGGGTCGCTGGTGCTGCTTCTTGCCAACCAGCTATCCTCTCTAGCATAAGCGGGTCATGAGGCTTGTTAATGCGGTCATTGTCCTCGCTTTTTCTTGACCGAGGTGTCGGCAAGCCATTCATCTCGGACATTGTGCTTGAAAGCTGCTAAGGCTTGGCGTCCGGACGATCGACTATTTGGTTCTTTTGGTGAGGAACCTGTTCTAGAATTTCATGGCGACTCTCCGGCTGTTGAGTTATGTGACTTAAGTCGCTCAGATCCGGAGGCGGACATAAGTCCCTTGAAAGTTTGCTCTAAACGCTTCCTCGAGCTCTTCCCAACTTCCAACATGTTTTACGGGAGGCTTTTGAGCCAATGACGAGCTGGCCCTTGAGTTTGAGGGTAGATATTTTATGGCGTGGAGATCGTCTCCTCCGCCATATGTATATGTAATATATAGTCTTCTATCCGCACTCGAGTCTGTTGTTCCATCGTAGGCTTCTATGTTTATGGGTTTAAACCTGCTGGGAATTCATGTTCCAAAGACTTCGTCTGTGAAGCATAGTGGGTGTGCGGCACCCTGCATTATATCGTGCATTGTCGTCGGACACTTGACGTGTTCCTTTGCTTATTGGGGCTTTCCTTTTGGGTCCATAGATGGACCTGGCAGGGCCATTGGACGGTGGGGGCTTTACGGCCTCTTCGTCAAATTCTGGGAGCAGCTTGCGCTTTGGGTAGCTCTTCGGTTGGTGGCTGTTGCCTTGTTTGTCTGCGGTTTTGAGCACTTTGCTCCATCTTATCCGGAGCGCGTCTTCCGCTGTGTTGAGCTTCCGCTTTTCCTCCTTCAGGCTTCTTGCTGTAGCGATGAGCCTGCGTTTGCGAAGATTTTGTTCGACGGGCTCTTGAGTTAAATCGTCATCGAGCTTGATTCGTCCTCGGAGGGAGGTACATAGTTGTGATCCTCAACCTTTTCTTCGCCCCTTTCGTGAGGGCGTGCTTCTTTATCATCCTTCGCTGATTCTGGTTGGAGGGTTTGTCTTGGCACTCTCCGGTGTTATTATCTCCGTGCGGATTCTCCATTCTTCTTTGTGGCGGGATTTAGAGCGGCGCCGTCGGCGCTTGGGTTGCTTCTTTAAAGAATCTTCCTCCGCTGCTTTCTCGCCATCCCTTCTTTTGGGGTATCCACTGTAAACGCGTCGTTATGACGAGGCGGACTTCCAAAGGTCCGTGGGCGCTGGTCTTGATCGTCTCCGCATCATCGTCCATAGCGTCGATGTCATCGAGTCGTAGTCTAGCATGTCGGTTAGGTCCTCGGCGGTGGCTACAAAGTGGGTGGTGGGTGGGCTCGAATTTCTTCGTCGTCCGAACTCCAACCGCCCCGCCATAGTCCGGCCAGATTCTCTGATAGCGAGAGATGCTTCAGAGAATTCAAGATATCGCCAAAAGGCGAGTGTTGAAAGATGTCCGCGGCGGTGAATTCCATAACCGGCGCCCAATCTGGTTTAATTAGCAGGGGCGCGGGAGGCTCGGAGTCCGGCAAGGAGTCCGGTGCCTCGGGACCACGAATTTCGCGGGGGACAAGATTGGTATTTGGCTCCATCGCCGTAGATGTTGAAGCCCCCGAGGCGGCGTCTATCCACCGACCCTCGTCATGGGCGGTCGGCTCCGGACAAGTAGCCGGGGCGGATTCAAGTGCGGCCACCAAAGCACTGTGCGGCGGCAGAGCTAGATCATGCCCATCGTCACAGTCTTGCGCGCTTGCTTTGTGGCTCGAGTCCGCCAAGATCAAGTCTCCGCGGTCATCGGCCGTGAAGTTTAAACTTCAAATCGACTGATGGCGAGGGCGTAGCTTCGATCTGCTCCAGATGGCCAAGAGAGTTGGCCCGCATGCAAAGCCGCCGAATATGAAGATCTGTCCGGGAGGAAAGTCTGCCGCCTGACAGCGTCAAGATTGAAGATGCCATCGAGCCTATTGGTGACGACACAGAGGAACTCTCAATGAAAGCACCAATGTCGGTGTCAAAACCGGCGGATCTCGGGTAGGGGGTCCCGAACTGTGCTTCTAGGCGGATGGTAATAGGAGACGAGGGACACAATGTTTTTACCTGTGTTCAGGCCCTCTCGATGGAGGTAATACCCTCGTCCCGCTTGATTAATATTGATGATATGGGTAGTACAAGAGTAGATCTACCACGAGATCAATGAGGCTAAACCCTAGAAGCTAGCCTATGGTATGATTGTTGAGATGTAATGTTGTGTCCTACGGACTACGGCCCTCCGGTTTATATAGACACCGGAGGGGCTAGGGTTACACAGAGTCGGTTACAATGGTAGGAGATCTACATATCCGTATTGCCAAGCTTGCCTTCCACGCCAAGTAAAGTACCTTCTGGACACGAGCCGGAGTCTTCAATCTTCGTAGTCTGGGAGTCCGGCGGATATCGATAGTCCGGCTATCCGGACACCCCCTAGTCCAGGACTCCCTCAACCATCCTCACCGAAGAAACCCACGAGACCCCCGGCAAGATCCTTGCCGGGGAAGCCAACGCGCCACGGCAAGACCCTTGCCGGGCCACCCGGCAAAACCCTTGCCGGGCCACCCGACAAGGCCCTCGCCAAGCGCACCGGCAGGGCCACTGCCAGGCCCGCGCCAACCAAGTCTTCACCGACGTTCGCATGCGGCTGCCGACCCAACCAGCTGGGAAGGCACCTGTGTGGTAGCATGCAATCCTTCGTGGAGGCTCCACCACTGCGCCACCTTAGCTGCCTGCCTGCCTACATGGCACCGCATGCATCGCTGGCCAGGGCGCGTGTCGAAGCAAGGAGGAGCAGCGACGAACAGGACGGGCCTCGCCCCCGTCCCCAATAAAGTGAAGGGACACCTAAGCCTCGCATTTAATGCGTCTTGTCCTATAATACTAGCGATAAACTCACAATGCTGTTGCACTTTCCACATCTTGTGTGCCACTGCGGCAGCCCCTTTCGCCTATAAAAGGAGGCCCATGGCACACAGAAAAAGGATTCGGCTCCTTCGAACCCCACAACACATGGAGCTAGTTCAAGAGCTCAAGAACACTAAATACATCCACCAAAGCAGGTCGTAGGGTTTTACGCATCTTTGCGGCCCGAACCTGGGTAAATCCTTTTGCGTCGTCTGTTAGTCCCGCTCTCCTCATGATCCCTGTGCCCCGCAACCGTAGAAGGGATTCCAGTGATCCCATAGGTGTCGTTTCCCACCAACATTGTGCCGCTCACTCTCTTTTGGGTGGGTCACTCTTTAACTCTTTTCTCCATGATGGGTGGCTTGCTTGTCGGTGATCACTTGACTTGGAGACATAGGTCGTAGCACGTACTCCTTTCCTTTGAAGCTATAGTGATTGGTACGCCCGTTGTGGATGACGCCATGGTCAAATTGCCATGGTCGACCAAGAAGGAGGTGGCAAACCGGACATCGGGACGATATCACACTCCAAAGTGTCTTCATATGCTCCAATTTTGAAGGAAACTTTGACCGTATGCTCAACTTGGATAGTGCCGGAATCGCTTAGCCATTGAACCTTGTAGGGGTGCGGGTGCTTCATCTTGACCAATTGGAGCTTGGAGCTTAGTTCTTCACTTGCCAAGTTGTGACAACTACCCCCATCGATGATGACCTTGACGGACCTTCCATTGATGCCGACCTTGGTGTGGAAGATGTGGCATCTTTGGTCTTCGTCTTTGAAAGTACATGTAGTCCCCATGTGTGGTTTTGGTAATTAAATGGCAATCCTAATGGACTAATGTTTGCATTGAGTTGTACATTTGAAGGAAAGTTCCATTTCCAATGCATGAAGAATATTGGATGAACTGAAGGATGTTTGTTCCATGGTGATGCAAGAAGGAGATAGAATGGATTCAAAATGAATGCCATATACATATTGTTGTGCATGCATCAAGGCTTATGGGTTGAACCATGATGGATCAAGATCTTGAGAGAATGATTAAAGAGAAGAATTCTATATATGCTTGATGATAGGATCATTATGAGCTCATTTGTTGAGTCGGGGATTATTATGTCTTGAAGCAAGTAATTCAAGTGAAGAATTCATTGTGCCTCTCAAGATACTATGTTGGAGCACGAGAACGGGCAAATGATGTCCAATATGATATTCAAGGAGAAACTTGATATGGTCATGTTGAATTGAGATATTGGTTATTATGTCTTGAAGAAATGAAGCATAGTGAACATATCAATAGGGCCTTCAAGACATCAATATTAATCATGGAGCAAAGATAAATGTTGGCCAAGATGAAGATCAAAGATTGACCTCTAAGATGGAAAACACACAAGCGCATATCATGTGCCACATGAGATCTTGTGGTATGGTAAGAATTTATCAATTGCGCTTTGTGTACTAACCCATACTATGTGTTGTCTATGTTATGTCGATTAGGTAATTCTCATGAGCTTGGTGCTTATAAGAAAGCTTGGTGCTCATCAAAGTATGTCATCAAATAATTAATGTTGATGGACAAGTAAAGATGAATGCAAAGCAAAGCTTCCCACATTGTGTATGGGGGAGCTACTTGAAGACTTCTCGAATGTATTGCCTTCAACTTGAGCCATGAAGAAACATCAATATAAAGCTCAAGTGAAAGGCTCTAGTCAAAGTTATTAGTTCCTTTGGCTTTAGATGTGAGGATCGATGACCATCGAAAAGGATATATGCTCAGGAATGAGTTTTCGGAAGCTATCTAGTATAGTTCTTTTATGATTCTTGAGTTATAGGGATCCCGCACTATTAAGAGGGGATCAAAGGGGTTAGTGATGGATTTGCTCAAGTCAACATCATCTATTTATGTTCTTCTCACATCATATTCCAACATAGGCATATTTCGCTCCTATCCAATACAAATACAATATGCCTACATATCTCAAAAGAAAATCCAAAGCCAACTAGGTTCCCCAAAGTATATGTATAACCATTGCATGCTTTGCACCCTCCATTTTGGCTTATATTGGGTGGTTCTATATGTGAGGACCTGGAGTTTTTCCATAGCTTCAAAACGAGCCCAAGATCATCAAAATCGGAGTCCGGATGTAAAAGTTATGCATGTTTCAGTTTTGGGGTTCCTGCTGTTTTTTTGATGGCCGGACATCCGGGACTTGGCCGGATGTCCGGGCTTCCGGGTCGCCCCGGATGTCCGGGATCCTCCCGGAAATCCGGCCCGCAAATTCCAGAACCTGTTTTCAAATGTTGGTTGTGCCTGGCGGATGTCCGGCCCTTGCCCAGATGTCCGGCCCGGTGCTGTCACTTACTCACAAACGGCTAGTTTTCTAGGCCTTCTATATATACCCCTCTACTAATCCGGTAGAGGGTTGACCACTTCATCCCAAATCGCCCCAAGAACACAAGTGGCTCCCTCTCACTTCTCCTACACCAAATCCTAGATCCCGGAGAGATTTGTGAGAGTTCTTGAGAGTTTTTCCAATCAAGTGATAGATCCACTCCCTCTCCTTCTCTTGACCAAAGGAATTCGTGATTTGAGCAAGTCTTGAGCATTTCCCCCTTGATCTTGTTACTCTTGGAGGTTGGAGACTCCTAGGCGGTAGGAGTGCTCCGGTGAGGAACCAACTTGTGATTTGTCCCCCGGAAAGTTTGTAAAGGTTTGGAGGCCGCCTCAAGGTCTACCACTAGTGGTTGAGAATCGCCTTCGTGGTGATATCTCAAGGATAATAGGGTGAGCCTTCGTGGCGTTGGTGTGCCTTCGTGGTAACATCCACCTCTCTAACGGTGACTAGCTTCCCTCCAAGGAAGTGAACATCGGGATACATCCTCGTCTTCGTGACTTTGGTTATCCCTAACCCTAACTCCTTACTTGTGGTTTACCTTGGTCACTTGACCGCGCATTCACTATTCTTGTTGTCCTCATAATATTGTGTTGGTTACCATATCGTAGAGATTATTTAGGCCAACACTTTATAGTCCGTAATTCATACTTCCTACTATTGTTCTATCTTGTGTTTAGTGTGAATTGCTAGCTTGTAACATATCTTGTGTAAGCTTGTAGTGCTTACTTGAGTTTGCTTGTATCATTCAATTCCATATATTGTGATACAATTTGTGTAAGCTTGTATTGCCTACTTGTGGGTGTGTGTATTATTCATTTCCATATCTCGTGATATACATTGAGTAAGTTTGTGTAACTTACTTGTGCTTACTCATATCCTCGTTGTTCTCATCTTGTTTATGCTAAGTTGTTGGTGCACTTAGTGAGCCTAGTATATTTAGGATTTGTGCTTGAAAAGTATCCGCTTAGTTTATTTCTGCATTAGGATATAGCCAAATCCGTAAAAGATTTTAAAACGCCTATTCACCCCCCCCCTCTAGGCGACATCGTTGTCCTTTCATTCTTGTTGATGTTGAAGAGTTAAGACTTTGGAGACAAGGAGACGGGGCTCGAATCCTCATCACAAAATACTTGATCATCTTCATCTTCGTTCACGCGCCGGTGCATGGCCACTTGCTCAAGGGCTTCCATTTCCTCTTCACTCATGGAGTCATATGTTCCGTCATCGTTGAGGATCATGGTGCGTTTGTTGGTACACTCAAAGGACTCGTGGCCTCGGCCACCGCAAGTGAAACACTTGATGGAACTTGTCTTCACGGTCTCATCGGTTGGAATATATGATGAAGCTCGCGGCTTGAAGTTGCTTGTAGTAGGAGGACGACTTGAGGTTGTCAAAGTTTTCTTGTAACTCGACTTGTCGCCATTGCTTGTAGAAGGTTTGGTTGAGGTAGAAGTTGTTGGAGTCATTGAAGCTTGGGTGTTGGAGAAGCTGTAGCTCTTGGGCGAGTACTTGGCGTACTTGAAGTCATCTTGCACTTGGTGTTCTGCTTTGGTAGCTTGATGCACGAGCTCAATGAGGTTGGAGTAGGGTTGGAAGTCGGCAATCTTCTTGATGGGATGATTGAGGCCATTCAAGAAACGGGCCATAGTTTGCTCATCATCTTCCGTGACATTGGCTCTTATCATGGCAATCTCCATTTCCTTGTAGTATTCTTCAACGCTCTTTGTTCCTTGCTTGAGGGGTTGGAGTTTCTTGAGAAGATCACGGTTGTAGTAGGTTGGCACAAAGCACACTCGCATGACATCTTTCATTTCCTGCCATGTGGTGATTGGTGGTTCACCTCTTGCTTCTCGGTGCTCAAGGACTTGTTCCCACCATATGAGCACATAGTCTTGGAACTCAAGGGATGCCATAGCGATCTTCTTCTCTTCCTCATAGTTGTGCAAACGAAAGATCTTGTCGACCTTCAATGCCCATGATAGATACTCTTCGGGACCATTGCTTCCATGGAACTTGGGCATGGTGAACTTGAGCTTGCCATGGTGTTGCTCTTCATTGTGTTGGGGTCGAGGGTGATGATGACGCCCTTGACGTGGAGGATTATCAACTTCATGTTGCTCTTGGCATGGAGGATTTCCATAGTCATCTTGCTCTTGATGAACTTGAGGCTGTGGAGGAGCTTGAAGAACTTGACGATGCACTCTTGCTTGGTAGTTCTGCTCTTGGATTTTTTGCGAAGTGCTTCCTCTTGATTGCGCCTATCTCAGTTGCGGTTGGCAATGGCTCGACTTGATTCTTGAAGTGCATGTTGCGCCTCAAGAGCTTGTGCTTCACGTTGTTGTTGTTGAAGATGTTAAACTTCGGTGTCTTGTTCGTCTTGATGTTTTCGCGCTCACTCTTCCTCTTGGAGATGTTGACGATGCCTTTCCTATGCTTGTGCAAGAGGGACTTGGTTTTGTCGATGACGATGTGCTTGCTCGTCGAATTGCTCTTATGGATGATTGCCGTGTAGAGGATTGCAAGATGCTTGGCGGTCTTGACGCGCGGCTCGACGTAGAGTGTTTGATGTCAGTGTACTTGAGCCGGAGAAAGTGTCGTCAGAGGGCCGACTCGAGAGGCTCCGTCTTGAGTAGGACAAAGTGGTAGAATGGAGGTTCACCAACAAGGCAAGAATCTCATCCATCTTGCATCATTCTCTTGTTTGTGAGCATCGAGCTTGTTGTCGAAATAGTCTCTTGTTCGTTGCTCAGAGAGTCGCAAGTCGGTGGCGAGGTTGTCGATGTGGTCGCTCATTGCTTGTTATTCTTGATGCAAAGCTCGTTGTGCACCGAAGAGGTGGGTCTTGGTGACATAGGGTGACATGTCGTCGTCTTGCTCTATGAAGAGTGGGTTGGTAGAAGAACTTGGCCTATCCATCATTCCAAGCAAATATGTGAGTGGGAGAAAGAGAAGAACTTATACCAAACGTACCTTGACCGATGTTGAAGATGGATCAATGATCACTCAAATGTGGAACAAGGAAATAACACAATTGGTACCAATTCTTGTCGATTTCTCACACCTACACAAGTAAAAGCTTATGGTGGAGCTCGGTTAGGATGGTGGCACAAAATTTGATGCAATTGTTAGTGAGCCTCAATAATGTTGGAAAAGATTCACAAATTTGCAAATGCAACAAGTAGACCAATAGGAAGATATGGTACACGGAAACACACACACAAATAGATAAGTGGGGTCGTGCAACCAAGGAATGAGCCAAAATGTGGAATCCAAGAAAATGCTCTTGTTGCACAACACTAGGGAGACGCTAGCACGATTGCACAATAGGCGGATACGGAACTTGTGCACAACCTACTAAGCAAAAATGCAACAACTTCTATGCCAATTATGCTATATGTATGGTATTCTGGTGATATGATCCAAGATGATCGAGTATGACAATCTTAATGTAATATGATGCTATGGTTCTTGCTTATAAGCTCTTTGCTTATCTTTTACTCTTTGCTTAAAAGCTTGTTTGGCTCTTTCACTTTTGAGCTCTTTTCTCATGCAAAACTTCACGAACCAATATAGCAATTGTGTATGCGATGACAACTTTGTGACACAAAAGATGATACCAAGATATGCACCACGATGATATGGTTTGTATGCTATGGGAGGTATGATCACTAATGTGCACAAGTCACGTTGCCGGCAATACTCAAAGGCTAGTCCTGGTGGGTAAGCAACGCAAAAGTAAAGGGTATGTGGTCATCAATGCAATGGCATGTAAATGACAAAGATGTCGTCGAGGTTACCGTCGCGGTAGTCGTTTGTAAGCACGGGTGGTTGTTGGCTATGACGAGTCCTTGGCGAAGATGAGCGGTGGTGATGTTGATGTCGAACCGTACCTATATAGCCGAAACACAATAGGACACGGGAACCACAACTCAAAATCTCAAAGACCAAAACGGATCAAAATTGTCGAAGGTGGTAGCGTTTAAGCGATGGTGGTTCTTGCGGAAAGCTGTGGTGGTATCGTAGTGCGAAAGTGGTGGTGGAAGGTGGTGGAGGCCGAACTGAAATTTTTCAGTTTCGTCAGGGATCAGCGATCGTCCGGTCGTCAGACGTCCGGTGGGTAGCGGTCGTCTGGTGCCTGGTGATTTCGGGCACTGGATGAACAACTCGGGTTCGTGGTGGAGGAGGCGAAATTGGTCAAATCCGAGCGATTTTATGGATGGAAAAGGTGGAGATGATGGGGGAAAGCTAGATCCACTCGTGGCAAAGCAAATCCATGGATCAAATCCAACAAAACTTTATCACACCAACAAATCACAAAAAAATGGGGCTATTTTTGGTGGGGATTTTCAAAATTGGGGAAGAACACAACAAAATCAAGCTAGAAAACAAGGGGTAGGGGCTCCAAATACGTGATCAACGTGGCTGATGATACCAAGATGATGTAGGGTAGAACCCTAGATGGCCGATCTTTCACGATTGGAGAGGATCCTACGAAGAACACGAGGGAAAACGAGGGGAAACACAAAATAAATCACTCAACCAAGAAGATCCGGTTACACATATGCTAGATCCTCAAAACACAAAGAGTGATACACGATTAAAAGTCAACAAGGGACGATACAAAGGGTTTTCTCTGTGAGGAGGTCTTGAAGGTTCTTCCCGTGTTGGGGTCTTGAATGTGTTTGGGGGATCTTCTCCGAAGAGGTCGTGAGCTCCGAGGAGAAGTAACCAGGTGGATGAGCAAAGCTCTATCTCAAGTATGAGCTATCACAATGCTAACCCTAACTAGGAGGAGGAGGAGTTCTATTTATAGTCTAAGTGCAAAAGGGGGCGAAATGAAGGGGTACATGGGCTTCGGGCCCGAAGCTGCGCAACCACAGGCAGCGGAAGTCCGGTCTCTACCTGTCGTCCGGTCGGCCGCGGAGGTCTGGACGTCAGGTAGGGCTCGGACTTCCGCTAATTTTGTTCTGTGATCATTGTGGCGGACGTATGAGGTGGCCGGTCGTCCGGTCACCCGTCGTCCGGTTGGGTCGGTCGTCCGCTCGCTGTAGCATTCGTCGGCTGTAGCACTCGTCGGTTGGGTCGGTCGTTCGCTCGCTGTAGCACTCGTCGGAGGTCCGGTCCTGGTCGGATGTCCGCTGGCTGGAACGCGAGGCGTCGGACGTCCGGTCCTGGGCGGACGTCCGCTTGCTTTCGGTAGCTCTTCTTCTTGTCCTTCATACTCGGTGTCCTCGCCGTCTTGGCCATTAGATGTAGTTGTTCCTTGGCCTTCTTCTAACTACCTGATCACACATAGTGTTTCCGCTTGAGGTAGTAGGTATGTCTCATGTGTAGGAAGGGGTAGTACGGAGAGGAGCGCGTTCACCTTATCTTCGATAGCCTTTGCTCGAGCTCTTGTCATTGGTCCAAGTGGTGTCGTGGGAGATGTAGATACGTCCATGGGGATGACCGTGGGATGCTCCGCATCATACTGTCTCGCATAAAGTGAGACATAGTCGTGCTCTGGGTTCGTCCCTGGGCGCTCCTATACCTTGCTTCTATCGAGACCGACGGAAGACTCGCTTGAAGGAGGTGCGAGGTGCGCCGGACCAGGCGCGCGGGAGGTCATAACTTTGTTCACATTATTTGTTTTATTTTTTGCCTATTATTGATTTTGTTCATAATCAAAATATTCTAAACAAATACTCCCTCATAAAGTAGTGATTTAAACGCTCTTATATTTCTTTACGGAGGGAGGGAGTATGTTACAAGAAAAAATATTTGAAAGAAATGTTATCCAAGCATTTGAAAAATGTTAAATGCCTATATAGAAAATGTTTCTCATGTATACAAAAATTACAAATGTGTATGAAAGAAATTGATTATGTGTTTAAAAATGTTAATCAAGATTTTGAGAAAAAAAATTAATCTTGTATTTGAAAGTTTATAATCAAGCATTTGAAAAAAATTAAATTTGTATAGAAAATGACCTTGTACTAAAAAATGTGAACCATTTACTAAAAACTGTTAATCATGTATTCGAATTTTTTTGCCAAGCATTTGAAAATGTTAAATGTATATATAAAAATGTTTACCATTTATTCAAAACATGTTAATCTTGTATTTGAAAAATGTTTTTTTAACATCAATACAGACGCAAGTGCTCATATATTTGAAAAATGTTAATGAAGCATTTGAAAATGTAAAACATGTATAGAAAAAATGTTGACAATGTATTAAACAAATGTTAGTCTTGTATTTGAAAACATTAATCAGGCATTTAAAAATGTTAAATGTGTATGGAAAACTGTTCATAATGCATTCGAAAAAAGTTGATCGCATAAATACAAAAATGTTATTCAAGCATTTAAAAAAAATGCGTATGAAAAAATGCTGACCATGTATTCAGCAACGATTAACTTTGTATTAAAAAATGTTAAATGTTTATCTAAAAGTGTGTTAGATATATATCAAAAATGTACCATATGTGTAATAATAATAGACAAAAAAATATATAAGTTTTCAACAAGGTTATTCATGTATTTTTAAAAAAATATTTATAATTATTCAAAGAATATTGAATGTGTACTGATAAAAGTTATCATGTGTTTATGGCAAGGCAAGTAACCCATGATAATCAACAAAAAATGAACGAAAGGCAAGTAAAAGAAAAGAAAACGAAGAATGAAACAACGGTAACCAAACTATAAAGCAGAACGAAAGGAAACCCAAAGAAAAAGGTGAAACAAAAAAGAAAAATAAATTTAGGTGAAGCAAAAAGCCCAAAAGAAAGTAGGTGAATAAAAAAATTATAGAAATAAATAGACAAAAACACGATGAAAGGCAATAAAACCAGGAAAAAAAACAATTGAAGAAGTAGAGAAAACCAAATGGCAAAGAAAAACACGGATAGAATAAAAACAGCGAACTAATCGAAAGGAGCGACGGAACAAACGGGCCAACCATTTAATGAAGCGAGAAGGTGAAAACAATCAGCTTTCCATGATATATCTTGTGAAATCACTAATTAAGGGTCAGTTCTTTTGGTCAATTCTTCCATAATTGATCCTCTCCTAGCTTCTCTCAGAATTGTCACTCCATCTTTTTTACAATTCCTAACTAACTAGACCTTAACTAGTTAGGAATTGTAAAAAAAGATGGACTAGCAATTCTGGAAGAAGCTTGGGAGAGGGTCAATTCTGGAAGAATTACCAAAAAAAACTGGCCCTAAGATGCACTCTTTGCAAATATCACTCCCGCCTCCTCAGATTGCGACAAATAGCGCACTATATGCGCCTCTTGTCGCAACCCATAAGGTTTTTCTTTTTTGGTAGATCCGTTTATTCAAAATATTTTTATCTCTTAAACTGTGCGTCCAAATCTTGAACTGTTTTCATCGTTGGATTCCTCGCGTCGAGGTATTTAAAACTAGATTCCATGTGGATATGTTTGACGAACTATTTTCTTCACACACAAAACCAGATGAAAAAACCAGACAAAAAAACGAACCGGGAGCACACTTTTTTCCTTTCCGAAAGAGGCATGATTGTGCCTCTCGCAGAAGCAAATCTGTGCCTCCACGAGAAGTAAACCCATGCCTCTCGTGAGAAAAAGGCACATTATTTTCCGTTTCTGAGAGGCACGATCATGCCTCTCGCTGAAGCAAATTCGTGCCTCTCGCGGAAGCAAACCCGTACCTCTCGCGAAAAAAAAAGATAACATCTATTTTTTACGTTTTCGAGAGGCGGAGGAAAATCCGTACTTCTTATGAAAGAAAAAAAATGCGTTTTTCTCGTTTTCCAAGAGACATGGCCATGCCTCTCGCAAAAGTAAAAAAAAAAAGTAAACGTTTTTTTTCTCCGAGAGGCACGGCGCGGAAGCACACCTGTGCCTCTCGCGAAAGGGAAAAAACATGTTTTTTCTTTTTTGACAGACACGGCCGTGCCTCTCAAAAAGAAAAAAAAACATATTATATGTTTTTTTTTCTTTTTCGAGAGGCACAGCCATACCTCTTGTAAAAGCAAATCTATACCTCTTGCGAAAGCAAAAATAAAGAAAGAAAATGTATTTTTTTCTCGTTAAAAATTTCAATTTTGTTATCCAAAAGCTAAGAAAGACCGGTCGAAAGCTAAAAAACTGAGAAAAAATTCTAAAAAGCTGAAAACACGTGTAAAAAATAATAAGTAATAAAATTTAAAGTGAGCATCCGGAGCGCGAGCCGCGGCAGCGGCTGATAGCACGCCAAATGACGCGCTCTAAGCCCAGTGCAAATGACCCTTGAGGGGCTCCTTCATTATCAGTTGCTCCTTACATTTCTGTCTGACCGACACAAATCGGCACCTTCACAATGGGCTCAGGCCCAGTATGAGCCCTCGAGTTGGGCTTCTCATGGACTTTGTCTGGTAAATTCTAGACCAACTAGTACTTCGTAGATCAAATGGGCCGTCCACTCTGTTACATCGCGCAGTAGCATTCCGTTCCCTTTCTTGCGGACCAATACGAGACACAGAGGCGATCGAGAGGGGTCAGAGATTCGGGAGTCGGCGGCGACGCAGGAGGAAGCGGTCGGGGAGAGGCCGCCGCCCGCCGGTGAGGGTCTCGGAGAGCGTTACAGATGGTGCCGGCGAAGGGGTGGAGCCGGAGGGTCGGGAGCGCGCGGTCGTTCGTGGGGAACGCGCTGGGCGGCGTCCGCGGGTGGACCAACGTCGCCTCCTGGGCCGTCGCCGGGACCCTCGCCTACTACCTCTGGGTCAGACCCGCGCGCCAGCTCCAGAAGGAGCAGCAGGTCGATTTCCCCTTGCTAATTCTTGTTACCGCACTCTCGTGGATGGATCGGTCTGGACATATCGCTTTCTCGGATGAGATCGCCGCAGGATGCAGTTGCCCACATCTCTACAAGCCCATTTAGTTAATTCGAGGAAATGGTCGAAATGATGCGTGTATGCTGGCATCAAGAGCTTTCGTTTAACTACTAGGAACTGTGCGCTGGCTTGCTTGAAATTGATGCTCCTGTCTTGCTTTTGGTAGAGACCGACTATTTGTCAACTTCATTTTATCTGACAAACTTAAACTATAGGAAACACCATTGAAATTACCGCCGGCTAGCGTCTGTCATGACTTTTTACATGGTTGAGGTATTGTTGCTTGGGGAGTTAAACTTGTGAATCTTAATACGGCCTTCTTCCAACAAGAATAATGTGATGATGTACGAGCATAATTGGTTTGCTACCAACATTTGGCATTGCCAATATTTGACATGCCAACATTTGGCAAAAGCAAAAGTTGCCAACATTTGGCAAAATCAAAAGTTGCCAAATTTGGCAACCTTTTGTGAGATTGGCAACGAAAATTGGCAAGCAACCAATCTCTAGCCAACATTTGGTAGTTGCCAAAAGTTGGCAATGCCAACTTTTGGCATCAAACCAATTATGCTCGTATTTTGATAAACACTTCGTTCTTTTCTTCTTTTTTTTGGAAAGGGGTTAAGATCCCCGGCCTCTGCATCAATCAATGCATACGGCCATTTTTATTTATTATTCAACAAAGGTCTAACTAGAACATACATCAAGAGACGCCACCACGGCGCCCAACGGCGCCACCGTCCCGCGCTCGTCCATCCAGACGCGAAGATTCTGGAAGATCTGTCGTGCGTAGCACCTGCCGACCAGGCATGACACAACGTAACACCTGTCGGCCATGCATGACTTGACATCTTCACCGAAAGCTCCATGCAAGATGAAGCCGCTCCATCTCCTGCCTCTGTCTTCCAGCGCTGCTCCACAAACGATGCTCCCAAGAGAGGAAACCACACCGTAGTACCGCCATCGTCCGATCTGGAAGACCAGATCCTAGGGTTTCCCCCCGGAGCAGCACGAGTGAGTCGACAGTAGTTACACGACGATGCCTTCATCAAGGTAACGACGCAGAACGCCGCCATCGCCTGCCATCAGCTCGGTTTTCACTGGCAACTATGTCTTCCCGACTCGCAGCCGGAGCTAGATGACGGATCTCGAGATCTGACCATCCAGCATTAGGCCGACCACCTCCGGCGGAGGAGATGGCCACCGCCGCCGGCTGCTCTTCATTCATGAAAATATTATTTAGTGCCAAACCAAATAGAGCGTATAAATGGCATGCTCTTATAAAAGTGGACAGCTATGTTCAGCTCTTGCGTCCACCATATTGAAAATGATAATCTGAATTGCCACTTGATGTGTGTTGTCCTGTTTAAACAGCCACTTGTTCTATTCAAAAGCATGATTTAGGAATTTCATCCTCCTGTACGACACCCTTGTTTATCTACAGGTAAAAGAACCGAATGTTCTACTAGTTACTCATGTCTCATCTATCCTGATAAGTAGTTATTACTTACTCCCTCCGTCCGGAAATACTCGTCATCAAAATGAATAAAAGGGGGTGTATCTAGATGTATTTTACTTCTAGATACATCCCTTTTTGTCCGTTTTGATGACAAGTATTTTCGGACGGAGGGAGTATTACTTTTCTTTATCTGAATTTTTCTTTGATAGAGTTGTCTGTTCTCGTTCCATTTCATCCACCTATGTTTTTGCACCAAATTACTTCAAATTGTTGCAGTTATCTTAATATTTCACGCTTCCCCACTCTTACTATTATGTGTAATCTGGTGATTTTTCTTTCCACTCTATTGATAATGGTATATGCTTTTTTTCACAGGAACGAGCTGCTTTAGCTGCTGCCTCGGATCCATATCGTTATGTCGAGAAACGGAAGCCAATTCCTGACCCGCAGGTAAACTTTGTATCTTCACTTTCACTAGACCCCTGAGACCCAGACAACAAGCTATTCCATCAACTGGTTCTGCAAGTTGATTCCTTATCTACTACTGCATGTAATGTCACCAGGACACTGGCCTAACTTACGGGAAGAAGAAGGATCCTCCGAAGTCTGACAACTAGTTCATCTGGGAACATCCTGTACCAAATGCGGCGTCTGTTTGACTGGCAACGTCCCAATATGGGATTTCTGCAAGCCTGATTGCTACCACATGATAAGCATATACCGTCAAAAATGTTGCTTCCTCATGCTAGCAAGCCAGGTCTTGTTGTCGTCGAGTCTCTTCGTTTTGAGTAATTTAGCGTTCATCTTTCGAGTTTCCTGCTTGTTTGGATCGGATACCGTTTTGTTAGACACGAGGAATCATACTAGAAATGTAAATGTGTAAGTGCTAGATGTTCAGAAATCATCCGTGCATTGTGATACCGTCACTGCTACTGCTACTCTGCTAGTGTTTCCAACATGCTAAATAATAAATCCACTGTCTATGATGAAAGTGCAATTGTTTGTCTGTAGCATGATACTGCTCGATTACACAAGTGCCGGAAGAAATCTGTATTTTCTTTTGATGCATCTCGGCGTTAGGTGCTTCAAGTGTGTTTAGAGAGATGGAATGTACACATACCCAGATACACTGTTCTTATGAGCATCTTTCAAAGGCTGAGCTACAATTATTTTGTTGTTGCGTAGCACGATTCCACTACAGTTAGCATATACCACCTCATCAAAATATGCAAGACAGTAACAATTTTCAAGCCCTAGCTACCACCCAGAAACAACAGTAGTAGCAGTGTTTGCCCGGCCAAGTCCTAAGCCAGAGCACTCAATGGTCGTCCCCCAAGCCAACAAATCCAAAGCCTTGTGCACTATTGTTCAGCAGTGGCTAAAGAGCCGTCAACAGAGCCTAATGACTGAAGCCACCTTGCTCCATGATAACATTGTATAGGGAAGGGTGGACGTCGACATGCTTCTCTCCCTAATGGCAGTTGCCACCTCCTTGACGGCCTCATTCATGCTGCGAAAGACGCTGAGCTTCTTGTCCATCATACCTCTCCTCTTCCTCTTCCTATCAATCATAGGAACGTGATCAACAGTCTTCTCAAGACCATCAAGGACGATGGTCTCTGACTCCTGGTGTCTGGATACTCAGGCATAGTTGAACCGAGAGGCTCGTTGGAGCCCATGGTATGTTTGCCGGTAGCCATCCCATATGAGAATATTTGTTGTATCTGCGAGTAATTCTGGATGGGAATGTTGAGGAACTTGTGTCCTTATGGTGGTCCTAAGAAAGAAACATGGTATGGTTAGTTTGTGATTGGCATGTTAGAGAAGGTTAAAAAAGTGGTATATGAGCTAAGAGTAGTGTGGCCTTGGTAGTGCTCTGACTCAAACAAGATTATAGGTGTCCTAATCCCATTGTGCACCACTAAGGTCTCTCAGCCTGGACACTTGGATCCATCTGGCTCTACACTTTCTGTGGTGGTTGTAGACCTGGGTCGAGGTGACCTCTTGGCCAAAGAACTTGAACACTTGCTTCACAAAAAAAAATTCAAGTGCAACTCCCTAAAGCCCTTGCCAGTCCTCAACCCACTAGATCATTTCATTGTGTTCCTCCTACCACATCTTTGGCTTCCCAGCCTTGAGGACTGCCTTATGTGTAGCAGTAACATTAGGCATCGGCAGCACAAAATGTTGGATGCCTAGAATGCTACTCAAAGATATCTGAATTTGAAGGCATGTGCTCATGGTCGGAGGCTAGGAGTTCTCGGCATAGGACTCGGAGAAGTTCCGGGACAAGACAATGGTCTAGCTATAGTCTTGGGTGCTCATGTCCTACAAGCGTTATCATCAAGACCGGTGAAACACACTACACATGAAGAGTAAGAAAATCAAATACACGTGGACAATAAGTATAGTACACATGGGTCATGAAGTTCAACACCCCTATGACTGATCGTCAGGCTCAAAGCATACCATAGAGTTCAACATACTAGCACGCCTACATATCAAGTATACTTGCAAACTAGCATACTACACATACTCTGATTCGGAAGCTAGTACAAGATCCGCCATAGTATCATCGGGACCAACATGGAAAACAACATGAGCTTCATGAAAGCCTTCAAGCAAAACCTAGCAATACTATCAATCCGTCACCACTATATACCACAACATCACATGCTCACAGATCGACATTCTACAATGCTACCACATGCTCAGAGATCTACTCCTACCACATGCTCACAGATCTAAGCTCTGTCGACTAGGGAGGAGGCAGTGATTGAACTTACATCCATCCGTGAAGCCGGGTGGAGGTGTAGAACATATCAGAGAAGAGAAGGAAGACAAATTTCCACCTCCACCTACCGTCGGCCATAGAAGACGTGTTGCATACCTTCTCATCGGTGAAGAATCCACATGGGATAGAGAGCTTGAGGGGGGGGGGTCGGCAGTGAGCCAAAGGTGTCTAAATAGCGAGGCCAATTCAGTGAGGTGGCCCAGTTTTTCATGCCGCTTTTCCAAGGGCATGCGCGAGCTCGCCCATCTCCCTGTTCGCATGAGCTCGACGCCGCATTCCCAGCCCCTGCACGTTGTGAGCCTCGCTGAGAGGAAACAACTGATTTGACTGTTCCTAGCGGGCCTGACTGGAAGGCGCTTTAAACATCATGTGGGCCAAGATTTCACCAGACTACCAAACGGTATATTTCTTGGACTATTTTTGCATCGCTCGTACCTATTGAGCATGCTACAGGCTACCAAAGTGTCATTAGGGCATCTTCAATGTTGATCCCCAAAACGAACATAGTATCCGTCCATGGACTGGTCCGGACTATCACGCATACATGGATGCGGGAGCCGGTCATCCAACCGCATCTGAGGGAGTCCTGGATTAGGGGGTATCCGGACAGCCGGACTATATACTTTGGCCGGACTGTTGGACCGTGAAGATACAAGACTCAAGACTACGTCCCATGTCCGGATGGGACTCTCCTTTGCGTGGAAGACAAGCTTGTCGATCCGGATATTAGATATCCTTCTTTGTAACCGACTCTGTGTAAACCCTAGCCCCCTCCGGTGTCTATATAAACCGGAGGGTTTAGTCCATAGAGACACAATCATAATCATCATAGGCTAGCTTCTAGGGTTTAGCCTCTACGATCTCGTGGTAGATCAACTCTTGTAATACTCATATCATCAAGATCAATCAAGCAGGAAGTAGGGTTTTACCTCCATCGAGAGGGCCAGAACCTGGGTAAAACATCGTGTCCCTTGCCTCCTGTTACCATTAGCCTTAGACGCACAGATCGGGACCCCCTACCCGAGATCTGCCGGTTTTGACACCGACATTGGTGCTTTCATTGAGAGTTCCTCTGTGTCATCGCTGCAAGGCTCGATGGCTCCTTCAATCATCATCAACAACGCGGTCCAGGGTGAGACTTTTCTCCCCGGACAGATCTTCGTGTTCGGCGGCTTCGCACTGCGGGCCAATTCGCTTGGCCATCTGGAGCAGATCGACAGCTACGCCCCTGGCCAGCAGGCCAGGCTTGGAAACTTGAACTATACGGCCGATATCCATGGAGACTCGATCTTTGATGGATTCGGTCCTACGCCAGGAGCGCCGAACAGTCACGACGAGCACGACTTAGACCTGCTGTCAGACAATACTCGGGATATCGCACCTGCAGGAGCTCCGGACCTAAATCCAGGATAGATTGCGTCGTCCGAGGACAGGTGGATGGACCCCGCCCCGGAGGCCACACACTCATCGGTGGTAGAGCCAAGCACAAACTTCACCCCCAAGGAAGCCTGTGTCTCCGGACCCCCGGACTGGTGTCCGGCTATAGGTTCCAGACTACACGCCCCCGAGCCTGCCGATTCTGGTTGGGCTCCGGTAATGGAATTCACCGCCGCGGATATCTTCCAGCACTCGCCCCTCGGCGACATGCTGAATTCATTAAGGTCCCCCTCTTTGTCAAGAGACGCTTGGCCGAACTATGTCTGGCCTGAGGGGGAAGAAGGCGATGAAGAAATTCGTTCCCCACCCACCACCCACTTCATAGCCACTGTCGACAACGTAACAGACATGCTTGACTTCGACTCCGATGACACCAACGATACGGACGTTGGCGCAGGGGACGATTCTGAACCACCGCCCACGGGGCGCTGGACTGCCACCTCATCATATGATATATACATGGTGGACACGCCTAAGGAGGATGATGGCGACAAAATGGAGGATAAAACCCCCGGACAAAAGCAAAAACGACGGCGCAGACACCGCTCTAAGTCAGCCACAGTAAAAACAACGATAACAGCGCTAGAAAGATTGACACCCCAGTCAACTCCGAAGGCAACAACGACCACATGGACCCAATGATGGAGCAGGATGAGCCAGGTCACGCCGAACACAGCCTGGAGCAGACGCCCGATCATAGTGATCCCGAGGGCCGAACTCATCAAACTGCCCCGGGACAGGAGCACAGTCCGGACGACGACACATTCATCATCCCAGAAACACGTTTGGAATGAGAGAACCTCCACAGAAGGCTTATGGCCACTGCGAGAAGTCTAAAGAAGCAGAAGCAAAGGCTTAAGGCCGCACAGGAAACACTCAATCGCAGATGGAATAAAGTGCTAGACACTGAAGAAAAATACGGCGACGATCGCCACACAAAGAGATTTCAAAGCGCAAGCTGCTGCCAGAATTCGACGATGAGGCCGTTCCACCGAAGAACAATACAGCCAGTAGGCCGGACCAACCACTTCATAACCGCAATAGAGCAGCCACTGACGTCACACACGATTTACGTGAGCTCCTGGATAAAAAGGCCGGCGCGACCAGGTCCATCTATGGATCTAGAGGACACGCCCCGGTGCAGGATTATGGTCACCAAAACGATCAGACTGGTCGAGTACCAGTTCGGAATCAGCACCGGACACAACAATAGTCGACATCACGCCACAACATGTCCAGATACAGAGGGGCCGCTCACCCTCTGTGCTTCACCGAAGAGGTAATGGACCACGAATTTCCACAGGGTTTCAAACCCGTGAACATAGAGGCATATGACGGAACGACAGACCCCGTGGTCTGGATTGAGGATTTTATCCTTCACATCCACATGGCTCGTGGGGACGACCTCCATGCCATTAAATACCTTCCCCTCAAGTTGAAGGGACCAGCTCGGCACTGGTTGAAAAGCCTCCCCGAAAACTCAATCGGAAGTTGGGAGGAACTTGAGGATGCTTTCAGGGCCAATTTTCAAGGAACCTAAGTCCGACCTCCAGACGTTGACGATTTAAGTCACATAATTCAACAGCCCGGAGAGTCTGCCCGCAAGCTTTGGAATAGATTCCTCACTAAGAAGAATCAAATTGTCAATTGTCCGGATGCCGAAGCCCTAGCGGCCTTCAAACACAGTATCCGAGATGAGTGGCTCGCCAGACACCTCGGCCAAAAAAAGCCGAGGACAATGGCAGCCTTAACAAGCCTTATGACCCGCTTTTGCGCGGGTGAAGACAACTGGTTGGCCCATAGAGGCACCAGCGACCCAGGCACATCCGAAATCAGGGATGGCAACGGGAAGCCACGGCGCAATAAAAACAAATGCCGAAACAAGGAAGAAAGTCCGGACAACACAACGGTCAACGCCGGATTCAGGGGCTCTCGACCCGGTCAACAAAAGAAGCCATTTAAAGGCAGCAAAGAGGACCGACCGGCCTGAACAAAGTCCTGGACAGACTGTGCCAAATTCATGGCACCCCTGAAAAGTCTGCGAACCACATTCACAGAGAATGCTGGGTCTTTAAGAAGGCCGGCAAATTAAATGCCAAACACAAGGGAAGGGAAACACCAAGTGAAGACGAGGATGGGCCTCGCCAGCCGAACACTGGGGGACAGAAAAAATTCCCACCTGAGGTAAAAATAGTAAACATGATCCACGCGGCTCACATACCCAAGAGAAGGCGCGAACACGCGCTCAGAGATGCATACGCTATAGAGCCCATCGCCCCCAAACTTAACCACTGGTCGGCCTGCCCGATCACCTTCGATCACAGGGACTACCCGACTAGTATGTGGCACGGAAGACCAGCTGCCTTGGTGCTCGACCCAATAATCAATAAATACCATCTCACTCGCGTACTCATGGACGGTGTCAGTAGTCTCAATCTAATATACCAGGGCACTGTCCGCAGGATGGGGATAGACCCATCCAGAATCAGCCAAAGTAATACCACCTTCGAAGGGGTGATACCAAGCGTTGAAGCCCGCTGCAGGGGCTCCCTCATACTAGAGGTGACATTCGGTTCCCCAGACAACTTCAGAAGCGAAGAACCACTCTTCACCATAGCCCCCCTCCAAAGTGGTTATCATGCATTGCTCGGGAGAACGGCCTTCGCCCGCTTCAACGCAGTACCGCACTACGCCTACCTTAAACTCAAGATGCCCGGTCCACGTGGCGTCATCACCGTTAACGGAAATACAGAGCGTTCCTTACGCGCGGAAGAGTACACGACGGCTCTAGCAGCCGGACACTAAGCGACCTCTAATATCAGAACGCATGATCGGTCATTAAGACCACGGACACGGTTAGACGAGTCCGGCAGCCCAGATAAACCTGAGCTGGGCGCTATACATGTAATCCCATAGAGGACACCAGGGGCTTCAAATATTCAATAAAGCCCACCTTTTGGCTTGACCTTATTAACAGGCCAACGTTTTACACTTCTACTATCCATTGATAATAGTTAACTCTTCACACGCTTACGTCATACTCTTCTACATGAGTTTTCTTTTTTACAGACACCATTCGTGCGATACCCTCCCAGGACACGGCACAACGGAGACAAAGGCGCAGACATGCAGCAGGGCCCCGCTCAAAGGTTTCTCTTTAGATTAAGCCCCTGTGTAAACCTTCTTTATTGTCTTTTGTTGCTTACACATCCCATGGGTACCGCACCCACAGGGGATACTGCCGTTATTGCATTTCGCCACGACGGACTAATGCACGTACCTGGAAATACAGGGTTCATAATAAAGGGCGTTCTTCATCCCAGTATATGTTCTAAAGTCCAAATACCTTCAGGAGTGTTCGGCGTCGCAAGTTTGGCCTTATATGCATCGGCTCCGAATCATGTCTTTGGTCATATGTTGGGTTTTCCCGGCTCCTGGGTTTGCCGCCTTACGTTCCGTTCTTATCGGCTAAGGTGGCCAAAGGAGAACTACTGCGATTGTGCCCTGGTTATTCGGATGAGCACCTCGATGAAAGCCGAAAACCGATCGTCATGATATAGCGAGACCGTCAACCACTCGAGGACTCATCGGAATCTTTAGGATTCCTCCGCATTAACGAAGGACCGTTTCCCTGTCATGTACACACGCGCCCGTATTCGAATGCAAGCAAAGGTACCAGGGGCTACATAGTAGCCCCACCGTCAAACTCCTATGGCTAAGTGAAAGTGCTAAAGCTATATAGTCCGGTTGCCTAGTTCGACGTGCGATCACCTCCTTAATGGACCAAGATGTTGGATCAAGTGTGCTTACACATATTCTCGCGAACACCCCCGCATTGTATGCGTGGGGGATGAAGCCAACGACTGCTAACTTTCAGATTACATACATACATCAAACGGCCGCACAGGAGGCACAATAACACTTTCGGGCGAAAAATATAAACATAGCCTCCATAATTAAAATAACATTGTTTTTACAATGAAACGATTTGTCACTCGAACATGACATTCTTCGAGCACTGAGCCTCTATTAAACGAGCACCTTCTGCTACCTGCTCCAAGTAGTGCTCGGCCGGATCCTGGCCTCCCGCCGGATTCCGGGTCGCAATGATGGTGGCCTCCATATCTGTCCAATATGCTTTAACGCGGGCAAGAGCCATCCGTGCACCCTCTATGCACGCCGACCTTTTCATGGCATCGATTCTTGACACGACACCAAGGAATTGTTGCACTAAACCAAAATAATTGTCCGGCTTCGGCCCCTTCGGCCATAGATGGTCTATTACAGACCTCATTGCAAGACCGGACAACCTATGGAGCTCGGCCACAGCAGCCATCCTCTCACTCAATGGCAACGGGCGCGTTGGAGCACTGAATTGCGACCAGAACAACTTTTCCACTGCATTATATTTTTGATCCTCGAAAAACTTGGCCGCATCAGCCGTACTCTTCGCCAGATCCGCATACGCGTCTGCAGGGCTCCAGCATTGATCCAGAGGAGCGTACTTGGGATCTAAGAACTTCATCCGCAACAAATAGGGGTTTCCAGCCGCGATTTCTCCGGCCTGTGAAGCTCCTCCCGCGCATCCCTAATTTCGAAACGCGTCTCCTTGGCCGCATCAAGGGCCTTCTTCAGGTCAGCCGAATTAGCCTGATTCTCTTTTTCAAGGAGCTCATACCGGTTGGCGGCATTTTTCAGCTCCACAGCCATTTCGGCTATTTTATCTTCGCTTCGGCGATGAGCAGCCTGTTCGGCTCTCAACTCTTCGGCCGCCTTTAGGGCAGCCGCATTGCTAGCCCGGGCTTGTTCCTTGGCCAGGGCAAGTTCCGCCCTCAGGGCCTCCACGGCAGCAGCTCCGCCTACAGCCCAAGCATATTACATTAACATTATACTCCTCTTAATATTTCCTATAAGAAATAAGGAAAGCAGAGCACATACTTTGTGACTCGTTAAGCCGCTCGTTCACAAGTGTGATATCAGCATCCACAACTCCAATCTGCCTCCTCAATTCGGCGACTTCAACGGACCGGTCGGCTGCCGGATCCTTAGCCACATGCGCATAAATTCAGTGCGATCATTACTCAACAATGTGATCCTCCGTTTGCCGCCTAGGGCTGGCAACCAGAGTCTCAGGGGCTACTATCCATATGGAGCACACCTAGCGCGTGCGCCACAATCAAAAAATTACGTATTTCATTACATACCTCAAAGCCTCTGAGCAGGCTCGTAAAAGCTTCATTCAACCCGCTTGTGGCGGATGAAATCTTCTCAAGCACCATGCTCATTAATGAGCGGTGATCCTCCGAGAGCAGCTTGCTCGGAAGGCTGTCGGCAGATCCGGCCGCCACGAACTGTGTCGGACCCTTCTTATCACCCCCCGTGGGAGCCGAATGCTCCGGGCTTAGGGCGGCCGAAGTACTAGCTTCTGGCCTCGGCAAATCTGGACTTCTCCGTGACGACACCTCGGGGTCGCCCGCCCCATGAGGCGGAGAGGCTGGTGGGGTTTCACTCTCCATCATCTCCGGATGGAGATCCCCCGAAGATGAACTCTGTCGAGAAGAGCTGCTAGCCGGACTGCAAAAGAGGGATCCTGGTTATTGTTCTCAGAGGAGGGAGCAGTAGCTTTGTATTTGCGATTAACTTACAGCTCGGCCGAGGGCTGGCCCGTTTGCGGGCATGGCGTGGTGAGGACGCCCTTCGAGGCAGGGCCCCCTGGTGAAGTTTTCTTCCCTTGTCTGGGCACCTCCGTCTCCAAGTCTTCGGAGGCGGCCTTTTTCTTCCCGCGGGGGGAGGAGACCCTAGATTCCCCTCCCCGACTATCCTCCTTCGTGGAGGTAGTAATTCCCCCGGTTTGGATGTGCAATGTGTGAAGTTCTGCTTCTCTGTTCTTCCCTTCGTATTCCCCCGAGGGCACTTGACTTAGCACACGACTAAGCATCTTGGCTATGGCAGGACTAGGCGAGCCTTCGGGAAGTGGCGCCGGACACCTGATTCTCTCCGCCTTGCTGAGCCATTCCTAGCCGCAGATGGTTTTCAGAATAATGTTATGATAAATATAAACGAAGTGTTCGGTTTTGGGGTTACTTACTCGGGTATCTGGGCGGTTGCAGCTCAGGCCCGCATCCTCGGTGGTGTCCGGACACTTTACTTGTGGTCCGAAGAATAGCATACACATCCCTTCGAGCGTCATGCCGAAGAAGTGCAGAATAGTCCACGGACCCTCCAGATTGAACTCCCACATCCGAAGAGGTCGGCGTTTGCACGACAAAATCTGTCGGACTAGCATTACCTGAATTACGCTGACAAGGCTGATGTCCTCTCAAGAAGCTCCCGAATGCGGCTCTGCAATGTTGGTACATCATTGTCCGGCCCCCAATCCAGTCCCACATTGGCCCATGACGCCAGTTGAGGTGGAGGGCCCGAACGGAAGTCGGGGGCAGCCACCCACTTTGTGCCTCTGGGAGCCGTGACATAAAGCCACCTCCGCTGCCATAGATCGGACACCTCCGGGAAGAAGCCCTCTGGCCATGGGGCGCAGGCATTCCTACTTATTACAGCGCCTCCGCACTCCGCGTGTCGCCCCTCAATCATCTTCGGCTTCACAGTGAAGGTCTTGAGCCATAAGCCGAAGTGCGGGGTGATGTGGAGGAAGGCTTCGCACATGATGATGAACGATGAGATGTGAAGGATGGCGTCCGGAGCCGGATCATGAAAATCTAGCCCGTAATAGAACATGAGCCCCCTCACAAAGGGATCAAGGGTGAAGCCTAAGCCGCGGAGAAAGTGAGAAACAAATACGACGCTCTCGTTGGGCTCGGGAGTAGGGATGACTTGCCCTGGAGCAGGAAGCCTGTGCTTGATATCAGCGGTCAGATATCTGACCTCCCTAAGCTTCGCAATGTCCTCCTCCATGACAGAGGAGGCCACCCACCGGCCTTGAAGGTTGGATCCGGACATGATTGAAGATCCGAAGTGCTTAAGCTTGGGCTTTGGGTGTTGGAACTCGAGATGCAAAAAGGCGCAAGCGTGGTAGAAAAGAGGGATAGGCCTCAACCCCTCTATAAAGGGGGTGAATATCAAGCGTCCTCAGCGTAACCGCTTGGGACTTACGTAAAAACACGGAGTCATACCAACAGGCGTCGTGGGGTTGCGCGCGCCCGTATTGATGGAAGATCCCGTGATAAGAGGAACACGATCTCTATTTTGGCAAGGCGTGCCAATGAAACCGCCTCGCAACACGTATTGAGGCAGGCTGAGAAAAACCGGTTCGTGCTGGACCAGGCCACGGCGTAAGGGTACACCGTTAAAAAATTTGTTGTTGTCAGCAGATCAGATTTGTGAAGTGTTATGCTCTCTACGGTGGTGTGTGGAGATTATCTCACAGAGCTGGACACAATCCTTAATCTGCTTTGGAGTATTCGGAGATGGAACCCGCCTTGCAATGCCGAAGACAATCTATGCACCAGACTCATCGTCATTGAAGCCTGGTTCAGGGGCTACTGAGGGAGTCCTGGATTAGGGGGTATCCGGACAGCCGGACTATATACTTTGGCCGGACTGTTGGACCGTGAAGATACAAGACTCAAGACTTCGTCCCGTGTCCAGATGGGACTCTCCTTTGCGTGGAAGACAAGCTTGGCGATCCAGATATTAGATCTCCTTCTTTGTAACCGACTCTGGGTAAACTCTAGCCCCCTCCGGTGTTTATATAAACCGGAGGGTTTAGTCCATAGAGACACGATCATAATCATCATAGCTAGCTTCTAGGGTTTAGCCTCTACGATCTCGTGGTAGATCAACTCTTGTAATACTCATATCATCAAGATCAATCAAGCAGGAAGTAGGGTTTTACCTCCATCGAGAGGGCCCGAACCTGGGTAAAACATCGTGTCCCTTGCCTCATGTTACCATTAGCCTTAGACGCACAGATCGGGACCCCCTACCCGAGATCCGCTGGTTTTGACACCGACAGCATCCCCTAAACAATGGCCCACATCCCGCCATTTTTGAAAATTTTCAAATGCATAGGGTCCGATCACATAGCGCCCAGTCACAACCAAAAAGAGGTTGTTGTTGATAGTTTTTACATGCCCAATCACAAAAGTATCTCAGTCCGGCGATCCATGCAAAAATGGATCTTTTGCCCTTTCGGACCGGCTATCGGAGCTTATGATCACTCTACCGCTTCCTCCTCCTCGCCACCCACTTCCTTCTCGGCGGCCTCCTTCTCCACCATTTCTAGCTGCCCATTCTAGTGCTTCAACATCCTAAGATGGACGGCTTCCATGATCATACTTTCATCGTCATCCAACTCCTCCACTTCAAGGTCGACATCTTTGAATCCTCTCAAACGGCTTTGATCTCAGCCTTCTTCTCTTTGAGCTTGGCCCTCTTCTCTTCAATCTTGAGCTTATTATCAGTCGCCACCATTAAGATGGTAAACCTCTCGGCCTTACATTCCTCCTTGACTTAGAGCACTTGACACATGCCTCCGCCTTCTTCGCCAAGATGTCCTCGAACATCTCCATCATCTTAGTCGTCGCCCCCTTCTCGCTTCTCCTCCTCCTCCTACTTATTTTCCTATAATTCTCTTCTAACCTTCTTCGATAGCTCTTTGTTGGGTCGGTTGGATCACCCGCTTCTTCCTTGTGCCGATGTTGGCGATCTTGACAAAGCTGACAAAGAATAAATTTCACTTAGGTTGCCCACTCAACTTCAACCAACAATACATGAGGACGAAGTTCCTCTTCTACACCTTCAAAAATAAGTTGCACGCATGGGAAGGATACAAAGAAAAACATTGTCAACAAGTTGCATATTTGATCCGATCAAATGACCAACACATAGAGCATATTCTATCAAAGGTTATTACCCCTAGAAGATGCATGGATTCCAAATTGTGCAATATTACCCCTAGAAGAGGGCACCTTCTATCAAATGTTTCAGATCTTATTGATCCAATCACGAATGTTTGGGATGATGACTTGGTGAGACAAATATTGTGGCCAATTGATGCCCGACGGGTCCTAACCATTCCCCTATCCATGCATAATATGTCAGATTTTATTGCTTGGAGTTACACAAGAAATGGGTTGTTCACTGTGCGGTCAGCTTACTTGGCGGAATGGAATAAGCAACATGGGATGAAATTGCAACATACTGATGGTATGGGAAGAACTAATGTCAATCCCATCTGGTGTAAGATTTGGAAGTTATCATGTCTGGCAAAGGTAAAAATCTTTATTTGGCGTACGTTGCATGGAACTTTGTCATGTCGTGTTACACTTGCCAACAGACACATGAAAGTCTCCCCTATATGCCCTTCCTGTTCTAGGGGGGTGGAAGACACAAAACACGTGTTATTTCTTTGTCATAAAGCAAAGGAGGTTTGGAAAAAAATTAGGGATGTATGAGATGATTAACACGGCGTGTGCTATAGATCATGCGAGGGAGGAGGTTCTTGAATTTTACTCCTTACGCCAGACCAGGACTTTCTAGTCTGGGCCTCCAGAACGCACGTGAAATCATTGCTATTACCACTTGGTACCTATGGTGGGATAGACGTTTGCTGGTTCATGACGGAAAACTGCAAGATGCACAACAGACTTCCATGGTTGTCCGGGCAATAACGACGAACTATGTGAAAGCTCACTCCTCTAATGCAAGTAGGAAAAGAGGGGGTTGGAGTAGACTGCCTATGGGTTTTGCTAAACTGAATGTGGATGCATCTTTTGACCATGATCTGTGATACATCTCCAACGTATCTATAATTTTTGATTGTTCCATGTTGTTATATTATCATTCTTGGATGTTTTACAATTATTTTAGTCATTTTATATCATTTTTGGTACTAACCTATTGACATAGTGCCCAGTGCCAGTTGCTGTTTTCTGCATGTTTTTTACATCGCAGGAAATCAATACCAAACGGAGTCCAAACGCAGTGAAATTTTTGAGGATTTTTTGGGGCCAGAAGACATCCAGTGGGCCAAGGAAGCACCTGGGGGTGCCTTGAGGGGGCAGCACCCACCAAGGCGCGCTTGGGGGGTCCCAGTCGTGCGCAGGTGGGTTGTGCCCACCTCGGGGGTTGTGCCCACCTCGGGTGCCCCCTGAACCTCCTCTTTGCTCTATAAATACCCCAATATTCCAGAAACCCTAGGGGAGTCGACTAAAATCAATTCTAGCCGCCGCAGAGTCCAGAACCACCAGATCCAATCTAAACACCATCACAGAGGGGTTCACCACTTCCATTGGTGCCTCTTCGATGATGCGTGAGTAGTTCTTTGTAGACCTAGGGGTCCGTAGTTAGTAGCTAGATGGCTTCCTCTCTCTCTCTTGATTATCGATACAATGGTCTCTTGGAGATCCATATGATGTAAGCCTTTTTGCGGTGCGTTTGTTGGGATCCGATGAACTTTGAGTTTATGATCAGATCTATGTTTCTATCCATGAAAGTTATTTGAGTCTTCTTTGATCTCTTATATGCATGATTGCTTATAGCCTCGTATTTCTTCTCCAATATTTGGGTTTTGTTTGGCCAACTTGATCTATTTATCTTGCAATGGGAAGTTGTGCTCTGTGATGGGTTCGATCTTACAGTGCTTGATCCCAGTGACAGAAGGGGAAACGACACGTATGTATTGTTGCTATTAAGGATAACAAGATGGGGTCTATTTTTACATAAATAGATCTTGTCTACATCATGTCATCGTTCTTATTGCATTACTCCATTTCTCCATGAACTTAATACACTAGTTGCATGCTGGATAGCGGTCAATGTGTGGAGTAATAGGAGTAGATGCAGGCAGGAGTCGGACTACTAATCTTGGACGTGATGCCTATATAATGATCATTGCCTGGGTATCTTCATGATTATTTGAAGTTCTATCAATTGCCCAACAGTAATTGTTTTCTCACCGTTTGCTATTTTTCTTGAGAGAAGCTACTAGTGAAACCTACGGCCCCCAGGTCTCTTTTCATCATATTTGCCTTTGTGATCTATTTTCCTTTGCATTTATTTTCAAATCTATTAAACCAAAAATAGAAAAATACCTTGCTGCAATTTATTTGTTCCGCGATCTATTTATCCTATCTACCACTTTTACCTCACGTTATTTGCCTATCTTGAGGTGAAGTACCCGAAAGGGGTTGACAACCCCTATAACACGTCGGGTTGCGAGTATTTGTTATTTGTGTGCAGGTGTTGTTTACGTGGTGTGAGGAGGTTCTCCTACTGGTTCGATAATCTTGGGCTCATCACTGAGGGAAATACCTACCGTCGCTATACTGCATCATCCCTTCCTCTTTTGGGAAATACCGACGTAGTTCTAGCAGACATCAAATGGAATTTCTAGCGCCATTGCCGGGGAGGATCTTCAACATCAACCAGGTTCCCAATCACAAATCTCATCTCCTCGCAATTTACATTATTTTCTATTTGCCTCTCATTTTCCTCTCCCCCACTTCACAAAAAGTTTCCTTTTTATTCGCCCTCTTTTTCGTTCGCCGTTTATCGTCAGATCTATTTTTAGTGTGCAATCTTGTTTATCTCTTTTTGTCGTTATGGATTTTTCTTCTTCTATTGCGCGCACCCTCGAGAACGAGGTTCTTAACTTTAAACAAAGGGGAGGTGAGAATTTAAAAGATGCTTGGTATAGGATTTGCAATGCTCATAATAGATCTATCCGTAAGCAATCTACCGTTGTTCTTCTTCGATGTTTTTTTGTGGACATTACCACTTGGTATAGATTCGTCCTTGATACGATTACCGGTGGGAATTTCTTGATGTGTCCTTCTCTTGATGCTTTTAATGCTTTCGGAAATTTAGTGGGCTCACCACCACTCGTGATCAATGAAACAATATTGACTCTCGAGCATGTTGTGGAAAGACTAGATGCTATTGAAAAGAAAATGCTTACCGTAGAACATAGTGAAAACTTGGATATAAAAATGCAAAGTTATGCTACTAAAGTTGGGTCAAAAGCGGGAGACATTTTTAAACTGCTAAAATAAAAGGGAACTATAATTCATGAAAGAATCGAAGAGAGCCTGTCTAGGATTGATAAACTGGAATAGATTTTTTCTAATCTAGGTACGGCTTTTGCTTCTGCTAAAACTGCCGTGAAAATTAGCAATACTACTCAAGTCACTAAAAACAAAGGAGCAACTTCTAGCAATGATAAAGGAGATCTTAAGATGATTATTATCCATCCCAACTTTATTGAAGTCATAAGAGACCCTTTTTGCGAAAATAAGTTTTTCAATCTCATGCCTAGAAGTATTGTCGCCGAGAATTTATATGAAAAATCCTTGAAAAATCCTAAGTGTTCGATCAAAGAATTGGACAAGGATGACAACACTTAGATCCTACGCGTTATGCCTAGCTAGGGGCGTAAAACGATAGCGCTTGTTGGGAGGCAGCCCAATGAATAAAATTTATTTTTGCTTTTTGCTTTCTTTTATTGTGTGTTAGCACAATTATGCTACTGTTATGATTGTGGTTTTTGTGTTTTAATTAGTGTTTGTGCCAAGCAAGGCTTTTGGGTTGGTTTGGGTGAAAGTTGATTTGATCTTGCTGAAAAAAGAAACTTATGCACTCACAAAAATAGTTTTAATAAATCACAGAAAAGTGATTTTGAGTTGATTGTTCATACAGAACATTAATATACAAATTACCCAGGCTTTCCTAATTTCGCAAGATTTTTGGAGTTACAGAAGTATTCGAAATATCTAGATTACTACAGACTGTTCTATTTTTGACAGATTCTGTTTTCTTTGCGTTGTGTGCTTGTTTTCATGATTCTATGGTTTTCTTTGAAGGGTTTTTGCCATAGAAAAGTTGGAATACAGTAGATATAACGCAAAAACAAAGTAATAATAGGTTTGCAACAGTACTTATAGTAGTGGTTTCCCTTCTTATACTAACGGATCTCACGAAGGTTTTGTTGGAGTTTTGTGTGATTGAAGTTTTCAAGTTTTGGGTGATCTTACAATGGATGAAGGAATAAGGATTAGAAAAAGGCTAATCTTGGGGATTCCAGAGGCACCCCAAGATAATATTCAAAGAAGTAGCAAGCAACTAAGCTTGGGGATGCCCTCGAGTGGCTTCCCCGCTTTCTTCTAACAACCATCGGTATTTTACTTGAAGCTATATTTTTATTCATCACATATTATGAGTTTTGCTTGGAGCGTATTGTATGATATGAATCTTTGCTTGTTTTGCTTTATGTTTTAAGTGTTGAATCCTTGATGAACACACCTTTTAGAGAGATCCAAAAATTAGGCTATGCTTGCTCCTATGCTTCACTTAAATTTTTAGAGTCATGGATTTTCCCTAGTGCTTCACTTATATCTTTTAGAGCACGGTGTGCTTTGTTATTTTTGAAGAAATGCTACCATGCTTCACTTAGATTTATTTGGGAGTTAGTAAAATTTTAAGAAATTCTCTCTTGCTTCACTTAGATTATATTGAGAGAAAGAAAATATATGCTCATGTTCTTCACTTATATTTATTTGAGCTTATCAAAAGCAACATCGGGTGGAGCGCAGGCTTTCGGCTACGCTCAATATGATATCCTATGGGGGAAATTGTCACTTCTCTACTCGGTCATCACCTCCCTAATCATCTTCGCCCTCTGTACTCTCAAGTTGCACCCGAGCATTATTGAACTTTTGGACAAAATCAGACGCAAATGCTTATGGACCAAAAAACAGAGAATGGGGATTCTTGTAACTCTCTTGCGGCTTGGGACATGGTCTGCCAACCCAAGGTTTCAGGTGGCCTCGGTGTCAATTAATCTCAAGGTACAAAGTGATGCACTACTGCTAAAATACCTACACAAATTCTATAACAGATGGGATCTGCCTTGGGTGGAACTTATATGGAACACGTACTATAGCAACAAGATCCCTCATGCAGCGGACCCATGCGGATCCTTTTGGTGGCGGGATGTGACGAGATTAATGCCAATCTACCGAGGGATTACCAAAGCCCAAGTGCACACGGGGGAGGACATACTCTTTTGGAAAGATCATTGGCTGGAGGGTATACTAGCAGAATCACATTCGCGGGCTTTCTCTTTCGCCATCCTGGAGGATATTTCGGTTAGAGATTTCTTGGGGGCCACGGCTTTAAATGAAACGTTCCACCTGCCCCTATCGCCCCAGGCACATGCAGAAGCTACAAATCTTCAATCTCTCGTATGTGACAGCCAATTGCGTGATAGCCTCTCGGGGAAAGATAGCTGGGTCTGTTCTTGGACTCACATACACGGCCAGCAAATATTATAACTTCTACTTCAGAGAGGTTTAGGCCCATCAAGCTTATGCCTGGCTCTGGAAGTCCAAGGTCACAATGAAAATTAAGGTCTTTGGGTGGCTTCTTCTGCCTGACAGACTCAACACCAAAAACATGTTGAAGCGAAGACACTACAACATTGGTAATGACTATACTTGCCCACTCTGCGAGTCCAACGTGGAAGAATCGCTTGAGCATCTCTTTTTTGGTTGTGCATTTAGCAAAGATTGCTGGTCTGACATTGGCATCAGTTGGAACTCTCAAGGTTCACGTTATGATTGGATAAGCACGGCAAAAGATGTTTGAAACAAGCCAATGTTCATGGCAATATTCCTGCAAGCTACATGGAGCATCTGGAAAGAAAGGAATAATAAAGTATTTAGAAGAATTGCACCCACCAAAACAGCCTGGGTTTCAAGACTAAAAGAGGATCTATCTCTCCTAACTCATAGGGTTGGAGAAAAACACACCTCCTTTCTCATTTCCTTTATAGCTACTTTTTGATTCTTCTCCTCTACCCCCCCACCATCCCCAAAGGGGATGGCATGTACAAAACCAGATGTAAATCCCAACATTTATTAATTTAATTACACAGTAGGAGACTCTCCTACTGTTTCAGGTGTCAAAAAAAAACATATGAAAATAGTCCCAAAGTGATAGATATCCAAGGAGGATATAATAAAAACTTTCATGAAGATCATTGGACAAAATAAACTTGATTCTTAGTAATGGTTTTGAGATATGACGATATGATATGTGAGTCATGTTGATGAGTAATTGTGCTTTAGTAAGAATATTGATGTTAAGGTTTGTGATTCCCTATGCAAGCACGAAAGTCAATAGTTATGCAATGAAATTTGTATCCTACTTATGGTGCATTATTCGGTGTTACTTGTGCTTAATGCTTGGGTACGAGATTTTTTTCTTTTTGGTTGGTCGCTTTTCAATCTTTTTGCTAGCCTTCATTTTGAACTAAGTATGATCACTACTTGTGCATCCAAAACCCTTTAAACCAGTTTTGCCATATGAGTACACTATACCTACCTATATGCGGTATTTCCACGCCGTTCTAAGCAAATTTGCATGTGCCATCTCTAATTTTCAAAATAAATTTCTCTTTTGTGTGCTCTACAACTCACGAGGTGGTGAAGGGTGACCAATATTTTCCATGCTAGATGTGTTATTCTCACGATGAGTGTTTATTCACTTGCCATTGCATGAGAGTACGGCAAAGGTATTAGGGATGCCCAGTCCCGAAATGAAAAATGAATTTACTTTATGTTGTCAAATAATAAATTCCTTCGAAAGTGTTGGTATGGAGGGCTACCGTGGGTCCGGCTAGCCATGGAAACTGAAAGTAATGGTGGAAAAAGGAATAAACTTTATTTTTTGTTTGGGAACCACCTATGATGTATCTAGCATGGAAAGTGTTGGGATCTCTAAGTCGTTTTCATTGGTGGGAAAAGGATGCCTCTCAAAAATATTTTTATCTCTCAATTTAAGCTTTGAGCTCTGGCACCTCTACAAATCCCTACTTCCCTTCGTGAAGGGCCTTTCTTTTACTTATGCAATTTTTATTTTGAATTTGAGTCTCCATCTTCTCTTATAAAGCACCAACTAAGGAGCGCTATGATCGTATTTGAGCATTGGGTGTAGCTAATATTCGAGTGTGTTTCATGAATGGATCAATGATTGAGCATAATGGGCTAGGGATAACTTGCTTTAGTGTCGATATTTTAAAGACATGGTTGCTTGTTGATATGCTTGAGTATTAAAGTCTTCATGTCAAAACTAGACTATTGCTTTGAATCATATAAAAGTCCAAATGTCCATGCTATAAAGAAAAGAAATGTGATGAACATGTTAGGAAGCATTCCACATAAAAAATTCTGTTTTTATCATTTACCTACTCGAGGTCGAGCAGGAATTAAGCTTGGGGATGCTGATATGTCTCGAACGTATCTATAATTTTTGATTGTTCCATGCTGTTATATTATCATTCTTGGATGTTTTACGATCATATTATATTCATTTTATATCATTTTTTGGTACTAACCTATTGACAAAGTGCCCAGTGCCAGTTGTTGTTTTCTGCATGTTTTTACATCGCAAGAAATCAATACCAAATGCAGCGAAACTTTTTGAGGATTTTTTTGGGCCAGAAGACATCCACTGGGCCAAGGAAGCACCTAGGGGTGCCTCGGGGGGCAGCACCCACCAGGGCACGTCTGGGGGCCCAGGCGCGCCCAGGTGGGTTGTGCCCACCTCGGGTGCCCCCTAAACCGCCTCTTTGCTCTATAAATACCCCAATATTCTAGAAACCCTAGGGGAGTCGATGAAAATCAATTCCAGCCGCCGCAGAGTCCAAAACCACCAGATCCAATCTAGACACCATCACGGAGGGGTTCACCACTTCCATTGATGCCTCTCCGATGATGCGTGAGTAGTGCTTTTGTAGACCTATGGGTCCGTAGTTAGTAGCTAGATGGCTTCCTCTCTCTCTCTCTATTGATTATCAATACAATGATCTCTTGGAGATCCATATATGTAAGCCTTTTTGCGGTGTGTTTGTTGGGATCCGATGAACTTTGAGTTTATGATCAAATCTATGTTTTTATCCATAAAAGTTATTTGAGTCTTCTTTGATCTCTTATATGCATGATTGCTTATAGCCTCGTATTTCTTCTCCGATATTTGGGTTTTGTTTGGCCAACTTGATCTATTTATCTTGCAATGGGAAGAGGTGCTTTGGTGATGGGTTTGATCTTACGGTGCTTGATCCCAATGACAGAAGGAGAAATGACACGTATGTATCGTTGCTATTAAGGATAACAAGTGGGGTATATTTCTACATAAATAGATCTTGTCTACATCATGTCATCATTCTTATTGCATTACTTCATTTCTCCATGAACTTAATACACTAGATGCATGCTGGATAGCGGTCGATGTGTGGAGTAATAGTAATAGATGCAGGCAGAAGTCGGTCTACTAATCTTGGACGTGATGCCTATATAATGATCATTGCCGGGATATCGTCATGATTATTTGAAGTTCTATCAATTGCCCAACAGTAATTGTTTTCCCACCGTTTGCTATTTTTGTTGAGTGAAGCCACTAGTGAAACCTACGGCCCCCGGGTCTCTTTTCATCATATTTGCCTTTGTGATCTATTTTCCTTTGCATTTATTTTCAGATCTATTAAACCAAAAATACAAAAATACCTTGCTGCAATTTATTTGTTCCGCGATCTATTTATCCTATATACCACTTTTACCTCACGTTATTTGCCTATCTTGAGGCGCCGTACCCGAAAGGGATTGACAACCCCTTTAACACGTGGGGTTGCAAGTATTTGTTATTTGTGTGCAGGTGCTGTTTACATGGTGTGAGGAGGTTCTCCTACTGGTTCGATAACCTTGGTCTCATCATTGAGGGAAATACCTACCGTCGCTATACTGTATCATCCCTTCCTCTTTGGGGAAACACCGACGTAGTTCTAGCAGACATCAATCTACTGAGGGGCACAGCTGGCGTAGTACTCGGAGATGACAAAGGAAAATTTATTGTTGGCGGAAACTGGAAGATTGAATGGTGTGCTGATGCTCTGACAACAGAAGCTCTAGCTATGAGATTCGGATTATCTCTTGCACAAAAGGCGAGATGCAATCGTCTTGTTATTAACACTAATAATATGGAAGTGATTGAGACAATGAAGAATGGAGGACGGTCGGCGGGACCAGCGATGACAGTGTTTGATGATTGCTATTTTTTGGCTTGTGACTTTCCTCTCACTAATTTCGAACATTGTTATAGGGAAGCGAACATGGTTGCTCATGAAATTGCTAGACTAGCAAAATTTTCTTCACCAAATTCTTGGTTTGAGGAGCCGGTGGACAATATTGTAGCACTTTTAATAGACGATGTAACCGTTATTTCCAATTAATAAAGTTGTTTCTTTTTGTCAAAAAAACACATAGAGCATATTCGATCAACAAGTTGCATATCTGATCCGGCCAAATGACCAACACATAGAGCATATACGACCGACAAGTTGCATATCTGATCCCGCCAAATGGCCAACACACAGATTCTATCGGGCCAAGAAGTTCCATATCCGACCAAATGACCAACATATATAATGCTACTTGTGAACTGCATTGGGATTTCCCTGAAGAGGAGGGGATGATGCAGTACAATAGAGATAAGTATTTCTCTTAGTTAAGAACCAAGGTTATCAATCCAGTAGGAGAACCAAGGAACACCTCGTTAGCAGCATCTTCACACAAAGAACAAATCCTTGTAACCCAACGCGAACAAGGGGTTGTCAATCCCTTGACGGTTATGAGCAATATTAAATTGTATGGTATTTGTAGATATATAAAAAAACAAAACAAAATAAATAAAGTAAAATTGCAGGAATGTATTTATGGATTTTTATATGATAAAAGATAGACCTGGCGGCCATAGTTTTTACTAGAGGCTTCTCGCAAGAAAATAGCATATGGTGGGTAGACAAATTAATGTTGGGCAATTGATAGAATGGCAAATAATTATGACGATATCCAAGGCAATGATTCTGTATATAGGCATCACGTCTGATACAAGTAGAACAAAATGATTCTGCATCTACTACTATTACTCCACCCATCAACCGCTATCCAGCATGCATCTAGAGTATTAAGTTCATAAAGAATGGAGTAACGCCTTAAGCAAGATGACATGATGTAGACAAGATAAACTCACGTATGAATAAACCCCATCCTTTTACCCTTAATTGGAACGATACATACGTGTCATGTCTCCTTTTGTCACTGGGATTGAGCATCACAAGATCGAACCCATTACAAAGCACATCTTCCCGTGGAAGATAAATCAATCTAGTTGGCCAAACCAAATAAATAGATTAGAGAATAAATACGAAGCTATAACAATCATGCATAAAAGAGTTCAGAAAAAACTCAAATAATATTCATGGATAGATATGATCATAAACTCATGATAACCCACGAGTATATGGGATTGCAACAGTTTTCGAGGGTAGAGTATTCAACCCAAATTTATAGATTCGACACAAAGGGAGCCAAAGAATATTTGCAAGTATTAGCAGCTGAGTTGTCAATTCAACCACACCTAGAGATTAATTATCTGCAGCAAAGCGATCAGTAGCACAGTAATATGATAGTTTTGATAGTAATGGTAGCAACAACAGTAACGATAACAATGATAGCAATGGTTTTGTAGCAGTGACAATAGCAGTAGCAGCAGTAGTAACTTAGCAAGAACAATATGTAGGAAAATCTTAGGCATTGGATCGGTAATTCGTTGGATAATATTCATCATGAGACAGTCATAACCTAGGGCGATACGGCACTAGCTCCAGTTCATAAATATAATGTAGGCATGTATTCCGTAAATAGTCATACGTGCTTATGGAAAGAACTTGCATGACATGTTTTGTCCTACCCTCCCGTGGCAGCGGGGTCCTATTGGAAACTAAGGGACATTAAGGCCTCCTTTTAATAGAGAACCGGAACAAAGCATTAGCACACGGTGAATACATGAACTCCTCAAACCACGTCATCACTGGGAGTGGTCCCGACTATTGTCACTCCGGGGTTGCCGAATCATAACACATAGTAGGTGACATAACTTGCAAGATCGGATCAAGAACATGAATATAATGGTGACAACATAAACGGTTCAGATCTGAAATCATGGCACCCGGGCCCAAAGTGACAAGCATTAAGCATGGCAAAGTCATAGCAACATCAATCTAAGAATGTAATGGATAATAGGGATCATGCCCTAACAAAACTAACTCGATTTCGTGATGAATCTCATCCAACTCCTCACCGACCAGCGAGCCTACGAAGGAATTACTCACTCCCGGTGGGGAGTATCATGGAATCGGCGATGGAGAAGTGTTGGTGATGACGAAGATCGAAGATCCCCTCTCTAGATCCCCAAACGGACTCCAGATGTGGCCTCTCGATGAAGAACAGGAGGCGGCGGTGGCTCCGTCTCGTGAAACGCGATAATTCTTTCTCCCTGGTTTTTTTATGGAAAAATAGGATTTTATAGCGTTGGTTCTAAGGTCTGTGGGGCCACCAGGTGGGGAGCACCCAACTGGGCGCGCCTAGAGGGGGTGGCGCACCCTAGTGGGTTGTGCCCACCCAGGTGCCCCCCCCTCCGGTGGTTCTTGGCTCCAGAAATTCTCTTTTATTGTATAAAAAATCCTTGCAAAGTTTCGTTCCATTCCGAGAAATTTTATTTCTACACAAAAACAACACCATGGTAGTTCGGCTGAAAACAACGTCAGTCTAGGTTAGTTTCATTCAAATCATGCAAATTAGAGTCCAAAACAAGAGGAAAAGCATTAGGAAAAGTAGATATGATGGAGACGTATCAACTCCCCAAGCTTAAACCTTTGCTTGTCCTCAAGCAATTCAGTTGATAAACTGAAAGTGAAAAAAGAAAACTTTTACGAACTCTTTTGCTCTTGTTTCCATAAATAAGCTTAAACAACACCCAAGTTTTCAGCAAAGATTATAACTAACCATGTCAACAATAACTCTTAAAACTTATATTAACTCATATCAATGACATAATCAACTAGCGAGCAATAATAAAACATCTAAAGCAGCAACACGTTGTTAAAACAACCATGGTACAATATGACAATAGTGGTATCTCGCTAGCCCTTTTTTGACCGCAAAACATAAATGCAGAGCACCCCCAAAGTTCAAGCAGCGACTAAACATTTTAATTCATGGTAGAAAAGATCCAGTCATGATGCACCCAACATTAGCTACACACAATGCATCAGCAAGACAGCAGTGCTCTCAGGTTCTGGCGCTTATTTGAGAAGGTGATGACACAACATAAAAGTAAATAGATAGTCCCTTCGTAGAGGGAAGCAGTGATTTGCAGAGGTGCCAGAGCTCAAGTATTTAAAACAGAGGTAAATGAAATTTTGAGACATGCACCCTTCTTGTTTACTTTGCGACCATCAGTTATTAATATCTTCCATGCTAAACACATTAGTAGCAGTTCCCAAGCGATAAAGTAAATGTTGTTGCTCCATAGGAGTTTTTGTTTGATTATTGATAAGTTCCTTTTGCAATTTGGGACTTGGAATCCCTATTACCGCCCTTTTCTCGTGCAATAGTGAGCGAATAAACACCATTCCTGAGAATAACCTGCTTAGCATGGAAGATACCAACTACCTCTTGTCACTCTATGTACAATCCAGGCACACAAAAAGGATATTTATTTGAAGTTTTTAGTGGTGTCACATGCACATTTACTTAGGACGGCAGGGTAATACCGCATATAGGTAGGTATGGTGGACTCATATGGAATAACTTGGGTTTCAGGTTTTTGATGTACAAGCGGAATTCCCACTTAGTACAGGCGAAGCCTAGCAAATAGGTTGAGAAGCGGCCCGCTAGAGAGCAACAACGGTCATGAACATGCATTGTGCATAAGTAACATTGGATACTACATTAGTAGGATATGAACACCATGAACATAAATATCATAGAGGCTATGTTTGTTTTGATTCAACTACATGCATGAACATGTGCCAAGTCAAGCCACTTGAACATTCTGAGGAGGATACCATATCATCATACTACATCACAATCATTTTAACGCAATGTTGACATCCAAGATAAATCATTATCCACTCCTAGCTATTTATACATGGCATGAGAAACTATAATCTCTAAATGTTATTGCAAACATGTTTGTTCATAATAGGCTGAATCGTGGATACTAGGTTAAACATATTTACAAAAATAGAACAAGTCGAGCTCATACCTGTTTCTCTCTGCCACGGCCAGTTCATCATATATCATCATTATTGCCTTTCACTTGCACGACCGAACAATTTAAAAATAATAATAGTGCAAGAGTGTCGTGGAGTAAGTTGGAATCTACAATCATTTTATTCAAAAGGAGAAGACAATGTAATATGGACTCTTTGTCAGATCAACAATAATGCAAATGAGAGTGATACGTCTCCAACGTATCTATAATATTTTATTGTTCCATGCTATTATATTACCCGTTTTGGATGTTTATGGGCTTTACTTTACACTTTTATATCATTTTTGGGACTAACCTACTAACAGGAGGCCTAGCCTGAATTGCTATTATTTTGCCTATTTCAGTGTTTCGAACAAAAGGAATATCAAACGGAGTCCAAAATGGGATGAAACCTTCAGGAGCGATCTTTTTGGAACAAACACATCGAGGAGACTTGGAGTGGACGTCAAGAAGTAGCCGAGGCGGCCACGAGGCAGGAGGGCGCGCCCTAGGGGGGTGGGCACGTGCTCCACCCTCGTGGGCCCCTCGTGGCTCCACCGACCTACTTCTTCCTCCTATATATATCCACGTACCCCAAGAACATCCAGGAGCACCACGAAAACCTAATTCCACCGCCGCAACCTTCTGTATTCGCGAGATTCCATCTTGGAGCCTTCGCCGGCGCTCCACCGGAGGGGGAATCGACCACGAAGGGCTTCTACATCAACACCATAGCCTCTCCGATGAGTTGTGAGTAGTTTACCACAAACCTTCAGGTCCATAGTTATTAGCTAGATGGCTCTTCTCTCTCTTTGAATCTCAATACAAAGTTCTCCTTGATCTTCTTGGATATCTATTCGATGTAACTCTTTTTGCAGTGTGTTTGTCGAGATCCGATGAATTGTGGGTTTATGATCAAGTTTATCTATGAGAAATATTTGAATCTCCTCTGAATTCTTTTATGTATGATTGGTTATATTTGCAAGTCTCTTCGAATTATCAGTTTGGTTAGGCCTACTAGATTGATATTTCTTGCAATGGGAGAGGTGCTTAGCTTTGGGTTCAATCTTGCAGTGTCCTTTCCCAGTGACAGCAGGGGCAGCAAGGCACGTATTGTATTGTTGCCATCAAGGATAAAAAGATGGGGTTTATATCATATTGCTCGAATTTATCCCTCTACATCATGTCATCTTGCCTAATGCGTTACTCTGTTCATATGAACTTAATACTCTAGATGCATGCTGGATAGTGGTCGATGTGTGGAGTAATAGTAGTAGATGCAGGCAGGAGTCGGTCTACTTGTCGCAGACGTGATGCCTATTGATAACCCACAAGTATAGGGGATCACAACAGTTTTCGAGGGTAGAGTATTCAACCCAAATTTATTGATTCGACACAAGGGGAGCCAAAGAATATTCGCAAGTATTAGCAGTTGAGTTGTCAATTCAACCACACCTAGATAACTTAGTATCTGCAGCAAAGTGTTTAGTAGCAAAGTAGTATGGAAGTGACGGTAACAGTAGCAAAAATAACGGTGGCAGTTTTGTAGCAATTGTAACAGTAGCAATGATGGAGTAAATAAGCAAAGAGCAATATGTGAAAAGCTTGTAGGCATTGGATCAGTGATGGATAATTATGTCGGATGTGATTCCTCATGTAATAGTTATAATATAGGGTGACACAGAACTAGCTCCAGTTCATCAATGTAATGTAGGCATGTATTCCGAATATAGTCATATGTGCTTGTGGAAAAGAACTTGCATGACATCTTTTGTCCTACCCTCCCGTGGCAGCGGGGTCCTAGTGGAAACTAAGGGATATTAAGGCCTCCTTTTAATAGAGTACCGGACCAAAGCATTAACACTTAGTGAATACATGAACTCCTCAAACTACGGTCATCACCGAGAAGTATCCCGATTATTGTCACTTCGGGGTTGTCGGATCATGACACATAATAGGTGACGATAGACTTGCAAGATAGGATCAAGAACTCACATATATTCATGAAACATAATAGGTTCAGATTTGAAATCATGGCACTCGGGCCCTAGTGACAAGCATTAAGCATAGCAAAGTCATAGCAACATCAATCTCAGAACATAGTGGATACTAGGGATCAAACCCTAATAAAACTAACTTGATTACATGGTAAATCTCATCCAACCCATCACTGTCCAGCAATCCTACGATGGAATTACTCACGCACGGCGGTGAGCATCATGAAATTGGTGATGGAGGACGGTTGATGATGACGACAGCGACAAATTCCCCTCTCCGGAGCCCCGAACGGGCTCCAGATCAGCCCTCCTGAGAGAGATTAGGGATTGGCGGCGGCTCCGTATCGTAAAACGTGATGAAACTTTCTCTCTAGTTTTTTTCTCCACAAAAGCCAATATATGGAGTTGGAGTTGTGGTCGGTGGACGTCCAGGGGGGCCACGTGGAAGGGGGCGCACCCTAGGGGAGGGGGCGCACCCCCACCCTCGTGGATAGGGTGTGGACCCCCTGACGCTAATTCTTTTGCCAGTATTTTTTATTAATTCTGAAAAGTTGCTCCATGGATTTTCAGGTTATTCCGAGAACTTTTATTTCTACACAAAAATAACACCATGGCAGTTCTGCTGAAAACAGCATCAGTCCGGGTTAGTTCCATTCAAATCCTGCAAGTTAGAGTCCAAAACAAGGGCAAAAGTGTTTGGAAATGTAGATACAACGGACACATATCAACTCCCGCAAGCTTAAACCTTTGCTTGTCCTCAAGCAATTCAGTTGACAAACTAAAAGTGATAAAGTAAAAATTTTACAAACTCTGTTTGCTCTTGTTGTTTTAAATATGTAAAGCCAGCATTCAAGTTTTCAGCAAAGATTATGAACTGACCATATTCACAATAACACTTAGGTCTCATGTTTACTCATATCAATGGCATAATCAACTAGCGAGCAATAATAGTAAAACTCGGATGACAACACTTTCTCATAACAATCATAATATGATATAACAAGATGGTATCTCGCTAGCCCTTTCTGGGACCGCAAAACATAAATGCAGAGCACCATTAAAGATCAAGGATTGCCTAACATTGTAATTCATGGTAAAAGAGATCCAGTCATAGTCATACCCAATATAAACTAATAGTAATGCATGCAAATGACAGTGGTGCTCTCCAGCGGGTGCTTTTTAATAAGAGGGTGATAACTCAACATAAAAGTAAATAGATTGGCCCTTCGCAGAGGGAAGCAGGGATTTGTAGAGGTGCCAGAGCTCGATTTTGAAATAGAGATGAATAACATTTTGAGCGGTATACTTTCACTGTCAACATAACAACTATGAGATCTCGATATCTTCCATGCTACACACATTATAGGTGGTTCCCAAACAGAATGGTAAAGTTTATACTCCCGCACCACCAACAAGCATCAATCCATGGCTTTCCCGAAACAACGGGCGCCTCCAACTAGCAACAGTCCTAGGGGAGTTTTGTTTAATTATTTTGATTTGATTTGAGCATGGGACTGGGCATCCCAGTTACCAGCCATTTTCTCGTGAATGAGGAGCGGAGTCCACTCCCCTTGAGAATAACCCACCTAGCATGGAAGATGCAGACAACCCTAGTTGATACATGAGCTGCTCGAGCATACAAAACATAATTTCATTTGAAGGTTTGGAGTTTGGAACATACAAATTTACTTGTAACGGTAGGTAGATATCGCATATAGGAAGGTACAGTGGACTCATATGGAATAACTTTGGGGTTTATGGAGTATGGATGCACAAGCAGTATTCCCGCTTAGTACAGGTGAAGGCTAGAAAGAGACTGGGAAGCGACCAACTGAGAGAGCGACAACAGTCATGGACATGCATTAAAATTAATCAACACCGAGTGCAAGTATGAGTAGGATATAATCCACCATGAACATAAATATCATGAAGGCTATGTTGATTTTGTTTCAACTACATGCGTAAACATGTGCCAAGTCAAGTCACTCGAATCATTCAAAGGAGGATACCACCCTATCATACCACATCACAACCATTTCAATAGCATGTTGGGACGCAAGGTAAACCATTATAAGCTCCTAGCTAACTAAGCATGGCATAAGCAACTATAATCTCTAATTTTCATCGCAAACATGTTTATTCATAATAGGCTGAATCAGGAACGATGAACTAATCATATTTACAAAAACAAGAGAGGTCGAGTTCATACCAGCTTCTCTCATCTCAGCCAGTCCATCATATATCGTCATTATTGCCTTTCACTTGCACGACTGAACGGTGTGTATAATAATAATAGTGCACGTGCATTGGACTAAGCTGGAATCTACAAGCATTCAATTCAAGGGAGAAGACAAGGTAATATGGGCTCTTGGTTAACAATCATGCATATGAGAGCCACTAAACATTTTCATTATGGTCTTCTCCTCTCGACCCCCAAAGGAAAGAAAAGAAATAAAACTATTTACACGGGAAAGCTCCCAACAAGCAAAAAGAAGAACGAGAAATCTTTTTTTCTTTTAATTACTACTACAAGCATGGAAATTAAACTAACTAATTTTTTTTGTTTTTCTTAAGGTTTATCAAACACACAAGAAGAAATCTAGAAAAAGAATTTAAACTAGCATGGACAGTACAATGAAAGAGTATGAGCACCGATAACTAGAATGAGTGTGTGAACATGAATGTAATGTCGGTGAGAAATACGTACTCCCCCAAGCTTAGGCTTTTGGCCTAAGTTGGTCTATGCCCATGGGTCGCGGCTACTCTCCCCGGTGTACTGAGGAGTGTCATCATATTGCCACTGGCTGGCGATCTCCTCCGGATCCCACTGATATGATGATGGACTATAAGGGTCAAGTGGCGGTTCCGGCTCAGGCTCTGGCCCGGGTACGCGTAAACGGCCGCCGGCAAGATGAGGTAATGGCCTGCAGTTAAATCAAACAAAGAGGGCGCAGGCAAGATAATAGTCTCACCATGTTTCTTATTAAATCTCAAATTATACAAAAGCATCTTATCATCATTTTGAACAATATACTCATGTGCTACCATGCTCTTGTAATCTAGAAAGGTAGGGGGCAGCAGTTTTTCCTCTTTCTCAAAGTGCCTAATAGGTATCCTAAAATGTTTAGCAAGGTGTGCAGCATAGGTACCTCCAAAGATGGGGCCCTTTGTACGGTTCAGGCTTAACCGTTTAGCAATAATAGCACCCATACTAACAGAGTTGTCACGAAATAAAGCATGGAACAAAATAATAATATCAGGAACACTAAGGTTTCCACAGTTTCCGCGACCAGTTAAGCATCGACTAGCAAATATGGCAAAGTAGCGTAAAATAGGAAAATGTATGCTAGTAATTCTTGCATCGGAAACCTTCCTCGATTCCCCTACAGTAATAGTATCAATAAAACCATCCACATCTTTACGATGCGGTTCCTCTAAGCTGCCCTTGAAGGGTATTTTGCAAACTGCGCAAAAATCATGTAATGACATCTCCCTATCAACATCATATAAATGAAAAGCTACTGAAGGAGGTGATTTCTTAGGATAATAGTAGAAGTTTTGCATGAAATTATTGGTGAGTAGGAGATACTGTTTGATCCGGTCGTGGAGGAAGTCGGTGAGGCCCGCATTATCAGCCAAAGAATAAAAGTCTTCATAAATCCCGGCTGCTCTCAAGAAATCATCACAAGGCCATTCACACGGCCGTACTTCCGCCACATGAGGAAGATTATACTTGGCATTTTCATTCTCCTTAGTTTGTTTATCCTTAAAGCCTTGGCTAGAAGAGCCCCTCACGAACAATCTCTTCATCTTTTTCTGAAAATTTCTGAAATTTTTAGTAACTCAAAATAAAAGTGAATAAAACTCAACAAAACTGATAGCAACTACTCCCATAAGTGCCTAGAGCCTATATCATGCATTAGAATTACTTGGGACCTCATAAACTTGACATGCAAGCTCAAGAACAGGGTCACCTAGGTAGCATAAATTTGCAATGAATAAAGCACTAGAACAAAAACTAATTGGACCATTGGAGGAGTCACATACCAAAGAACAATTCCCCAAAGCAGTTTTGTGAATGGAGCTTTGAGCAAGGAGATCAAAAATCATAGCAAAGTGAGCTAGAACTCGTGCTTGAGCTGGATGGTGATTTTTTTGGGAGGAAGATGAAGTGTGTGGGTGCAGGAATAAGTGGAGGGGGCCATCGTGGGCCCACGAGGCAGGGGGCGCGCCCTGTAGGGATGGCGCGCCCTAGACCCTCGTGGTCAGGTGCTTGCTCCCCCTGCTGTGTCCTCAGTGCTAGATATTCTCAAATATTCCAGAAAAAAATCATATTAAATTTGCAGGGCATTTGGAGAACTTTTATTTTCGGGGTATTTTTTATTGCAAGGATAATTCAGAAAATAGACAGAAAATACTATTTTTGCTTTATTTAATCTAAATAAGAGAAAGTAAAAGGAGGGTACAGAAGGTTGTGCCTTCTAACTTCATCCATCTCATGATCATCAAAAGGAATCCACTAACAAGGTTGATCAAGTCTTGTTAACAAACTCATTCTGAATCGCATGGAACCAGAGAAATTTCAAATAACACTAGGTTACCTCAACGGGGATATGAACATCCCCAATAACAAGAATATCATATTTCTTTTTGACAGTAGGAAGAGGAAATTCAAAACCTCCAATGATGATAGTTGGATTTTTTCAAATAGAATTGATGCTATGAACTTGAGGTTGTTTCCTTGGAAAGTGTACCGTATGCTCATTACCATTAACATGAAAAGTGACATTGCCTTTGTTGCAATAAATAACAGCCCCTGCAGTATTCAAAAAGGGTCTACCAAGGATAATCAACATACTATCGTCCTCGGGAATATCAAGAATAACAAAGTCCGTTAAGATAGTGACGTTTGCAACCACAACAGGCACATCCTCACAAATACCGACAGGTATAGCAGTTGATTTATCAGCCATTTGCAAAGATATTTCAGTAGGTGTCAACTTATTCAATTCAAGTCTACGATATAAAGAGAGAGGCATAACACTAACACCGGCTCCAAGATCACATAAAGCAGTTTTAACATAGTTTCTTTTAATGGAGCATGGTATAGTTGGTACTCTTGGATCTCCAAGTTTCTTAGGTATTCAACCTTTAAAAGTATAATTAGCAAGCATGGTGGAAATTTCAGCTTCCAGTATCTTTATTTTATTTGTAATAATATCTTTCATGTACTTAGCATAAGGATTCACTTTAAGCATATCAGTTAAGCGCATACATAAGAAGATAGGTCTAATCATTTTAGCAAAGCGCTCAAAATCCTCATCATCCTTTTTCTTGGATGGCTTAGGAGGAAAAGGCATAGGTTTCTGAACCCATGGTTCTCTTTCTTTACCATGCTTCCTAGCAACAAAGTCTCTCTTATCATAACGTTGATTCTTTGATGGTGGGTTATCAAGATCAACAATAGGTTCAATCTCTACATCATTATTGTTGCTAGGTTGAGCATCGACATGAACATTGTCATTAACATTATTACTAGGTTGATGTTCATCACCTGATTGTGTTTCAGCATCAGAAATAGAAATATCATTAGGATTCTGAGGTGTGTCTATAACAGGTTCACTAGAAGCATGCAAAGTCCTATCATTTTTCTTTTTCTTTCTTTTAGAATGACTAGGTGCATCTAAATTATTTCTGTGAGAATCTTGCTCGATTCTCTTAGGGTGGCCTTCAGGATACAAAGGTTCCTAAGTCCTTTTACCAGTTCTAGTAGCCACTCTAACAGCAAAATCATGTTTATTATTTAATTCATCAAGCAAATCACTTTGAGTTTAAGTACTTGTTCTGCTTGAGTGTTAACCATAGAAGCATATTTGCTAATGAGTTTAAGTTCACCTTTAACTCTAGCCATATAATCACTCAAGCATCCAATCATGTAAGAATTACTCTTTAATTCTCTACCAACTTAAGCATTAAAGTTTTCTTGTCTAGCCATAAAGTCATCAAATTCATCCAAACATTGGCTAGGAAACTTAGTAGACGAGATTTCAACTTTATCATATCTATAGAGAGAATTTACCTTTACTACCTGTGTCGGGTTATCAAGACAATGTGTTTCTTCAATAGGTGGTATATTAAGACCATGTATTTCTTCAACAGGAGGTAAATTCTTAACATCTTCAGCTTTAATACCTTTTTCTTTCATAGATTTATTTGCCTCTTGCATATCTTCAGGACTAAGAAATAGAACACCCCTCTTCTTCGGAGTTGGTTTAGGAGTTCGCTCAGGAGTTGGCTCAGGAATTGGCTCAGGAAGAGTCCAATTATTTTCGTTAGTCAACATATTATTCAATAGCAATTCAGCTTGATCGACTGTTCTTTCCCTGAAAACACAACCAGCACAACTATCCAAGTGGTCCTTGGAAGCATTAGTTAGTCCATTATAAAAGATATCAAGTATTTCATTTTTCTTAAGAGGATGATCAGGCAAAGCATTAAGTAACCGGAGAAGCCTCCCCCAAGCTTGTGGGAGACTCTCATATTCAATTTGCACAAAAGTATATATTTCCCTCAAGGCAGCTTGTTTCTTATGAGCAGGGAAATATTTAGCAGAGAAGTAATAAATCATATCCTGGGGACTATGCGGACAACCAGGATCAAGAGAATTAAACCAAGTTTTAGCATCACCCTTTAATGAGAATGGAAATATCTTAAGGATGTAATAGTAGCAAGATTTCTCATCATTAGTGAATAGGGTGGCTATATCATTCAATTTTGTAAGATGTGCCACAACAGTTTCAGATTCATAGCCATAAAAAGGATCATATTCAACCAAAGTAATTATCTCAGGATCGACAGAGAATTCATAATCCTTATCAGTAACAGAAGTAGCAAAAGCAGGGTTATATTTCATTCTAGCATTCAAATTTTTCTGTTTCAGCTTAGCTAATAATTTCTTAAGATCAGATCTATCATTGCAAGCGAGAAAATCTCTAGCAGTTTCTTCATCCATAACATAACCCTCAAGAACAACAAGCAATTCATACTTAGGGGGAGAACCTTCATCATCACTATCTTCAATAATTTCATCTTCAATAATTTCATTCTCTCTAACCCTAGCAAGTTGTTCATCAAGAAATTCACCTAATGGCATAGTAGTATCAAGCATAGAAGTAGTTTCATCATAAGTATCGTGCATAGTAGAAGTGGCATCATCAATAACATGCGACATATCAGAATTAATAGCAGAAGCAGGTTTAGGTGTTGCAAGCTTACTCATAACAGAAGGAGAATCTAGTGCAGAGCTAGATGGCAGTTCCTTACCTCCCCTCGTAGTTGAGGGATAAATCTTAGTTCTTTCGTCTTTCAAGTTCCTCATAGTGACCAGCAGATATAAATCCCAAGTGACTCAAAGAATAGAGCTATGCTCCCCGGCAACACCGCCAAAAAATAGTCTTGATAACCCACAAGTATAGGGGATTGCAACAGTTTTCGAGGGTAGAGTATTCAACCCAAATTTATTGATTCGACACAATGGGAGCCAAATAATATTCTCAAGTATTAGCAGTTGAGTTGTCAATTCAACCACACATGGATAACTTAGTATCTGCAGCAAAGTATTTAGTAGCAAAGTAGTAGGAAGTAACGGTAACAGTAGCAAAAATAACGGTAGCAGTTTTGTAGCAATTGTAATAGTAGCAACAGTAAAGTAAATAAGCAAAGAGCAATATGTGAAAAGCTTGTAGGCATTGGATCAGTGATGGATAATTATGTCAGATGCGATTCCTCATGTAATAGTTATAACATAGGGTGACATAGAACTAGCTCCAGTTCATCAATGTAATGTAGGCATGTATTCCGAATATAGTCATACGTGCTTATGGAAAAGAACTTGCATGACATCTTTTGTCCTACCCTCCCCTGGCAGCGGGGTCCTAGTGGAAACTAAGGGATATTAAGGCCTCCTTTTAATAGAGTACCGGACCAAATCATTAACACTTAGTGAATACATGAACTCCTCAAACTACGGTCATCACCGAGAAGTATCTCGATTATTGTCACTTCAGGGTCGTCGGATCATAACACATAATAGGTGACTGTAGACTTGCAAGATAGGATAAGGAACTCACATATATTCATGAAAACATAATAGGTTCAAATCTGAAATCATGGCACTCGGGCCCTAATGACAAGCATTAAGCATAGCAAAGTCATAGCAACATCAATCTCAAAACATAGTGGATACTAGGGATCAAACCCTAACAAAACTAACTTGATTAAATGGTAAATCTCATCCAACCCATCACCGTCCAGCAAGCCTACGATGGAATTACTCACGCACGGCGGTGAGCATCATGAAATTGCTGATGGAGGATGGTTGATGATGACGACGGCGACAAATCCCCCTCTCTAGAGCCCCGAACGGACTCGAGATCAGCCCTCCCGAGAGAGATTAGGGCTTGGCGGCGGCTCCATATCGTAAAACGCGATGAAACTTTCTCTCTGATCTTTTTCTCCGCGAAAGCCAATATATGGAGTTGGAGTTGAGGTCGGTGGACGTCCAGGGGGCCCACGAGGCAGGGGGGCGCACCCTATGGGAGGGGGCGCGCCCCCACCCTCGTGGACAGGGTGTGGGCCCCCTGACGCTAATTCTTTCGCCAGTATTTTTATTAATTCTGAAAAGTTGCTCCATGGATTTTCAGGTCATTCCGAGAACTTTTATTTCCGCACAAAAATAACACCATGGCAGTTCTGCTAAAAACAGTGTCAGTCCGGGTTGGTTCCATTCAAATCATGCAAGTTAGAGTCTAAAACAAGGGCAAAAGTGTTTGGAAAAGTATATACGACGGAGACGTATCACCTATATACATGATCATGCCTAGATAATCTCATAACTATGCACTTTTCTATCAATTGCTCTATAGTAATTTGTTCACCCACCGTAATACTTATGCTATCTTGAGACAAGCCACTAGTGGAACCTATGGCCCCCGGGCCTATCTTTTATCATATAAGTTTCCAATCTACTTTATTTTGCAATCTTTACTTTCCCATCTATATCATAAAAATACCAAAAATATTTATCTTATCTTATTATCTCTATCAGATCTCACTTTCGCAAGTGGCCGTGAAGGGATTGACAACCCCTTTATCGTGTTGGTTGTGAGGTTCTTGTTTGTTTGTGTATGTATGAGGGACTTGTGAGGAGCCTCCTACTGGATTGATACCTTGGTTCTCAAAAATTGAGGGAAATACTTATGCTACTTTGCTGCATCACCCTTTCCTCTTCAAGAGAAAACCAACGCAATGCTCAAGAGGTAGCAAGAAGGATTTCTGGCGCCGTTGCCAGGGAGGTCTTCGCACAAGTCAAGACATACCAAGTACCCATCACAAACTCATCTTCCTCGCATTACATTATTTTCCATTTGCCTCTCGTTTTCCTCTCCCCCACTTCACCCTTGCCATTTTATTCGCCCTCGCATCTTCGCTTGCTATAAGTCTATGGATCCTCATTCGCTTGCTAATCTTTTTAAGAGATCCAATTATGATGAACCAATTTCTAGTGATTTGAGTGCACTAGATTATCTTTATATGGTTTTGCTTGAAATTCGTGAATCTGAAAATTGTGATGAAGAAATTTATGAAGAGATTCAGGATAGCTCCTTGAATAAAAAGCATGATTGCAATGATTTTATTATAAATTCTATTAACTTCAATTGTGTTAATGATATGCAAAACCCTAAGCTTGGGGATGCTAGTTTTGCTATGTCCACTACTTGTTGCAATGATCATGATTGGGGATGATCTTGAAAATTTATTTAAGCCCCATGATGAATATGAGATTGATAATAGCGTTCGCAATAATATTGAAAGTGGGTTTGGAAGAGTGTCAACTTTAGATCCCACATATTTGGATAATGTTCAATCTTATGGTATTTTTGATAAAAGTGGGTTTGGAGAGGTCATGACTTTAGTTAATGATAATCCCACTATTTTGGAAGAGTGCCAACTTCACATGCATGTGGATCGTATTGAGAATATGTTATGTGATATCTATTTTGTTGAATTTGCCTATGATCCTACATGTAATTATTATGAGAGAGGAAAATATGGTCGTAGAAATTTTTATCTTACTAAATAACCTCCCGTCATGTTGAGATTGCTATCGTCTCTTTCTTCTTCCTTGCATATGCTAGTTTTTGCTTGCCTTGCAAATTTGTTTGCTTATAATATGCCTATGCATAGGAAGTATGTTAGACTTAGATGTGTTTGTCACGTGTTTCATGATGCTCTCTTTGCGCGTCAATTCTTGTCTTTCATGTGAGCATCATTAAAATTATCAATGCATAGCTAAAGGCTTTAAAGAAAAACGCTTGTTGGGAGATAACCCAATATTTTTCCTTGCTGTTCTTCAATAAATAATATATCTAGCCTCTGTTTAGATGTGGTTTTATGTTTAATTAGTGTTTGTGCCAAGTAGAACCTATAGGATAACCTACGGTGATAGTTAATTTGATTCTGCTGAAAAACAGAAACTTTTGCACGCACAAGAATAATTTTAATAAATCACAGAAACGTGATTTTGAGTTCATTATTTTTTCAGTAGATAAACAGAAAAAATTTCCAGGACTTCCTATTTTGGTAGGAGTTTTAGAGTTCCATAATATTCGAAAGTTACAGATTGCTACAGACTATTCTGTTTTTTACAGATTCTGTTTTTCGTGTGTTGTTTGCTTATTTTGATGAATCTATGGCTAGTATAGGGGGGTATGAACCATAGATAAGTTGGAATACAGTAGGTTTAACACCAATATAAATAAAGAATGAGTTCATTACAGTACCTTATGTGGTGGTTTTTCTTTCTTGCACTAACGGAGCTTACGAGATTTCCTGTTGAGTTTTGTGTTGTGAAGTTTTCAAGTTTTGGGTAAAGATTCGATGGACTATGGAATAAGGAGCGGCAAGAGCCTAAGATTGGGGATGCCCATGGCACCCCAATATAATTCAAGGACAACCAAAAGCCTAAGCTTGGGGATGCCCCGGAAGGCATCCCCTCTTTCGTCTTCGTCTATCGGTAACTTAACTTGGAGCTATATTTTTATTCGCCACATGATATGTGTTTTGCTTGGAGCGTCTTGTATGATATGAGTCTTTGATTTTTAGTTTACCACAATAATCCTTGCTGTACACACCTTTTGGGAGAAACACAACATGATTCAGAATTTATTAGAATACTCTATGTGCTTCACTTATATCTTTTGAGCTAGATAATTTTTGCTCTAGTGCTTCACTTATATCTTTTTAGAGCACGGCGGTGGCTTAATTTTGTAGAAATTATTGATCTCTCACGCTTCACTTATATTATTTTGAGAGTCTTTTAGAACAGCATGGTATTTGCTATGGTTATAAAATTGGTCCTAGAATGATGGGCATCCAAGTTGGGTATAATAAAAACTATCATAGAAAGTGAATTATATGCTATGATCAATTTGATGCTTGATAATTGTTTTGAGATATGAGGATGGTGATATTAGAGTCATGCTAGTGGAATAATTGTGAATTTGAGGAATACTTGTGTTGAAGTTTGTGATTCCCGTAGCGTGCACGTATGGTGAACCGCTTTGTGATGAAGTTGGAGCACGATTTATTTATTGATTGTCTTCCTTATGAGTGGCGGTCGGGGACGAGCGATGGTCTTTTCCTACCAATCTATCCCCCTAGGAGCATGCACGTAGTACCTTGTTTCAATAACTTGTAGGTTTCTGCAATAAGTATATGAGTTCTTTATGACTAATGTTGAGTCCATGGATCATACGCGCTCTCACCCTTCCACCATTGCTAGCCTCTCTTGTGCCACGCAACTTTCGCCGGTACCATACACCCACCATATACCTTCCTCAAAACATCCACCATACCTACCTATTATGGCATTTCCATAGCCATTCCGAGATATATTGCCATGCAACTTTCCACCATTCCGTTTATTATGACACGCTCCATCATTGACATATTGCTTTTGCATGATCATGTAGTTGACATCGTATTTGTGGCAAAGCCACCTTGATAATTATTTCATACATGTCACTCTTGATTCATTGCATATCCCGGTACACCGCCGGAGGCATCCACATAGAGTCATATTTTGTCCTAAGTATTGATTTGTGATTCTTGAGTTGTAAGTAAATAAAAGTGTGATGATCTTCATTATTAGAGCATTGTCCCAAGTGAGGAAAGGACGATGGAGACTATGATTCCCCCACAAGTCGGGATGGTACTCCGGACTATAAAAAATGCCAAAAAAAGAGAAAGTACATAAAAAATAGAAAAAAAGAGGAGGGACAATGTTACTATCCTTTTACCACACTTGTGCTTCAAAGTAGCACCATGATCTTCATGATAGAGAGTCTCCTATGTTGTCACTTTCATATACTAGAGGGAATTTTTCATTATAGAACTTGGCTTGTATATTCCAATGATGGGCTTCCTCAAAATGCCCTAGGTCTTCGTGAGCAAGCAAGTTGGATGCACACCCACTTAGTTTCTTTTGTTGAGCTTTCATACACTTATAGCTCTAGTGCATCCATTGCATGGCAATCCCTACTCACTCACATTGATATCTATTAATGGGCATATCCATAGCCCGTTGATACGCCTAGTTGATGCAAGACTATCTTCTCCTTTTTTGTCTTCTCCACAACCACCATTCTATTCCACATATAGTGCTATGTCCATGGCTCACGCTCATGTATTGCGTGAAAGTTGAAAAAGATTGAGAACATAAAAGTATGAAACAATTGCTTGGCTTGTCATCGAGGTGTGCATGATTAAATACTTTGTGTGATGAAGATAGAGCATAGCCAGACTATATGATTTTGTAGGGATAGCTTTCTTTAGCCATGTTATTTTGAGAAGACATGATTGCTTTGTTAGCATGCTTGAAGTATTATTGTTTTAATGTCAATATGAACTTTTATTTTGAATCATTTGGATCTGAACATTCATGCCACAATAAAGAAAATTACATTGAGAAATATGCTAGGTAGCATTCCACATCAAAATTTCTGTTTTTATCATTTACCTACTCAAGGACGAGCAGGAATTAAGCTTGGGGATGCTTGATACGTCTCCAACGTATCTATAATTTTTTATTTTTCCATGCTATTATATTACCCGTTTTGGATGTTTATGGGCTTTACTTTACACTTTTATATCATTTTTGGGACTAACCTACTAACCGGAGGCCTAGCCCACTACAAAAAAATACACTTCCGTGATGATACGTGTTTGTCACAGTAGGTCGCGTTTATTGTCATGCATGTACATCCATGATGATTTTATGACAAAATCAAGATAGTCATACCTGTGCTGTCGTAGAAGTGTTCCATGACATTACCAAAATTATCATCATGGAAGTGTCCACTTCTGTGACGATAAATCGCGCATCATAGAAGTGCTTTCGTCAAGGGTGACTGACACGTGGCATCCACCATAACGGAACACCGTTAAGCTATTGGGTCGGGTTTTGGATCCGATAACCCGTTAATAGCCCTGACCAATGGGGATTTTTTATATGTAAAATCATCATTGGCTGGAGAAAACACGTGTCGGCTCATCGTTGGGACAGATGTCATCCACTCATTGGACATAAGGTGCCTATGATACGTCGACACATGGCACGGCCCAACAGAGGCCCATTCCTGTGAAAAGGCCGGCCCGTTTGACTTGGTCAAAAGGTGGCGGGCCGGCCCATGGAAAGCCTATTAGTGTCCCGTTCGCATATAGCCCATTTATAGCCCACTAATCCAAGGCCCGTTACGCCCTATCCGAATTAGGCTCAGTAGCATCATCTAGGCCATCCAATATGATTCCAGCCCGTTTTCACTTCTGGCCCATGTATGGCACATGACGTCTTTCAGCCCATATGAGGCCCTTTGTAACTCTTGGCCTATTAACGACCCGTGGTGAAACTGGCCCGTAATGAACAGTGTATCACTTTACACCCATTAACGGCCCATGGTGAAACTGGCCCGTAATGAACAGTGTATCACTTTATACCCATTAACGGTCCGTTATTCCGTTGGGCCGTTTCTAGCCCATGTTATCGTTCGGCCTTCTCAGAGCCCATTTATTCTTGGGCTCATTTCGGCGATTCGTTTACTTACGGCCGTTCGCTCATTTTACGCTTGAGGGCCAAATTCGATCAGGGTTCTGATCGGCCCGTTTGTGGTCCGTTAATACATTGGGCCATTTTCATAGCGTCATAAAATACGGCCTATTAACGATGGCCCGTTATGGTCGGCCCATGAATGGACGATTCAACTCTAGCCCGTTTACGCCATAATGCGATCTGTTTGTGTCGATCATCGACCATATAAGGCCCATTGATGATCTGACCCATGAAGTCCCATTGTTTCTCTGACCGTAGAAGGCCCATTGTTTCTACTGACCCGTAGAAGGCCCATCGCTTTCTCGGCCCGTAGGAGGCCCAGTGTCACTAGAGTAGATATTAGCCCATGGTTATTGTGGCCTAGTTTTAAAAAATAGGTTATTGCAGCCACTAGCAAACTGCGGAAAAAGAACTGCAATGACTACAAGCAAACAAATAAACAAGACAACAAGGAAATAAATAAGCAAGCAACTGACGCTAGGCTATCACGGCAATTACACATATTACATCCACTCGGCATCAAAGTTCGCCACCAGTGCAAATATAGGGAACAAAGCAACATATCATATACACGGTTGTCAAAGTTGGCGACCGACAAATAAACGCCGCAACAAAACAAATCGAGAATCGAAGCCACTTGAAGATCTCAAGAAACAATATCACAGGTACCCATAATGCGGGCAAGATGCTTAGCAAGCTTATTAACTTTCTCTTGTTTGGCGCTTAAATCCTCCAGTAACTTCTTTGTTGCACCGAAATATGCATCTGAATTCGAGGACTTCCTCGATCCTTGACTTCTGTCATGGACATCCGATCGATGTCTTTCAACTTGAAGTTGAGACTCAAGAAGACGAACCGATTCAGTAGCGAGTTCAAAGAGCTTGTGCGGCGATGGCGAGATGCTTCGAACACTACATCAAGACAATACTTTTGGGTTCTCTCACTGTCGTCAAGATAGTTTTTATCAGCTTTCTTGGAGACCAACAGGGTTGTCTCACTATCTTGAACCTTATCTGCATTACTTCCTTTACCATTGGATAACGCGGTATTGTTCTCCAATATTTTGTCCGCATTCTAAAAGAGAAACAAGCAGACACATCACATGTTTACCATGTTGTATATGAAAATCATTTTGGTAAATGAGTTCAAGAGTAAAGTGGACAGGATAACAAAGATGAAACAAACATATATCTATGTACCATGGTCACTTTATGGTCTATATCATTCTAGTTTTTGTTGCCAAATCAAGATAGAGACACAGTTCAAATAATATTTGTTCAAGACAAAGCAGAATAGATAGAATATAAGTGTGGGAAACTATAGAGCAATAACAACACTTGTAATGTGCATGACATGAGAACATAACTGTTTATTCAATTGAAACTGAAATCAACATAGAGCAGGTTACAACAGCAAACCAGTTAAAGAAATAGGTTTAAAACATACCTGTTGTGCCATTGGAGTTTCAATTCCATCCTTCAAATTTAAAAATAGTTGGTATGAGTACACTACACCACAGCACTACATCCCCAACAACCAAGTTGGTGGGGAATACAACTTCTTCCAACAGACAGTTGGTCGGGAAAAACTATTGCTGACCAACCTTGTCTGTTGGGGAAAGTCCAGACGGGAAAACCCTTTCCCGACCGACATAGCTTTCCCGACCGACTGCTTGATGGCTATGGAATATCTTTCCCGACCGACAGACAGGGTATTCTTTCCCAACCAACATTCTGTTGGGCCTAGCATTAGGCTTTCCCAACCGATTATCAGACGGCGTTTGTTTTGCCGACCAACAATCAGATGGGGTTCTCTTTTGCCGAACAACAGTTCATCAACATTTTGTTTAGCCAACCACAACTTTAATTAACATATGGTACTGATTGTCACATACATATAGTTCATTTGTTCTAAGCATAATCACCCAAACACCATATGTCACGCTCAAATCGAGAGCACGAAACATTTTTTATTCCATTAACTAATTGGCACATACATACACTTCAATCTGTTCTAAACAAAACCACCGAGGAACCATACATCAGGTTTACAAAAGGACAGTCAAAAGGTGCAAGTATGAGACATCAATTGTACAAAATGAAAGCTAAAACATCTAGTTGACGTGGATCGTTGGCTTCATGGTTCCTTGTGAGTGTAGTCCTTTTTGCTTCCTACAAAAGTTAATCAATTCTCAGTTATAATACACTATTAGAAACTATACTACAGTACCAAAATGCCAACATACAGGATCCTCACATTCTCAAAAATATAAATAGTAATAAATACAGAGAATTCAATAATCATGTGTTAACACTAACGTTGATCCTCGGTTGAGATTGTTCACACTAATCTTTATATTTTGTATCCGTATACTTAGTTTGCTTTCGTTATGCATGTAACATAGATGGTCTAGGAGTATCTAGTCGTCGAAGGTTAAATCGAGTGCACGGAGGAGGCGAGATACCGGGCTGCAGTGCGATGCGGCGAGCATGGTGAGATGCCGATGGCGGCATGAAGCCGTGGTGCTGTGTGATGCAGCACGCCGTGTGAAGCGGCAAGGCGCTTGACAACTGGACTAGCTAGAGGAGAATAGGCAAGTTAGTTTGTTTGTCAGCTACATGGCCGCTGACCAGGTGTGTGGCCGTTGAGTGGAGATGCGCAAGTGGACATGCATGCATGTAGGGATTAAGTGCATGGAATTAGTTGTGTGAGTGGGAGTGAGTTAGTGCCTAGACGTGATGTTAGTGGCCGGATGTGGCGCCTGAGTGGTGCATGAAGGTCAGCTCCCTATGTATATATAAGTTACAATCAAAAAAGAGAAAAGAGGTCATGAGAGCTTGGGTTGAATAAATAATTTTACATCAACTTAATTCAAAAGGATCAATCTAATATAATACGATATTAAGAAGCTACATCAGTTTGTGATGAAAATCATTCCTATCCGCAGCAAGAGTTTTCAATGTGCACAAACCTTGACAAATGATGTCCGGTCATCGGCATGCTGACCAAGATGTGCGCCACTCAAAATTCTGAACAATAGTGGTTGCTAACCAACCTGAAACAGGAGAAAAGGGATTCAGGCTAACCAGCTGAAGCAGGATAAAAGATGCACCAAAACAAGCTAGAAATGATGTGCACACGTCAGCATGCATCCTTACAAAAGGGGCACGTAGGAAGATCTCTCTATAATATGTTATGCATGTAGGGATAATCATCATTCGAGTAGAGTCAGCATTACACTTCTGCAACTTCTACAGCAATAATGACATTATATATTAGTATATTACATCACCTCTATGAAATTTACTGCTGCTGAGCAAAAAAGGATTACATAATATATTTTATAGTGAGACATTTATTTTTACCAAAACGGTTAAGATAAAAGAATGGCGCTGAACTAAACAAAGGGAAGTGACCATAAGTTGAGTAATATTGGTAAAACCGACAATCAACAATACTCATTGGAATAAGATTTAAATTACATGGTCGAATAAGATCTCCTTATCTCGATGAATCTCAAACTGGGATTTCGATATCTCAATAAATCTGAGATTCAGAGTTTCTAAAAGCTGCAATAATGCTTTACAAATCAGAGCTTACCTAAAATTAAAGAATATCTTGCCCAGAAGCCGAGGTAGGGACTCATTGAGTATGAGTACGACTATAAACTGCAAACTGTATGCTAGCTCTAATCTTGGTTGAAAGTTTTAAGAGCCAATTCTGAAGGCATCCGACTGTCAGCACCTGCAACATCTCATGTAATATGAATACCAGTTTTGTGTAAATCATGTAATAACATTAAACATCAATGTTGAATTTACACAACCATACTGTTAGCAACAAAGGCATGAATGAAACAAAAAGAATGTGGCCTATCTAATAATAGTAGGAAGAGCAACATAAATCCATATTCTCCTTGCAATGTGGCTTATCTAATAAAAGTACGAAGAGCAAAATAAATTTCTGTTCTCCCAGCATTCTATGGTGCATGTTTTGCCCTGTTTGTGAGCAGAAGAATATGCAGGCTACTGTGAAAGCCAAGTTGTGCCTAACAATCAACATTCCAAGTTTCAGATAGGATATGAACCAAGAAAATACTGATTTTCTATACAGACATCACAGTTGTGGTGATTTCCGCGAAGAGGTGCAACCTGTTGGCAGCGTCGGATGGCTTGGGCTCCGAGTCTAGCACCGCTGCAGCAGCCTCCCACTCCGTCTAAGTGTATGGGATGCAAAGAAGAATCCTGGGAAAATCTATAGAAGCATGACTGTATAAATACAAACTGCTAGATATGTACTTTATCTTCATTCCAGTAAAACTGAACTAATTTTAATATAGTCCTATGTTTGCCAGAATTCTACAATGCTTAAATAAAAGTCTGAAACATTAGTATGATTATTTGGACTTTTTGTGGAACCTGAAGCTAGTTCTCAGGGTTGTCCCTCGTCTCAAAGCACAGATATGTGGATACGTTTTTCTATATAAAGTAATGAATTTTCATATGATGAATACCCATGTATTGACCTTCAGGCACGTATAGCATAATTTGATAGTCTGGCAAGGGTTCAAACATCACAAATTACAACTCACAAGCTCTAAAGTTCACAAATCAATCACAACCAGTTCATAAAAAACAGTAGCTAATTAAGGTTTCCTGCAACACTACTGAAAGGAATACCTGTAGCATAGATTTTTTTTTCAATAATAGCATCAAGCTTGTTCTTCTCAAGTTCTCATATCCAGAAATCACACGAGATGTAGATCTTAGACTGCATTGCCGGCTACCCCATTAGCAGATAGAGCCCCTGTTTTTTATGCTCTGCTTGAGCTGGAGCTCACATCCAAAACGCTGCTTGCTGGATAGAACTACTATCCCAAGTCATGGCTGATCTGAACGGAAAAGGGAAAAGCAAATAAATCAACTAACGGCAGCACCGATTGAGGATGGGTGGAGAGGGAGAGGAGAGTGAAAAGAACACTCACCGCCCGGGGAGGGGAAGCACCAGCAGTCAACGGCCAGATCCTTCTTCAAAAAAACCAACGAGCGCAGATCGGAGGAAGCCCATGGCGTGGCGGCGGTGGTGGCAGCCCCTGGGTGACGACTGACGAGCGAGGGTGCGAGTGCTCTCTCTCTCGCAGGTGACCCACCTCTCCCTCCCTCCTCCCTCCCTCTCTCAGCCCCGGATCTGAGAGGGTTGGCGGCGTCCACCACCGCGCCTTGACCTCTCCCCGAACTCCAGCGCACAAGCTAGGGTTAGAAGTGTTCGGGGCCTAAGCATTGGGGTTGCAGGAGGGTGGAGACAGGTGACGGCGTGCTGGAGACGGCGGGTGGTCGGCGGCGTGCGGGCTGCTAGCTAGCGGGCGGCGGCGGAGGGAGTGCGTGAGAGGATTAAGTTTGGGGGATTTGGATTTGGTCATGGCACCTGTTGAAGGCCGAATGAAAAAATTGGAAGGAGGCTTGGCGCTAAGTTTTTGGCCCGTGCGCGCGCAAAGACGGACCGGCCCAATTGGTAATGAACAGTCGGTCGGCATTAATCGCCGACCAACAGTCTGATGGAGATACGGGCTTTCCCGACCAATAGTCTAACGTGAAACATTACAGTATTGCCGACCGACAGTTGGACACGATACATCAGTATTACCGACCAACAGTTAGATAGAAGTTTTCCCGACCAACAGTCTGTTGGTAAAATTGACTTTTCCCAACACACATCAGTAGGGAAATCTAGTGCGTGGTGTAGTGGTAATTACAGTAATGCAAGAGCAAAGGAGTATGAACCATAGCTACAGAACTTGACCTGAGAACAAATCTTCTTCTCCTTTAAGCGTTGAGTTGGGACTCGGAGTGGTGGTCCTCGTGCTTTGGGCACTGCAGTTCCCTTACTAACTGCTCGTGTTTGGGTGCTCTGTGGTGGAGACGGTCTTTGTGTCAATGGAACTGGGTTACTATCTGCCGGGGTTGGGGTTAGAAGGGTGTAGCTGGTTCTCTGTCCAACTGGTAGGGGTACAATCTGCGAGAGTCTGGGTTACGTGTGGTGGATCTGGTCCTTGGCAAGTACAACCGTGGTTCTATCTGCATCAACCGTAGCACTATCTTTTACGAAGACCGTGTTGTTACTCCTTTAGATCTGCCATCACCCTCTCCAATTCAAATGGTGATAAACAAGAAAAGTAATTGAAAGTATAGACATTGTATGATGAGCAGTGCAATGGATAGTGGGGAATAAAAGAGAGCATGAAATAATTCATATTTATGTTGTCTAACCAAACATGATAGCATGACACAATTTCACATATATGATGGCTAACTAAACAGGATAGCATGACACAATTTCACATTATGATGGCTAACTAAAAAAGATGGAAAGACATAGTTCAAAATATGAGACTATGTAAACAGGATGACATGATATAACTATATAATGTGTCTATTAAATAGGTTGGCATGCCATAATTCACATACATTCACGGATAGAATGCCATAATTCAAAATATGATGACTGTAAACTCTAAACAAGATGAGATGATAAAACTATATGATCTCTTTATTAAATGGGTTGCCATGCCATAATTCAGATAGATGATGTGTATGTACTATGTAAACATGATGGCATGATAATTCAAATATATGATTTATATAGTAAGCAAGTAAGCAGATGGCAATCCATATATGATGTTAAAACTAAGCAATGCAAGACAACATGCATGACATGGGTAATATAACCCTGCCAAGTTAGATCATAGACCTCAGGGGGGAAATAGGACTGGTCATCGGTCTCAATCCTCCTCGAGGAGCTCTCAGTAACAAACAAGATGTCTGCTTGTTGAGTAGCATTATCTCTTTCTCAATACCTTGTTTTCCTCGAGATACTTCCATCACCGCTTCAAATGGCTGATGAACAGGAAGAGTAGTTGAATATACAAACGTTGTCGACAAATGGAACATGTAATACAAAAATGATAGCATGATATAATTCACATACATGATGATTGGCTAAATAGCATGGCATTGCATAATTCACATATATAATGCCTTTGCAACAAGATAACATTGTATAATTCACATATATAATGTCTTGCAACAAGATGGCAATGCACAATTCACATATATGGTAATTAGACCTTTGAGCAGTGGCATTCACACAAAGCATGTCTAAACTAATCAAATGACATAGCAATGCGAGACACCATACACACGATATGAGCAACATAACCCTACCAAGTTAGAGCATAAACCTCGGGGGGGGGGAATAGGACTGGTCATCTGTCTCTGAATCCTCCTTTGAGGAGCTATCCGTGACCAGCGAGATATGCGCTTCGTTAGATAGCATAGTCTGCTCAGAAGACCTTGTTTTCACTCCAGAATTTGCCATCACCGTGTCAAATGGCTGATGCACATGAAGAGCAGTTGAATGTACTAACATTGCTGACAAATGTAATATGTAACAAAAAAAGGATGGCCTGATATAATTTACATATAAGATGACTGGCTAAGCAGGATGGCATTGCAAAATTCACATATATGATGCCTGGCTAAACAAGATGGCGTTGCATAATTCACATAAACGATGAATAAACTAGACAGATGGCATTCGCACAAAGGATGTCTAAACTAAGCAGATGACATATTTGATGTATAAACTAAGCAATGCAAGACACCATATGCATTATATAACCAACATCAGCATGCCAAGTTACAGCGAAGACCTCAGGGGGTAAATAGGAGTTGTCTTCTCCTTCTGAATCCCCCATAGAACAGATATCTTCCTCTCGATTACAATCCGAAATGCATGGAGGGGGGCTGCCTTTGCGCCTACCATGGAGCAACATCTGCATGAAATTTCATTGCCATGCAAGGCTCGTCTCTTTTGCTCTACATGTTCAGTTCCATTGTCTACAATAACTATCATGCATAGGAATAAAACATAGTGAGATTATGTAAGGAGTGCATGCAGAAATCCAGAGTGATGGTAGCAACCTGTGGATAGACCCAATACCAATAATAGCAGGCAGATAATGGCATCAGTTAAAAAATACAAATAATGACTTCTTTACTGTTTGTTTCCCACCCAACATGAAACTCATAGTAGACACCGGAGATTAACCAGATAGTAGATATATACTATTGACTGCGGCCCTGATATGTACCCCACAACCATTTAAAAACTCAAGTTTGACCATTAGTTTGGAGCTGACTCAGAGTCTAATTGATGAACGGGACGATAAAGTAGCATGTAATATTAAGCGATGCATAACGTAAGTAGACACGAAAGAGTGCGACCTCTCTTGCGGACCCATGTAGTCCTCGAGGTCATCTGCTCGGTTGATGATGGTAATGCAGTTTTCATGGCTGCCGTCGGCAGGGAAGAAGATCTGAGGCGGTGAAAGACGGTCTGGAGGCGGATCCTCGCTGTCTTGGACCCTTCGTCGTTGGAGTAGCCGAAATGGGGTGGACGACGGTGCAGCGAGGCGCGGACAAACCACGTAAGGTTTTCTTTGACAACTATCTGTAAAAGAAGTAATTACAAGGGCTCGTTTGAATTGGAGGATTCCAACAATGCAGGATAGGAAATAGATAGGAATAGGATAGGAATGCACGTGCAAAACAGAGAATTTAAAAACACAGGATTTCTGCCAATCTGGGTGTTTGATTCACAAAAATTGGAAGATCACAGGATGCAAAGAAGCATGGTGAGATTAAGTCAAACCATAAGAAAATGTACGGTTATAATACTATTATGCTACTATCTCTTAGTCTTGTGCTTCATGAATAGGAATTTGAAAAGGAGGATAAGTGAAAATTAAAATTCCTACATTTTTTCTTACAAGGAGACACTAAAGGAACAAATCCATGTGCTCAGTGGACAATATATATATAACATGTAGAGTAAAAAAGAGATGCAGCAAGTGTACAACCTCTTTGGCGAAGCCATGTCGATCTCAGCGTGATTGGGTTGGCCGGTGAGGATGCTCTGGCTGACTTGGCTGTCGGAGGAGGGGAAGAAGATCTTAGGCGTCTGGAGATGGAGCTCGAGGTATCGCTCATTGTGATGGAGGGTTTAAATCGTTGGAGCAGCTCCGGTGAGTTGTACGACGCCGAGGTGAAGCAGACAAGAGAGACAACGTTAACTCGGTGGAATTCTAATAGCATCTCCAATACATGATGTAAAATACATAACCACAAAGTGCTAGATGTAAAATCGTCACCACTCATCTCGTAACTTAACCGTCGGCCCGAACTTAACTGTCTAAACTGAACTTAATCGCGTCAAACTGAATTTTCTTTCAAATCGAACGCACTAGCAAGGTGAGGCTACACGTCGGTCAACTGACTTTTTCATCTCTGTTCAGTCGATTTTGCAGCAGTTGGATATGAAATCAAGGGCCTCTAGTTTATCTTCAACCTCCACCCCGAGCCGCCACCACCACCGGCCAAATAGTAGCCCCGCCACCATGGCCGGCGGTCAGCCCCCCTGAAAACACTCCCCAAAGCCGGTCCGCCGCCGCCTCGGTCATCCCTCTAGCCCCCCCATGCCGAGCTTTTTCTCCGGCGATCCCCACGCCACCGCCACCACCGCCGTGACCACCGCCCATACGAACCCTAAGATACATAGTGGGTACCTCTCCGTGAGCCCCCTCCTCTGTTGCGGCTAGTTCTTCCTTCACCCCGCGATTCATTGGTGAAGTGTAGCTTCATCGAGCAACATCGCAAGCAAGAGCAAGAGCGAGAGCAGCAGCAAGCCAAACAAGAGCAGACGAGCGGGACCGAGAGCAAGAGCAGAGCAAGCAGCGAAGCGAGAGCTAAAGCAAAGCGGCAGCTCCTACTGATGTGGACGTCACCGCCGAGGGAGCGACGCCGTGGAGGAAGTGGCCGGCGACGCCGCCATGGATGGAGCCACGCCGTGTCGGCTCGGGACTGAGCGCCAGCAGCACCGTGAGATCAAATCAAGAGGAAAATGCGGTGATTAGTGTACAACCTCTTTGGTGGCGCCGATTAGGCCGCAGCTTCATCCGAGGAAATGGTGATGATGATGCTCTTCCGGTGGTGCGGGTGAAGACGGCGGTGTGGGAATGGAGGTGGCGCGAAATACAAGGGGAACATCGGGGCAACTCCTTGGAGGTGGAGGACGGGGTGGCTGAACCGGCGGGACGACAAGATCGACGACAGATCCTCATCCGGTACGGTGGATGAGGGACGTTGAGGTGTTGTTGTGGACGACGTCGTCGGGGAAGAGGCTCCGGCTGGGTGGCGGACAGAGCAGGGTGTGGGGCTTCATCGCGGGTTTTCGCAGCCTTGATGTACGAATGGGTGGGCGTATGGGATGACAGTGGGGAACCATGGCTTAGGGACGCGCTTGTCCGAAATGTGGGGTAAGTTACGAAAGTACCCCCACCGATTTGTGGCGGTTCTTTCGATTCAGGGGTACCACGGGCATTTCGTGTGTCGGGATTTCACAGGAGGTGGGAGTTTTCGCGCGCGTTGTAATTTTGGAATAGCAAGGCGCGGGTTGAGATGGAGGGAGTTGTCGGAGCACGACTGAGACAAAGATATATCTTAAATATTTCGGGCTAACAAGGCGGGGGTTGAAATTTCGGACAAGCCTAACATGTACTGTACCAAATCAATGCGCACTACAAATGTCATTCAAAACTTTCAGTTCATGTTATGTTCAATTAAAATATTTCGCTACGTGTATAATGCATGCAACCTACTCAAATGAAAGTTTTAGTGCATTCCAAACGTATATACTACCGCTTCAAGATGAACTAAATTTGAATTTGTTTCTCTATTTGAATAAGATCTATAGTAATGATTGTTGTGAGTCAAAGCATTTGAATTTGTTTCTCTGTTTTAATAAGATCTACGATCATCATTACTGTCAAGTTAAACCATCGTTTGTGTATTATCTTCACAGCACACCACATGATTAGTCTCGAGTTACATATGAACTATGTGTATTATATGAACTCGAACTCGATTTTTTGAATCCACTTTATGTTGATTTCAAATCACATTACATTTCTAGCTCTAGCTAGATCTTCATAATCTAAACCATGTCTCATATGTATAATGTGTTTATCACATTATGTATGGTGCCCCGCCGCCTACGCCTACAAGTATTTAGATGTGAGTTGCAAGCACCACACATTACCACAAATTCAAATAAAAGTTAGAATGTTTGATATATACTATTGTTTAGATTGTTCGATATTAGTTGTAAGCTGCAAACGCCACACATTATCACAAATTCAAATAAAATGTGAGATTGTTTGATGTATAGTATGGTTTAGCTTTTTTGGCATTTAGCTGTGAGTTGCAAATGCCAGGCATTATCACATTATGGTATAACATGTGCACAACACGTGTATCACCGCTATATTCATGCATGCATATGTTTAAAACACTATGGTCTCCTATTCAAATATATGAATCCGCTTTCATATCAAATTATGATCTTTGTTAGTCTGTTACACCCACACAATCCTCTAACCTTTGTAGCTACCACTAACTTTCTCTCGTGCATGCACACGCCCTCCTCGCCCTCCCCCTCCCTCGGCATTCTATCCACCGGGCATATTCATTTTTTTCTTTAGGTCGTTCTCCCAGAGTCTCCACAACTCCTTTCCGACACACACCGATCGATAAACCTCTCCAGCGATGCCTACCTACAAATACACACACACCTTAAATTTCCTCCTTTATGTGTCCTTGCCTCGTGTCTCTCATACCGTCACACACACGTGTAAACTCTCGCCCCTCTTTTCATTGATCTCACAACCGCACACTCCTCCCCCTATATAGCTAGTAGCTGGACCTCTCTCACCACCTCCTAGCTCCATTCTCTCTGTCTATCTGTCTCGCTGGGCCTTATTTGCCTCTAACAAATGGACCTACACCGACCGATCTCTCGCTATACATATAGCTAGCTAGGTCCTTATTACTCGTTTTTACCCACGCGTCAATCGATCTACCTCATTAGTTATGTCTCTCCCTTCCTCCGACAAACAACCATTGATCTACCGATCTAGTTAGGTTTGCTTACCAAACACATGGTTCCCCTTCGTCATCCATGGATGTGTCCCGACAGATCTATCACGCACAGGCACACACAGAAACACATCCCCACTCTTATTGATAACATTGCAGTTCCACCCTCAGTTTGTCTAGTCGGCCTCTCCCACCATCTTTGAGAAGCAACTCCATCACCCATCCAGCACTCTACCCCTCTCCCTCCCTCTCTCTCCTCTCTCTCTCTCTCTCTCTCTCTCTCTCTCTCTCTCTCTCTCTCTCTCTCTCTCTTTCTCTCTGTCCCATCATATTTCCCGTCCTTCAGTTATGTATGGATGTCGACCGATTTCCCTCAAGACATAGCTGGGTCTCTCCTTCTCAACACATATCCGAGTCGTTCTACCTCTATAGTTAGGCTGTGCCTACCCTCCCCCCCCCCCACACACTGATACATCGAGCGCTCTTGTCATGTCTCCCTGCCACACACAAACTTGACATGTGCCCTCTAACGTTCCGGTAGGTCAGTCGCCCTATATCTTTGACTTGCACACACACACACAATTTCAATGGCTCTCTTCATCGATCTCGCGCCCACCCACTTGATCCTCTCTTCGACTCTATCGATATCTATGGCCCCTCCCTCTCTTCTCGTGGATTGCTCGACCCTCTATATATGATATGGATAGGCCTCCATTTCACACACATTGCGTGCAAAATTTTGTTTGAGATGTCATCGACACATATTCCCACAAATAATTCACGAAATCAACCCCCTACCCCCACCCCAAAACAAAAAACACTCACGAACGCAGTTTGTATCTCTCACACACACCCACGTAGGTGGGGGACGTGCATGAAGAGAAGAGGTGCATGCATGGCGCACATACTCCCGTCTCTTTCCCAACCACACCCGCGCGAGTACACGGTGGAGCTCATTTCTGTACGAAAAAGGCATCCCACGTGGTAATTTGGCACGTGTATTGGTTGTCCACTTAGTGGAGGGAGGATCGTCTACCACGGGTGAACAAACAAATTGCGACTTGACGCGTTATGTTAAATTAAAAAAAGAGGCAAACCATGTGGGGCCTACCTTAGAGGCAAGGCTCTATACACTGGAGTACTTTTGATGTGTCCGTCAACTCATGAACGAGGAGAAGCTTGCTCACTCGCCGTCTCCCCGCCCACAGGCGCGGTGGCTCATGGGATGAGGTGAAGCTTGCTCCGCCTTACGCCCGCTCCCTCGCCCATGTGCGCGGTGGCTCGCAGGACGAGGAGAAAAATTTACTACTCCCTCCGTTTACTGCTCGTCCCTATACCTTGGTTATAGATATTATATCATATTGTTTGGAATATATATATGTCCTTTAGTAGATTTCAATATGAACTACTAGTACATACTCCAAACACTGATGTATATAGACGTATTTTAGAGTGTAGATTCACTCATTTTGCTCCGTATGTAGCACTCTCCCTTGCCCCTTGACCCTCGCCCACGTGGTGGACGTGTAGCAATTCATTCGGTCTCATATAGCAAGAACGATATATACTGCACTATCATTATTGCTTGACTTCCCGAAGAGGCGAAGAGCCAATCGCAAGGTTAATATTTTGGAGATGCCAAGCGCAAGGTTATAGGAGAACGAGTAGTAGGTGCCGCATCATTTATAAATAAAGTTCTTTTTTCTTTAGTGGCACGTACGCAATATGATAGGTTCATATGGAGAGAAAAGGAAACCGCTCCACTATATACATAGTCAGGACGGGCCAGCCTACACGGTTGCTTGATGGGGTTGCTCTCTTCACACTCTCCTGCACAAAACGACTGTGGCCACATCTCTAACATCCCGGTGGATCACGTCCGCCGGTGGAAGGTATGGATGCTTAGGGTAGATGCGGTCGCCGTCGCCGATGGTGAAAACCCACTGTCGGCACGTCCCGATCAGGGGTCCCCGCCGTTCTCTCTCACAAAGCCGGTGAGGTTGCCTTTGTCCCTTGCTCACTTGCCCTGCGATGTGGGCGAGCTTGCCGCCTCCGCCGCCCTCCTCAAGGTTGAGCTCGTCCCTCGGTACAACTCCTTTATAGCCGGCTTGCACCATCGCTCCACCTGCCCATATCACCCATGTGGGTATTTCTCTACTTCTTTGCCCGCACATACCTCTCTTGGCTTCTCGTCTCAGATTTGTGATGAGTTTATGTCTCATCAACTTGTCCCAGTAATCTTATTCTAATCACACTTCTTCAATTTCTTTGCCACAGGGATGCTCATCTCGATTTTGGTGAAACTGCATAAAATGATCCGATGGTCAAAAGGTTGCAAACTTCATTTATTAGGAAGCTCGAATGTTGCCAGCAAATTGAAGCCTGGTTAGGGTTCACGGTTCAACGTGTAGGGACTGCATGGATTGTTTTTTCTTTAGCTGCATCTGTTCCAAAATAAGTGTCAACTTTAGTAGTAGTACAACTTTGTACTAAAGTTTGCACAAAGTTGAGACACTTATTTTGGAATGGAGGGAGTACATATTTGCTATGAGCTGTCAATCATTGAGATGCAATAGCATGCATGTTAGTCTCCTTTGTATTTGATGAAATGTTGCAACGGGCAATCTTGGGCCTTAAGATACATGTAACAAGTGGAAGCTTCATAGCATTGTACAAATTTATCTATCGATAAATTACAATGACGTACTATACTAGTACTTCCTCCGTTCCTAAATATAAGTCTTTGTAGAGATTTCACCATGAACCACATGCGGATGTATATAGATGCATTTTAAGTGTAGATTCATTCATTTTGTTCCGTATGTAGTTCACCTAGTGGAATCTCTACAAAGACTTATCTACTAGTAATAGCTAGCCCCCACTACTAGGAATTCTCTATCCTCTCCTTGAGCCACATCATCAAAATTAATGTAGCTGTTAGATGAACTAAATCAGTCCATAATAGTTGTCTGATCTAGACATTGAGAGGCTCCGCACTAAGCCACATGCAAGCATGCAGAAATACCATGGCATGCATGTGAGTGGGTGTGACGCCCCCGATTTAATCGTACACTAATCATGCACGCAAACGTGTACGATCAAGATCAGGGACTCACGGGAAGATATCACAACACAACTCTAAAAACATAAATAAGTCATACAAGCATCATAATACAAGCCAGGGGCCTCGAGGGCTCGAATACAAGTGCTCGATCATAGGCGAGTCGTGAAGCAACAATATCTGAGTCTGAGACATAAGTTAAACAAGTTTGCCTTAAGAAGGCTAGCACAAACCGGGATCTGAGATCGAAGAGGCGCAGCCTCCTGCTCGATCCTCCTAAACTACTCTGATGTCGTCGTCGTGGTAATTGCCGCACGTAGTAGTAGGCACCTCCAATGTAGTAGTCGCCATCGACGGTGGCGTCGCTCTCGACTCCGGCATCTGGTTGCGACAACCGTAAAGAAGGGAAGGGGAAAAAGGGGAGAAAGCAACCGTGAGTACTCATCCAAAGTACTGCAAGCAAGGAGCTACACTACATATGCATGTGTATATGTGTAAAGGGCCATATCGGTGGACCGAATCGCAGAAAGCCGTAATAAGAGGAGGATAGCTAATCACGTCAAGACTACACTTCTAGCACCTCCGTCTTGCAAAGATGTAGAAGAGAGTAGATGAAGTCCTCCAAGTAACATCGCCAAGTAGCATCACCAAGTAGCATCTCCAGAGCATCGCATAGCATAATCCTACCGGCGATCCTCCCTCGTCGCCTGTTAGAGAGCGATCACGGGTTGTATCGGCACTTGGAAGGGTGTGTTTTATTAAGTATCCGGTTCTAGTTGTCATAAGGTCAAGGTACAACTCCGGTCGTCCTTTTACCGAGGGACACGGCTATTCAATAGATTAACTTCCTGCGGTGCACCACATAACCCAACACGCTTGATCCCATTTGGCGGACACACTTTTACGGGTCATGCCCGGCCTCGGAAGATCAACACGCCGCAGCCCCACCTAGGCACAACCGAGAGGTCAAGCACGCCGGTCTAAACCTAAGCGCCGCAGGGTGCAGGCCCATCGCCTGAGCACACACTGACGTTCTTGGCGGCCGGAAGCAGCACCTAGCAACCTCCATTACAAAGGAAGTTGCGTTAACGCATCCAATCCGGCCAGGCCGTCGCCGACGTGACGTCAAGAAGGCTTCGGTGATACCACGGCGGGATACCCATAACTACTCCCACGTAGATGGTTAGTGCGTATAGACCAAATGGCGGACTCGGATCAAATACCAAGATCTCGTTAAGCGTGTTAAGTATCATGAGCGCCGAATAGGGCCAGCCCACTGTCTCCTAGGTGGTCTCAACCTGCCTGCCGCTCCGCCAAAGTAACGATCGGGGCCGTCGGGAACCCGTGCCCACCTCTCTAGGATGGAGCCACTGTCCTTCGGCCCGCTCATCGTAATCACTTGCGGGTACTCCTCGAGTGACCCGACTTTAGTCACCATCTGTATAGTATGTATGTATGTATAGTATATACCGTGATCACCTCCCAAGTGATCACGGCCCGATAGTATAGCAAGGCGGTCGACAAGAATGTAGGGCCAATGATGATAAACTAGCATCCTATACTAAGCATTTAGGATTGCGGGTAAGGTATCAATGATTGTAGCAACAATGACGGGCTATGCAATGTAATAGGAGTAATCAAGCAAGAACATGCTACACTACTCTAATGCAAGCGATAGAGAAGAATAGGCGATATCTGGTGATCAAGGGGGCTTGCTGGTTGCTCGAGACAAGAATGAGGGTCGTCAACACCGTAGTCGATCGAGGTACCAAAGAATAAATGTCCTCGTAGTCTACCGAAAAGAAGTAACGGAGGGGGAACACAATAAATAACAGAGCAATCAAAGCATCACAAAGCGGAACATGGCAATACGCGGTGCTAGGTGTGCCCTAACGCGGTAGTAGGTGGTACCGGCGAAAGGGGGAACATCCGGGAAAGTATACCCGGTGTTTCGTGTTTTCGGACAGATGAACCGGAGGGGGAAGTTGCGAGTTCGATAGGTTAGAGGGGTGTGGCGGACGAACGGGTTGTGTATCCGAAATCGTCTCGTTGTTCTGAGCAACTTTCATGTTGAAAATAATTTAATCCGAGTTACGGATTAAAAGATATGATTTTCTAAAGATTTTATTAATTTCTGGAATTTAATTAATTATTTAACTTAATTCGAAAATGGATTTATGACATCAGCATGAGGTCATCTTGACATCAGCGATCAGCAGGGGTTGGTAGTCAACTGACCATGGGTCCCACCGTCGGTGACACATTTTAATTAAACAACGTATTTAACCTAATTAGTATTAATTAGGGGGTGGGCCCCACTGTCATTCAGTAATTAATTAATTGACTAACAGTTTAATTAGTTTAGATATTTGATTAGTTTAATTAATCTAAATTTATTAAGTTAATTATTTATTTATTTAATTAATTAACTAATTTTATTATTATTATTTTTTATAAACGTTACGTGGGGTTGGGGCCCCACATGTCATAAACAAGGGCCATAGCGGGTGTGGGCTACGGCGCAGGGCGCTTAGCGGCGCCCGACCGGCAAGGCCGAGCGCCAGATCTGTGAGGACCATGGCGTCTGGTGATGGAGTTCGCACGGGCCAGAAATGCGGCGGTGGGCAGCTGGCCTTGGAAGGCCCGATCGGGCGCTTGACAGGCCAGTGCTCACAACGAGGGAGGACGCCACAGACGGGCCGACTTCGACGTGGCGCGAAGCGAGCCAGGCGAGGGCAAGGCTGTGGTGATCACGGTTGTCTTAGAAGCCGGGCGCCGGACGTCGTCAGCCGAGGCGACAAGGCAAGGCCGGCGCCAAGACAGACGCGGCCAGAAGCGTCAATCATGAGCAAGATCGGCGAGACCGCGACGATTAAGGGAAGGAGAAGGCGGAGGGAGCTCACGGGGCGTAGGGTTCGGGCGATGGGCTCGGCGGAGGTCGGGACGACGCGCGGAGGGGAGAAGCAGGCGCGGTGAGTCCGGCGAGTGTGGGGCTTGGGCGGCGGCGATGGCGGCGACGGCGGGTTGAGGAGGAACCCCAAAGACGAGGCGGCGTCGTTCGGAGGTGCTTTGTCGTGTCGAGGCGGCGCGGATCGGCGATGCTGCGAGAGGAGAGAAGGGCGAGGTCGAGGTGGTGGCGAGGGCAAGTGTCGCAGCAACGGGTCGAGGAGTTCCCCGATCGGATCGAAGCGGAGGAGGGAGGCGAGCGGGAGAGGGGTGCGCTAGGGTTTGGGTTGATCGCCCAGGAGTTTAGCGAGTGGGGTGGGCAGCTAGGTTAGTGGGCTGGCCGGCTGGGCCGTTTGGCCCAGTTAGCCAAGGGGGTCCTTCTCCTATTTTACTTTTCTGTTACTTTTTTATTTATTTATTTCTTTGTTGTTTTATTTTAGTTACACTTTATTTTTGGTTTAGTAAAATATTACAATAGTTCCAAAAATAGCGTGTCAAAATAATCCACTGTTCTAAGAAGTTTTACCTCAGAATAAAAATAGTTTAGTATTTAGTAAAATATAATAGGAGTATAACTAATTGTTTTGATGTTGTTTTAATCACTTTAGGGTATTTAATTATTTTATAAAGATGTTATTACTCCACCAATAATATCCATGATTTATTTGTCACATTATGAACATTTTAGTTTTGACTTTTGAAAACTTTAATTGTTTGACTCAATTTTAAATTTGAATTTGAATCGTTTTTGAACCATCGCGAGATTAACAAAAGTAACCGAGGTGACGTGGCATCATTAGCGTGGAATTACTGTAGCCTAATTATCCGGGCGTCACAATTCTCCTCCACTACAAGAAATCTCGTCCCGAGATTTAAGAGGTGGAGTAAGGGGGAAGGTGTTGGTAGCGGGAAAAAAAAAACCTAACGAGTCTTCTCGGTCTTGGCTGCCCTTTCGAAGAGGTTGATCCCTTTCGTTGATGTCTTCATTTCTCTGCTTCAATTCACCATGATCAATTTGCCATCCTTTCTTCGGGATCTCCATCGTCCTACGAACGCGACCAAGGGGAAAAACTTCGGAAGAACGCATCTCCACAAAGCTGGGCATCTGACGGTGAACTCAATGGGAAATACACAAGGTACCCCACGAGTTGTATTTCAGTGAATTTGTTTAGTGCAATATACGATGGTACCAAAATTTCAAACGGGTAGGCAATCATTCGATGACTAGACAGAAGCTGGAATGGGGGGTTTGAACAACGAGAATAACATGGTGTCTGATTCCAGGATGAATAATGGTATAGCATTCAGCTCGCGAATCACATCTGAAGCAGTGCAAATGATACATTAGAATCCGGGTTATAAAGAAGAGTCAAGTTTCGATCCAGTGGACCTGTGGGTTATGGGCCCACCATGTGGGTTGAAAATAGGAAGGGTGGTGACATCTTGCACAGCCGCGACAGGGAGGCATGTCAGTGAATAGTTGGCAACAATGTTGGTACCAAGGACGAGGGACGAAGGGAACCACTTTCCTGCTCGTTGAACGAGGCGGACCAATAGGCAAGGTTCTCATCCATCGGTGGCTACAAGAATGTCATCAACAATAGTAACAGGATCTTGCAGACAGAATGGTCCAACAAGGTGCCTACCTAAGCAGGGAATTATCTCTGCTTAGTTAAGTCAAGAATGGAAAGGAAAACGCGATTATCAGATTAAATAGAACGATGGAAAGGAAAACTGTGATTACACACAATTATTAGGAGTATATCCTTCCCATATACAAGCAGAATATGGCATACAGGGTAGGAGAGCAAGTACCCAACCATTCAGATAAGAGGCAAGGATGAATCAAGATGTTACCCATACAACGGTGTTTGGATAATCGACAAGAAACATTTAGCATCGCGCCTCAATGTTCTTGTTGAAGAGCGGGTATCATAGTCATGCTTGAGGTAGCCATGATATGGTGTTTCAATCAAGGGCCGACTTTGGATACACAAATGATCCATCGAGCAACTTATAAAATAAGTCTTACAATTTCCTCCGGGAAGAATGGTTATCCTTGCAAAAGAAATTATAATGATAGGTCCTCCACCGGGGTGCTAGGCATGACATCCCCTTACGGGTCATCTAAGAACCATCATCATAACTCCTGGAAAGTTGTCCCAACCATCATATCTGACCGAGATTCAGATCCGATTGGTGTCATGATACCTCAGACTCAGGATGTCCGAGAAGAAAAGGTGCAACACAAATAGACAAAATGACATTGCAAGATTCTCGAAATGAACTATGGGCGAGTTCCAAAACAAGAGTTCATCATTAAAGCAAGAAGAGGATGATGAGGTGGTGATGGACTCATAGATAATTCAACGAGGCATCCAAAAAGATGCATCTCCTCAATTATGTGGATAAGGAGATAGCATTTGTCAGATCAAATGATATAATGAAGCATGTTTGAGGAAAACATACACAGTTAAACATTGATTGAAAGGTACGCCCGAAATATGGGTTGGGCTGCACGACCAATGTCAGAATGGTGATTCAATAATCAATAGTCTAAGAATGAATGGCCGACCATTAACTTCAAAGCAATAGGGTTGCTAGATAGGCAGAATCCAAACAGCACCGTTCACTTGTTGGTACCCCGGTTGGGATCAACACGAGGACCAAGAAGAATGGTGATTATGAGAAGTATCACTATAGCAAGAATTCTTAAGAGGTGGAGCAATCCTCACAACATTCTTGACATCAAGGATGGTAATACTCCGCGGTAGAATCATAACATAAGTTGGATAACAAGGAACTCAAGGTACAACACAAAACAGGAAAAAAAAATTGTGTTGGAGGGAATGCAATAATGTTGTGGATGATAACCCAAACCATCGAGGGCAAAGGATGCTATTTCTCATCAAGAATTCGATAGATATCTTGGAAGACCTCAGAATGTTGATGATGATCACGACACATTTGTCGAGAGGTTTCGAGAAGATGTAACTGATCGGTGATGACATCAAGTTAACAGAAATGATGAAGCCAAAAGTCATTGGGACCATGGGTACGACACAAACTTGAAATCAAGCTTGTTGTTCAAGGCGAAATAATATGACGATGAGGATCAACGTAAGGTTAGTTCATCGTCGAAAATTGTGCTTCGGGAAGAAGGATCAGGTAGCACAGTTAAAATTAGCTCGATAATGATATAGCCGATCAGGCTAGGAATGACTCGAAGGATTAAAAAAAAAATTGTAAGCAGTGAAGGGTTCAAATACTTGTTGAATCGCAATGCGAACTCGATTCAGTTATCGGTGTCTTTGAGTTTTTTTTAATAACTCAGAGCCCATGAAAAATTTGAATCAGTGAGGAGGTAGTACTTAATGAACTCATAAAAAATTATGCAGTTCCATGATAATCTCCAGATATCAGGGGGTAATACTCAATGACAGATCAAAGTAGAGGTTGGACTGGGGGATTGCTCTGCAGAAGACAAGTGCTTAAACTTGCACGAGAAATGGTATTTAAAGGAGAACATGGTCGGAACCACGATTGCAAAAAGGCCAGATCCCAGATATAAGATGATCTTATACCAAGGGAATAATTATTTTTTTTAAAGAAGCTTCGATGAGAAGAGGTACATCGTGTCCATGGGCATGAACACCAAGTTCAAGGTCGACTCCCACTTCTCCAATGTACAACCTTTCATTCACTTCTCGCGTTCAATGAAGTTGTAGTGTTGAAATTATATCTGGCAAAATACCAGAAGAGTACGACTCGTGAAAACTTTCGAGTTCACACATTGAGGAAGGCATAGGTTCAACCCATCGGGGCATCTTAGAATCATATACCAGAATCTTTAGAAGTAATTAACTCAAGCTCGAAGGCCGAGCATGGTTGAGAAAGCAGAGGATACAATTTACCAAAGGCATTATGTATCCGTGGAAAGGCTCAAAGGTTATTTGAATATGAAGGACACTGTCGGATAATAATCCAACAAAGGACCTGACTATCCACAAAGGATCTGATGTGAGTATCGCTACTCAACTAGAAAAGGAAAGAATGCAAATGCATCAGGTTATAGAATCATCTGACTAATTCGAAGCATAAATGCAAAGGGATTATGAATCCAAATCGAAGGATCAGAAGTAATGCTCTGATTAGGGATGGATAAGTTGAATAGCCTTAGGGTACAATCAGCGGCAATTGGATTGGTCGAGAACCAATTCCAGTTAAAGAATGGCAGCTCGATCGGAAGGTAATTTATAAGGATCAATGATGATTGCGTGTATTCACAAACATATTGAGTCAACAGACTCAAAATGATAATGACAAGGAATGTCAATAAGACTACGAGGCTTATGGGATTAACCATAATGCAAGTAAGCAAAATTTCAAGAGCAATAGGCTGCTCGAGATTTTGAAAGATCGGGTAGTATTTGAATGTATTTTTGTGAAACACATGAACAACTTTGGACAAGCGGATACTCGGCAAGCGCGAGTAATTATCCGTAGGGGTATTCATGCAACAAGGAACTGCAGGCGATAAGCATAAAGAATTCTCGGAATATCGAAGAGTATTTGGGACATCTTGTAATAACAAAACAACGGGGATCAAAATATGAGCGATAGGTGTAAGTAGTTATCGAGAGGATTTATCGATGGAAGTGAATTGCAAAAGCGATGGCACATAGTCTCGAGAGCACATCGTAGAGTATCTTCGGAATCTTTTGGTGCGGAAAGGTCATCGGTAACAAGGGGCTCTCGGGAGGAAGTACTTGCGAGAACCTAAAGTTAGTTTTGTTTTTTGCAAAATCATTTAACCCGAATAGAAGAGAGCTCAGAGTCCCAGAGTAAAGACGAGGAATAAAAGATCCTACTACCACCCAATGGCGACGTGGGCCCGTAAGGCACACAGCCATGTTAGTAAAAGTTTTTGCAATGACTAGACTCAACTTCGGCCAAGGAGTTGGAAAGGGGATTCTCTGAGCGATCGGCTCGATACCAACTTGGCGCCCGATTTAATCGTACACTAATCATGCACGCATAGCGTGTGCGATCAAGATCGAGGACTCACGGAAGATATCACAACACAACTCTAAAAACATAAATAAGTCATACAAGCATCATAATACAAGCCGGGGCCTCGAGGGCTCGAATACAAGTGCTCGATCATAGGCGAGTCGTGGAAGCAACAATATCTGAGTCTGGACATAAGTTAAACAAGTTTGCCTTAAGAAGGCTAGCACAAACCGGGATCTGAGATCGAAGAGGCGCGGGCCTCCTGCACGGGATCCTCCTAAACTACTCACAGTGGTCGTCGTGGCTGCACGTAGTAGTAGGCACCTCCAATGTAGTAGTCGTCATCGGCGGTGGCGTCTGCTCTGGACTCCGACATCTGGTTGCGACAACCGTAAAGAAGGGAAGGGGAAAAAGGGGAGAAAGCAACCGTGAGTACTCATCCAAAGTACTGCAAAACAAGGAGCTACACTACATATGCATGTGTATATGTGTAAAGGGCCATATCGGTGGGTGAGCTATGAAAGCCGAATAAGAGGAGGATAGCTAATCCTGTCGAAGACTACGCTTCTAGCAGCCTCCGTCTTGCAGCATGTAGAAGAGAGTAGACTGAAGTCCTCCAAGTAACATCGCCAAGTAGCATCACCAAGTAGCATCTCGGTAGCATCGCATAGCATAATCCTACCAGCGATCCTCCCTCGTCATACTGTTAGAGAGCGATCACTGGTTGTATCGGCACTTGGAAGGGTGTGTTTTATTAAGTATCCGGTTCTAGTTGTCATAAGGTCAAGGTACAACTCCGGGTGCGTCCTTTACCGAGGGACACGGCTATTGAATAGATTAACTTCCTGCGGGGTGCACCACATAACCCAACACGCTTGATCCCATTTGGCCGGACACACTTTTCGGGGTCATGCCCGGCCTCGGAAGATCAACACGTCGCAGCCCCACCTAGGCACAACCGAGAGGTCAAACACGCCGGTCTAAACCTAAGCGCGCAGGGTCAGGCCCATCGCCTGAGCACACACACGCGTTCTTGGGCGGCCGAAAGCACTCCTAGCAACCTCCATTACAAAGGAAGTTGCGTTAACGCATCAATCCGGCGCGCGCCGCTCGTCGTGACGTCAAGAAGGCTTGGTGATACCACGGCGGGATACCCATAACTACTCCCACGTAGATGGTTAGTGCGTATAGACCAAATGGCGGACTCGGATCAAATACCAAGATCTCGTTAAGCGTGTTAAGTATCATGAGCCCGAGCAGGGCCAGCCCACTGTCTCCTAGGTGGTCTCAACCTGCCTGTCGCTCCGCCACAAAAGTAACGATCGGGGCCGTCGGAACCCGGCCCACCTCTCTAGGGATGGAGCCACCGTCCTTTCAGCCCCCTCATCGTAATCACTTGCGGGTACTCCTCGAAATGACCCGACTTTAGTCACCATCAGATAGTATGTATGTATGTATAGTATATACCGTGATCACCTCCCAAGTGATCACGGCCCGATAGTATAGCAAGGCGGTGACAAGAATGTAGGGCCAATGATGATAAACTAGCATCCTATACTAAGCATTTAGGATTTGCGGGTAAGGTATCAATGATTGTAGCAACAATGACGGGCTATCAATGAGAATAGGAGTAATCAAGCGGTAACATGCTACACTACTCTAATGCAAGCGGTATAGAGAAGAATAAGCGATATCTGGTGATCAAGGGGCTTGCACTGGTTGCTCGAGACAAGAATGAAATTCGTCGACACCGTAGTCGATCGGGTACCAATGACGCGTCGATCTCGTAGTCTACCGAAAAGAAATAACGGAGGAACACAATAAATAACAGAGCAATCAAAGCATCACAAAGCGGAACATGGCAATCTGGCGGTGCTAGGTGTGCCCTAACGCGGTAGTAGGTGGTACCGTGAAAGGGAACATCAGGAAAGTATACCCGGTGTTTCGTGTTTTCGGACAGATGAACCGGAGGGGGAAGTTGCGAGTTCGATAGGTTAGAGGGGTGTGGCGGACGAACGGGTTGTGTATCCGAAATCGTCTCGTTGTTCTGAGCAACTTTCATGTTGAAAATAATTTAATCCGAGTTACGGATTAAAAGATATGATTTTCTAAAGATTTTATTAATTTCTGGAATTTAATTAATTATTTAACTTAATTCGAAAATGGATTTATGACATCAGCATGAGGTCATCTTGACATCGGCGATCAGCAGGGTTGGTGGTCAACTGACGATGGGTCCCACCGTCGATGACACATTTTAATTAAACAACGTATTTAACCTAATTAGTATTAATTAGGGGGTGGGCCCCACTGTCATTCAGTAATTAATTAATTGACTAACAGTTTAATTAGTTTAGATATTTGATTAGTTCAATTAATCTAAATTTATTAAGTTAATTATTTATTTAATTAATTAATTAACTAATTTTATTATTATTATTTTTTTGTAAACGTTCTGTGGGGGTTGGGGCCCCACATGTCATAGGCAAGGGGGCCATAGCGGGTGTGGGCTACGGGCACAGGGGCGCTAGCGGCGCCCGACCTGGCAAGGGCCGAGCGGCGCAGATCTGTGAGGACCATGGCGTCTGGTGATGGAGTTAAACACGAGGCAGGCGGCGGCTGAGGCAGCCTTGGCCTTGGCGCGGATCGGGCGCTTGACCGGTCGATGCCACATCGAGGAGGGCCCGCCGGCAACCTCGGCCGACCCAACGTGGCAGCGGCGAGGCCTGCGAAACAAGGCTGTGGTAATCTGGGTTGTCTTGGGCGCCGGGGCAAGTCGTCGAGCCGACAAGGCAAGGCCGGCGCGCCTGACAGACGCGGCCAGCAGCGTCAATCATGAAGCAAGATCGGCGAGACCGCGACGATTAAGGGAAGGAGAAGGCGAGGGGAGCTCACGGGCGTAGGGTTACAGGCGATGGGCTCGGCGGAGGTCGGGGGCGACGCGGAGGGGAAGCAGGCGGCGGTGAGGTCCCGGCGAGTGTGGGGCTCCGGCGCGGCGATGGCGGTGGCCGGGTGAGGAGGAACCCAGCCGAGGCGGCGTCGTTCGGGAGGTCTTGGTGTCGGGGTCGAGGCGGCGATCGGCGATGCTGCAGGAGGAGAGAGGGGGTCGAGGTGGTGGCGAGGCGGCGAAGTGTCGCGCAACGGGTCGAGAGCCGTTTCCCCGATCGGATCGAAGCGAGGAGGAGTGGAGGCGAGTGGGAGAGTGGGGTGCGCTAGGGTTTGGGTTCGGTGGCCCAGGGGAGTTTAAGCGAGTGGGGTGGGCAGCTAGGTTAGTGGGCTGGCAGGTGGGCGTTTAGCCCGATTAGCTAAGGGGTCCTTCTCCTATTTTACTTTTCAGTTACTTTTTTATTTATTTATTTCTTTGTTGTTTTATTTTAGTTACACTTTATTTTTGGTTTAGTAAAATATTACAATAGTTCCAAAAATAGCGTGTCAAAATAATCCACTGTTCTAAGAAGTTTTACCTCAGAATAAAAATAGTTTAGTATTTAGTAAAATATAATAGGAGTATAACTAATTGTTTTGATGTTGTTTTAATCACTTTAGGGTATTTAATTATTTTATAAAGATGTTGTTACTCCACCAATAATATCCATGATTTATTTGTCACATTATGAACATTTTAGTTTTGACTTTTGAAAACTTTAATTGTTTGACTCAATTTTAAATTTGAATTTGAATCGTTTTTGAACCATCGCGAGATTAACAAAAGTAACCGAGGTGACGTGGCATCATTAGCGTGGAATTACTGTAACCTAATTATCCGGGCGTCACAGTGGGTTTTAAATCACATCAACATGTCTGCATGCAAGCATGCACTGGTAGCATGCATGTAAGTGAGCTTTTAAGTCCCATTAACATGTCAAAAAGAAAAATATAATCCCATTATGAAGTAGGAGTTGGCTGATCCTTTTTCCTTACGTGGGATGATCTAAATGATGATGGGAGTTTATTTAGTTTGGCTACCACATTTGTCATGCGGTTATAGAGTTTTTTTTAGTTCTATGAAATCGATAATTTTGCTTGAGAGAGATATCTGGCTGTTACTGCTGACAGCAACGAGGACTCATCTAGTATTTAGGAATGGAGGAGTACTATGTAAAGAGTTAGGTGTCGCACGGTGTCCAGAAAATATGGTGATAGTGTGAGGTGGGCCATGTAATCACTGAGCCTGCGTGTTTTCACTGCTCTTGCACTCCTCTGCTGTAAGAATGGAGAAAATTGTAATCTAGTAGTACCTCCTTTCGCCTAAAGCGTGGGACATCCAGCAGTCCTACCACCTCAGTAATAAAGACCAATCAGCCATCAAATCACATAGACCCGACAGTAAGTTGGACAGACGAAGCAACCATCACTCTTGCGCTAGTGAGAGGTCGCGTCCGCTCTGCCCGGGCATGAATGTGGCACCGATTCTTTGGAGCGGCGCTGACCGTTTTGGGCGGGAAGCGCACGCGGGTGATGGAGGGGCTTTGGGTGGGCTAGGCTGGTCAGGAGCGGGCGTGGAAGTTGTCCGCATGTCCCTACCGGACACGCCCGGAAACGAGAGGATGCACTGACTCTCGCGGCTGAAATCGTACACTACACACCATCTCTCTGTAGGAGTAGGTCAATCTGTCGCTCTCTCTAACACACACATGCTGTTAAACACACACACACACACACACACACACACACACACGCACCTTGGTCCCGTTGCACCTTCTAACGTGACTTATTACACCTAGATGTAGGGAGTAGTAAGTATATGAGATACGGTGGCACACTGACTTAGGTCGAATATATAATAAGGATTCACTTAAAATAGTACGTGAGCGAACAGAGGGATCAATTGTACAGTGTTCCCGAGCAGTAGCGAGATGTGTGAGGTAAGATACACCGCTGGCACTTTTAATTTTTCTTATTAATTTGTTTGTTTCACCCTCATTGGTGGGACCCAGCATTACTACGTGGAGAGAGGTAAGGTGACTAAGGCTGCATTATTTCTGCACCACTGTGGATAGTCTTACCACCAAAGCCACATCACACGATTATGATTGAAATCCTAATGACTCCCACACACACACAAAAAAACACGCATGCTTGTCACACGAATGAAGGAATGTATAAAAGGTTATTTTCCTCTCGTTGAACATAATGGGAGGGTTGTGTAGCTGGTTAGCCTGTTCGCTCATCAAACTTGAGGTCTCGGGTTCGATAACTACACTTGAGCATAATTTGTGCGGGAGGATTCTTTGGTGGTCAAAATGGATGGATCTGAGCTATCGATCTTGTTGTGACCGTATAATCACCTCATCACGTATAAGCTGCAGCCTCGGCGCTTGTTTTCTAGGGTTTGCACGCTTCACACACTCTCTCTCCAGTATATATACACACGCTGGAGCCTCAGCTCTTTTAGTTGCTCTCTTCACACTCTCTCACCCTCTCCAGATCTAAACAAGACTTCATGGGCCTCTCTCTCCCCTCACTGCTGCTCAAAGAGCCGGCAGGATCCGTCTATTTGGGAAGGAAGGAGGCTTATTGTCATCGTCGATGAGGAGGGAATCCACTACGGCGCATGTTGTTCACTTTCACCCAGCAAGCGCGGAGGGCCTCCGACCCCTTCTTCTTCGCCGTCCGTCGCCCACGAACCATGCCCCAAGAACCTTAATGTATAATTTACTTACTCCACATGCATTGCTCTAGCTGCATGTATACCATGAATCTAGGACGTGGTTCAAAGAGGAAAGGAGTGGGGGAAAGGAGTGGGAAAAGTTGTATATAGCATGAATCTAGGACATGGTTCAAAGAGGAAAGAAAGGGGGAAAGTTGTATAGCATGAATCTAGGGCGTGGTTCAAAGAGGAAAGGAATGGGGGAAAGTAGTGGGGAAAGTTGTATCGCATAAATCTAGGGGCGTGGTTCAAAGAGGAAAGGAAGGGCGAAAGTACTAGTACAGATGGCTATCCAAACCTCGTTGGTCGAAATGGGAAAACAATGCCAAGCGCAAATGCGCACATCTCTAATGAACTGATCTTTTGTTTTGGGGACAAAATTTGTAGAGTTTGAGCGGGACTAGATTTGCTTGCGCTCACATAGGGAAAGGTGTCTAAAGATAACAAAGCTGGGACCAACACAAATATGCTCCTTGGTTGTTTGTTCTTTGTTGCAACAGATGTGCATGACCACAAGACATCGGTAGATGCACATGGTGCTGGTGCGTCCACTGTCCCGTGCAACTCATTAGTTGTGTTAATCTAAGGCCCTGTTTGGTTAAAAACTCCCTAGTCCCTACCTGCTTGGTTCCAGGGACTAAACATGGACTAGAGGTAATTAAATGACATGCTAAAAGACCATGTTACCCCTAGTAATGAACTAATATAGACAAGGTGCGATGCGTGGCAGGGGCAACTGTTGGAAAAAGTCCCAAAAAGACTCCCTCGGGGTCTTCTTTCTTTAGTCCCAAATGCCCACTTTTAGTCCCTAAAAGTCCCTCCTATTTGGTTTAGATGGGACTGACACGGAGTTTTTTTAGTCCCTACACAAAAATGTCCCTGTAAACAAACACCCTCTAATAATGCCGCTGGAAAATTGATGCAATGCCACAATTAAAAGCAAATTACATGTTTAACGAATTTTATTGTTAATACAATCTCTATGTTAATATTAATCAATGCCACCATTTCAGAAATGCTACTGTCTTGCTTTCTTTCCCATTTAGATAAGGTAGATGCTTCTTTTTGTTGGCTTCTGTGTCATCCACCGTTATTGACCACTAGTTGTTTCCTTTGCACCACTATGTAAACAGGGTTATCTACTTCACCTCGTTGCCATTGTGACCTTTTGGTGCACTACACAAAACACTTTTGTTTCAAGAGTGTTTTATGGAGTTCAACCAAAATGTCACACCGACAACGTTGCTTGGTTGCTTGATCTTAGTGGAACTGCACAAGAGATCTTACTACCTATCCATGTTGGCAAATTTGGTTCAGATCTTCTTCTTGTGAGTTGTTTGAATTCCACATCATGAGAGGTCAGTATTAGCCTTCTTTCACATGATTCTGCAGTGTGCTTTCATATGTTGTGCTACTTGTACGAAAATGTTGCTTGATTTTAGTGAACTGCACAAATGGAGACAAGACTTCCAATCTGTATGTGCACCATAATATCCCATTAAGGTAAGATAAGGATATTTCTAGCGGTTGGCTTTGTATTTTGCCACTTTCATCGAGAAAATTAAGTTTAGTACTATACTTGTGCTCCCTACTTGACATGCCAAATCTTACATTGAAGGCGAAGCTTGTGCATTATTGAACCAAGTGATGAAGGCGAAGAACAAGCGGAAGAAAAACAAAATCAACTCCGGTCTTGTAATGAAACCTTTGGGCTGTGATGACACAAGTAATGATATAGTTTTGCATCTTAATTTATTGCTATGGCTGGAGCGAGCAATTGTTTTGCCACCGATTTGATGCCACTCTTAATGTAATACGTAATTATCTCTACTTGTGCAAGCAGGATCTTCTTTGAAGATACCATATATTTTAGTGGAACTGCACAAGAAGATGTTGGAAACATTAAACTAATCGAGGAGTATATAGTAAGCATGGCCACCACCGTAGAATGCAACAGATGGTTCCGGAGAAGTTCTTCATCTGTATGCTCTACACAATAAGCCTCCTGACGGGTACTCGCCCACTGATTTCATCCATATGATTTGAGCTTTGTCATCTCTATTGGTGTTGTGCTACTGTTTAGATACTGTCATGAAAAAGTGGTATTGTCCTTGAGAAGTGCTTCATCTGAGCTGTTTTAAATATTTCCTTTCCTTTTTTTCGAGCAAACAGGGATGCTAGCATTTAGTTATCCTCTTGTCTTAGCACAACATGATCATCTTCCTCTAAAGAAGAATATGGACTACGTGAAGTGACTAGTTCCGATTATGCCAGTATGAAGAAGCCCTGTCTATCTTCTCATCAGAAGGATCAGTTGAAGGATGGTTACATTACTCCCCACAAGACCAAACTAACTTCAGCTCAGAAGGACTGACAAATCTCCATTTTTTCTTTGTGATCTTGAGTACAATGTTGTTCTAGGATTCTTTCGGTGAGTTCCATTTTTCTACAAGTGTGCTCTACATGGACCATGTAGGTTCTGTTTAAGCTGTCAATTCATAGTACATCTTGCTTTATACTAATCACTTTTTGTATTTGTGCAAACAGGGTGATCGACTTGATTTCAATGGGAACGCACAAAATGTTCATGAATACATCGAATCATTCATTTCCACCACAAGAAAGGAGGTGCCGATAAGTTCAAGGTGTTGCAACATAAAAGGCGAAATCATACAAGCTACTGCTGCGAATTTGGTTGATTTTGGTGGAACGCACAAAAGAACAAGCTGGTTTATTTAGCACGAGGTGCCATGTCAATATCGAATCGATGGCAAACCCTGCCCATTCCACAATCGTAGGCATTTGATATTTTGGAATGGGACAACCATGTCAAATTTTGCTCATTGATTTTAGCAAGACATGCGTTTGATATTTTCAATGGGGCGCCCTTTCTTTGTCGGCGTCGATCAATTTTTTCTTTATTCTTTAGTTGCGAAGTAAATATTGCCTCTGACATGTGAGTCGATGAGATGCATAATCATCAATTGTTTTGAATGTTCTATGAACCCTATGTGTTTGATTGCAATGTACAGAAACACTAAAAAGCTGCTCAAACTCTTTGTACTCCTTATGTTCCTTTTTACTTTGCACATTGCGAAAGTGCATACTATTTTCTATAAGATTGGTCAAAGTAGAGATACTTTGACTGCAGACAAAACTTGTATGCAGACTAGAAAGGACCGGAGGGACTACATGCAACTGCTGCAAAACGAGCTGATCACCCTGGGAATAATGCTAGTACGTATTGTTTTGCATGTTCATACAATGCCAGTGATACAGGAATTCGAACTACACTGTCGGATTTCATATAAACATGCAGAATTTCATTACATTTCATACATTCTTCAACTAAAAAGGGGTGCGCTGGAGGTATAATTAATTAACCGAAGCTACCCACCTGTGTCCCACAGAGTCGAATAGAAGCTTCAGTGACTTAACTACAGGTGCAGTTGCGTAACTAACATGTGGCCTGTTGGGTCCATGTGTCAGTCAGCCAACTGCACCAGCAGTTAAGTAGAAGCAGCGTTCTTCTCCAACACAGCTCTCCGACTCCACATCGACGCGAAGAAGCTAACCGGCCGTCAATGGTCAACCCGCCTAGCTTGGATTCAACCGGAGGGTAGCAGCGGTGGCCTTACTTGGACCTGAGCGGCGGCGACCTACCGTGTTCTACTCTTCCTCGTTTTCTGTGTGGCGCGGCCTCGTTGGCAGCGGGGCGGGGCCTCGGCGGAGCCGACGATGTCCTCTGTCTCGTTGCCGGCGGGCGGCGCCTCGGCGGAGCGGTGGAAATCTTCCCCCTCGTTGCCGGCAGGGTGGGGCCTCAGCTGAGCCGGTGATGTCCTCTGCCTCGTTGTTGGCGGGACGGGGCCTTAGCGGAGCCGGCGACGTCCTCTGCCTCGTTGTCGGCGCCGCGGGGCCTTAGTGGAGCAGGGCCTCGTCGACGCCAGCAGAGCGGGCACTCATCGGAGCCGGCATTGTCCTCTGCCTCGTCCTCGGTAACAGCGCCTCGCCCGCTTCATCACCCTCTTTGTAGGCGGCCGTAGCCTCCGCCACCCGCATGCGGTACTGCCAGCGCTCGAGACGGCCCTCGTGGGCGGAGCGGTACGAGTCAAGCAGCGCCTCCTGCTCCGCCCGCTGCGTGGCGATCTGCTCCTCCGCCTACAAGTGCTCCTGGAGGAGATGGTGGTTGTAGGCGGCGTCGGCCTGCGCCTCCCGGAACTGCTCCTCACGCATCTGCCTCACTGTGTCCATATATTTGGCACGGGCCTCGCCGATGGTCATGGTGCAATGCACCGGCGAGGATGGCGCGGAGGAGGGGGTTGGCGCTGGATCATCGACTACCATGTTCTCCATTGGGACGTGATTGTCCTTCGGCTTCCTGCGGGCCAGCCGGTCGGCAGCAATGGCTGCCATCTCCTTGTGGTCCGTCGTCCGCCCGTACCGAAGAGTGCTGGAGCGCGACGAAGCCATGGTGGACAGTAGTGGTGTGGACAGGAGAAAGGGAACAGATGTGGATGACTGCGGCTATGGCCGGCGCAGCAGTTTATATAGCAATGGTGGGCGGCGGAGGGATGGAACTGTGGCGCCGGAGTAGCCGCCTCGGCAACCGCGTATCATTAATGTGGGTGGCAGATGGACGGATGGATGGCACTTGTGTCATTTGAAGACGGAGCAACCGCCTGCACCGGGAAGCGGGGCGGGCGGCGCTGACTGTTTCGGGCGGAAAGCGCGCGCGGGCGAGGTGATGACTTTACTTGGAGAGGATGACAATGGGGAGCCACCAGGGCCATAGGCTCACGTATGCAAGTGCCTCCTTATTATATATATAACTATAATTTTTTGCTTCCTCCTGGTTTCCTGACATCACGGTCTCACACCATTGTCAACCTCTGTAGTCAATAAACGAGAGAATTGCACAAGAAGCAGCAGACAGCTGGGACCATGCAGCTCGAGCAGTATTTTTGTTTTTGAGGTGTGAGAACTACAGAGTTTTTGGATGTTTAGCCCAGATATTAATTTTTCTCCTCTGAACAACAACGAAAACATCGTTGCAGGTATTAACTGGGCGGGCTGTGGCCCATCTAGCCCAGGCGAGATATCCAGCCAGGATATTAATTTTTTCAAGCGAAAATGGCTAGCCCAGCTATACTTTTTTTTAGGAATACCCAGGCAAGGTCAAGTTGTTATTCTCCGCCCCGCTGGGCTGCAAATCTTTCCTAGGAGGGATGCATTAGGCTTAACAAGAAAATGGGCTTTAAGAAATAATAAATGGGATGCAATTATAAAAGCTGGGCAGTAACTAAAAAAAATGCACCAAACACGTAATTTCTTTATAAATATTATTTTTGGATATTGAAAATTTTAATTTCATTAATTGTTGAGAGCACAATGTTTCGCTGGATTTTTACTTAATATAAATTTATATTGAAATTGTATTTAATCTGACTAGAAATTTCAGGATAAAAATATTTCGGATCCCATCAAAATGTGGGAAGTTCTATTGAATTCTGTTTTGAACGGTTGGTTGAAATGGGCTGTACTTTTAACAAAGTGTAAATGGGCTGTAGTAAATTCCATTAGAATTGAAAAATGGGCTGCACATTCTTATAAATCTCAAATGGGCTATAAGTTCTCTGCCACACACTTGTGGCCTTACTAAGTTGACGTGTCCCCTAAAAAAAGAGAGTTGACGTGTATGCAAGGCTTTGTCAACTTATAGTCAACACACGGTTCTAGCAGCAGTGGCCGTTGGATGTCCATCCAACAGATGTCGTGCTTCTTCTTCAATTTTGGATATTCTAGCTTCACCCACACAAAAAATGATTCCTTCCCCTGACATCAGGGGTGCACCGTTTCGGAAGATGACCTGTGGGCCTACTAAGTTGATGTACCAAGGGCTTTGTTAACTTAGTCAATATAAACGATTCTAGCTGCAGTGACCATATGATGTCCATCCAACGACCGTCGTGCTTCTTCAACCTCTGGTCTTCTTGCTCCAGCCGCCCAAAGCAGCGTCGGTCGTGCTGCCTGCTCCTGCCTTCCGTGGCCGGCTGTGCTGCCGCGGAGACCTCACCGCCCCCTACTACTCCCACCGCTGGCTAGGCCATCCCTCCACTCACCCACACCCCCTATTATTCTGCGGCGGCGGACTCTGCTGCTGGTGAACGGTGAACCCTCGTACTCCTCTCCGCGTGGGCATCCACTGCCGCGTCTTCCCCGTCTCCGCGTCGTCCCCTTCCTAGGCCTCGCCGTCGTCCAACGCCGTGGTGCTCTCGGCACGGCGTGGTCAACGTGGTCAAGGAACGACTTCCATCGGACGTGGACTATAGTGGAGAGGCTGACAGCTGGGTCCACGGCCGCAACAAGGAAGTGCCTTCTTATTACGTGGAAAATAATGATTCCTCCACCTGACAGCTGGGACCGACCGAACGGTCCACTGTATTTCACGAAAAAATGTTTTCCCCTGACTGCTGGGACCGACCAGCTACTTCTTCGCACGCAAGGAAGTGCGTCCGGGCAAAAAAAAGATTTGCCCTCCTGACTGCTGGGACCCACCAGCTACACCTTCGCACACAAGGAAGTGCGTCCGGGCAAAAAAAAACGATTCGCCCCCCTGACTGCTGGGACCCACCAGCTACATCTTCGCACGCAAAGTAGTGCGTCTAGAAAAAAACGATTCGCCCCCCTGACTTCTGGGACCCACCAGCTACATCTTCGCACGCAAGGAAGTGCTTGACAATCGGGACCCACCTGGTTGAAGCGTACGTAGAGTTGTCATTACGGTCATGAGCGTTATGCGTACATCTTGGTGGATGTAGGCGTGCGTGTGTCGTAGTAGAAGCGCCGCGTGTTGTAGTAAGCGGCGTCGTGTAATCGTAGTAGAGGCTCGTAAGTACCATGTACCGCGTCGTCTGTTGACGGTGTGCAAGAAAGAAAATATGGCCGCGTATGTGTACATACGGGCGAGGTCTCGAACGCCTACTCGCGCATCGTCGGCGGGGCTCGTGTACATGGCTGGGTCGAGCGGAGAAACAACATCGTCGTCATGTTCATAGGAGCCAACCGGCTGGGTCGGAATGGAATGCGTCGTCGTGTTCATCGGGAGGGCTTGGGCGGAGCAGTGATGGAAGCGAGGCCTAGCGTACTGCAGAAGCGGAGAAGCGGCCTTGTGTTCGACCGGCCACATTGAAACGGGATCTGTTCATGGGGAGGGTGCAGCGTCTGCAAAGCAGAGAAAGCGGACCTCCTGATCGAAGCAGGGGTCTGTTGATTGGGAGGGTGTGGCGTGCCGCCAAAAGCGGACAAAACGGACTGTGTTGGGCCTTCTGATCGAAAGCAGGGTCCTATTCGCCGGGAGGGTGTGGCGTACCGCAAAATGGGACTCCACGGGATACTGTTCATCTCCACCGTCGACCTCCTCCAGCCTCCACGGGCTACCGTCGACCTCCTCCAGCCTCCACGGACTCCTGTTCATCCAGCCTCCACCGCGCACTACTCCACCGGCTACTGTTCAACCACCCCTCCACGGGCACCCCTTCACCATCTACTGTTCATCCAGCCCTCCACGGGGTCATCCTATTTATCCAGAGGCAATGCCACGGGGTCCTGCATCCACCCCCACCGTTCACTGTTCATCCACCCCCCTGCAACACTCACTATTCATCCAGAGGCAGCATCAATCGGCTTTAGTTAGAAGCAGTAGCGAAGGAATCGCTCGATCGGGTTTAGTTAACAGCCATTGATCGATCGCTCGGAGTTCGATGCAGCGTAACTGCGGTCTGTCGCTCGGGTTCAGTTAGAGCCCAATGCCTCGCACACAGCCGCATACGTGTACAAGAGAAACACGCATCGCTCGGCCCCCGACCACCCACCATAACCGGGAACTCCCCGAAATTTTCCTCGCCCTCGCTTCTACCACGGTTTTTTCCGTCATGGACGGCCCAAAGAATGTCATGCGATTCGTCTCCGCCCGCCAGATGAAAAGCCCATTTTACATCATGATTTTTGTCATAAGTAGGAGCCCACCACATCTGATGATACTGGGTTTTGTCACAATTATCGTCATAGAAGTGTCATAAGTATGACAGAAAAAATTTCTTTCAGCCCAAAATGGCACGGATGTGTCTTTTTTTGTAGTGGCCTGAATTGCTGTTTTTTTTCCTATTTCAGTGTTTCGAAGAAAATTAATATCAAATGAAGTCCAAACGGGATAAAACCTTCGGGAGCTATCTTTTTGGAACAAACGCAACCCAGGAGACTTGGAGTGGACGCAAGGAAGCAGCCAAGACAGCCACGAGGCAGGAGGGCACGCCCTAGGGGGGTGGGTGCGCCCCCACCCTCGTGACAAGACAAGACAAGACAAGGAAAACTAATAAAAACAGAAAACAAAAGGTAGGGACAGAAGGTAGTGCTCACTAAATTCATCAACTTCATACCTCTAAAAAATGATCAATTAATAAGGTTGATCAAGTCTTATTAACAACCACTTTCGATTAGCATGATACCGAAGAACTTTCGTAAATCACAAGTTACCTCAACGGGGATATGAATGTCCCCAACAATAAGCATTTCATATTTCTTTTTAACAGTAGGTAGAGGTAGTTGACAACTTCCAATAGTGACTGTCGGAGATTTTTCAATAACATTAATACAATTCACTTGGAATTGTTTCTTCGAAAAGTGCATCGTATGCTCATTACCATTGATATGAAAAGTGATCTTGCTTTTGTTGCAATCAATAACAGCTCCTGCAGTATTCAAGAAGGGTCTACCAAGGATAATCGACATGTTGTCGTCCTCGGGCATCTCAAGTATAACAAAGTCAGTCAAAATAGTAACATAGCAACAACAACGGGCACATCCTCACAAATACCGATAGGTATGGAAGTTGATTTGTCAGCCATTTGAAAAGATATTTCAGTAGGTGTGAGTCTATTCAAATCAAGTCTTTTATATAAAGAGAAAGGCATAACACTAACACCAGCTCCCAAATCACATAAAGCAGTTTTTCACATAGTTTCTTTTGATGGAGCAAGGTAAAGTTGGAATTCCCAGATCTCCAAGTTTTTTAGGTACTCCATCTTAAAAAAATATAATTAGCAAGCATGGTGGAGATTTCAGCTTGTATTTTTCTCTTATTGGTGATGATATCTTTCATGTACTTTGCATAAGGAGGCATTCTTACGATATCAGTCAAGGGAGTTTGCAAAAAGACTGGCATAATCATTTCAGCAAAGCATTCAAATTCTTCATCATCTTTCTTTTTAGTTGACTTAGGTGGAAAGGGCATAGGCTTTTGAACTCATGGTTCTCTTTCCTTACCGTGTTTTCTAGCAACAAAGTCTCTTTTATCATATCATTTATTCTTGGGTTGTGAGTTATCAAGATCAACAGCTGCTTCTATCTCAACATCATTGTCTGGTTCTTTATTATTAGGTTGAGTGTCTGCATGAACCTCATCATTTTCTTTTTCATTATCAGAAGGTGAGGGTTCACTACCAGATTGAGTTTCAGCATCAGAGATAGAAACTTCATTATCATTATCAGGAGGTTTTCCTATTTCAGGTTCACTAAAAGCATGCAAAGTCCTATCATTTTTCTTCTTCTTCTTTTTAGAAGGACTAGGTGCATCAGTGTTAATTGTTTGAGAATCTTGTTCAATTCTCTTTTGGTGTCCCTCAGGATAAAGTGGTTCATGAGTCATTTTACCTCCTCTAGTTTCTACTCTCAAAGTCACTTATATTATTGTTCATTTCATCAAGTAACTCTCTTTGAGATTTAGCAACTTGTTCTAATTGAGTTTGAACCATAGAGGCATGCTTTCCTGCACCTCTAACATCATTTGAGATTCTAAATAACAAGTCACTTAAGCGAGCAATCATATCAGAGTTGTATTTCAATTGTTTCATAACATTTGCATTGAAGTGATCTTGCTTTCTAATGTAATTATCAAACTCATAAAGGCATTGACTAGGTTGTTTATTATGAGGATCATCACTATCATTGAATTTCATTAAAGAATTTGCCACTACCACCTTAGGTGGTGGTGGTTGATACGTCTCCAACGTATCTATAATTTTTTTATTGTTCCATGCTATTATATTATCTATTTTGGATGTTTTATATGCATTAATATGTTATTTTATATTATTTTTGGGACTAACCTATTAACGTAGAGCCCACTGCTATTTTCAGTTTTTTGCCCGTTTTAGAGTTCGTAGAAAAGGAATACCAAACAGAGTCCAAACGGAATAAAACATTCGTGATGATCTTTCTTGTACCAGAAGCAAACCAGAAGACTTGGAGATGAAGTCGGAGAATCAACGAAGCGGCCACGAGGGTGGTGGGCACGCCCCCTACCTCGTGGGCCCCTCGTGGGTCTCCTGACCTAATTCTTTTGCCCATATATACTCTTATACCCCAAAACCATCAAAGAGAGCCAGGAAAACACTTTTCCATCGCTGCAACCTTCTGTACCGTGAGATCCCATCTAGGGGCCTTTTCCGGCGTCCTGCCGGAGGAGGATTCGATCACGGAGGGCTTCTACATCAACACCATTGCCCTTCCGATGAAGCATGAGTAGTTTACCACAGACCTATGGCTCCATAACTAGTAGCTAGAAGGCTTCTTCTCTCTCTTTGATTCTCAATACCATGTTCTCCTCGATGTTCTTTGAGATCTATTCGATGTAATACTCTTTCGCGGTGTGTTCGCCGAGATTCAATGAATTGTGGATTTATGATCAGATTATCTATGAATATTATTTGAGTCTGCTCTGAATTCTTATGTGCATGATTTGATATCTTTGCAAGTCTCGTCAAATTATCGGTTTAGTTTGGCCTACTGGATTGGTTTTTCTTGCAATGGGAGAAGTGCTTAGCTTTGGGTTCAATCTTGCGGTGTCCTTTCCTAGTGACAGTAGGGGCAGCAAGGCACGTATTGTATTGTTGCCATCGAGGACAAAAAGATGGGGTTTTATCATATTGCTTGAGTTACTTCCTCTACATCATGTCATCTTACTTGATGCGTTACTCTATTCTTTATGAACTTAATACTCTAGATGCGGGCATGAGTCGTTCGATGTGTGGAGTAATAGTAGTAGATGCAGAATTGTTTCGGTTTACTTGACATGGATGTGATGCCTATGTTCATGATCATTGCCTTAGATATCGTCATAATTGTGCGCTCTTCTATCAATTGCTCGGCAGTAATTTGTTCACCCACCGTATTAATTGCTATCTTGAGAGAAGCCGCTAGTGAAACCTATGGCCCCCGGGTCTCTTTTCCATCATATAAGTTCTCTTTTCCATCATATTAGTTTCTGATCTACTATTTTGCAATCTTTTACTTTCCGATCTACAAACCAAAAATAATAAAAATATTTACTTAATCGTTATCTATCTCTATCAGATCTCACTTTTCCAAGTAACCGTGAAGGGATTGACAACCCCTTTATCACGTTGGGTGCTAGTTTGTTGATTGTTTGTGCAAGTATTCGGTGACTTGTGCATTGTCTCCTACTGGATTGATACCTTGGTTCTAAAACTGAGGGAAATACTTACTCTACTTTGCTGCATCACCCTTTCCTCTTCAAGGGAAAAACCAACACAAGCTCAAGAAGTAGCAGGAAGAATTTCTGGTGCCGTTACTGGGGAGATCTATGCCAAGTCAAGCCATACCAAGTACCCTTCATAAACTCTCGTCTCTTGCATTACATTATTCGCCATTTGCCTCTCGTTTTCCTCTCCCCCACCTCTAAAACAATTTTCAAAAGAATTGCCTTTTTCTCTCGTTGTCCTCTTGTTTGCCTTCCTATCTTTATGACCGAATCAAAAAGGGCTAAGGGTTTTCTCCCGGGTTTTAATGCTTTGGATAGCTCCTCCGTTCTCTATAAGCTCATAAATAATGATGCTACAGAAAGACCTACTGGGGTTATTAATGAGAGTTTTAGCAATTTTGATGAAGATGACCCTGGAATTTTTTGTTATTTGCTTGATGAGTCTTTGAAAGATGCTTGCACTACAAAAAAAGACACATCCGTGACATTTTGGGCCGAACGAAATTTTTTTCTGTCATACTTATGACACTTCTATGATGATAATTGTGACAAAACCTGGTATCATCATAGATGTGGTGGGATCCTACTTCTATGACAAAAATCATGACGAGAAAATGGGCTTTTAAGTCTGGGCGGGCGGAGACGCAGCTACATGACATTCTTTGGGCCGTCCATGACGGAAAAAACCGTGGTAGAAGCGAGGCGAGGAAAATTTTAGGGAGTTCACAGGTTCACGGTGGGAGGTCGGGGCGAGCAATGCGCGTTCTCTCGCTGCGTCTGGCGCGTGTGTGCGAGCATTGGCTCTAATCGAACCCGGCGGCGTTGGGCTCTAACTAAACCCGGCGATTGCCTTTGCGAACTCTGCGTTCTTGAACCCGAGCGATCGATCGATGGCTGTTAACTGAACCCGATCGAGCTATTCCTTCACTATACTGCAAACTGAAGCCGATCGATGCTGCCTCTGGATGAATAGTGAGCAGTGGAGGTGGATGAACAGGACCCCGTGGCATTGCCTGTGGATGAACAGGACCCCGATCGATCGAGCCGGTTGGGGCTGGATGAATAGGACCCCGTGGAGGGCTGATGAACAATAGACGATGGAGGGGTGTCCGTGGAGGGGTGGTTGAATAGTAGCCGGTGGAGTAGCGCATGATGGAGGCTGGATGAATAGGAGCCCGTGGAGGCTGGAGGAGGTCGACGGTAACCCGTGGAGGCTGGAGGAGGTCGGCGGTGGAGATGAACAGTATCCCGTGGAGTCCCGTTTTGCGGTACGCTGCACCCCTCCCGATGAACAGGACCCCCGTTTCGACCGTAGCGCTCCAACACAAGTCCGTTTCGTCCGTTTTGCGGTACGCCACATGCCTCCCGATCAATAGGACCCCCGTTTTGACCGTAGGAGGTCCATTTCCTCCGTTTTGCGATACGCCAGACCCCTCCCGGTGAACAGGATCCCATTTCGAACATGGCCGATCGAACACAAGGCCGTTTCCTCTGTTCTGCAGTACGCCAGGCCTCGTTTCCATCGCCTGTTCCATCCAAGCCCTCCCGATGAACACGACAACGCATTCCGTTCTGACCCAGCCGGTTGGCTCCCCATGAACACGACGACGGTGTTGTTTCTCCTTTCGACCCAGCCATGTACCACGGCGGTGGTCGTGCGTATCTTGTGATAAGCGTTCGAGACCTGCCCGTATGTACACATAAGTGGTCGTATTTTCTTTCTTACTGCGCTCTTTGTGCGTATGTGTACATGCTACGTCGCGCGCCTCTACTACGACACGTCGCACCTCTACATCCACCGGTATATGCGTACCGTTCGTGACCGAATGACAACGCTTCGTATGCTTCGACCGAGGTGGGTCGGTATCGAGCACTTCCTTGTGTGCGAAGATGTAGCTGGTGGGTCCCAGCGATCATGAGGGCGAATCGTTTTTGCGGGCGCACTTCCTTGCGTGCGAAGATGTAGGTGGTGGGTCCCGGCGATCAAAGCGAATGTTTTTTGCGGGGACGCACTTCCTTGCGTGCGAAGGTGTAGCTGGTGGGTCCCAGCAGTCAGGGGGGAAACATTTTTTTCATGAAATATGGTGGCCCGTCCGGTGGGTCCCTGCTGTCAAGTGGAGGAATAATTGTTTTGCATGTAATAAGGTGGCACTTCCTTGCGGCTGCCGTGGACCCAGCTGTCAGCCTCTCCACGTATAGTACTCTTCCGATGGAAGTCGATCATTGACCACATTGACCACGCCACACCGAGAGCACCATGGCGGTGGACGGCGGCGAGGCCTCTGAAGGGGCGGCGCGAGCGGGGAAAACAGCAGCGGTGGAAGCCAGCGAGAGAGGAGTATGAGGTTCACCGGTTCGGCTGCGGTGTGAAATTCTTTGTCGCCATGAGAATAACATGGGGTGTGGATGAGTAGATGGATGCCCTAGCCAGGCGATGGGAGTAGTAGAAGCGGCTGAGGCCTCTGGCGGCAGCCTGTTGCCGCCATGGGAGGCGGGGCGGCGGTCCCTTGGCGCTGCTGGCGGAGCAAGAAGACGAGAGATTGAAGAAACACGACGACCGTTGGATTGACATCCAACGGTTATGTCTGCTAGAATCGTTTGTTGACGTATATAATAACTAAAAAATCTTGCATACGCGTCAACTTAATAGGCCCACAAGTCAGACCACTCCCTCTTTTTAATTTTTTTTTATATATAGCTCATTGCAACTTCTTGTGGAATTTATTGCAGTCATTTTTTTTGGTTGGCCAGGGCCAATTTCGCATATTTCTATGGGTTCCAAACTATTTTTAATACCGAAATGTCGAGCCAGATTTAAAGTACTTTGAAGATATATTTAAATTAGGTTAATTCCCAGTGAAATAGGAATCTAAAAATGTGAAAAAATTCAGAAATTGTAAAGTAATTGCCAATTTGTCATCTGTTTTTTATATTGACAACCAATTTCATATTACTTTCAAGATTTGCAGGCGTCTTGAAAGAGTTGCAGCCCATCAGGGCGTAGAAAAATAAGTAGGCCTGGATTGGGTATTCTTAAGCAAAAATAAACTGGGCTCATTTTCAGACAAAAAAATAGCTGGGCTGGTCACATGGTGAACATAAAATATAAGCACAGGCTAGGCGGGCCTAACCAGTTCAAACCTGCTCCGTCTCAACAATAATAAAAAATTCTTTGCTCGGCAGCTCGTCCCAGTGTCGGCCAATCTTGTGATGTTCTCTTGTCTATTGACTATATCGCTCCTAGCGTCATGGGTCCCGGATGTCGGGAAAACACTAGGAGGAAGCATTTTATTTTTCCATACTGGCGACATGGTGGGGCCCTCATCATCCTCTCCGCGTACTTCTACCGATTCTGTTGTTTGTTGACCATGTTGACAGCGAGAGGTGGTGCTTGCGGCGCACCAAAGCGTGGAGGGCGTCGGCGTTAATGATTTAGGAGGCGGTGGGGCGGCGATCGTCTTGTTGGCGCAGACCGGCCGTGGGGCGCGAAGCGGCGCCCTTGGTGCTGGTTTGGTTTTGGCGGTTTGGAGGAAGACGGGACTGAAGAAACCTGACGGTATAAGCGGTAGGAGTACTTAACAACCTTAATTGAAACCAGCGGGGGCACTTAACAACCAAAGCTGAAAGCAATATGAGTACTTATCTGAGTTCAACCATACAAAGCCGCCTCGAATAGTGCTACTTTGCCTCTGATTAACCAAGGGTGAGGTCGACAAGCCCAGGACAAGGCCAGCGCCACCCAGCGCATCCACAACCTTAAAGCGGCTTCATCTGCAAATGTGGTCAATAAGCAGGATATTAACTTTAGAGCCATGGAAAAGCATGAACATAATCTTACATCCTATTCTCCAAGATGGGCGGGCCTTCATTATTGAGACCACCCATGAATAAGTATCTTTTCACCTCCAAGGGAATCGGATGAGTCGACATAAACATCATGTTGTGACCAAGCGCAAATCGACGAGCATGGTCGGGGCATCTCATATAGGAACAATAGAATGGCGGTTTCTATTCAAGAAGATCCTGGCTAAAAGCGTGTATAAGCAATAGTTTATGAACAACATATATAACGAAAAACAGCTCGTACCATAAGTTTCTCGACCACAGTTGGACTGTCGGCGAGTGCGGCGATGGCACACATATCCCACGTGGCCTTCCACCATTGGAACGCCCCATAAGGACCTCAAGACGATCAATAAAGTGTAGGAACTTGTGGATGTCGTCCCAGTCAACTTTAGTGCCATCAGTAATAGCCGAGTTACTATAAAATAACAAACGAGCTGCCGGCTTAACTCTGAAAAAACCTACACATGCCACCAATTATAAGAAAATATTAGTTAGAAGTAGCATCTTTGTGAGAGATTCGTTGCTACTTCTAAAGTTAAATTATGATTAGTTAGACAGAATAGGTGGATTAAGAAGTAATCGAGGCAACAAGCAAGAACCAGATACAAAACTAACATGGATGAACAATTGGAACGACGTCGGGGTGGAAGATCGCAGTGAAAATGAGACCAGGTTCTGCTATTTCCATCAACATTCGTGCGCCAACTTTCAGTCTGTAACACTTGAGAAAGTTTATCCAAGTTCGGCCATAAAAAAAGCAGCGATCTTCTTGGTTCATGAACCCAACTCAGAACTTGTATCCATGGCTTGTCTTCACTCTGGCCATTAAACAAGTGTATTCAGTTATGGCAAGACCGTGCATCTTGAGTACATGTATTCTGGCAGAGCAAATAATGCACTGCAGGAAAAATAATATGAGAACACAATGTATTCCCTATCCAAATCTAGAAATAACTTCCTCCTTCACATCAGTATTGACCATCGTACTAGTAGTACCTTTTATCCAAATATAGCAATCGAAATTTCCAAATTAGTCGACAGCATGTTCAAAAGACCCCCACCCCCCGGATAGAAAAGAGGATTCTAGGAACATACTGTGCGCATTTTAAAATCTTGTGTTAGGATGAGAAGGGACAAGTGTAGCGTCTCGCCGAGGGAACAGAAACCTGTAGGGTCCTCACACTATGGGCACTTCAAATGAAACACACTAGATTCAGTAGGAAGAAAAATGCATCAACGGCGGCGGCTGCCATCCTAGGATTACCTGCGACCAAGGGACCTGGATTTATCGAGGATGGATGAAGAATCCGTACCTGGTTCTCCATGAGAAAAACCCTATGCAATCACCGAGAGGGGGTTTTCCCTGAACAAGCAGACGAGGGAGAAGGGGATTCAGGCCCAGTGAAATATTGCCGCTTCGTCCGTCCAGCTTACTGCTAAAGCTGGAAAGGGGGGTTTGTGATTTATCGGCTCATTGGGCATTACTGCGGTGCTACGACCAGGGTGTGTCTACCGTGCAGTTGTGCACTCTAATTTGTGCATATGGCATGTGGACCCCATTGCCGGTTGCCCCACATATCAACGAAAGGAAGTAGAAAGACAGGAGTAACTAGCTACACATAAATATATTTTTGACACAGAGATACTCCCTCTGTAAAGAAATATACAAATCTTTTATATCACAACTTTATACATAAGAAAAATAAAGGGGAATATATATAACATATATAATTATAAAAAACAGAGTTGTTATTAACACAGTATAGACGAGTTGGTGAAGATGGTGTGCCTGCCATCCTGCAATATAGGCCGTCCGATTTATATCTGACGGATAGGAAGGAAACTATGGAAATTTTGCAAGAAGGTACCACACACCTCTCCACATTTGCAAATAAATCCTTCCCTCGTTCATCATTTTCTCTCACAACATAAAATACTCATACAAATGCATCTTGATGTTACGTGCAACGCACGGGCATTATGGGGGTTCAACTTTTTTTATGGGGGTTCAGCTGAAAATATAATACCCAGACAGGCTCGCGGTTCTGGACTTTGGGCCGCAGGCCCACCCTGCATGTTTGGGGGCCCATGTGCTCTACCTCAGCGCTTTTCATATTGCAAGCGATCGGTATGGCTCTAGTTTATATGATGTCGCAAGGCGAATACACAAAATTGAATAAAGCACAGCAGCTGTTGGAATGAAATCGAACGACAGTTCCTAACCAGCAATGAGAGTTGCAATTCTATCAATGATATACCATGTGATAAATAATACTCTCATACTACTTATACACACATGACACTTGTCTCACCATGCCAGATTATTACTCCCTCCGTTCCTTGATATAAGGTGTACAGATTTTTGAGAAAACATCCAAAATATAAGGTGCCTTGCATTGCACCACTCATTTGGACAATTTTTTAGAGATTTGATTACATTTACTTATATTAGGCAAGCTCCTCTATTCTCATGTCAATTAGTCAGGTGAAATCTCTCCCAAAACTTGTGAAATTTTCAATCCACATGCGTTCTTTAATTTCCATGCCAAAAACTATACACCCTATATTTAGGAACGGAGGGAGTACATCAAAATCTCTCGGGGATAGATCAGTTCGGAAGTTGCGTGCTGCTACTAAAGAATTTCAAAGTTGATTTGGACCAGCTCTCCTTGCTGAGAAAGTTTGATTTGGACATCATCCCCTACTGCAAGATATGAATTAGATTTGAACCTCGACCATCCTTTAGCATCAATCATCATGCGACCATCCTTTGTACTTACGGTATATTGAGCAGGTTCATTCACACCAAGGCTACGCATGGTAAGAGAAACTTGGCCGCGGTCGCCCGGATTGTTGAACGACTCCCTCGTTGCTCTAGGAATTCTCTGATTGCAAACAAGAAGACATAAAAATTAGATCAACACAATCATGTGAAACAACATGGAAAGAAAAAAGAACGAAGCACTTGGGCAGCCAATGCTTACCAAGAAGGTGGACATGTCGGTTTTTGTAAGGACTTTGGTATATGAAGTGCGAACTGCAGCCCAGTCCGTTGCCGGTGCAACTGCTTGTTGATTACGCTGCAGGCGGAAGCGGATCTGAAGTGCAAGTGTTGGTGCAAGTCTGAAAACACGCCCGCTCTTGCCGAAGATGGTGCTCCTTGTAGAGCTGGTGCGGTGTCGGGCGGTGCGGTGTCGATGCGATCCTCCGTGAGATCGGTGATTATTTGGCGGTCGGTGCCCAATCCTCATTTGGATCGGTGAGTTCTTTGCCGCTTCTCGATGCTAGAGCAACTATCGGTGCTCGATCTGTTGCTGAAGGTGGTACCGATGTGCGAGAGAGCGGCGATCGTGTCTGGTCTGCTATGATCATCTTTATAACTTGACTAGGATCCGTGACCGTGATCCAATTTTTTTCTTCATTTCTATTAAATGCGAGAAGGACTAATTGTGGCATTTTTGTTAAATCAAACTGCAGTTCATCATAGGATTTAGCTTGTACTCAGACAACAGACTGATCCAATTTTTTCCAGTAATATAAGTGATGGATAGTGCCTTCATTACTGACACGACATAAGAAGTGAAACCTGCAAAAATAGCCATCGTAGAGCAAACCAAACGGTTTATTCTGTGATGATTGTCACATGGCGAAACCTGCATCATAAAATTGCAGGAAAAGAAAGATTGAGAACGCAGACCTGGGACCCACAAGTAAGTGAGTCAACGGTCATGCACGTGTTGACGAGGCACTCCCTCTACTCTACTCAACGTAATATTGTATAAAATCAAGTTATGGGACAAAGCCAACAACCGTTGTTGTTTTAGGCTATCGACTTACCCTTTGTAGTCTAGGTTGCCAGTTTGAATCTCGTCTTTCAGATTTGTTAGTTTTAGGTCCAAATTTGATTAATGACAAGTGGGACCCCCGTGTGTTGTTCCGATATTTCGGTGTAGGATGGTTTTTGAACAAACACTTTGCTGGCGGTTAGACAAGTAAAGTCGACTTACGTAATTTGCAAGTTCACGAACAAAATGGCGGTGGCATAGAATATCACATCCACCCATGAGCTTAGATGCTATGGTGATCTGAGTTTTACACCGTTGGAAGTGAGATCAATGGCTTGGGAGTAGTCTTTGTAATTATCGCAATTTCAAACTCTCCAAATGTTTTTTGCAAATAAAACATTCAGGCCTCGTGTCTTGTTGCATCTTTGATCAACGGCTCCCCATTGCTCATATTATGTGCTCCCCATAAGCAATTACCGCTATGGTGATATGAGCATCTAGGTCGTATGATCGGTGATCGGATGGCACATGTGCGATACTTGTACTTTCTGCGCATTTCCCAAACTCTCTCGGCCGTATATTGCAAAAACATTCAAACCTCCTACTATGGGCGTTAGATCACGGTGAACTTCGTATCACGTAGAATCTACGGTCTTGAGGAGCACCTCATATTCTCTGTGCGAGAAAACATAAGGTGCTATCGCAGCTTGGATGCTCTGATGATCCGAGCTTTGAGTCGTCGATTTGAGATCAATGGCATTTGGCAGTCTTTGTGCTTATGGCGATTGCGAACTCTTTTGGGCTTTTCATAAAAACAACCATTGAACCACCTAGGAGGTGTTGGGTCACAAATCCAACGGCTCCGAAGAGCTTGTATCACCAAAGCATCTAAGGTGTGGTAGCACATGATATTCTTACATACAAGAGAATATGATGTCCTCCTTCATCTTAGATGCTACGGTGATCTGACTTCGAGTCGTTGGATATGGGATCCAAGGGCATCTGAGTAGTTTTTGTACAAATTGTGTGCAATTCTCAAACTCATCAAGGTTTCCTGTAAAAATATTAAGACACATCATGTGAGCTGCTATATCTCATATCTACAAGCTCCAAGCAACTCGTATCGGCATATATCATCTAAGGTCTGGGGGCACATGATATTCTCCCAGGGAGGAGGGGTGTGATGAGGATACAGACCTGGGGTAGGGTCATAGGCCTGACATGTACGACCTACCCAAGGTCACTACCCTAGAAGATAAGAAGTCCAAGAGGCAACGAAGAACCCCAAGTCAAAGGTGTCGAGTGCAATCCACTCGACCAATCATATCACTCGGATACCCCTCCTACTTGTTGTCACTCGACCATATGAGGGACCACTCAACCTACTGAAGACCAGGAGTCACTCAGCACTGCAACGGTCAGGCGTTCACTCCGTAGTCTTTAAGACCATTAATAGCACTTATGGCTGGCGTTATCAGTAATGCCCCTCTTTATGTACATTGAACCCCTTGTAATGGTGGATGGCTGGGGTCCTGGCGTACTCTATATAAGCCACCCCCTCCTTTGGCACATGGGTTTGCACCCCCTGTAACACCACACACTTATAATCCAGTCGACCACCTCCGGGCACCGAGACGTAGGGCTATTACTTCCTCCGAGAAGGGCCTGAACTCGTAAATCCTGTGTGTACACCTTCGCCATAGCTGAGATCTTGCCTCTCCATATCTACCCCCCTTTCTACTATCAAACTTAGAACCACGACAGTTGGCGCCCACCTTGGGGCAGGTGTCTTAGCGACTTGTTGGTGAAGTTGCAATTTTCCGATCCCCATCGTCATGGTTTCCGGCGGATTATGCGAGGCGGCGATCTGCACAAGCGAGAAGCTCCCTTGGCGTCGAGGCACTCCCGTCGAGGGTGATGCACTTCAGCGTCGCGTTCGCGACGTCATTCTCCGGCAGCCGTCGACCCAGTATCGATCGGCTCTGATGGTGTCTTCTCTCCCTGCTGTTCGCCGCCACAAGCGATCCGGTCGGTCGCGGCTTCAGCGGTGGGTGAAACATGTCGTGGCTCGACATTCGGCCACCCATCAAGTCGCGATGTCGAGCTGTGAAACTTTCCGCGGCTGTTCGACACATCATTGGTTCGCCGAGACCACATCCAAGTGCGATAGCGGCGACCCTGCGGCTGAAGTCTTGATGGTCGATGGACCACGTAGTCTGCCTGGTTTCCGCCGTGAAGACGGCGGAGACGGTGGCAGCGAACGTCGTCAGCGTCCACGAGTACCATCTGAACCCCTCTCTTCGCGGCGAGAGGAAGAACTTCGTCGCCGCAACATGGATCGCTCCACCGCCCATCGTTGGAGAAACCCCGAGCTCGGGCCTTGGAAGAGATGCGCTTAGCTAATTTGGTGAGCACACTCGTTGGAGAACCTCGGCGTGCTCTCAACGAGCGTGCTCGGGAGCGGATCCTTGAGTCCAGTCGATGACAACTTTTCCCGCCTCCACCTAAGGTATACCGCACTCCGATTCAAAATCTCACGGCTACGGCCCGAATAGGAGAGTCAATTCAACCTTCCCAGTCGGAGGCTAGCAGAGGTTTGATGCAGATCAGGGCCTTACTTCGGGCAGCAGGAGATTAGAACATAGTAGTGTCTCACTCGCGGAATAGGATTCATAGCAGATCCGTGGTAGCGGATACCATTCAGTCGGCCCATAGTCCAAGATCGCCCCCGCAGCATGAAGGCTATGGACAGTATGATCACAAACTCGACTGCGACAATCGTCGTCGAGTGCCCACACCTCCTCCGAGGAGTGCATCATATGTGCCTCGACAGTACGATGATAGACGCCTTCATAGTGGCGAGCGCAGAGCACCAGTCAACCCAAGAGAGCCAGGCTTTGATGCAAGATCTATTCTCATTCAAGGTCTAGTCGATCAGAACAGAGCGCATAGGGAAGACCTTGGCAGAGATTGTCCGGCCGGCAGCAGAGTTCATGTTTCGGGTTCGGAGTGTTTTAGCAGAGCCATCAGGGCTGCGGTGATTCCTCCCAACTTCAGGTTGGCAACTAGAGTCAGCAAGTTCACTAGAGAGTCCAAGCCTGGAACTTGGCTTGAGGATTATCAAGTGGCTGTGCAGATTGGTGGCGGGAATGATGAAGTGCCAATGAAGCATCTTCCTCTGATGTTGGATGAGTCAGCCAGAGCATGGTTGACTCAGTTAGCCCCAGGCAGTATATACAGTTGGGAGGAGCTTGCTCGAGTGTTCGTCAGAACTTTTGAGGGCACTTGCAAGCAGCTAGCAGGGTTGACAGAGTTGTAGCATTGTGTGCAGAAACCGAGTGAGACTCTGAGGGATTTCATTCAGAGGTGGACCACTTTGCATCACACCGTGGAAAATGTATCAGAGCATCAAGTAGTGTGTGCCTTCAAGGAAGGCGTTAAATACCGAGAGCTGGTCCTGAAGTTCGGTCGGACTGGAGATATGACTCTGACTCGGATGATGGAAATAGCCACCCGGTACGCTAACGGAGAAGAAGAGGATCGACTCCACAGCGGAAAGGGTAAACCAGTCGGCCAAGATGCCGGTGGGGGTAATTCCAATCGAAAACAGAAATGTAAGGCCGAGCTTGCAGCACCCGGTGAAAGTGCGGCAGTGGTTCAAGGAAAGTTTAAAGGAAAACCTAAGGGGCCCTAGACCCCTAAGAAGGTAAAGTATCAAGCAAGAAATGATGTGTTGGATTTACCATGTCACATTCATACGAAGAAGGATGAAGAGGGTAATCTGATTTATCCTAAACACACCACTCGACAATGTCGACTCCTGATCCAGCAGTTCCGAGAGAAACAACCCAGTGAGAAGGAAAAAGAGTCAGACAAAGACGAGGATGAAGAGGAAGACGATGGTTATCCCAAAGTCAATTCCACCCTGATGATTTTTGCTGATGTTGAGAGCAAGAGTCGGTTGAAAGTTATCAACGAGAGAAGTGAATATGGTTGCTCGGCGACGACGACCACATACCTGAAATGGTCACAAACAGCCATCACATTTGACCAGTCTGATCACCCGGCGCATATAGCCACTCCTGGGAGGCAAGCGTTGGTGGTTGACCCAGTGGTCAAAGGCACTCGACTGACCAAAGTCTTGATGGATGGTGGTAGCGTCTGAATATCCTTTATCTTTGAAACCTTGAAGGGGTGGGCATTACGATGTCTAAACTTAGCGAGAGCAACATGAGCTTTCATGGTGTTATCCTGGAAAGAAAGCGAATCACTCGGCGGATCGCTCTTGGCGTGGTTTCGGTGATTCCAAAATTACCGTAAGGAAAAGTTGACATTTGAAGTTGTGGATTTCGAGTGCTTATCATGCTATTGCAGGTAGGCCTGCCTATCGCGCGTTTATGGCTCGACCATGTTACGTGTACCTCAAAGTGAAGATGCCGGTCCCGGAGGAGTGATCACGATCCTTTGAAATCGGCGAAAAGCGAAGAATGCTTCGAAGGGTTCGAAAATGCTGATGCACAAATGGCAGCAGTTGAATTTCAAGAGTATCAGAAGAATGCTGATCCGAGTGAATTGCTCCGAGCTAAGAAGCCTGCCACGGATTCCGCGTTTCAGTCGTCTGGAGAAACAAAGCCGATTCATATCCACCCGACCGATCCCAATGCTGTGCCAACTCATATCTCAATGACACTCGACAGCAAATAGGAAGAAGCGCTCATCCAGTTCCTCCGTGAGAACTGGGACATCTTTGCATGGAAACCTTCTGACATGCCGGGTGCACCCAGAGAACTGGCTGAGCACCATTTGCGTGTCGATCCCAAGGTAAACCCCATCAAAGAGCATCTTTGGCGGTCCGCCGTGCAGAAGAGAAAAGAAATTGGTGAGGAAGTGGCTCGGCTCCTAGCAACAGAGTTCATCCGAGGGATCTACTGCTACGAGTGGCTTGCCAATGTGGTCATGGTCCCTAAGAAGGACGATTCACTTTGTATGTGCATCAATTTCAAGCATATTGATCGGGCATGCCGAAAGATCATTCCCTCTCCCCGCATCGATCAGTTGTTGACTTCATTGCGGGGTGTGGCGCTGTCTTTTAGATCAGATTCGGGTATCATCAAATCCATTGTATGGTCGATGAAATAAAACAGCTTTCATCACCCCATTCGGGTGCTTTGCTATGTCACCATGCCATTTGGTCTTAAAATGCGAAGCCACATTCATGAGTATAATTGAAGTGCTGCTCCTCAAATCAATCGGAATGTGGAAGCATACATGGATGACATTGTGGTCAAGTCACGTAAAGGTTACGACCTCTTGGTGACCTCACAGAAACCTTTGCCAACCTAAGAAGGTATGATATCAAGCTTAATCCGTCAAAGTGCACATTCGGAGTTCCAGGTGGAAAGTTACTCGGTTTCCTCGTTTCCGAACGGGGGATCGACGCAAATCCAGAAAAAGTTGATATCATCCTCTGATTGAAACACCCTGTGCGTGTGCATGACGTTCAAAAGCTTACTGGTTGTTTGGCCGCCTTGATTCGATTCATTTCTCGTCTCGATGAAAAGGCCTTACCTATTTACCGATTCATGAAGAAATCTAATAAGTTCGAGTGGACTGATGAAGTCGACGCAGCATTTGCAGAGCTCAAAACCCTGCTTTCCACCCAGCCGGTGCTTGCTGCGCCAATCAGCAAAGAGCCTTTACTGTTTTATATTGCAGCCACTGGACAAGTTGTTGATCTGATACTCACGGTCGGCGGGAAGAAGAAGGAAAAGCTTATACAGTTCAGCGCCCAATGTATTATCTTTCTGAAGTTTTGACTCCATCCAAGCAGCGATATCCGCATTATCACAAGCTTGTCTATGGAATCTACATGACCATGAAGAAGGTTGCACACTATTTCTCTGATCACTCCATTACAGTCGTCAGCGATGCACCATTATCTAAAATACTGAACAACAGAGATGCAACTGGTCAAGTGGCAAAATGGGCGATTGAACTCCTTCCATTGGATATCAAGTTTGAGGCAAAGAAAGCTATCAAGTCCCAAGGAATCACAGATTTCCTTGCCGAGTGGATTGAGCAGCAATTGCCGACTCTAGTTCACTCAGAGTATTGGACCATGTTCTTCGATGGCTCCAAGATCTTTGAATGGTTCGATCTTTGGGGTAGTATTGGTATTCCCCGTGGGGACAAGCAAGCTATGTTCTCGAGATTCATTTTGATTCCTCCAACAATGAAGCTGAATATGAAGCTTACTTTTATCACGGGTTGCGTATGGCCATTTCACTTTCGGCGTCAGTAGCCTTATGGTCTCTGGTGACTTCGGTTTAGTAGTTAATCAAGTGATGAAAGAGTGGGATGTCGGTAGCGGCCATGGTAGGTTATTACAATCACGATGAAAATTTGGAAAAAGAAGTTTGAAGGGTTGGAGCTTCACCATATACCCGTTGAAAAATCATCTTTGCGGATGAATTGGCAAAGATAGGATCTAAGAGAGGCCATTCCCAGCAATGTGTTTTTGGAGCATATTCATTCACCTTGAGTTCAAGAAGATCCTTTCCTTTGAAGAGCCCCACAGCCTAAGGCGCCACAGATCCGACTGAAGTCGAAATCCCAGCCATGGTCGACTTAGTCATGGAGGTTTTGGTCATCACTCCCGACTGGACAGTGCCATATGTTGCATACATTCTTAGGAAAGAACTTCCAGAGGATGAAGAAGAAGCTCGACGGATCGTCAAGCGATCTAAAGCCTTCTTGTGATAAAAGGTCGGTTGTTGGAGAAAGTGTAAGCGGAGTGCGCGAAATGCATCACGCCAGAAGAAGGCCGAATGATCCTCAACGATATTCACTCGGGGACCTGTGGTCACCATGCGTCCTCTTGGACCATCATGGACAAAGCATACCGAGCCGGATTTTACTGGTCACATGCCAACGAGATGGGAAAAGAAATAGTAGACAAATGTGAAGGCTGTCAGTTTTACTCCAAGATGTCCCATAAACTTGCGTTAGCTCTGAAGACTATTCCACTCGTCTGGCCTTTCGCTGTCTGGGGATTGGATATGGTTGGACCTCTGAGGACTGGCAGGAGTGGATTTACCCATGTGTTGGTAGCAGTCGACAAGTTTACCAAATGGATCGAATCCAAGCCCATTAAAAACCTTGAAGCAAGTACAGCTGTAAGTTTCATCAAAGAATTGACATTCAGATATGGTGTTCCGCACAGCATCATCACGGATAATGGGTCGAACTTCGACTCTGACGAGTTCAGAGCCTTTTGTGCTTCCCAAGGCACAAGGGTCGATTACGCTTCAGTCGCCCATCCTCAGTCGAATGGGCAGGCTGAAAGAGCAAATGGATTGATTCTCAAAGGACTGAAACCCCGATTGATGCGTGGCCTCAAGCATGTAGCAGGAGCCTGGGTCGATGAACTTCCATCAGTACTTTGGGGATTGAGGACAACTCCTAATCGGTCGACAGGACGAACTCCATTCTTCTTAGTGTACGGAGCTGAAGCTGTACTCCCGAGTGATTTGCTTCACAATGCGCCCCGAGTCGAGCTCTTCTCAGAAGAAGCGGAACAGGCTCGGCAAGATGCAGTCAATCTCCTGGAAGAAGAAAGAGAGATGGCCTTGATTTGGTGGACCATTTATCAACAAGACCTACGTTGATTCCATGCCAGAAACATAAGGGGCCGGGCATTTCAGGAGGGAGACTTGGTTCTTCGAGTGGACTAGCAGAAACCACATAAGCTCGCTCCTGCTTGGGAAGGCCCCTTCGTCATCACCAAAGTGCTCCACAATGGAGCATATTGTCTTTTCAACGTCGAGCACAATAAAGACGAGCGCGCGCTTGGAATGCAGAACTAATCCGCCCCTTTTACTCTTAACATTCAGACTGTTGAGATGTAATAAGAAATACATTTTAGTTTGATTATCAAAGACATGATTTTACAGTCTTCCGAATGATAGTTGTTCATTTTTTACATGTTTTAAATCCCCCAGTGGTTGCCTTAGCTGCGAATCCATTTCGCCTAAGTTAAAAAGAAAAATCCTACCGAGTGATGAGCCAGCCTCTCACTCGGGGGCTTAGCTGGGAATCCGTTTCGCCTAAGTTTGAAAAATCCAACCGAGTGGTGAGCCAGCCTCTCACTCGGGGGCTTAGCTGCAGTCCAGTACTCGCCAAAGTATAGAAAAATCCTACCGAGTGATGAGCCAGCCTCTCACTCGGGGGCTTAGCTGCAGTCTAGTACTCGCCTAAGTATAAAAAATCCTACCGAGTGGTGAGCCAGCCTCTCACTCGGGGCTTAGCTACTGATCCGAGTACTACGCCTAAGTATAGAAAAATCCTACCGAGTGATGAGCCAGCCTCTCACTCGGGGCTTAAGCTGCATCGATGCTACGCCTAAGTATAAAAAAATCCTACTGAGTAATGAGCCAGCCTCTCACTCGGGGGCTTAGCTGCGATCCGATGCTTGCCTAAGTGTAAAAAATCCTCTGAGTGGCGAGCCAGCCTCTCACTCGGGGGCTTAGGCTGTAGTCGATGCTACGCCTAAGTATAGAAAAATCCTACCGAGTGATGAGCCAGCCTCTCACTCGGGGGCTTAGCTGCAGTCCAGTACTCGCCTAAGTATAAAAAATCCTACCGAGTGGTGATCCAGCCTCTCACATGGGGCTTAACTGCAGTCCAGTGCTCGCCTAAGTGTAAAAAAATTCCTACCGAGTGGCGAGCCAGCCTCTCACTCGGGGGCTTAGCTGCAGTCCAGTACTCGCCTAAGTTTGAAAGATCCTACCGAGCGGTGCGGGTCGACCACGACCCCCCCCCCTCGGGGGCTACACCGTCAAGAAGAAGGACAAGATTGTGCGAGCGATCCTCCCACTCGGGGGCTTAGCTGCAGCCCAATACTCGCTTAAGTTTTAAAAATCCTACCGAGTGGCGAGTAATCCTCTCTCTCGGGGGCTTAGCTGCAGTCCAGTACTCGCCTAAGTGTAAAAAATCCTACCGAGTGGTGAGCGATCCTCCCACTCGGGGGCTTAGCTGCAGTCTAGTACTCGCCTAAGTGTAAAAAATCCTACCGAGTGACAAGCGATCCTCCCACTCGGGGGCTTAGCTGCAGTCCAGTACTCGCCTAAGTGTAAAAACTCCTACCGAGTGATGAGCGATCCTCTCACTCGGGGGATTAGCTACAATCCAGTATTCGCCTAAGTGTAAAAAATCCTACCGAGTGGTGAGCGATCCTCCCACTCGGGGTCTTAGCTGCAGTCCAGTACTCGCCTAAGTTTGAAAAATCCAATCGAGTGGTGCGGGTCGACCATGACCCCTCCCCCCCCTCGGGGCTGCACCGTCAAGAAGAAGGACGAGATTGTGCACACTGCCAAAGGTTCGTCCAATAGCTGGTGCTAAGGCAAGCTGCTTTCAGGAACGTCAAGACCATTGCTGAATGCCTCGCTGATGAGCTGATCAATGCTGCCAAAGGCTCATCCAACAACTAGTGCCAAGACGAGATGCTTTCAGGGACGTCAAGGCCATTGCTGAGTGCATCGCTGATGAGCTGATCAATGCTGCTCAGGGCTTGTCCAACAGGTCGACTACGGCCTCTTCCTCAAAAGCTGCATCAAAAGTACAAGAACCAATCCGGGTGAAGAATGAGTTCCGCTCGAAGACAAACACAACATATTCAAAGATCAACCCAGTTCAGATAAATCCAAAGGTTCCAAACCGCGGATTAAAGTGCTCGGGCGTCAGGCCCGAAGGAGTTTCAACGATTACAAAATCACTCGGCATTCCGAGGCAAATAAGGGTGAGGCATAATGTTTTTCAATCACTCGGCCAGGAGAAGGGCTGGCTGGATCACAGAAGTTGTTGAGATCAATGTTGTCTGCAATACGAGTGGCAGCCTCAAGGAAGGTGTCCATGAAGGACTGGAAGGTGTGCTTCTTAGTATTTACAACCTTGAGGGCCGCCAACTTGTCTTCTCTGGCGTCCTTGCAGTGCACTCAGACTAATGATGAGGCGACGTCGGTATACAATGACGGATGACTTCTTCCACTCCTGCACTCGGCCAGGGATTTGATTGAGTCGAGTCATCAGCGACTCAAGATCTTGAGAAAGTTCCGCCTGAGGCCAGAGTTCGGCGTCAACCCGAGTCAACGCCGCCTTCAGTCGAGCCAGATAAGCAACGGCGACGTCCAAGCGTGATTCCAATCACAGCAAGTTCATCGCAGTGTCATCTTTCACATGACAATTGATGGGGTCGAGACCAGTCTCGACCCGCCCGGTCTCAGCTTCAAAATCCTAACAAAGTTTTGCACAATAATGAAAAATAGTGAGTCGACAATATAACAGTATACTTCAATCAACAACAGCTAACCAGTCGAGCGGCAGTACCTTCAAGCTTCAGAACTAGTTTTGCGGCAAGTTGTCCCAGATAGGACTCTAGCTACTTTGTCACGGCTCAAGGCCTCCAACTTCATTGGTCGAGCTCTCCTTGTCCTTCTTGATTGCTCAATTTCCCGATTGGCTTGAGAGATGGCGATCTTCAACCGTGTTCTCCTCTTCCAATTTGCCGACGAAGCCAGACTTCTTGTCATAAGCGCTGTCTTCTCTTGTGCTTCCTTACAGGCAGCAGCAAGGTCTGATCCTTCTTCTCGAGCTTCCTTCATTCTCTCTAAAAAACAACACTCTTGAGATGAGCTGAAGGCGCGGTTTCACTCACGTACATCTGCTTGTGTGAAGTCACTCGGTTCAAAGAGACTAAAAGAAAAAACACTGAAATGCGCGAGCTACTAAGTGGACAAGTGTCGATTGATTACCTCCCATGATGGTTGTTTCTTCTTGAGCAGTCTTGAGGTTCTTCTTTGCAAGTTCAAGATCAAGTTCGAGGCTGATGTGCTTCTAGTTTAACTTTCGAAAGCGAGCTCCAAGATCCTAAGACCTCTGATCGGAGAGAGATATATCAGTCAACAGAAATAAGAGACAATGACAGTGAAAAGTTACTCTAAGACTACTGCCGAATCAAATATTCAACAGTAGTCTCGGGGACTACACCTAGTGGGTGCACTTAGCGTGCTCCCACTGGTTTAGATCAACACTCAGCATGGTCTGCCTAGCATGAGTCAAAAAATCGTAGATTCTCAGACCTCAGCCGACTGCCAGCAGTCGACCGTGTTCTCGGGGACTACACCTAGTGGGTGCACTCGGCGTGCCCCCACTGGTCCAGGCAGAATACTAAGACTTAGCACGAGTCGAGTGGAGCGGGAGACTTCCTAAACTCTACAAACAGGCACACCCCAGTGGGTGATCAGATTTAAAACAACATTCAAAAGTTCAGTCGGGAGTTCACTTGTGACGCCCGGGTAATCAAGCTACAGTAACCTCTGCTAATAATGCCACGTCACCTCGATTACTGTTGCTAATCTTGCGTTAGTTCGAAACCGATTCAAATTCAAATTCAAAAGAAAAGCAAACAACAAAAGTTTTCAAAAATTAAAACTAAAATGTTAGGGTTGTTTCAAATAAATAAATAAGCAATTATGGTGGAGAAACCAAGCTTTTATAAAATGCCTAAATGCCTAAAACTAAATAAAAGCAGAAGAAAATAAATAAAAGAAAGAAAATATAAAAGAGACAAACAAACAAAAAAAAGGAAAAAAACCCCCATCGGGCCTCGGCCCGGCAGTAAACGGACCGCCCGGCCCGCCCACCCAGTCCCCTTATCCCCCATGACCTCACCCAAACCCTAACCTAACCACCCCCACTCGCACCACTCCACCCCCGCTGGATCTGGATCGGGAGGACTCCCGATCCCCTCGCCCCTGCACGTCGACGCCGATGCCGGCGCCAGGAGCTCCACCCCCCGCCGGACTGCTTCCTCCACCCCACCGGCCTGCCTCCCGCTCCGCCGTGTCGTCCCCGTCGTCCTCCCAACCTTCCCGAGCCTTGTCCGGACCCCACGAACCCCTGTGAGCATCGCCACTCTCCTCTCCCTGCCCGCTCTGTCGCCCGTTGAGGCCGTTCCCGCGCCTGACCGCCATGGCCGGAGCTCACTCCGCTCTCGTCCTCACCCGAAGCCTCGTCCCTGCGCTCACCACGTCGGCGGCCGCGCCCGGTCGCCATGGTCGCGCCCGCGACCCGCTCACCGCGCCGGTCCCTCCTTTCTCTGTCCATGGCGCCGTTCCCCCACCGCGCCAGTAGCGTGCATGGCAGCGCTCGCGCCCCCTCGTCCGCCTTGCTGGCCACGCCCGGCGCCCTACCCGCCTCTGGCTGCGCCCGTGCCTTGTCTGGCCGTCGGCTCGGCAAGCCACTCCCCTCGGCGCGGCCCCACTCGCGCCCGCCCAGCTGCTCTCCGTGGCGTCCCCTCCGGTGTTGTCGGCCCGCCTGTCGTCGTCCGCCCTACGGTAGTGCTCACTGGTAGCCGGCGCCCTGCGCCCTGCGCCCGACCTTGCCCGTTGCCGATTGGCCTCTCGGTCACTTCAAGCAGGGCCCACCCCAGCAGGCGTTTAAAAAAGCAAGGAATAAAAAACAACAACAATAATGACAATAATAATAAATTAGTTAGTTAATTAATTAATTAATTAACTTAATTAATTTGATTAATTAAACTAATCAATTAACTAATCTAATTAAGCATTAGTTAATTAATTAATCGACCAATGATAGGTGAGGGGCCCACCCTAATTAATCTGATTAGGTTAATTAATATGTCTAATAAAATGTGTCAGCGACGGTGGGGCCTTTGGTCGGGTTGACCGATCAACCACATTGATTGCGGCGTCGACATGACATCATCTTGATGTCATAAATACATTCAATTAAATTAAATAATTAATTAAATTCGAAAATTATTAAAATCTTTAGAAAATCATATCTTTTAATCAAGTAAATCGGATTAAATTATTTTCAACATGAAAGTTGCTCGAACAACGAGATGGATCTGGATCATAACCCGTTCATCATACGCGTCCCTAGCATAGTGAACCTGCAACATTTCACCTCCGGTTCATCTGTCGAAAACACGGAACAAGGGATACTTTCCGGATGTTTCCCCCTTCACCAGTATCACCTCATACATGATAGAACACGTCTAGCTCTGCTTGTTGTCTGTTATGCACTTGCTTGCTATGTACTTCTTGTTGCTCCCCCTCTTCTCTCCGGTAGACCCGTGGCGATCTTTGATGCCCCGTGATCGACTACGTCACCGCGACCCTCTCCTTATCACGAGCAACAGGCAAGCCCCCCCCTTGATCACGGATATCGCCTATTCTTCTCTATCTTGCTTGCATTAGAGTAGTGTAGCATATTCTTGTTGATTTACTCCTATTACATTGCATAACTTTGTCATTGTTACTCTGATCATTGATACCTTACCATAATCCTAAATGCTTAGTATAGGATGCTAGTTTATCATCATTGGCCCTACATTCTTGTCGATCGCCTTGCTATACTATCGGGCCGTGATCACTCGGGAGGTGATCATGGGTATATACTATACATACATACATACTATCTGAGATGGTGACTAAAGTCGGGGCGCTCGAAGAGTACCGCAGTGATTCACGGTTGGGGGCTGAAAGGACCTTTGTCCCGACGGCCCTCTGTGTGGATCTTTGTGTCGAGCGACAGGCGGTTGAGACCGCCTAGGTGAGAGGTGGGCTGGCCAGTCGGCGTCATGATTGCTTCATAATAACATGTACTTGAGATCTTGGTATTTGATCTGAGTCGGCCATTTGGTCTATCGCACTAACCATCTGGCGGGAGTAGTTATGGGTATCCGGCGTCGTGGTATCGGTAAAAGCCTTCTTGGCGTCGGCGGCGAGGCCGGCCTGCCGCCGGATTGGGCTGGGCAGCCACTAGGCTGGAGTGCGCTTCGGCCGCCCTCATAACGTCTTGAGTGTGCAATGGGCGATGGGCCGGACCCTACGGCGCATAGGATTTAGGCCGTGGTGACCTCTCTGTTGTGCCTAGGTGGGGCTGCGGCGTGTTGATCTTCGAGGCGGGCATGACCCATGAAAGTGTGTCGGCCAAATGGGATCGGCGTGTTGGGTTATGTGGTGCACCCTGCAGTGGTTTATCTATTGAATAGCCGTGTCCCTCGGTAAAGGGCGACCGGAGTTGTACCTTGACCTTATGACAACTAGAACCGGATATTTAATAAAACACACCCTTCAAGTGCGGATACAAACCGGTGATCGCTCTCTAGCAGGCGGCGAGGAGAGGATCGCGGGTAGGATTATGCTATCGCGATGCTACTTGGAGATGCTACTTGGAGATGCTACTTGTAGCACTTCAATCTACTCTCTTCTACATCTTTGCAAGGCGGAGGCTGCGAGCGTAGTCTTCGACAAGATTAGCTATCCCCTCTTATTACGGCATTACTGCGATTCGGTCCAGCGATATGGCCCTTTACTCATATACCCATGCATATGTAGTGTAGCTCCTTGCTTGCAGTACTTTGGATGAGTACTCACGGTTGCTTTCTCCCCCTTTCCCCTTTCCTTTCTTTACATTTGTCGCAACCAGATCTTTGGAGTCGAGGGCAGGCGCCACCGTCGGCGGCGACTACTACTGGAGGTGCCTACTACTACGTCGAGAGCTGGCGGCGGCGACCGGGGAGTAGTTAGGAGGATCGAGGCGGGAGGCTGCGCCTCTTCGTCTGTATCGGTTTGTGCTAGCCATCTTATAGCAACTTGTTTTAACTTATATGCGTACTCGAGATATTGTTGCTTCCTCGACTTCGTCTATGATCGAGCACTTGTATTCGAGCCCTCGAGGCCCCTGGCTTGTATTATGATGCTTGTATGACTTATTTTTGCATTAGAGTTGTGTTGTGATATCTTCCCGTGAGTCTCTGATCTTGATCGTACACATTTGCATGCATGATTAGTGTACGATTGAATCGGGGGCGTCACATCACTGACCTTAACATTGGTCTGCAGAGCAATGCTAGCATTATAGGCTACCTGGTTGGCCTCGTGCATCACCTTCACCTGCTCCATAACAAGGTTCACCTGGCGAAGAGCCTCCCTGGCAGCACTTGGTGAATCATTCGGGGTCTGGTCTGCGGCAAAGAGTGATGGCTCCAAGGTGGACAAGGCAGCTACTGGGTCGGATGCATGGAGTTGCACTGGAGCAGCAGGAGCCGGAGTAGTCGACCCCGAAGGACGATCAGTCGTCAGTGAGTTGGCGAATGTGACGTTGGTACGAACCGGATCTCTGGAACGCTCGACCACCACCTCAAGCACCGGCGTCGACTGAGGGACTTGAACTACAAGCCCTCTCCTGCTTGAGCCCCCGCCTCTCCTCCTCCTTCCCTGTTGGGGCACTTATTCTTCTTCATCATCGGGAAGTACGACGATGTCTCGCAGAACTGCAGCAAAAGCAAAGCATCAGAAATTCCGTCGACTGATAACTCTATCGACTAATGAGTTCTGGTCGAATGGACTTACCAGCTCGGGAGGTGGCCGCGTTGTCGGTCTCCTCGTCTCTTGGAGCTTTGTTGATATCCATGTCAGTCGCAGCAAAGGTTGGGCTAGAAAGATACATGATCCATTCGGTCAAAACAGAAGCTTCAGTCATCCTGGATAAATGCAAGAAAGATACTCACCCTGAAGCAACAGGGACGTCCATCTTGATCTGCGGCAAAGTCTTCCGAGTCTATGGAGGGGCAACCTTGGGCTGCTTGGCGACCTTCTCCGTCGGCTCCGGAGTCGACGTCCGAGTGCGCTTCTGCGTGTGGGTACTTGGAGCCACGTTCTTCCCACGCCCGCCCGCAGGGTCATGGTGTTGCTTGGATCGGTGTTTAGAGCGCGGCGGCGAGTCGATCGCTTCCTCGTCATCTGACTCCTCGCTTTCTTCCTCCTCCTCGTCATTCGAAGATTCCCATTCACCGCTCTCCTTTGCGCTGGCCTCACCCTCCTGGTCCTGCTCTAGAACTTGTTCACCGTTGGGCATCGAATACATGTCAGTAAAAACCTACAAGGCAAGAAGTTGAGTGGAAGTCAGTCGAGCTCAAGGACAGTCGGAATGTGCATGCAAAAGCAGTCAGAATAAAAAACATACCTTGTCAGGCTGATTATCGTCACTGAAGGGGGCGACTCTCCAGGCTCCTCTGGGGTTGTCCTGGTTGCCTGTAATACTCTTCAACCACATGGCCATGGTCTTGGCAGGCACTTCCTCTGGATGGACACGAGAGGTGTCGTCAGCCCCAGGGTACAGCCACATGGGATGGTCACTGGCCTGAAGAGGCTAGATGCATCGACTGAGGAATACTTCCAACAGGTTAATGCCAGTGACTCTCTGATTGATCAGTTGGACCACTTTCTCAACTAGCATCTTTGTCTCCACGTTCTCAGCAGCAGTCACTTTCAGTGAGGAAGGAGCCTGGACTCGGTCAAAAGTGAAGTGGGGAAGGCGGTCGGTGACACAGGTTGGGAGGTCTGGCGGTAGAACGGTCGATTGCCAGCCCCTAACTTCGAGGGGACAGTCATGGAAGGAAAGAACTCCTCTGCCTCTTCTGGATACCCAAACCCCCACACATCTGAATGACGTGGGTTTTCTCGTCACTCGTTTTCGCTTTCTTCACCGACTGGGAACGGATGGTGAAAATGTGTTTGAAAAGACCCCAGTGTGGTCGACACCCCAAAAAGTTTTCACACATCGACACGAACGCGGCAAGGTATGTGATGGTATTGGGAGAAAAATGGTGGAGTTGGGCACCGAAGAAGTTCAGAAAGCCTCGGAATAAGGGCTGTGGGGGAAGCGAGAAGCCCCGGTCGACGTGGGTGGCGAGCAGTATGCACTCACCCAGTCGAGGCTGCGGCTCCATCTCCCCCTCAGGCAGCCTTGCCGCACCCTTGGCAATCAGCCCGGATTCCACCAGCTCATCCAGATCCTCGTGCCGGAACGAAGACCGGATCCAATCGCCCTGGATCCATCCTGGCAGCAACCCCGAGCGTGATGATGACCCGCGGTTCTGCTTCTTGCCCTTCACCGCCCCCGTCGCCTTCTTCGCGCATTCCAGCACCACTGTCTTGTCTTTCACCATGGTGGCGGAGCGGCAGCATCGAGAGCAGAGGAGCCGGATGCGGTGGAGAAGCAGAGGAAGAAGAAAGAAAAAAAGCAGCGCCGGTCACGGGCACCTCGGCTCCATCGCCTTATAAAGGGCCGCTTCCGAGTGGCTGACGCGTGGGACCGGGCGATCCTGTCAAATCCCGCAATAGTCGCGCGCAATGTACGTGGCGAAAAAGGTGGCGCGGAGATCGATGCGCTATTGTTTATCCGCCCCGCTTACTTCGGCACGCCCCGTCCCGCGCGCTTCCCTGAAATTTCGTATCCCGCGAAATCCGGGATACCCTGCTATCAATCGCGCCAAAGATTCTGCACCCAAAGACAGCACTCGGCAGATGATGCTACAAGTTCAATCGGCAACTCTCCGAATGGATCAAGGCGACTGAATCAATGCTGAAGTACCAATGTGAGCCTTCCGTCCTGCGTAAAACACTTGCGAGACGCAAGACTTGGAATGAGTTCAACTTCAAACCTACTTTCTACTCGAACCTTAATCCATTTGGGGACTACAGATGAGGATACAGACCTGGGGTACGGTCATAGGCCTTACCTGTACGACCTACCCAAGGTCACTACCCTAGAAGATAAGAAGTCCAAGAGGCAACAAAGAACCCCCAGTCAAAGGTGTCGAGTGCAATCCACTCGACCAATCATATCACTCGGATACCCCTCCTACTTGGTGTCACTCGACCATATGAGGGACCACTCGACCTACTGAATACTAGGAGTCACTCAGCACTGCAACGGTCAGGCGTTCACTCTCTAGTCTTTAAGACCATTAATAGCACTTATGGCCGGCATTATCAGTAACGCCCCTCTTTATGTACATTGAACGCCTTGTAATGGTGGATGGATGGGGTCCTGGCGTACTCTATATAATCCACCCCACTCCTCTGGAACAAGGGTTTGCACCCCCTATAACACCACACACTTATAATCCAGTCGACTGCCTCTGGGCACCGAGACGTAGGGCTGTTACTTCCTCCGAGAAGGGCCTGAACTCGTAGATCTTGTGCGTACACCTTCGCCATAGCTGAGATCTTGCCTCTCCATATCTACCCCCTTTCTACTGTCAGACTTAGAACCACGACAGGGTGGGGGTGCACAACCAATCAGTGGTTGGGAGGGTGGGGACAAATATAATCTAAACAACCCTAAACAGAGCTCCACAATTTTATCTAAGGTCGAGGGGTTGACCCCCGACAATCATAGCTCCGCTTAAACACAACATTTGCATGTACTGTAGTACTAGACTTAATATTCATGTTTCAGTTTCATGTTCATTTTAAATATTGAACTCAGGACCATGCATGTCTTACATTTTACTCCCTTCGTTCCTAAATATTAGTCTTTTTAGAGATTTCAAATGGGCTGGCACATACGGATGTATATAGACATATTTTAGAGTCTAGATTCACTCATTTTGCTCCGTATGTAATCACTTGTTGAACTCTCTAAAAGACTAATATTAGGAAGAAGAAAGTATTTTGAATTAAATGTCATACATGCATGGTTTGGAAAAATAGATGCACTATACTTATTGGATTGTTGTTGTGTTCGTGCGTGTGTGTGTCTCTCTCTCTCTCTCTGTGTGTGTGTGTGGTCATATGCCTGATACATACAAAGTTTTCTCGCCTCCATATTGTTCATCTTTTCAATTTGAATTTGCATTGGAAAACTTACTAGGGATACCATGAAATGTGAAATCCACGTTGAGATCACTATATCACAAACTCACTCTAATTCAACAACTCGTCATAAATCAATTACCACATTGAGATTAGTATTTGCAAGGAAAATACGGGCATTGTAATACACATAGATACGTTCGGCAATTTAAAAGGTTCCTTTCGTATTCTTGAATGGTAGGACCCAACGGCGTACCAGCCAGACCTTGGCTTGTGTTGATCCTAAAAAATAAAAAACCGGGCTCGTGTCCTTTGGTGGCGTGCGTGATACGCACATTAGGCAACCCCAACTAGTCGAGCCTCAGTGTTTCAAGTCAAAATATTTGGCGGCCAGAATTCCAGCCCTAGGAAATTCCCCTCAAGTCCCCGGTCCATAATGACTACCGATGGACAACAGAGGGATGCTTTAGTAACTAGACAACGTTACCTACCGTGTCGAGCATGGTTCAATTCCCTTGGTCACCGCTCGTCAAGGTCACCCGTCCACTGCATTGCCTAGTACTACTACTACACCATGATGAGCACAAAATTGAGCCCGTTTGTTCGTGCCTAGTACTTGAGTTAATATATCAGGCAATGCACTGGTACGAAGGGATTATCCTTTTACTCTGCATATATAACTTGTCTGAAGTCTAACTAAGCAAAATGTTTGACCAAATCCTTTCTTAAGAAATACAACAGGACAGATGTACGGCTTGAAAATTTATTGCATGATGCAGGTTATGATATTGTTTCGAATCCTGGATCTTAAATTTCAGAAAATCCCAAAATGAGCATAAATTCTTGAAACTGAGCATGGTCATGTGATATGGCACAAATATTACTTCGTAAGTTTTTTCTTCAATTTGAGACAAGCTGCTTATGACAAGTTGCACAAATGAAGAGTCAAGGTATTTTGGAACAAAGACCTGTCACGTTAAGGTGAACGCTTTCACTATTGATACCGTGGGCGCTTACGTGCCGCCACGAGTCCCCGCTTCTCATCGGCAGGTGCCGCCCGAGAAAGCGTGTGAGTCGACAGGAGGTGTCTGGCAGACCAGCTGCACCGGCCGACGAGGGGCGTGCGGCGAAACCCATCATGCGAGCTCACCGGGGCGAGCCTTTAACCAGGCTCCGCCGCCCACCTTCGTCCCAACTGCTCCCATTTTTAATGTCGTCGGTGCCGCAGTTTAAAATCAACCCCACACTACCCGGTATCGCTACAATCTTCTCTCTTCCTCTCCGATTGTCCTGTCGTCTACCTCCAACTAGCCTGACCTAAACATACGCCATGCCGCATCACGATGGTCTGCCCTTAGTATTCCAGTTTCCTGAGGAAGACACCCAGCCGGAGTCTCAAGAACATAAGGCTCTTTGGGACGAGCTTGAACTGGCCTTGCAGGAAGACGCCACGCCTGTTCCCGCTCCCGTTCCGGCTCCCGTCGCCCCGACTGCGCCAGCGCCCATACCCATGGCATTGATGGGCTGGGAGCCACACATTTTCACCGAGCTTGATCCCACGGGATTCCACGAGGTCCTTGCCGACTTTCATGTGCCCGTGCACTGCCAAATAAGATGCGCTGTCGTGCACTAACTTATGCCTTGCCGTGCGGTGCCCGTGCACTGCCAAATAAAGATGCGCCTACATGTGCACTGACGTGCGTGCCCGTGCACATGAATGTCTCCATCGCGCCGTTGACAGCGTCTGTCCCCGCGCGGGTGCCAGTGCCCCCCTTGGTGGCATGGATGGCCGCCGTCGACCACTTCCTTGCACCAACGCCAGTTGAGGGAGTCCTGGACTAGGGGGTGTCCGGATAGCCGGACTATCAATATCCGCCGGACTCCCAGACTACGAAGATAGAAGATTGAAGACTCCGGCTCGTGTCCGGAAGGTACTTTCCTTGGCATGGAAGGCAAGCTTGGCAATACGGATATGTAGATCTCCTACCATTGTAACCGACTCTGTGTAACCCTAGCCTCTCCGGTGTCTATATAAACCGGAGGGCTTTTGTCCGTAGGACACAACATTACATCTCAACAATCATACCATAGGCTAGCTTCTAGGGTTTAGCCTCCTCGATCTCGTGGTAGACCTACTCTTGTATTACCCATATCATCAATATTAATCAAGCGGGGCGTGGGTTTTACCTCCATCGAGAGGGCCCAACACAGGTAAAAACATTGTGTCCCTCGTCTCTTGTTACCATCCGCCTAGACGCACAGTTCGGGACCCCCTACCGAGATCCGCCGGTTTTGACACCGACATTGGTGCTTTCATTGAGAGTTCCTGCGTAGTCGTCACCGATAGGCTCGATGGCATCTTCAACCATCAACGCTGTCGGGTGAGACTTTTCTCCCGGACAGATCTTCGTATTCGGCGGCTTTGCACATGGGCAATTCTCTTGGCCATCCGGAGCGGATCGAAGCTTCGCCCCTGGCGTCGAGTCGATTCGAAGCTTGAACTTCACGGCCGATGACGCGGAGACTTGATCTTGACGGACTCGAGCCACGCCAAGCGCCCGCCTTGTGACGATGGGCATGATCTAGCTCTGCCGCCGGACGGTGCTTTGGAGGCCCTTTTCGAACCGCTCCGGCTACTAGCCCGGCTGGTTGCCATGACGAGGGCGGTGGATGAACGCCGCCACAGGGGCTTCAACATCTACGGCGGTGGAGCCAAATACCAATCTTGTCCCCTGCGAAACTCATGATCCCAAGGCGCCGGACTCCGAGCCTCCCGCACCCCTGCCAATTAAACCAGATTGGGCGCCGGTTATGGAATTCACCGCCACGGACATCTTTCAGCACTCGCCTTTTGGCGATATCCTGAACTCTCTGAAGCATCTCTCGCTATCGGGAGAATCTGGCGGACTATGGCGAGAATGGTTGGAAATACAGACGACGAAGAAATTGAGCCCACCCACCACCCACTTTGTAGCCAGCGCCGAGGATTTAACCGACATGCTAGACTACGACTCCGATGACATCGATGCTATGGACGACGATGCTTTGAGGCGAACAGACCCAGCGCCACGAGGCACCGGAAGGCCACCTAAATCGTCAGACGTCTACATGGTGGATACCCCAAAAGAAGGGATGGCGAAAAAGTAGCAGAGGAAGATTCTCTAAAGAAGCAACCCAAGCGCCCGGCGTCGGGCGGCGCTCTAAATCCCGCCACAACAAGAATGGAGATTCCGGCACGGAGACAATAACACTCGGAGAGTGCCGAAGACGATCCTCCCGCAAGACTCAGCGCAGAGGGCGCAAGCAAGCCCTCACGGACAGGCGGAAGGCGAAGGGTTGAGGGCGATAACTATATGCCTCCCTCCGAAGGCAAGCGAGCCTCAATGATGACGAATTCGTCATACCCGAGATCCGTCGAACAAGAGCGCTTGAGCGAGGCTCATAGCCACGGCAAATAGCCTAAAGAAAAAGCAAAACAGCTCAAGCTGATCAAGATCTGCTAGCCGATCGATGGACCGAGGTCCTCGCGGACGAAGAGTATAGACTCGAACTCCCTCCAAAGTTACCCAAGGCATAAGCTGCTCCCCGATTAGAGGAGGAAGCATACATACCTTTATCACCAGCGCGCGACATGGCTGACCGACCACCCGTGGTCGCGGCGAAGAACATTCAGGCCCCAGCCAAGACCGTGCCCGACATCGATCCAAGAGTGCGAAGCCAAAGGGAACGCGTCGGACTTGCGAGACATCACGGAGGACAAAGCAAGACAATCGAGATCCATCTATGGATCACGTGGGCGCCCTCGACCCATGGCGAATACCGTCGCGCGGACATAACACCGGCGGGCGAACACAGCGAGCAGCGCTCCCTCGAGCTGCGTCGCGACATCGCTCAATCTGAGGCGCGCACACCCGTTATGCTTCATCGCGAGTAATGGATCATCGGATCCCCAAAGGGTTCAAACCGTGAATATAGAATCTTCGATGGTACAGAGACCCAGCGGTGTGGATCGAAGACTATCTTCTCCACATCCATATGGCCCGCGGCGGCGATCTCCACGCCATCAAATATCTCCCACTCAAGCTTAAAGGACCAGCTCGGCATTGGCTTAACAGCCTGCCCTTGAGTCGATTGGGTGTTAGGAAGACACAGGCCGCCTTCCTAGATAACTTCAAAGGAACATCGTGCGACCACGAGCGCCCGATGACCTAAGCCACATTATTCAGCAGCGAGACGAATCGGCGGACAGACGATTACGGACACGGTTCTTGACGAAGAAAAAATCAAATCGTCGATTGTCCGGATCACGGAGGCTCTTGCAGCCTTCAAACACAACATCCGGGACGAATGGCTAGCCCGGCACTGGGCGAGAGAAGCCAAAATCCATGGCAGCCCTCACATCGCTAATGACCGCTTACATGCGGGAGAGGACAACTGGCTAGCCCGCAGCAACAATCTCCGCAAAAATTACGGCGGTCCGGACACTAAGGACAACCATGGCGGAGTCACGTCGAATCAAAACAAACGCCGCGCTTGGCGGCGACAAAGAGGATCTGACGGTCAATGCGGATTCGAGGCTCAAAACCGGTCGATGGAAGAAGCCATTTAAAGAACAACTCGGGTCCGTCCAATCTGGACCGAATACTCAACCGCTCATGCGAGATACATGGCACCCCCGAAAAGCCAGCCAATCACAACAATAGAGATTGTTGGGTGTTCAAGCAGGCCGGCAAGTTAATTGCCGAACACAATGACAAGGGGCTAAATAGCGACGACGAGGAGGAGACCCGGCACCGAACGATGAGAGGACGAAGGTTTCCCCCACAAGTGCGGACGGTGAATATGATTTACGCAACCCATATACCCAAGAGGAGAGGAAGCGCGCTACGGGATGTCTATGCGATGGAGCGATCGCCCAAGTTCAATCCATGGTCCTCTGTCCGATCACTTTCGATCGGCGAGACCATCCGACCAACATCGCCATGGCGGATTCGCCGCGTGGTCTTAGACCCAATCGTCGATGGATTTCACCTCACAAGAGTCTGATGGGCGGCGGCAGCGAATGAACCTGCTTTATCGGGACACGGTCATAAAATGGGCATAGACCCATCTAGGATTAAACCTACCAAAACAACCATTAAAGGTGTCATCCCGAGTGGAAGCCAACTATGCAGGCTCGGTCACACTGGAAGTGGTCTTCGGATCCCGGATAATTTCCAGCGAAGAGTTAATCTTGATATAGTCCCGTTCAGGCGGCTATCATGCCTGCTCGGACGAACGCGTTGCCAAATTCAGCGCGTATCGCGTTATGCATACCTAAAACTCAAGATGCCAGGCCCTCGTGGAGTGATTACGGTCAATAGAATACGAACGCTCCCTCGAGCGGAGGAACATCTGGCTGCTCTCGGCGGAAATCTGAGCAGCCTTCTCGACAATTCTCTAGTCCGGCAATTAAAAGCGGACACATTAAAACGCTACCGAGCAACAACAACCAAGACCACAGCACGATCGAGCCGCGCGTAGCAATGCGGCTAACCCCGCCCGCGCATGATCACTAGAATAACACTCCGCGTACATCATTACGCTTTGGAGATACCATGGGCGCAGGGGAGGGGCTTAATCACAAGGACCAAAGAGTGCGGCTCGACCACACAAGGGGCTCATGCGATCGCCCCCCTTGGCGTTGTTTTTTTATCTTTTCTTCTTTTGCATACACAGGACTCCATTAACCAGAAGCCCTGTCCGACGGCGAACTTGCCGAACTCACGATGCAACAGTCAGGGATTAAAGAAGGCTGCGACGAACACTCAGGTGGTCTCCATTACAAGCATTAAATTCGATTACATACACCAAGTCCGCAGCTTATCCCTGGAGGGGGACGTGTTAATTTAGTCCGAATCCCTTGCTTACCGCACTATTTGTATCAGTCCGCTTTATTAGCAGACATTCTTTCATAAATAACGCAACATTTCCTTCTTGCAAGTACATTACCTTTTAATTGCAATTGCGTTATCTTTTACATATGTTCATTATATGACATCTTGCACCGTATACTTTAGTGCGGCCGAATACACCGAGGGCTTCATTTCCCATATTATGGTGTGATTAAGTCCGAACACTTTCACAAGTGTGGCACCCGAACTTATAGCATTATATGAATCAGCTCGAATCATGTCTTGGGTCAATAGTTGGGTTTGCGGCTCCCATGTTTTGGTACCTTACGTTCCGTTCCGTCGGCTAAGGTAGCACTGGAGAACCACTGCGATTGCGCCCGGTTGAGCAGGTTAACGCCTCGATGGAAAAGCTAAAACGGCCGGCATGATAAGGCGAGAGGCGGTCGCTGTTCGAGAGGTTCTTCGGGTCCTAAAGGCTCATGCGCTTGAGCGAGTTCGGATGATGTCCGAGCGAAGCGTGGATAGCGCCCGGTTCGGTCTTCGAATACCGAGGGCTTCGCGAAATTTAAAATTATAGAATTCTATGGCTAAGTGAGAGTGTTCAAGCATTATAAGTCCGATCGCCTTGTTAAATGCGTGTTGGCGCCTCCTAGATGGACCCAATAATGGGAACAAGAGTGCTCAAGTTTATCACCGAACACCCCAAAGACTTTCGTGGCTTGGGGCTGAAGCCAACGACTTGCCATCTCTCGATTTAACAAGCGGCCGCCTGAAGGTAATATTTTAAATTCAACAAAAGCGTTGCTCATGGCGCATATAAGCGAAGTTTTCAGCGCCGAGATAAACACACAGCGAGTTCACTCAAGGATTACATTAAGGGGCACTCATCCGCAATATCGCGGGCTCCCTTGGGACAACTTTATAATATCGCTCTGGCGTGCGATGCTCCTTGCCCGGCGGCGGATCCGTGAAGCTTCTCCGCATCCAGCTTGCCCATTGCACCTTTATGCGGGCAAGGGCCCGACAGCGCCTTCAATGCGGCGGGCGCTTGATCACATCCAGCTGGGCATGCATCTACTAACCGCCGCACTAGGCCAAAGTAGCTGCCAGCATGGCTTGCCCGAGCCACAGCCGGGCTGTGAGGCCCTTCATGGCCTCCTCGGCTACCTTGTGGAGTTCGACCACCTGCTTAATTTGGTCGCTTGAAACACCGGATGGCGGCCTCGGCAGTCTTGAGAGCGAAGACCTTCTTCGTTGAGCTCCCTCCTCGCCACGATAGAATGCAGCGGCATCGGGCGCACTCTGGCGCAGATCTGCAAATGCCCTGGAGAGCTCGAATTCGGGTAAGTATCCGTAATTTACATTAACATGCTTGCTCGCATGAAAAGCGCCTTACCGCCGCTATCTTTTCATGTCCTCTACTTCCTCATGGGCCTTGAGGCCTCGGCCTTGGCGGACTTGGCACTTTTCGAGGCGAGGCAAGCTCGGACTCTCGAGCCTTGAGTCATGCTCCAAACTCTCATGCTTTTCCATGAGAGCACAGAGCTCTTGCGAACTTCCGCCACCAAGGTGCCGCTTGCTTTTCTCGCTTAGTCCGTTCTGTGGCCGCATTGCGTTCGGCCACGGACACGACATCCTTCAGGGCTGCCACCTCGTTAGTGGCCCCTGCATTACATATATTATCCTTATTAATCATGTTTGCAACCCAAACCCTTTTCTGTAAGGTACTTATTTAAAGTGGTGTTATTCACCTTCTTTTTCCTTGAGCTGCCTCTTGGCATGGCCGAGCTCTTGCTCCGACCGCTCAAGGTCCTTTTTCAGCGCCTCGACCTCCGCCGATAATGCAGCAGAGGTCAACAGCGCAGCCTGCAAACCCATATTGACATATTTTAGAAACCCTGCGTATATCTTGTTAAGATCCTTAGTCCGGCTTTTCTTTTCGAACACCGGACTAAGCATCGAGAACTCTTGTCTATCTTGGTATTATATTACTTAATTTTAACCTTCTTACCTCAAAGCACTGTTAGAAGGCTGTTGCGAGCTCGGCCAGCCCGCCCTTGGCGGCTGGACCTTCTCAATCACCGCACTCATGAGAGTGTGTTCTTCTTCGATGGGCGCTTTGGCGCCTCCAGCGAGTATCCGGTGCCTCGGTTGGGCGGAGGCCGCCCGGCGTCCACGTCTGCCCTTCTTTCGAGGGCTGCTTGCGGACTCTGGAACCGCTTCTGAGTTCGGGTAAGAGTCCGACACAAAGTCGAGGCTGCTGGCGGCGCCTCGGAGCCTCCTCTGGCGTGTCCCCTGTGGATTCCGCCTCGTCGTCCTCGGCGCGTGGGGTAGAAAGCGTCGGGATGGAATTTACATCCGGCGGCGCCAATGACCCGCTCATCGAGTCGGGAAAGGTCGTCAGCGGCGGACTAAAGGAACAATGCGGCATTAGAAGGACACTACATGACATACAATATCTGGCGTATAAATGATCCGGATACTTACGATCTGCGGGGCCGCCGGGCCCTTGAGGCCACTCATCCTCGCCAACGTCGATGTTGGCAAAACTGTCCGGGGGGATAGTTCTCCCCCTCTTGGACCCTTCGGCCGCCCCGGTTGGGGAGGCCTTCCTCTTCCTCTCTCCCTCCTCTGGGAGAGAGTACTCCTCCTTCTCCTCCTCCTCTTCGGGGGAGGAGTCCTCGTCGTCGTCATCAGACGCCTGATTGCGGGAACTCTTTCGAGTCCCCGCGGCCACCTTCTTGGCCTTCTTCTCCGGCACCACGTGCGGTGCGGAACCAGCTGCCTTTGCTAGCGGCATCCACTGGTTCTTCTGGCATGGGAGCCGGGCTGATGAGTAGCTGGGCCTTCTCCATCCAGTCCTGTCAAAGGAAGAGGCAGATTAAAAATCTCGCTAGAGTCAATCTAATTACTTCAAGTGTCCCGTAATGGGGTCGAATCACTTACCTCGTCAGTCGGAGACTGCGAGCTAAATCCGCGATCTTGATCGGCGGATCGCGGGCTTCAGCGCCTTGAACAACACCCTCCAGGCGCCTTCGTGCGTTGTGTCGAAGAGCGCGCTTAACGTCTGGTGCTGTTTCGGATTAAACTCCCACAGATTAAATGCCCGTTCTTGGCACGGGAGAATCCGCCGGAGGAGCATGACCTGGACCACGTCGATGAGCGGAGCCTATTGCTCACCAGCTTCTTGATGCAGCTCGAAGTCCGTCACCTCCACGGATCACCCCACTGCAAGCCCTTCTCTTTCCGGAGGTGAGCTGCGTGGGGATTCGAGATCTAAATTCGGGGCCGCCGCCCATGTAGGCTCGCGGCTCGGTGATGTAGAACCACCCGATTGCCACCCCTTGGCGGAGTCCACGAAAGTCCCTTCTAGCCAAGGGGCGTTGGGCAGCTGCCCAACATGGCGCCACCGCATTCGCTTGCGTCCCCTTCACAACCTTGACAGCGTTGAAGGTCTTGAGCCTGGCGAAGTGGGGCGGATGCGAGAAAGGCCTCGCACACGGCGATGAACGCCAAGATGTTGAGGGCGAAGTTGGCGCCAGATCGTGGAAATCCAGCCGTAGTAAAACATGAGCCCGGACGAATGGATGGGCGGAAGCCCAGTCCGCAGAGAGAAGTGGGGAAGGAAAACAACCCTCTCATGAGGCCACAGGGGTAGGAATGAGCTGCCCGTCGGCAGCCAATCGCGCGACGTCGCCCGGAAGGTATCGGCGTCGCGCAGCTGGTGATGTCCTCCTCCTTGGTGGTGGAGGCCATCCATTTGCCTCCCCTCCGGACATATTCGGAGAAGGGTCGAGGTGAGATCTTGTGAGCTTAGGCGTTGGAGCTTGAGTTCGCGAGGGTGAATGAGCAAAGGAGGAAGAAGGCGTGGGTGAGAAGGTAAATCCTTATCCCTTATATATAGGCGGACAAAACTATGCGTCCCTCACCGGCCTGGTAAAACTCGCTTATCTCCCAAGCGCCATCATCAATGGCACGGTTGGGTTACCCACGCACGTATTGATGAGAATCCCGAAATAAGGGGAACACGATCTCTGCTTCGACAGGACGTGCCAAGGAAACCGCTTCGCTAAATGTGCTGAGGTGGTATAGTAATTCAAAACAAGGGCTTGGCTACGGTGTGATGTCACGCCGCATAATACGTCAGCAGATTGAGCTAAGTGTATATTTTATTCTCTCTACGTTGGAATATGGAATTTATTTTGCAGAGCCGGACACTATCCTGGTGTTCATTACCTTCTCCGGATTATTCAAGGGAGGAACCCGCCTTGCAATGCTGAACATTATGCACGCCGGACTTATCGTCATTGAAGACTGGTTCGAGGGCTCTTGAGGAGTCTGGACTAGGGGTGTCGGATAGCGGACTATCAATATCCGCGGACTCCCAGACTACGAAGATAGAAGATTGAAGACTCCGGCTCGTGTCCGGAAGGTACTTTCCTTGGCGTGGAAGGCAAGCTTGGCAATATAGATATGTAGATCTCCTACCATTATAACCGACTCTGTGTAACCCTAGCCTCTCCGGTGTCTATATAAACCGGAGGGCTTTAGTCCGTAGGACACAACATTACATCTCAACAATCATACCATAGGCTAGCTTCTAGGGTTTAGCCTCCTTGATCTCGTGGTAGATCTACTCTTGTATTACCCATATCATCAATATTAATCAAGCAGGACGTAGGGTTTTACCTCCATCGAGAGGGCCCGAACCTGGGTAAAAACATTGTGTCCCTCGTCTCTTGTTACCATCCGCCTAGACGCACAGTTCGGGACCCCCTACCCGAGATCCACCGGTTTTGACACCGACACCCGTCGCCTCCTTCCGCCAGTTGACTTGATCCGAAGTCCACAACATTTTGGCCTTCCTTGAAGCTAGGCCAACGTCCAGGAGTACGCCAACAACGGCACAAGACGCCGCCGTCGCCGTCGGTCAGTGGACCGACGACACACTAAGCACGGCAGAGGAGCCGCTTCCCATCGCAAGACGCCCCCGCCGCCGCCGCGACATCTAAATTTGCCATGAAAAACGTTTGGATTGCCATACTTAAAATCCGAACGTTTATCATTTTCGTTTATTTTATATCGATCGTCGTATAATTTAAAGTCGGAGTTAGACTGAACGAAATCTATGGTTTGATCGATTGAATGTTCTGCTAGAGCCGTATCAAATTAAATATAAAACGTCATCAAGCCACATGTATTCCTTGTCATCCAACGACCTAGACTGCTTCAATGTCGAGCGCTCAACACGTTTAGCGTGCAGTTAATTTCATGTCAAAAATAGTGCTAATCACATAATAACACGCAAATAATATCCTACTTAATATCCGCATGCACTTAATATACTTCCGAATTAACGTGCATTGCACGTACACACTGACTAGTGCTGCTAGTACGTGAAATTGGTGTCGTAACTTGTGAACGCGTCCAGATATGGTCAACAGCAACATCACCCGCGAGTTCATCGTGTTTGCCCGTGCGTCTAAACGCAGAAGGGGAGGAGAGAGAGAGAGCACACATGGAACCCACCAGTAAGTGAAGGCGAATAGTACGAAAAATAATATTACATGTTATCCATTAAATAGGCTGTGGTAATATAAAAACATTATGTGAACAAAGGGGTGTACAACAAACATTGTTGTTCTACGTATGTTGCCTATTGACGTGCAGCTTGAAGGCCCGGTCGCATGTTCGATCCTTGCCCTTTATTTTTTAATTTGTATATGGGTCCAAATTTGTTTCATGACATGTGGGCCCCTCAGTGTGTAGTTTGTAGCACTTTAATGTGTGGGTCGAAATTTGTTCCATTCCAAGTGGACTATCGGTGTGTAGTTTTGTAGCTTATTTATAATAATTAAAGAGAACAACAAAGTTTTTTGCAATAATACCATGGTGCGACGTTGAAGGCGAGAAAGGACGTGCGAGAGAGCGATGACCGAGCCAGAGGGAAATCAACTAGGGGAGTTGCGGGGGTTGCAATGGTGTTTGGGGTAGTTGTGGGCCTAATGCTACGAAAACATAATCTAAACCGACCGGAATAAATGCCTACACAAATTAATCCAAGGTTGGAGTGCCGCTCATAATGTAAATAGCTCCGACTTTGTGAGGGATGGAGAGGTACCTTCAATGCGTGGAAGATACGGTGTGAGAAAGCAAGGTCAATCGAGAGACATATAGATAGAGAGACAAAATGAGTGTGGTCCGACATTCATTAAACAGATATATATGCTCTGGAGAGATATTGTCCGATTGAGCTTTTGGCAAGGTGAGGGCTGTAAGATAGAGCTTGAGAGATGATCCAGTCAAAGATGTGTAGATATATTTTGTGCGTGGGAGGAAGCAAGGTCAATCGATCACATAGGGTTGCCGTGCGATCGAAAGAGTGAGACGGGTTGGAGAGAGTGACCTAGATAGACAACGTGTGTGAGAGAGTATACAATGTGAATAGGTCGAATTGGGCTCAAACATGGTGATATATCATTTTTGTCCGAGAAAGAGTGAGGTCAATCGAGACATACAGAGAGAGAGAGAGAGAGAGAGATTGAGTGAGCATGGCCCGCCATGAGGTCGAAAGAGTGGGGGCGGCTTGGATGGACTGACCTAGATAGATAATCTGCGTGAGAGAGTATAGAGTGTGTCGATCGAGGCCCGAACAGGGAGATATATCATTTGTGTGTGAAAGAAAACGAGGTTAAACAAGACTCAGATAAAGAGAGAGAGATTGAGCGAGTGTGGCCCATCGTGCGGAAGAAAGAGTGTGACAGTCTCGAGGGAGTGACCTAGATAGACAACGTGCGTGCGTGCGCACGAGAGGTTGGGGGGCTAGATAGGCAATGCATGTATTTAGCGCGAGAGGGTGAGAGGGAGAGGGAGAGAGAGAGAGCTCGGCATGAGGTGAAATGGCGGGTGTGTGAGGTACAGGGGTTGTGTAGTTGACAGACATAGAGATCAAAACATGGAGAGAAAGAATGAACGTGTGTTGGAAACCGATAGCTTCCCAAGGTGGTTAGGAGAGGAAGATTGACCGATACAGGAAGTATGTAGCGTGTGTGCGTGGGGGGGGGGGGCTAAAAACAACATTTGAATGTACATAGTACGAGACTTAATATCGATGTTTCAATTTGGTGTACATTGTAAGATTTGAACTGAGGACCATGCATACGGGTAATTATTTTGAATTTGTGCCATACTAAGTTTCGAAAAGTTAACATTGACTCAATTTGTTGTGCTTTTTTGTAGGTCATATGTTTGAATCCATCCAAAAGTTTTGTCACTACCATGGTGTTCATCATATACATATGAATTTGTATTAAAAAAAGTAGCGTGGATACAGTGAAATGTGAAATCCACGTTAGAATTGGAGATCGCTATGTGACACACACACACTCTAATTCAAATAACTAATTATGTGACACACACTCTAATCCACATTAGCGTGGATACCGTGGATACCGTTTCGATTTTTTTAAATAACTCCTCATTAATTAATTTATAGTACTCCCTCTGTTCACTTTTATAAGACCATGAAGACATTTCAGACAATGTGCAAAACAGTTCATTTTAAGTTATGCAAGCGACTTACAAAAGTGAGCGGAGGGAGTATCTCGTTTGAATGACTAATTATTGCAAGGAAAACACGGGCATGGTAGTACATACTGATTCGTTTGCATTCTCAAATGTAGGCGCACCAGGCGCATAAGGGTCGGTCGGGGTGGATCTTTGCCAGTGCCTTAAAGGCACTGCCTTTGAGTCAGCGACATGTGGGCCAACCACTGTTGGGCCCACATGTCATGGACACAAAGCAGTGCCTAAACACCAAGCATAGTCTGTAAGGGCTGGTCGTGTGTCAGACGACGCCAGCACCCATCCACCACCCCCTCCCTCCTCCCCTCCCCCCCCAAAAGGGCGGCGACAAAATAAGTTCGCGCTTCCACGTTTCGGATTGAAATATCTGGCGGCCCCAATTCCAGCCCTGAAAAATCTCTCTTCTCCATCGTCCCCTTCCGCGCCCAGATTGGTCAAATCCCTAATTCGCCGCCAACCCAAGCAAAGTTCGAATCGCCCCTCGTCTTGTCTCTTTCCCCACCTCTGTGCCGGACGACAACGACGAAGACGACGGTCGCACTTCACCACCGCACCAGAGCTACCTCATCTACGCCCTTGTCCACCACACTGGGTGGTCCACCGACAACGTTGGCCACCACAACCGACGTGCCTCACAGACACCGACTTCCACCGCATCAGGTGCACTTCATCAACGCCATCTCCCAGCTCACCGGGGCTACTTCACTGAGCACATCGTCGCACCTCCGCCCCCCGAGGCCGTTGGGGCTTCACCAACGATCTCGTCCACCGCATCGTAGCGCTACACTGCCACTCAAGATCTGCATCCGTGCGCGGCCAGCCAACGCCAGCGCATCACCCTCAACGGCTCTAAAGTGACCCGCACTCTAGCTAGGAGAGCATGCCCAAACGCCGGCCCGAACTAGGTATCCACACATCACTCCCTTGTGCACTATTCCGACGATGTTTGGTTATCCTTTCACTGCTCTCTTAGCTTACACGCCTATGCAACTCTGACTTTAACTCTTATTTCTTCTGGAGATATCATCTGAAACAAGCAAATCCATTTTTTAGCGAAGCATGGCGGTGCTACGGGATCGGTACACATCACAGCACACCGTATAACCTTGTATGTATCGTCACGGTACAACATCAAGGTCGATTCCTCTTATTTGATCAACCATTAAATGCGTGTCAAAAATGCGAGAGGGGATGCAAGGAGCACAAGGCTGCACATCCAAGCAAGTGGTAACATGGACATGTACATGGAACATATCAAGCGCAAGCAAAGCTGTAGTGAGCCTGTACAACGAGCTAGCGTAAGTCCCTGCATTTCATTTAATTCGTACTGGCATTCGTGTATGATTTGTGTGCAGTGGCGGATCCACGAATTCAAGTTACCAGGGGCGAACATTTAACTTAAAAATACGAAGGCACTTGCACTCCGGAAACCAACATAACTTGAGAAATGTGAACCTACATGCACTTTGAAAACCAGCTAATGATCCAAAGTATTTCAGATTATAAACACTAAATGATGCAAGCACCAAAAAACACAAAATGCAACATGGTGGTGTAACGCCCCAGATCCGATGCGCCAGGTGTCTGCAAGTTATTCGTCGTCATTGCCATGTCATGTGCTTGCGTGCTGCATTTTGCCATGTCATCATGTGCATCTTATTTTTGCATACGTGTTCGTCTCATGCATCCGAGCATTTTCCTCGTTGTCCGTTTTGCAATCCGACACTCCTATATCCTCCGGCGCCCCCTTTTACCTCGTTTCGTGAGTGGCTGAATAATGTTCTCGGAATGGGTTGAAGCTTGGCTTGCGGTCTTATTATAGTGTGGGCAGAGCTCCTGTCAAGTTTCGTCGCATTCAGAGCTCATCTGATAGCCCAACCCTTATACATATAGCGGCATTATAGCCGGTCTATCATCGGATGTTTTCGGTCTCCATAAACAGCCGACGGGCTGAATTCCTCCTCTTTCGTCGCAGATCACCCCCTCTACACAGCCCACTACCACCCACTAGGCCCAACCTACTCCCCCTCGCGTCCGATCGTGATCAAACGGTCCGAAAACGGAGCAAAACCCCTAACCCTAGCCCCCCTTCCTTATATAAACACCTCCCCATGCCATTTTGGGCTTCTCCTTGAAATCCGCTCCCCCAATCATCAGGCAGCCACTCCCACCTTCCCCTCGGATCTGGCGCTGCCACTCGCGCGCCGCCACTAGCGTCGATCCGAGGCGCGCCGCCACTGAGCCCCCCCGCGCGTCGCCGTTCTCGTCCACCCACCGACCGCCACGCGTCCACAGCCTCCCAGCGCGCCCAAGCCAAGCCAGGCCTGCCAGAGACCGGATCGAGCCCTAGGAAGCCCATCAAGGCTCGGCGCTCCGCCGCCGCCCGCCCGGCCTTCGCGCCGAGAAACCGCCGACCAGCGCCGCCTTGCGCCTCGCCTCCATCCCGCCGGCCACCGGAGTGGCGTCGCCGGCGACCTCGACCCCAGGCCGCTCCCATCGCGCCTCCCTTCCCCTCCTCCCTCCGTTTTCCCCTTCCTCACCTGCTTCTCTCTCTCTCTGCAGAAGCGCCGCCGCCGCCATGGATCTCCGACGAGCCCCGTTGCCCGGATCCCGTCGTCCATGCCACCGCCGTGGCTCCCTCCGGCCGGATCTGGTCGGAGAGGGCCAGATCCGTCCTTCCCCGGCCTCCCTGACCTCTCCCTCGACCTCTGCCGTCGTCCCCATCGTCTCCAGTGACATTCCGGCGAGATTCACGCCGCCATTGACTTTTCTGAGAAGGTAATATTTTGCCAAGTCCCGAAGATTTCACAATATGTTGCTCCATTCATCATGCCATAACTCTCTGTCCGCTACTCCGTTTTGTGTGTGTAATTTGTCAAATTGTTCATCAGGAGATTATCATCATTTCATTCCATTGTGCCATGCTTGTTTGAGTCCATCTTGATGCCCAAATCATCGTTGCAAGAGTGCTATATAATGTTGTCTGCTGTAGTTTATCAGATCATGCTCATTTGTCATTTTTGCATCTTTTTGTGTGATTTTCTTTTGAGCATGAAGTATACATGTGTTATGAGCTAAAACATGCCATCTTTGCTGTGGTGCAACCCATTCTTCATGATATGCCATGTATTGATTGTTTCAAGCTTGCAAAGTAGCCTCCGTGATGTTGCTGATTTCAGAGACTTAGAATTTCACCGTCTTTGTTCTGCTGTTATTTTCATGCCATGTATTCTTGTTGCTACAGCGAGATCCATGCCTCTTATGAGTATGTTCAGTAAGGATGTTTTGTTCATATGGTGATGCTCTGTCCATGCGTGCCTTGTTTTGCATTTATAGCCTGCTGTAGCATGTCTTAATATTGCTCTACTTTTGCTATAAAATGTTCCTGGCAGATTGTTTACATGTTATTCAATTTTCCCAAGGTTGTTGTTAGTAATCCAAGCATGCTATGAACTTGCTCTTGTCATACTTAGCTTCATGAACATGTCTTCTTGCTGATGCTATGCTTATCTTGTCATGCAATGCTTTGTGATGAGTGATTCGAGCTCACAAAGATGCCTTCATAATTCTGTTTATGCCATGCTCTGTTTTTCTACCAAGTCTGAATCTATAACGAAACTTGCTATGTTTATATGGGTGCGATCATATCTTCTGTGCCTTTTTGGCTCATGATCAGTAAGGGACTTTTGTTCTATGCAATAAGTAGATTCATGCCACGCCTTTGGTTGCCATGTTAAGTTCCTGTAGCATGTTGTTTGATAGCTCTAAACATTGCAACCTGATGTTATTTCTGCCATGTCCTGTGATTTCTGCCAAGTCTGTGAAGCTGATATTATTTGCAATCTTGCCATGTCCTTTTGAGCATGTTCTAGTAGATTCTGGAGATAGCTCAGTGTTCATGTTTTGTAATGCTTTACCTACACATCATTTCCATGCCTTTTGTTTTCATATTGTGGAGCTGTAGCATGTTGTTTTGATGCTTGCAAGTTGCCTAGTTGCTGTTTTGGACAGCATGCCCTTTAAACTTGTTTCATGTGTATGTGTTGAACTGTTGCTCCGTTTTGAGTGTGCTCTATATGAAACTTGCTTAGTTTTGTATGTAGTTTCATGTTACATTGTTGCATCCATGATTTGAGGTGTGTTCTTGATGTTTGTATGCATTTTGCATCAATGTCATGTTTAACTTGTTTTGCTCATATCTTCTAGGCCGTAGCTCCGAATTTAATGAACTTCATATGTTACTTGACTAGAATTTCGTGTAGATCATCGTGGTGCATCTTAACTTGCTGTTTAACAACTTGAACATAAGGTTTATTCAGTTCTGAACCAATTTCTAAATTTGCATATGAGGACTTACCAGAATTGTTATATGTTGTTTCCGGCCTCATTTAAACTTGCTTTGATGTGTTGCTCTTGTATGAATCATCTCTTGCCATGAGTAGCTTCATGTAGCCTTATCATGCATCATACTTGGTTGAGCATCATGCCTTGTTCATGTGTGGTGTGTTTACCATGTTGTGTGCTTCTTCTCGATAGTTCCCGTTTCATTGCGATCGTGAGGATTCGTCCGTCTATGCTTGGTTCGTCTTCGTGGCTTCATCTTCTTCATGGACTCGTTCTTCTTCCTTGCGGGATTTCAGGCAAGATGACTGTCACCTTGGATCTCATTACTATCATTCCTATGCTAGTTGCTTCGTTCTATCGCTATGCTGCGCTTCCTATCACTTGTTCTTCAAGCCTCCCCAAATTGCCATGTCAGCCTCTAACCTTTTCACCCTTCCTAGCAAACTGTTGCAGCTACGTTACCGCTTTGCTCAGCCCCTCTTATAGCGTTGTTAGTTGCGGTGAAGTTGAAGATTGCTCCATGGTGGACAGGATTATGTTGGGATATCACAATATCTCTTATATTATTAATGCATCTATATACTTGGTAAAGGGTGGAAGGCTCGGCCTTATGCGGTGTTTTGTTCCACTCTTACCGCCTAGTTTCCGTCATATCGGTATTATGTTCTGGATTTTGCGTCCCTAACGCGGTTGGGTGATTTATGGGACCCCCTTGACAGTTCGCCTTGAATAAAACTCCTCCAAAGAAGGCCCAACATTGGTTTTACCATTTGCCTACCACCTATACCTTTCCTTGGGAGTAATTAACCCGAGGGTCATCTTTATTTTAGCCCCGGGCCAATGCTTGTCTAAGTGTTGGTCCAAACTAGAGCACCGTCTTGGAACCATCCCACAGCAACTTGGGTTATGTCGGTACTGTACACTTAGCTTATCCGGTGTGTCCTGAGAACGAGATACGTGCGACTCCTATCGGGATTGTCGACACATCGGGCGGTCTTGCTGGTCTTGTTTTACCATTGTCAAAATGTCTTGTAAACCGGGATTTCGAGACTGATCGGGTCTTCCTTGAAGAAGGAATATCCTTCGTTGACCGTGAGAGTTTGTGATGGGCTAAGTTGGGACACCCCTATAGGATATAAACTTTCGAGAGTCGTGCCCGCGGTTATGTGGCAGATGGGAATTTGTTAATGTCCGGTTGTAGATAACATGACACCAGATCCGAATTAAAACGCATCAACCGCGTGTGTAGCCGTGATGGTCTCTTTTAGGCGGAGTCCGGGAAGTGAACACAGTTTTTGGGTTATGTTTGACGTAAGTAGGAGTTCAGGATCACCTCTTGATCATTGTTAGTTTCATGACCGTTCCGTTTGTTCTCTTCTCGCTCTTATTTGCGTATGTTAGCCACCATATCATGCTTAGTCGCTGCTGCAACCTCACCACTTTACCCCTCCTTTCCCATTAAGCTTTGCTAGTCTTGATACCCATGGTAATGGGATTCTTTGAGTCCTTGTGGCTCACTGATTACTACAACAACGATTCGCGGTATAGGTTATCTGATGATCTTGATGCGAGGCGATGTTTGCTTGTTTGGAGTTCTTCTTCTGCTTCTTCTTTGATCAGGGGATAGGTTCTAGGTCGGCAGCCTGGGGTAGTAGGGTGGATGTCGTTTGAGTTTCTGTTTGTGTTTCATCCATAGTCGGATGGTGCTCTTATGTATGATGATGTTGTATTCGTGTGGCATTGTATGCCTCTTGTATGTATCCCCATCTATTATGTAATGTTGATGTAATGATATCCACCTTGCAAAAGCGTATCAATATGTGGTTCTATCCTTGGAGGGACCTTCGAGTCTCTTTAGGATAGTATCGCATATTGGGCATGACAGCTGGACTACAAACATGGTGTGTACCTGCTTGAATTATTCGTTCTCTGGCTGAAAATATCAAAGTGTAATTGCACCTATAACCAGTGCGCAAACTGCATATCAATATATCTATCCTGCACAAGTATGCCAATAGTTTCAAACAACAGATTAGAAAATTATTTATGCTATGTTGTCATGATACGAGGACTTTCTGGTAGATGGCCTCGACGTTTCCTCAAGCTATGAAAATGCACTATAATTTGCTTGTCATCAATGCCTGCAAACCTCTGTCTCTCTCAACATAGCAGATCATCATTAGACACTAAATCCTTCAATGAGCTTGAAAAATGCTTGCATTAGATCCCTCATTAGACACTATACGTTCATCACCAGGAGCATGTAAAATGTTTGCATCAAATCCTTCATTAGCGATCATTCATTAGACACTTGACCTCAAGAACAACATGAGCTTGTATGTTTGCACGAAACTTGATTAGATACATCAGATTCATCGATTCGGTATTGATTGGGGAGTTATAAAATAAGTAGAAATTGGTTTCATTTTCTCATAGATTCCCTACATACAAGTTTTACAACACCGTCGAGTTTAACTATTGGCGAAATTGAAGGGTTGAATTAGATATAATCGGGGATGTGATGTACCTACTCGTTGCGCATGCTACTCTTGCAAGCTCTGATTGTCCATTCTTAAGCTCGATGCCATGCCGTCTTTGCCGCCTGCCTCCCACGAGCTACACCGAGGTTGGATCTTCATCTTCTTGTCTTTCCATTAAGCTTGAAGCCGGCGACCGCCCTCCAATGAGGCGTGAGGAAGTGTTGTGTCGGTCTGTCGGTGGCGGCTAGGTTAGGGCGAACGGTGGAGGCTCGGCGGATGAATTGGGATTTTTCCTGCTGTCGATCGATATGGGAGGCGCTCGTTTGGGCCGTGAGCCTGCTATAGGGCCTGCCTTTGCACTTATGTTATTGGCCCATCCAAATTGAAACATTTTTCTTCATTTTTTACATTGCCTGCTCGTGCGTTGGGACGAACAAAACTAGCATGGGCCAACCTAGATGACTCAAACTAGGTGCACACTTTCCAGCCACCTGAGGCGGCCGCCCAACCAGCCCCTATGGTGGCATCGCCCCTTTTTGCGTGTATGATTGGGTAGTGAAAAATATTCCAGTGGCGCTTTTGATTTACCCACAGAATGGTTGAATTGCTTCTTTCTATGAACTGAGTTCGCCAATAATGTGAAGGATGCCAGTCTTTTCATCCTATTGTAGATTGCTTAGATCTCGATATGCCAAAAGTAATCGCATGAAATATCTGATAAAAGCCGATGTGATGTGTGTGGCTACAACTAGTCGACTACGTCCTCATATAACATATCAAGGGCGCACCATCTTACCAGATTAACCATTCGACTTACCAATGCAGTGTGGGAAGAAAGAAGTATTGGGACTGCGTATCCAAGCAATTGATGCAATGGACTCCTTCGTACAACCTTGTAAGCGAAAAAGAAGTTGCAGTGTGCCTGTACAAAGAACAAGCATAAGTTCAATTACCTGCTTCTCAGAATTTTAGTTAGCCACTTATTGCAAAATTGTTCAATTACGTTGCTTGGCTTAATTTAGTTTGCTACTGATTACATAATGCCACAGCCTGTTAATCCTATTGTAGACTGCGCCTATCTATGTGTTTGATATTTACTGTTAAGAATTACCTGTTTTCCGTAACTTAAATAGCTACTTGTTTGTTTAACTGCTTTGATGCTGCAACAGCGGGTTACAATGATGTTAGTAACTACTTTTCAGCATCCAATTGAAACTCTTTAATTCCTTGGTTGTTAAACTGGTTTGTTGTTATAACTCCCAGTTGAGATGTTTTGCTAACTTCAACTTTTCTGAATCCAATTGAAACTTTAATGGCAAAACAGGTTGGCCCAAGATCAAAGAGCAAGGTCCCCATGGACGTTGCATCATCCACAGCAGTGGCACCGGCCCAATCGTGCATTATGAATTGCCAACTGTTGATGCTCTAGAGGCTTAACTAGTGGTAGAAAGAGATTCTGCTTCTGCACTTAGAGATGAAGTTGACATGTTGAGGAAGCAAACAGCACAATCACAAGCAGTACTCAAGACAACCATTAAATATTTGGTGGATTTCAAAACGAAGCAAGCTGAGACTAACTAGATTGTTAAGGGCCTGAAGGAAAAAAGGAAATTAAATTCCTACTTGGTAAATCATAGGTGAAATGTTCTTTCCATCGTTGAATAACCTTTGTGTTGTCTGTCCATGTAATCAATCAAACCATTTGTTTTAGAGATCATGTAATAATTGTTTTTTGTTTTTTGTTTTTTGGTTCGTAATTTTATTTGAGCACAAGTCGGTATTAATATATAAGACTCGAAGACATTTCATTTGGATTGCTGTGCCAGACCTGCAAATATGACAATCGGGCTGAATGTGCATTCAGCAATAATAGTAGTATAGATGGACCATAAGTGGCATGCATCGGAAAGGGCAAAGATGCTGGCTAAAAAAGGATGTTGTTGTAGCCAAAAAAAAGTACAGCGGCCTGGATTATGTATGTTAGTTGATATTATTGATCCATATACTCTATAAGTGTTTATATGTCTATTAGTTCTGTACATTCTTGGTTGATTGACTCGGTATTTGAATCTTGATACATCGCTTGTGTACATATCTAAATGGGAGTACACATTATGCTGCGTGTGACATTTGAGTTGGACATGAAGTGTTCCAAATATTAGAATTCACCTTAAACTAGATTCTAGCTTCTGAATTTGAGTATCGGCATTTGTAAACCATATTCATATATGACAGTGGAATACATCTTTGTCGTCCTTTTGAAGATATATAAAAACACATAGCATGATTTATAAAGATTCATATAGGAATACAAAATGGATTCGAATTTAGTTGCCAGGGTACACGTGGATGCTTATTGTCCCAAAATTCGAAAGAAGCGGCAAAATGTCCACTCCCATGTCGGCTACCCGAAGCCAAGTGTTTGGGAGATGGAAATTACTGTCTACCCATTACACGGACAATCCATCGGCCCGATTTCCACTGCTCTAAATAGGGGTAGGTTAGTAACTTCAATTAGACGTGACACGACCGCCTCTGAGCCCATTCCGACACGGTGGGCGTCAAACATGGTGACAAAACACATTTGACTCAAGCTCGTCCGAAAGACCTTTGTTTCTCCTCCATTCCCCATTCATACGGTGGGCGGCAAAACAAACTCGATTGGGCGAAATCGATGTAGGCAAATATTTTCAATAGGGGCAGGTTTGTAACTTCACTCAGACGTGACACAACCGCCCTACCTGTCAGCCCCGTTCATACACCGTGGGCGCCAACCACCCTCTCCTCGCCCGAAATCGCTCTGGGCGAATATTGGCGAGATGCGATATTACCGTCCTATCCCCAACCGATGAGACGTCCAAATTTTAAACAGGGGCTAAGTTCGTAATTTTCCCATATTTCAGACAGGCACGTCCCAAAAACATGGTTCCCCATACCTCTCCCTCCATTTTCCCGTTCACCATCCCCACACCAGCCTCTGTCTGCCACCCCATCCATCGCTGCCGTCCTCCACCACATCCATTGCCACCGTCCTCCACCATGTCGGAGCGCCTACCAAGACCGCATCGTCCACTACTAGAGATGGACGCTTCTCATCCACGGCGACGGACCAATAGCCTTGCATCGCGTCCTCTCGCTTCATCGGCACCGTCGTCCTCTTTGCCGGGGTCGCTCACACGACCTTCTCTTCCACCGCAACGGGAATTATCACCAGATGCACCCATCTACCGTCGCAGATCTGGTTCAATGCCACCGACAGCCATCGCACCCCAGATGCCTACATGGTGCTGCAAGAGAGGTGGTACTTCATATCTCCTCAACTTTTCGATCTCAACCAGAAAATAGATCTTAACTTGGTTACTCTACTTTCTTTTCAGCTCTTAGAATTTAGTTCTTAGTTCGAAGCAAACAATGGATGCTAAATATCATTTCTCCGGTTTGCAGCTTCAAATCTGCCATGGCATAGTCAGAATACAGTTGAATTGATCATGCTTAGGGTTTAATTGATCATGTTGGTTTCTTTAATAGAAATCGGAGGGGAAACCCTCTTTTGCTAAAAAAATATGCTTAGAGTTTTCCCCTTTTATGATCACTATACGATTAGATTACGTGCTTCGTGTCATAATAACACTGCTCCACCCATCAAGCTAAACAAGCTTAGTTTTTCAAATACGAATATGATATTATTAAAACAGAGTCGTTTAATTGGTCAGCTAAATGTTCCTAAATTAGTTTTGAAAATGCATGTTCGCCGCTCGGGTGTGTATCTCTACAGGGTGCCCACGGTGGGCCAGCCCACCCTGGGATTTTGGGTCATCCCAGGCCCCGATTCCTCTCTGTTCTATTCTTGCGCTTCGATCTCTACTGCTGACCACTGCCTCACCGTGACTTGCCGTCCCAGACGGCATGACTCTAGGAGGAGACGTCGGACTAACAGGAGGTCAGGATCCGCTCGCCCAACAGCGTAACCGCCGCCCGGGCGCGCCGCCGTGCCTACCTTCCCAGTCCGTTCAGGGCTCAGGCATGCAGCACCCACCAAGCCAACCCGATTTATCCTGAGAAATGTCCTCAACACTCAGCAGCCACTCCTCATCACCCATTTTATAACTGATTCATTACTCATTAGGCAGGACTGTCATTAGGGTTTGTTGTATGCTCAGTGCTACCTACACTTAATGGTTCAGATGTATTTTGGTAATCTGTAGTACCTCTAAAGTTCACAGGGTTTTCAAAATTCCGGCCCTCGGAACAGACACTAGTCATTTTGGATTGCTGGTCGTAGTGACATTGACCCAGATTACTACTGCAAGCCAGGTTTGTTGACAAATTTACTTGTCTTTCTTACTCATTCGATATAATATCCAATTATTCACGTCGATTAGTTGCAAACAATAAGTGCTAGACAAACTTCTTCATTCAGATTTTGGACGGTCTCTTAATGCAGTTACAATTCTGCATACTTGTCCTAGTAAGCTCACAAGTAAATGATCGACTCACTACACCTATGCTTGCCTTGTCATATTTGTTGTCAATATTCTTTTAGGGTGGACCACCCTGTTTCTGAATACTGGAACCGTAGACATGAGTGAATAGTATTTCTCTATGTGATATCTTCCATCATGTGTGGGCAACGAACACTGCATTGTATAGAAAGAAAGTGTCATTTCCAGCTTTTACATATGTTTCGATTTTTTACATGCAATAGAATCTGCCTACTTGCTTTGTGTCGCACTACCAACACTCCACCCTTGAAGCTAAACATTATTCCACTCATAATTCCTTAGTTTATTTGTTCAAATACGAATTTCATATGATTCTAATGTTCCTACTTCAGTTTTGAAATGTGTGTCTGCCTGTTATAGAGACATAAGGGGTTTGTATTTACGTGTGTGGTGCAGTCAAGACGGTTGGGGTGAACTTTGCATATGCAGGGGTTTATAGGGAGACACTCTTCGAGTTGAATCCCCAATGCATTCCATAGATAATTTGACTACTTTATATGTTTTCATGACTCTCAGATTCTGAACAGCATCATAATGATTATGAGCTTGCGCGCATGAAAAGAATAAACCAGAACAATGCCATGGCTGGCAAACTTGGCATTAAGGGACTGAAATCAAGTCTGGATGCAATGCAATGCAAACGCTCTCCACCTATAGATTCATGCTCAAAATATGATCCTAACAGTGATTCTGAGCTAGAGGGAGACCTAAGTCAATGTAGCTCCCTAGTGGAGGAGTCAGAGGAAGATGCCCTATCTTATTCACCCATCAAGGTGCTTGCTCTAACTTTCCAAAGTTACATTGGTCGCACATATCTTGCAGCCGATGCTTTGCATTGCTTCTACTTTGTTGAACTGCCGTTAGCTTAGTTTACACATCGTGTATGTGAATACGCCCTGCCTATCCATTTTCAGTACATATTCCATCTGTCATCATACCATATTTATCCATTCAAATGTTGTTCTTGTGTATCAGACGTTGAAAAGGAAGAGGGCGATTGCTGATCGTGGAGGAGCACAAGCAAAGTATTTGGAAAAGGTAGTGGCGCCTGATAAATCAAATAGCCCATTAGGTGTAGTTGCAATATCACCTGACCCACAAAACACCCCAACTCTAGCAGACTCTAGCCCTACTACACTAGTCATTTCTGATGCCCCAACTCAGCAGACCCCAAGCTGCACAAAAACAGTATGATTATGCCGATTGACATAGCACCAACTCCACGACGCAAAACCCCCATTCCAGCAAAGAGTACACCAAATCCAGTTGCCAAATCCCTTTTCGAACCAGAGAGAGCCCCAATTGCAGCAAATAGGACCCCTGTTCCAATTCTTACTAGTTTAGAAGATGAAGCTTATGTTGTTGTCAGGAACTTTGTGCGCATCTTTCCTACATGGAAAGATTATACCACAGACACAGAACAATATCCAGTCTTCCTCCACAACTTACGCGTAAGTAATCTACTAATGTTATTCATGGTCATTATTGCATATGTTTCTGCTGACAGAAGACACAAGATTTCATTCTTTTAAATAGGCGAGAGCAAACTGGATTATGAAGACGAGCAAGGGTTGGTTGCGCTTTTCAAGCACTCGTTGATGAAGTATCGTTCCTACTTGAGGCAAGCGCACTTCGATGGCAAGCCTCTGAACAAAATTTCTGTAAAGTCTCCGATGCTACATTTATCCGATGGTGACTGGAATAATCTTGTTACCCATTGGTCTCGGCTGCAGCATAAGGTACTGTCTATGATATCACATCACAATTTGAACTACATTTCTGCATTTGCCTTAATGTCTCACTTGTCTGAAAATCATAGCGTAAAGAACATTAGTTCTCAAGGGACCATAGAATCTCGCAACTATCTTGCACCTTCGCATTGCTCTTGTGAGTACCTCTTGCCTTGTATGACCATACTTACTTTCATAGTTGTTTGATTATGTAGCATCACTGCACATGTTAGCCTCGTAATCGTCCATTTGGTGGATATTATAAGATCCGTATGGACTCTTACATAAATTTAGAATCAACCCAATGCTTTTGAAGAGGTTTAGCTCTGCAGTCCTCTTGTAAGGACTGAACGTGGTCTATCAATGTACTTACATTAACAGCTACTCCCTCCGTCCCATAATATAAGAACGTTTTGTACAGTACACGAGTGTTCAAAACACTCTTGTATTATGGGAAGAGGGATTGGTTCATTGTGTAGCATTCTGCATCTTATCTCCCTCGCCCACCATTTACTAAAAAAGATCAGATCTATATTTAATCTTACCAACAAGTAGAATACACAGACAATGCCAGTGCAGAAGTGTAGCCCATTGCTCTTGTCAGTACATTTTGTCCTGTAACGCTTGTACTTCCAGGGATTGGTAGTTGATTATGTAGCATCAATCTGCATCTTATCTTCATTATCCTCTATCCCTTCGAGTATTATCATATCTATAATTACTCTCTACAAAATGTAGAGTACAGGCAATTCTTATGAAGAAGATTCTGTGCTGAAATTCTTGAGTTATCCTTCCCTTGACATGGAGAAGGGCATTATAAAGCCGGTGTTAACTGCTAATGTAAGTCAGTCCTAAAGCCTTTATCCTCAACTGTTGTTTAATTTGCTCATACTCCCTATCGTTTACTGCTGTTTAGTTTGCTGTTTCTACCAAAATGCATGTTCGCAAGAACCGTAAGTTCTAAGTTTTACTTGTAAAACCAAATTCCTTATTCATACCATGCACATTACTTAATACTCCCTATATGTATGCTTGTTTTTGTGGATCTATAATCTAGTGTGTGGTCAAGCAGCCCATGTTTGCACCTTGCCATCTCCTGTTTTATCTTACTGATGTGGCTGATGATATGAACAACATGCCATGCACATTAACCAAAATAGATATAATGATTTTCTTTGCCCTTCATCTATGCTTGTTATGTTGACATGGTAATCCAGTAGTGTGGTGAAGCTCCCCGCATTACGAACAACGCCAAATTATGCTATTGATATTTTGAACTTACTCTTTATTTTCTAATTTGAAATTGGATGGAATTGACAGCACAATTATCATCTTTGTTTATACATGTGCAAAACCTGTCATCTCTCTGCTTTGTTTCAGGGTGATATGCCTGATGGCATGCACAAGTATGATGAAGGCTGTGAGACAAACCCAACATATATTGCAGCAAAGAAGGCAAAACATCTTGAAGATAGCGAGACAACCCCAAAGTCTTGTCTTGATGCAGTGTTCAAGTTACTTGAGACTAGCAATCAGACGAGCTCGCAGAATTCCTTGTCTGAATCAGTTCGACTTCTTCAGTCCCAAGTTCTAGCGGCAAGGCATTCTGCAACTCAACTTCGACTTGAAGTCCTATCTCTAAGAAAGATTGCGGAGAACACCAATGAGAACCTCATCGCTAAACAACTACACCTGGAAGTTATGACTGACATGCTAGGCCGGTCTCATAGCCTTGCTCAGCAGCTTGCACAGCAGTTCCCCTGCAAGGCTAACCTTTCTTGAACTGTCTTGGAAGTGGTCTCGGTTCAGTATTATTTTGTTACCCTGCAATGGAGCCCAGTTTTTGTAATCTGCTTCTTCGTTGTGATTTATGATCACTGGTGGCAAACTTTGATGCCAGTGATGTAATATACCTTAAATCCTTTATTGTATAGTGTAGGTTTATTCTTAGTTACTATGCCGTAATTTCTTTATTGTATAGAGTAGGTTTGTTCTTAATTCCTACTAGTTACTGCCATCATTCGCTATCTGAAAAAAATAGATGTAGTCGACCGGGCCGACACATTCAACTCTAATGGGCCTGGTTTTTAGCGGGCCACAATTGGGCCGGCCTACGTATTTCTTGGGCCCGAATGATTGGGGCCTTTACACATTGCGCCAGGCCCACAACTTACACTGGCCTATATTTTAGTTGGGCCTTTTGTCGACCCAGCGATTAGTTTGGCCCAGGTAGCGTTGGGCCATTAATAGGCTGAATATTGTACTAGCCTGTTACGGCCCAGATGAAACCACGGGCCTTTAGCAGGCCAAAATGCATGTTGGGCCTCAATTTTCACTAGTCGTCGACGGGCCTTCAGCAGGCTGAAATGTAGACCGGGCCTTTTTGGGCCCAGTTAGCTCACAGATCATTACCAGGCCAAAACATATCTCGGGCCTTAGTTGGCCCACTGATATCATGGGCCTTTAAGAGGCCGAAAGCTTAGTACATGCATCAACGGGCCGAATTACACGACAGGCCTTTAACAGGCCCAAAGTCACGTTGGGCTTAACTGTTGCCACCTTTAGCACGGGCCGTTAGTGGGCCCGATGTCCTGTCGGACCATATATGGCCCATGGGCATCATGGGCCATTCCCAGGCCGAAAGTCACACCGGGCTGAAATGGGCCCATGTCTACATCGGTCCTCTAACAGGCCGAAAGTCACTGGTCTGTAGTTGGTCCCAAATATTCGGCGAATAATTAACGGGCCAGATCTGGCTTCGGGCCGCAAATGGGCCCAAATATTGGGCGAACAATTAACGGGCCAGATCTGTCTTTGAGACGTAAATGGGCCTTTATTAAGCAGGCCGTTATTGGGCTGGCCCACTAGTACCTGATTAAGTACTACGGGCCTTTGACTGGGCTAGCCTTTTTAACCTACATGGGCCTATGTTGGGCCCAGCCACATCTCGACGTAACATAGGCATGTCTCCTCCAATGGACGGGCGACATCTGGCCCACTAACGAGTGTCCGGACCCCGACTCAATGCCACATCGATCTAGCATGTAACACCTCATATCACTTTGCGGCCTCACGCACGGTATCCCCACGGGTGTCGCCTTACCTTTGCCCGGGACCGTTTGCGCTTTTGGCACACGTATATGATAGTCTTTGCTAGCATCCATATGATAAGGAGCCGGCCGACATGGCTGGTCGTAAACCCAAAGTGGCACAAACTTACGAGACGAGCATCCATGACCCAACATCGAGCGTGTCGGTCATCACGAGTGAATCCAGTGTAGCCTTGGGCTAGCAGACTCGGTGAACCGGGCAGTGGCGGCTAACAGGACTCCGGTATTCATCGCGTGACATTTCCCCGAAGGGACAGACACAGGAATGAAGAAGGACACATGCCGGCCAGCCTAAGTGTTCCGGAGCAGTAGCAAGCTACCATGGCTCAGTGGAAGCACTAGGAGACCTTTCCTCGTAAGAGAGGCTACTAAGGATAAACAACTAGATAGTCAGTCCCACACATACCAAGCATTTCAACAACATACACACAATATGCTCGATATGTGCAAATACAACATGGCATCACAACATGACTCTACAACTCAAGTATTTTATTCAATAGGCTCCGAGGAGCGAGATATTACAAACATGGGTCTCATGACCCAACATTGAAACATACAAGTCAAAGCACAAGCGGAAGCTTAACATGTGCAGGTGCAGACATCTATAAATGAAAAAGGTGAAAAGCGACTATCTACCAGATCTGCTGAGGGCACAAGATCGTGGTGAGGTAACAAGCTAAGCGTCAAAGTCCATGCGGAACTACTAGTGAGATCAAGTCTCTCTGCAAAAACATAAAATAGGCAAGCGTGAGTACAAATGTACCCGGCAAGACTTACATCGAAACTAACTACATATGAATCATTATCAACAAAGGGATGGTGGAGTTGATCGCGACAAGCCAGCTTTGACTCGATGGCTATCTGAACTACGATTGCAAGTAACTCTTTTGAGGTGGCGCTACGAGTCCACATATTCACCATATCAATACACCACTATGGATCCGCTCCGTCTCCCTCACGAGAACGCCATCCATAGCACTCACGCTTATCTTGCGCATTTTAGAACATCCACTTTCACTTGTCTATGAACTGCATGCAGCAACCCGAAGTCCTTTACGCGGACACGGCTATTGAATAGATGATGTTAACCTGCGGGGTGTACTTCTTCACACACGCTCGCCACTTACCGCCATGTACACGTCATGTATCTCGGCAACCTTCAAGCGGAAGCTTTGGCGAGGTGTCGGCCACGCCTACCTAAACACTCAAGTCTCTCATCCGGGTTTATCGCCTACTCGGGTTCCATCCGCAAGGAGATCCGCCGGGTGTCGCTCACGGCCCCAAGCGATGTGAGCGGGGTTCCCAAGCCCACCATCCGGTGCCACTTGGTACACCATGCCACTTGCACCTAATCTGTCCCAAGCCCACATGCAGGGTGCCACTTGGTAGACTACTAGCACTACCTACAAACACCAGAAACTAGTTGCAACTCCTGGACAGAGAACAAGGGTGGTTAAGAAGCCGAGAGGGTCAATTAAGGATCCCAATGAGTGGTAGTAGCTGTTCATGGATCACAAACACAGAACTCAGTTCCTGAGGACTGTTTCAATGAGACAACCCACCATGTACTCCTACATGGCCTCTCACCGCTACCTTTACCAAATCGTGTTCACATATTTAGACCACACACAGCAGGACATGTTCACACACCTCCAATTCATCCCTGATGAATCAGACCTGACACAACTCTAAGCAATAGCAGGCATGACAAACAAGCATGAATGAGTAGGCACATCAGGGCTCAAACAACTCCTACTCATGCTAGTGGGTTTCATCTATTTACTGTGGCAATGACAGGTCATGCAGAGGATAAAGGGGTTCAGCTACCGCAGCAAGTAACAGATGAATCGTTGTTGTCCTAATGCAGTAAAAGAGATCAGGAGCGAGAGAGTAGGATTGTATCGGAATGAACAAGGGGGTTTTGCTTGCCTGGCACTTCTGAAGATAGTATAGTTCTTCATCGGTGTCATCGATCACATCGTCGGTATGTCGTCTACTGAGAGGGAACAAACACCGGCAAACAAGGAAGAACAAAATCAATGCAATGCACAATATGATGCATGATCATGACATGGCAATATGCTGTGATTTGAGCTAATGCAACTAGCAGCAAGTTAAATGGTGTTGGTTTGAATCAAAGATTCAAATTCAAACTCCATATGTGCTTTCTTAAATGCCATTTAATTTAATTGTCCTAAACAGTAGTCATAAGTTGTTCTAACATGCATGAAAATGGTACAGATGGAAATATTGGATTTTTTTGATCATTTTTCATATATAATTTATCTCATTTGGAGTTACGGTTGAATTTCTATGATTTTTAGAAGTTTAGGACATTTTCTGAAAATAATAAATCATTTAAGATTTATTTAAATTCGAGAAAACATTTATTGCGTCGTGATGCGTCATCGTGGACGTCGGCAGGTCAATCTATGGTGACCAGGTCAAACCTGACTAGTGGGGTCCATCGGTCGATGACCCGATGATGTTTAGTGTCACGAGACGGTGGGCTGGTCGGCGGCCATGTCGGCGTGGTCAAAACTGACGCGTGGGCCCAGTCGGATTAGATTAAACCTAACTAATTCCGTTATTTGCTTAGTTAAACTGGTGGGGCACGTCTGTCAGTGGCTCAGGGCTGGTTAGTTAGCTGGTCATTAGTGGCTAATGACAGCGCCACGTCAGCTCACCGGAGGCTAACCGGCGACGACCACGGCCGACGGCGGAGGTGCACCGTGTGCTCGCTTCTGGCACCATTCGACGCGGTTTTCTCCTATGGGTTCTCGGGAGTGGCGCATCCAGAGAGACAAGCGGCGGCAACTGGGTGGCTGGGCCGACGGCGGCGAAGCTCTTTGTGGCAGCGGAGTTCGATTCTTGTGCGGATCGCGTTCGGTCGTAGAAGAGCGGGGCAAGGGGTCTAGGAGGGTGCTACGCATCGCGAGGAGTAGGTTGGACACTCCAGGGTGACCATTTGGTCACCGGAGCATCGTCGACGGCGAGCTCAGGCGGTGGTGCATTTCAGTCATCAAGGGGGCGACGGCTACGGCAATCAAATGAAGAGGGGAAGAGGGGGAAACGGTGGCGGAGCTCACAGCGGTGTCGTAGGGATGGTTAGCAGGCTCGGGGACGTCCTGCATGCGGCGGATCGACGACGATGGTGGCCGGAGCCCGAGGTGGAAGACGACGGCGATGGCGATGTTGCTGGCCTCTCGGGGTCGCGTAGATTGGCGGAGACGGCGTAGCGGATGACGGCGGAGCTCGTGGGCTGGTCGGGGGAGCGAGGGGGGTGCGGTGGACACGGCGGCAGTGAACGGTGGCGACGAGCATGCTCGGGCATTCGCGGGAGGGAGAAACAGAGGAGGGGGAGGAGCACAGGGAGAGTGAGAAGGGTCGGGGGGGTTGCGTGGCGTTGCGGATGGAGTCCAGGGCGACGAGGGGTGGAAGCGAGGAGGTGGCGGCGTGCGCGCAAGCGTCGGGCCACACGTGCATCCTCCTGGCAGAGGAGGAAGATGACAGGGAAGGAGGCGGTGGTGGGCTGGGCCAGCTGCAGTGCTGGACCACAGCTGGGCCGACTAGGTGGCCTGCACAGTGAGGCCAGGTACTAACTCTCTCTCTCTCTTTTATTCTCTGTTTTTATATTTTTCTGTAAGTTTGTGGCTTTATTAAAAATAGTTAGACACCTTCAAAAATCCTTGAAATAATCATAGGCTCTGCTTAGATTAATTCCAACAGCCCACGCTTATTTCCAGAATTATTTGAGCACTTAAAATATTTACTAGCATTTAAATGCTTAAATGCAAAGTACATATGATTTAATTCAGTGACCAAATATGTCATGGAAAAATGTGCAACACCTCTGGTTATGGTTTCAAGCATTTTCCAGATATGATGAACATTTTTGAAAGCCATTTGGATTCACTGAAAATATTTTTAGGTTGAACCTATTTGAATTCCATTTGGTACTAGGGTTTGGACATCCCCATTTCAAGTTTCTTTCAAAGTTTAAACATGATGCACACATGAAGTTAGCCTAGTGCAATGACAGAAGCTAGAGATGTGACAACGAGCTCACATGTGTTACCTCTGCCCAATCAGAATTTTACACGTGGAAATTTCCCATTGGTCCGGGCTGTTAACGGGTTATCGGATCCAAAACCCGACCCGATAGCTTAACGGCGTTCCGTTATGGTGGATGCCACGTGTCGGTCACCCTTGACGAAAGCACTTCTGTGACACGCGATTTATCGTCATGGAAGTGGACACTTCCGTGATGATAATTTTTGTAATGTCATGGAGCACTTCTACGACAACACAGGTATGACTATCTTGATTTTGTCATAAAATCGTCATGGATGTACATGCAAGACAAAAACGCGACCCACTGTGACAAACACGTATCATCCTGGAAGTTTATTTTTTTGTAGTGTTGGGATAGGTTGTTGAGGATCCGAGCCAACTATGTGCCTCAATATCAAATCGAGATATACTTGAAAAGCTTTTATGTTGGGTTACCCTCTTCTTTTAAGCAAGTTTTGGATTCTCTATTTGAAGAAGCTTTTCTTGAAGGGGATACCATCGATACTTATGGAAAGATGAAAGCTATATTTGGGCACCCCAAAAGTGAAAATGTTGAATCCACGGCTCTTTTGTGCTTTTATCAAAATGAAATTATCAAAGAGATGAAGGCTAGCTTAGATGCAAATTTTCAAAGTGTGCTTAATCTTTCTTCCACCATTAATGGCCACATACTTTCACAAAATAGAAAGATGAGTGCTTTAGATAAGAAATTCTCTCTTTATTACCAAAAGGGAGAAGATGACAATACCTAGACATGTTCGTGTTTTATGCCTAGCTAAGGGCATTAAACGATAGCGCTTGTTGGGAGGCAACCCAATTTTATTTTTGGTCCTTGATTTTTATTCCTGTTTAGTAATAAATAATTCATCTAGCCTATAGTTAGATGTGGTTTTGTGTTTAAATTAGTGTTTGTGCCAAGTTAAACCTTTAGGATAGCTTACGATAATAGTTGTGTTGATCCTGCTGAAAAACAGAAACTTCTACGCGCAGTAAATAATTTCCAGAATTTTATTGAAACGTGCTTTTGATCTTATTCTTTTTGCTCTAGATTGGCGCACAAATTTCTCAGGTTGTCCTAATTTTTCAGAAATTTTGGAGTTCAGAAGTATTCGAGAGTTACAGATTGCTACAAATTGTTCTGATTTTGACAGATTCTGTTTTCTATGTGTTGTTTGCTTATTTTGATGAATATATGGGTAGTATCGGGGGGTATGAACCATGGAAAAGTTGGAATAAAGTACATATTACACAAATATAAATAAAGAATGAGTTTGCAACAGTACCTTAAAGTGGTGATTTATTTTCTTATACTAACGGAGGTTATGAGATTTTCTGTTGAGTTTTTTGTTGTGAAGTTTTCAAGTTTTGGGTAAGGATTTGATGGACTATGGAATAAGGAGTGGCAAGATCCTAAGCTTGGGGATTCCCAAGGCACCCCAAGGTAATATTCAAGGACAACCAAAAGCCTAAGCTTGGGGATGCCCCGGAAGGCATCCCCTCTTTCGTCTTCGTCTATCGGCAACTTTACTTGAGGCTATATTTTTATTCACCACATGATATGTGTTTTGCTTGGAGTGTCTTGTATGATTTGAGTCTTTGATTTTTAGTTTACCACAGTCATCCTTTCTGTACACACCTTTTGGGAGAGACACGCATGAATCGTGATTTATTAGAATACTCTATGTGCTTCACTTATATCTTTTGAGCTAGGCAATATTGCTCTAGTACTTCACTTGTATCTTTTTAGATCACGGCAGTGGCTTTATTTTATAGAACTCTAATGCTTCACTTATATTATTTTGAGAGTATTTTAGAACAGCATGGTAATTTGCTTTGGTTATAAATTTAGTCCTAATATGTTAGGCATCCAAGGGGGATATAATAAAAACTTTCATATAAAGTGCATTGAATACTACGAGAAGTTTGATTCTTTATGATTATTTTGAGATATGAAGATGGTGATATTAGAGTCATGTTAGTGGAGTAATTGTGAATTTGAGAAATACTTGTGTTGAGGTTTGTGAGTCTCGTAGCATGCACGTATGGTGAACCGTTATGTAACGAAGTTGGAGCATGAAGAATTTTTTTTATTGTCATCCTTTGTGTGGAGGTCGGGATCGTGCGATGGTTAACTCCTACCAACCCTTTGTAACGCCCCGGATTCGTTGCGCCAGGTGTCTTCCAGCTATTCGCAGTCGTTGCCATGTCATGTGCTTGCATGTTGCATTTTGCCATGTCATCATCTGCATTTCATATCGTGTCGTCATGTGCATCGCATTGGCATATGTGTTCGTCTCATGCATCCGAGCATTTTCCCCGTTGTCCGTTTTGCAATCTGGCACTCCGATGTCCCCCGGCGTTCCCCTTTTGTCTCTCGTTGTGAGCGGGTGTTAAACTTTCTCGGAATGGACCGAGGTTTGCCAAGCGGCCTTGGTATAGCACCAGTAGACCGCCTGTCAAGTTTCGTGCCATTTGGAGGTTGTTTGATACTCCAACGGTTAACCGGGTAACCGTAAAGGCCTCTTTCGTGTGCAGCCCAACACCCCTTCCAAAGTGGCCCAAAACCCAGCAAACTCCCCTCCATGCTCTCAGTCATTCGATCACGATCGTGTGGGTGAAAACCGCACCTCATTTGGACTCTCCTAGCTCCCTCTACCTATATAAACACCTCCCCCTCCAAAAATCCCGGTCTAACCCTAGATCAAACCTCCCTCTCGCCCGCCGGACGCGTCCACCGCCTCCAGCCACCTCACCCCGGCCAATAGGGCGTCGCCACATCAGCCGCCGCCGCGCCCCGCCCACTCACCGCCGCCACGTGGCCGCCGCCGTCCCTCCGCCGCCCGCGCCATGAGCCCATCCGGGGCCCCAGGCCTGATGCCGCCCGCCCGCTCGCGCTCCTCCGGCAGCGCGTCACGCCCCAGCGCCGCGGTGGCTGCCGCCGCCGGCGCATGCGCCCTCCCCGCCCCGCGCGCCGCCCCGCTAACGCCTCAGGCGCCACCGGGACCCCTCGCCTCGGCCCCTCCGCCCGTCTCTGTCCGGCGATCCGCCCGCCCACGCCCCTCGCCCGGTGGCGCGAGCGGAGCTGTCCCGTCTCGCCCGCGCCCTCCGGCCACCAGCGCCGCCCCGACCTCCGCCTCCCCGCGCCCAGATCCGGCCGGATCCGGCGAGATCCGGCCCGGATCCGCCATCTCCGGCCCTCCCCGGCGTCTTCCCCGTCTACTCCGGCGAGCTCTCCGGTCAACCTCGATATCCGTGCAGAGAAGGTTGACCTCCAGAATTCCACTAAGTCCCTGTATTTTGACATTATGATGCCATGTTCATCGCATCATAACTCTGTGCATGTAGCTACGTTTCGTGCGTTTAATGTGTCAAATTTTTCGCCTTGACAAGTACTTCATTTCATTCCATTGCATCATGTTCATTTGAGTTCATCTTGATGCCCGAAATGCTGTTGGAAAAGTGCGATGTGATGTTAATCTGCTGAAACTGTTATAACATGCTCATTTGTCATTTTTGCCATGTTTGATGTGTGCATCCTATGAGGTTGATGTCTACATGTGTTTTCATCTATGACATGCCATCTTTACAGAGGTGCAATCCATGTATTTTTGTGAGTTGTGTGCTGAGTGCATCGAGCTTGTTAAGTAGGATACTTGCTGTTGCTGTTTTCCTGACTGATTCTGTTATATTTTGTTGCTATGTAAACCTGCTGCTACAAGTCATTCTATTCATAATCTGGAGATGTTCACTAAGGATGTTTTGTTATAAATGTTATGCTCTATCCATTCATGCCCCTGGTTGCATTTATAGCCTGCTGTAGCTTGTTGTAATCTTGCTCCGAACTTTCTAAATAATGTTGTTGTCAGCCTGTTAACATTAAGTTCAATGTTACCATGATTGTTGTTAGTGATCCAAGTATGCTATGAACTTGTTCTTGCCATCCTTAGCTTCTCAAACATGTATTCTTACTGTTGGTTGCCTTGCCATGCCATGTATTGCTCTGTTATGAGTGGTTCAAGCTCACCAAAATGCCTACTTATTGTTGTTCCTGCCATGTATGAATCTGTCATATAACTTGCCATGTTTACATGGGTGCCATCATATTTTCTGTGCCCTTTTGGCTCATGGTCAGTAACGGACTTCTGTTCTATGCAATTAGTAGATTCATTCCATGCCTTTGTTTGCCATGATAAGTTCCTGTAACATGTTGTTTGATAGCTCTAAACATTGCAACCTGATGTTATTTCCTGATAAGTCTGAAACTGTTATTATTTGCAATCTTTCTATGTCATTTTGAGCATGTTCTAGTTGTTTCTGGAGATAGCTCAGTGTTCATGTTTTGTCATGCTTTACCTGTACTTCATGCCCATGCCTTTTTTATTATGTTGTGGTACTGTAGCATATTGTTTTGATGCTTGCAAGATGCCTAGTTGTTGTTATGGACAGATTGTTGTTATAGCTTGTATAGTGTATGTGTTGAACCGTTGCTCCGTTTTGAGTGTGCTCTATATGAAACTTGCTTGATTTTGCATGTAGTTTCATATTATCATGTTGCATCCTTGTTTTGAGGTGTTTGCTTGATGTTTGGATGCATTTTGCATCAATGCCATGTTTAACTTGTTTTGCTCATATCTTCTACGCCGTAGCTCCGAATCTAATGAACTTTATATGTAACTTGACTAGAATCTCATGTAGATCATCTTGGTGCATCTTAACTTGCTGTTTAACAACTTGAACTTAAGGTTTATTCAGTTCTGGACCAATTTCAAAATTTGCATATGAGGACTTACCGGAATTGTTATATGTTGTTTCCGGCCTCATTTAAACTTGCCTTGATGTGTTGCTCTTGTTCGCATCATCTCTTGCCATGAGTAGCTCCATGTAGCTTTGTCATACATCATGCTTGTTGTGCATCATGTCTTGTCTATGTGTGGTGTGTTTACCATGTTGTGTGCTTCTTCTCGATAGTTCCCGTTTTCGTTGCGATCGTGAGGATTCGTTCGTCTACGCTTGGTTCGTCTTCGTGGCTTCATCTTCTTCATGGACTCGTTCTTCTTCCTTGCGGGATTTCAGGCAAGATGACCGCTACCCCGGATCTCACTACTATCATTGCTATGCTAGTTGCTTCGTTCTTTCGCTTTGCTGCGTTTCCTATAACTTGTTCTTCAAGCCTCCCCAAATTGCCATGAACCTCTAACCTTTGACACCCTTCCTAACAAACCGTTGTTTGGCTATGTTACCACTTTGCTCAGCCTCTCTTATAGCGTTGTTAGTTGCAGGTGAAGTTGAAGATTACTCCATGGTGGACAGGATTTTGTTGGGATATCACAATATGTCTTATATTATTAATGCATCTATATATTTGGTAAAGGGTGGAAGGCTCGGCCTTATGCCTGGTGTTTTGTTCCACTCTTGCCGCCCTAGTTTCCGTCATACCGGTGTTATGTTCTCGGATTTTGCGTTCCTTATGCGGTCGGGTGATTTATGGGACCCCCTTGACAGTTCTCTTTGAATAAAACTCCTCCAGCAAGGCCCAACCTTGGTTTTACCATTTGCCTCACCACCACCTACTTTTCCCTTGGGAGTCGCTCTCTCGAGGGTCATCTTTATTTAGCCCCCCCCCCGGCCAATGCTTGTCTAAGTGTTGGTCCGAACTAGAGCCCTTTGCAGTGCCCCCTCAAGGAAACTTGAGGTCTGGTTTTAGTTGTACGGATTGCTCATCCGGTGTTGCCCTGAGAACGAGATATGTGCAGCTCCTATTGGGATGTCGGCGCATCGGGTGGTCTTGCTGGACTTGTTTTACCATTGTCGAAATGTCTTGTAAACTGGGATTCCGAGACTGATCGGGTCTTCCTGGGAGAAGGTATATCCTTCGTTGATCGCGAGAGCTTATCATGGGCTAAGTTGGGACACCCCTGCGGGGTCTAAACTTTCGAAATCCGTGCCCGCGGTTATGTGGCAGATGGGAATTTGTTAATGTCCGGTTGTAGATAACTTGATGCCAGATCCGAATTAAAACGCATCAACCGCGTGTGTAGCCATGATGGTCTCTTTTTGGCGGAGTCCGGGAAGTGAACACGGTTTTGGGTTATGTTTGACGTAAGTAGGACTTCAGGATAACCTCTTGATCATTACTAGCTTCATGACCGTTCAGCTTGCTCTCTTCTCGCTCTTATTTGCGTTGGTTAGCCACCATATATGCTTAGTCGCTGCTGCAACCTCACCACTTTACCCCTTCCTTTCCCTTTAAGCTTTGCTAGTCTTGATACCCATGGTAATGGGATTGCTGAGTCCTCGTGGCTCACAGATTACTACAACAACAGTTGCAGGTACAGGTTATGCGATGATCATGACGTGAGAGCGATGTTTGCTTGTTTGGAGTTCTTCCTCTGCTCCTTCTTCGATCAGGGGATAGGTTCCAGGTCGGCATCCTGGGCTAGCAGGGTGGATGTCGTTTGAGTTTATGTTTGTGTTTCATCCGTAGTCGGATGGTGCTCTTATGTAAGATGATGTTGTATTCGTGTGGCACTGTATGCCTTTTGTATGTATCCCCATCTGCTATGTAATGTTGATGTAATGATATCCACCTTGCAAAAGCGTTTTAATATGCGAGTCTATCCTTGGTGGGACCTTCGAGTTCCTTTTGGATAGGGTCGCATATTGGGCGTGACAAGTTGGTATTAGAGCCTTGACCGACCTTAGGAGACCCCCTTGATTGATCGTGTAGTTTGGCCGTTGTTGAGTCTAGAAGAAAACTGTTTTCGGAGTCTAGTTATATCGGAGAGTAGGAATTCATTTTACTCCTCTGCCTCTTCGTCGCTCTGGTGAGGAATCTTGACGTAGGTGTTTTGAGTTACTCCTCTTCCCCATCAAATTTTTCTTTAGGTTCACGCAGTTGGTTTTCCGATCGTTGTTCCTCAGCTCTTTTCATCCGGTGCATTTCTCGTCAAGTTGACGCGAGCCTCTTCATCTTTGAGTTCAATCCTAAGTTGTTTTATTTTCCCACCCGCCCTCCCCTTTTTCTCCTCGGAACCGGAGTCTGTATTCGAGTATCCATCCTACTCATGCGAAGTCTTTGCTTTCTTTCCTCAATGATTTCAACCGGTGTTTTCTCTTCAAGATATTCGTTGGTTCCCCCTTCCAAGTTGCCTGTGTTTTTTCCCGCCCTCCCACCCTTTTTCTTCCCGGAGTCTGAGCATCAATTCGAGAAGCTATTTCATTTGTGCGGAGCCTCTCCTGTCTTCCCTCAATTATTTCAACCGGCGAATTCTTGTTTTGTTCGACATTCTTCATCTCTTTTTCTTTTTCTGGTGGACTCTATTCAAGTTTTCGGTAGATCATATTCTTTCCCTCAGCTCAAATATTTCCCTTTGCTCGTTCACCTCAAGCCAGTTTATCCTTCCAGAGTGACATCTCAGGAGATTCGTCAGTGTTCCAATTAATTCGTGGTTGTCACCTCATTCAAATATTTCAATTGTTCCGGTGCATCATCTGTCTGTTCAACAATCCTTTCCAGCGGTGTTTTCTCTTTAGTGGGCCCTAACCCATAGGTCTTTTCCCAGGATCTTACCTGACTCTTCTAATTCCCCCGGAGTTATTCTCAATTCTCTTCAGGTGTGATGTAAGAATGGATCACATCAGTCACTTGCCTTCTCCAAGATCTCTTTCAAATCATTTCATTGTTGGCTCAACCTCTTTGCTTTTCATTCTTCCGGAGTACCTCAGTAATTTTGGTTGTGTTTCTCGTCGTCATTTGAAGATCGAAGAAGAGTTTTTCCTCTAAATCTTGCCCGTTCTCTCGAGTTTCGTGGTTCTAGCTTCATGTTATCAGTCTCGAATTATTCCATTTGTCAGCTATTCTTTTTCTTACCCATCCGGAGTGTGTCAGAAGTTGTTTTTCCGTTTCTTTTCACCGGAGGCCATCATTCCAGTTATCGTTCTCTATTTATCCCGGTGCTTCGTTCAAGTATTCTTCAATCACTTCGTGATCCCTTCGTTATCTTGTCTCTTAATTCCCTCAAGTATCTTTGTGCTTTTCTAATTCTTCCCGGCGATTCATTCTCTTTCATTAGTCAGTTGCGAATTCTTACGGTGGTTCGTTCAAGGTTCTTTTTCTTTGTTTATCATTTTAATTCATTCGTTCTTTTCAATCCTACTGGTGGTTCATGAAGACCTTCTCAAGTTTGTGATATACCCCCCTTAATCCTTTTCAAGAAGAATAAGTAGTATGCAAAAATCCATTGCTCGTCATCAATTTAATTTGATGAAGGATAAGCATACATTAAATCTTATTCTTATTTCAGCCAAGTGATTAATCCCTTTTCTTTGGAGTTTGTTCTTGATGAATAAATTCTAGTTCCAAGTGATAATCTTTCTTTTCCGGAGTTCAAATTTTCCCCGGCCATATCATCGGAAACCCCATCTAAATCATCGCAAGGCTCATCTTATTCTTCATCCTTCATTCTATCTCATCATCCTTTTGTCACCGGAGTTCTTCACGATGGTTCTTCATGATTTAATTCATCCTTCAAGATTCATCAAGATTTTTGTTGGTGGAGTTCTAGTATCTTCCTTCTTGCATCTCAAAGTGCAATTAATTCTCCGTATTCTTTTCAAGTGGAGTTTTGCATTTTCTTCGTTCTTCTCAGCTTTTCAGACATTTGGTTGTGGTATAATTTCACCTCAAGTTTTGAGATGTTTTTGATAAGTCCACAACAAGCTTACTCTTTTCGTTGTTGATTTTCTCAACAACTCTGTTCAACCTTGCCTTCTAAGTTTATTTCATTCCATTCTTTTAATTCTTCCGAAGGCATTGCATTGTTTATCTCATCAAGTGCCATCCCATCTTGTGAAGCTCGTGTTCTATTCCTTCCATTTTCAGCCGGAGTGCTGCCTAAATCCTTTCAGTCTTATTCGTTTCTTATCTCATTCTAAACGGAGTGGTTTTAGAGTCTTTTGATTCCGTGAGTTTTCGATTCTCGTCATTCTCATCGTTCCTCTCTTCTTCTCGAATGCTCTCGATTCTTTGCTTATTCTCTTGAGTTCTTATTTCACCTCATCCCTTTTCCCTTCCGTCTCGGTCCTAAGATCTCGGGACGAGATCTCTTGTTAGTGGAGGAGAGTTGTAACGCCCCGGATTCGTTGCGCCAGGTGTCTTCCAGCTATTCGCAGTCGTTGCCATGTCATGTGCTTGCGTGTTGCATTTTGCCATGTCATCATCTGCATTTCATATCATATCGTCATGTGCATCGCATTGGCATACGTGTTCGTCTCATGCATCCGAGCATTTTCCCCGTTGTCCGTTTTGCAATCCGGCACTCCTATGTCCCCCGGCGTTCCCCTTTTGTCTCTCGTTGTGAGCGGGTGTTAAACTTTCTCGGAATGGACCAAGGTTTGCCAAGTGGCCTTGGTATAGCACCAGTAGACCACCTGTCAAGTTTCGTGCCATTTGGAGGTTGTTTGATACTCCAACGGTTAACCGGGTAACCGTAAAGGCCTCTTTCATGTGCAGCCCAACACCCCTTCCAAAGTGGCCCAAAACCCAGCAAACTCCCCTCCATGCTCTCGGTCGTTCGATCACGATCGTGTGGGCGAAAACCGCACCTCATTTGGACTCTCCTAGCTCCATCTACCTATATAAACACCTCCCCCTCCAAAAATCCCGGTCTAACCCTAGATCAAACCTCCCTCTCCATGGGACATGTCCACCCTTGCCCGGACGCGTCCACCGCCGCCAGCCACCTCACCCGGCCAATAGGGCGTTGCCACGTCGGCCGCCGTCGCGCCCGCCCGCTCGGCCGCCGCCACGTGGCCCGCCGCCGCGTGCCGCATGGAGCCCATCCGGGGCCAGCGCGGGCCGATCCGCCGCCCGCTGCTCGCGCTCCTCGGGCGCGTCCGCCATGCGTCGCCGGCCGCCGCCACCAGCCGGCAGCGCCACCTCCGCCCGGCCTGTCGCGCCTCGCCGCGCCGCCGCGCCGCCGCCTCGCCAGCGCCTCCCAGCGGCGCCACCGGGACCCCTCCGCCTCGGCCCTCGCCCTCGCCGTCTCTGCCCGCGATCCCGCCGCCGGTCGCGCCCTCGCCCGGCCAGCCGAGCTGCTGCGCGTCCTCGCCACGCCCTCCGGCCACCAGCGCCGCCCCAACCTCCTCCGCCTCCCCGCGCCCAGATCCGGCCGGATCTGGCGAGATCCGGCCCGGATCCGCCATCTCCGACCCTCCCCGGCGTCTTCCCCGTCTACTCCGGCGAGCTCCCCGGTCAACCTCGATATCCGTGTAGAGAAGGTTGACCTCCAGAATTCCACTAAGTCCCTGTATTTTGACATTATCATGCCATTTCATCGCATCATAACTCTGTTCATGTAGCTCTGTTTCGTGCGTGTAATATGTCAAATTGTTCGCCTTGACGCGTACTTCATTTCATTACATTGCATAATGTTCATTTGAGTTTATCTTGATGCCCGAAATGCTGTTGGAAGAGTGCTATGTGATGTTAATCTGCTGAAACTGTTATAACATGCTCATTTGTCATTTTTGCCATGTTTGATGTGCGCATTCTATGAGGTTGATGTCTACATGTGTTTTGATCTATGCCATGCCATATATACAAAGGTGCAATCCATGTATTTTTGTGAGTTGTGTGCTGAGTGCATCGAGCTTGTTAAGTAGGGTGCTTGCTGTTGCTGTTTTCCTGACTGATTCTGTTATATTTTGTTGCTATGTAAACCTGCTGCTACAAGTCATTCTATGCATAATCTGGAGATGTTCATTAAGGATGTTTTGTTATAAATGTTATGATCTATCCATTCATGCCCCTGGTTGCATTTATAGCCTGCTATAGCTTGTTGTAATCTTGCTCCAAACTTGCTAAATAATGTTGCTGTCAGCCTGTTAACATTAAGTTCAATGTTACCATGATTGTTGTTAGTGATCCAAGTATGCTATGAATTTGTTCTTGCCATGCTTAGCTTCTCAAACATGTCCTCTTAATGTTGGTTGCCTTGTCATGCCATGTATTGCTCTGTGATGAGTGTTTCAAGCTCACCAACATGCCTACTTATTGTTGTTCCTGCCATGTATGAATCTGTCATATAACTTGCCATGTTTACATGGGTGCCATCATATTTTCTGTGACCTTTTGGCTCATGGTCAGTAAGGGACTTTTGTTCTATGCAATTAGTAGATCCATTCCATGCCTTTGTTTGCCATGATAAGTTCCTATAACATGTTGTTTGGTAGCTCTAAACATTGCAACCTGATGTTATTTCCTGATAAGTCTGAAACTGTTATTATTTGCAATCTTTCTATGTCATTTTGAGCATGTTCTAGTTGTTTCTGGAGATAGCTCAGTGTTCATGTTTTGTCATGCTTTACCTGTACTTCATGCCCATTCCTTTTTTTATTATGTTGTGGTACTGTAGCATATTGTTTTGATGCTTGCAAGATGCCTAGTTGCTGTTATGGACAGATTGTTGTTATAGCTCGTATAGAGTGTATGTGTTGAACCGTTGCTCCGTTTTGAGTGTGCTCTATATGAAACTTGCTTGATTTTGCATGTAGTTTCATATTATCATGTTGCATCCTTATTTTGAGGTGTTTGCTTGATGTTTGGATGCATTTTGCATCAATGCCATGTTTAACTTGTTTTGCTCATATCTTCTAGGCCGTAGCTCCGAATCTAATGAACTTTATATGTAACTTGACTAGAATCTCATGTAGATCATCTTGGTGCATCTTAACTTGCTATTTAACAACTTGAACTTAAGGTTTATTCAGTTCTGGACCAATTTAGAAATTTGCATATGAGGACTTATCGGAATTGTTATATGTTGTTTCCGGCCTCATTTAAACTTGCCTTGATGTGTTGCTCTTGTTTGCATCATCTCTTGCCATGAGTAGCTCCATGTAGCTTTGTCATACATCATGCTTTTTGTGCATCATGTCTTGTCTATGTGTGGTGTGTTTACCATGTTGTGTGCTTCTTCTCGATAGTTCCCGTTTTCGTTGCGATCGTGAGGATTCGTTCGTCTATGCTTGGTTCGTCTTTGTGGCTTCATCTTCTTCATGGACTCGTTCTTCTTCCTTGCGGGATTTCAGGCAAGATGACCGCTACCCTGGGTCTCACTACTATCATTGCTATGCTAGTTGCTTTGTTCTTTCGCTTTGCTGCGTTTCCTATAACTTGTTCTTCAAGCCTCCCCAAATTTCCTTCAACCTCTAACCTTTGAAACCCTTCCTAGCAAACCGTTGTTTAGCTATGTTACCGCTTTGCTCAGCCTCTCTTATAGCGTTGTTAGTTGCAGGTGAAGTTGAAGATTACTCCATGGTGGACAGGATTTATTTGGGATATCACAATATGTCTTATATTATTAATGCATCTATATATTTGGTAAAGGGTGGAAGGCTCGGCCTTATGCCTGGTGTTTTGTTCCACTCTTGCCGCCCTAGTTTCTGTCATACCGGTGTTATGTTCTCGGATTTTGCGTTCCTTACGCGGTCGGGTGATTTATGGGACCCCCTTGACAGTTCGCTTTGAATAAAACTCCTCCAGCAAGGCCCAACCTTGGTTTTACCATTTGCCTCACCACCACCTACTTTTCCCTTGGGAGTCGCTCTCTCGAGGGTCATCTTTATTCACCCCGGGGCCAATGCTTGTCTAAGTGTTGGTCCGAACTAGAAACCCTTTGCGCGCCCCTCAAGGAAACTTAAGGTCTGGTTTTAGTTATGCGGATTGCTCATCCGGTGTTGCCACGAGAACGAGATATGTGCAGCTCCTATCGGGATGTCGGCGCATCGGGCGGTCTTGCTGGTCTTGTTTTACCATTGTCGAAATGTCTTGTAAACCGGATTCCGAGACGATCGGGTCTTCCGGGAGAAGGTATATCCTTCGTTGATCGCGAGCTTATCATGGGCTAAGTTGGGACACCCCTGCAGGGTATAAACTTTCGAAAGCCGTGCCCGCGGTTATGTGGCAGATGGGAATTTGTTAATGTCCGGTTGTAGATAACTTGACGCCAGATCCGAATTAAAACGCATCAACCGCGTGTGTAGCCGTGATGGTTTCTTTTCGGCGGAGTCCGAGAAGTGAACACGGTTTTGGGTTATGTTTGACGTAAGTAGGACTTCAGGACCACCTCTTGATCATTACTAGCTTCACGACCGTTCCGCTTGCTCTCTTCTCGCTCTTATTTGCGTTGGTTAGCCACCATATATGCTTAGTCGCTGCTGCAACCTCACCACTTTACCCCTTCCTTTCCCTTTAAGCTTTTCTAGTCTTGATACCCATGGTAATGGGATTGCTGAGTCCTCGTGGCTCACAGATTACTACAACAACAGTTGCAGGTACAGGTTATGCGATGATCATGACGCGAGAGCGATGTTTGCTTATTTGGAGTTCTTCCTCTGCTCCTTCTTCGATCAGGGGATAGGTTCCGGGTCGGCAGCCTGGGCTAGCAGGGTGGATGTCATTTGAGTTTATGTTTGTGTTTCATCCGTAGTCAGATGGTGCTCTTATGTAAGATGATGTTGTATTCGTGTGGCATTGTATGCCTTTTGTATGTATCCCCATCTGTTATGTAATGTTGATGTAATGATATCCACCTTGCAAAAGCGTTTCAATATGCGGGTCTATCCTTGGTGGGACCTTCGAGCTCCTTTTGGATAGGGTGGCATATTGGGCGTGACACCCTTCCCCTAGGAGCATGCGCGTAGTGCTTGGTTTTGATGACTAATAGATTTTTGCAATACGTATGTGATTTCTTTATGACTAATGTTGAGTCCATGGATTACACACTCTCTCACCCTTCCACCGTTGCTAGCCTCTCTTGTACCACGCAACTTTCGCCGGTACAATAAACCCACCATATACCTTCCTCAAAACAGCCACCATACCTACCTATTATGGCATTTCCATAGCCATTCTGATATGGGAAAATTTTGTTTTTGCCACTCTAGATTTTGCCAATTTTCCTTATGCCACTCTAGATTTTGACATTTCACTTTTTGCACTCTTTGTTTTTGACAATTATCACAATTGCCATTCGCGTGGCAAAAGCAAAAATTTCTGAGTGGCAATTGTGATAATTATCAAAAGCTAAGAGTGGTAAAAATGAAATAAATTTATTTTGCTTTTGCCACAAAATGGCAATTGTGATAATTGTCAAAAACAAAGAGTGGCAAAAGTGAAATGTCAAAATCTAGAGTGGCATAAGGAAAATTGGCAAAATCTAGAGTGGCAAAAACAAAATTTTCCCTTCTGATATATATTGCCATGCAACTTTCCACCGTTCCATTTATTATGACATGTTTCGTCATTGTCATATTGTTTTGCATGATCATGTAGTTGACATCGTACTTGTGGCAAAGCCACCATTCATAATTCTTTCATACATGTCCCTCTTGATTCATTGCACATCCCGGTACATTGACAGAGGCATTCACATAGAGTCATATTTTTGTTCTAAGCATCGAGTTGTAATTTTTCGAGTTGCAAGTAAATAGAAGTTTGATCATCATCATTATTAGAGCATTGTACCATGCGAGGAAATAAAAAATCAAAAAAGAGGCCAAAGAAGGCAAAATAAAAAAGAGGCCAAAGAAGTCAAAGAAAAAAAGAGAAAAGAAAAAAATGAGAGAAAAAGATAGAAGGGGCAATTTTACTATCCTTTTACCACACTTGTGCTTCAAAGTATGTAGCGGCCCGACCTCAAATGGTCAAGCCTCTGTGCTTAAGTGTCATCCCTGGATTGGTATGCTGACACACACAGTACTCAAGGATTTATAGGAGAGGTAAATCACATGTATAAAGTAACGTAAATACTATTACCTCATTCCATATAGCGGAATTAACATCAAAGTTGTGGAGTTCCCAACAACACCAACGGCACAGTTGAGTGTAGACATCGTAACCCAAACGTACCACTTACTCGTCGTAAGATTCCTGCAACATGAGACGTTGCAGCCATGTAGGTCAGTACATTGAATGTACTGGAAAATTCACATCATAGGATAATGATGAATAATAGCTATCGCTACATGCATATTTGGCTGGTGGAGGCTCTAAGTTTATTTTTTTGCATAAGCCAATTTTTTTCCTACAACAAAGGAATAAATTTTATTCAACTACCAAGTGTATGTCATTAATGAGAAGGTTCCTCCAACTCAATCCCAAAGTAATAATTATAACCCAACAATTTCATTAAATAGAGTGATGAGATCAAATCAATAATTCAAGTACCACGTACTCAAGATGTCCATAACCGGGGACACGGCTAATCATGATTAGTTTGTACACTCTGTAGAGGTTGCACACTTTTCCCCCACAAGACTCGATCGCCTCCCTTGAAGTCCTCACACTACCAGGTGTTTGAGAACGGGATGACCGAGACACAGTCTTTCTGAAGCATTTACTCTATACTTTGGGTGGACCGGTACACCTACAATCCCCCTACATCTGCTAGTCCACCTCTTCAAGAGATCACACAACTTACTCAACTATGCTAGAGCCCATAATGGCTTGTGGCTGCACACGGAAGTTTCTAGACATGAAATATCATATGATCCCTTTGAGCCTGGGTGGCATTCCGTAGGGTAATCACACGGGCACTCTGAGATTCCCTTGGGCAAGCACTGGGTTCTCCAGGTGCCCGGGCAAACCACTGGTGCTCCAGCGTGCCCCAACCAATCCACCCAAATGTGTATTAAAGTAGCCACCTTAAGTTAAACCCTTAATTAACAATATCTCTCACACCTTTCATGAATTCTGTCAAACCAGACCACGTCTACAAGCAGAGCATAGTAGTATAAGCATAACGTAGTAACACCCAAGGTTTGAATATAAGACAATAGGTTCCTACCTCATCAACTACTTCCCAGTACCCACATGTTATCAAACCTACTCATGCAATGTTTGAGGGTTGAAACTAATGCATCAAAACTGGGTAATAAAGGGATATGATCAAAGTGTGAACTTGCATGTACTGTTGATGAAGATCCTTCAACCTCATAACTCCTGATAGTTCTACTCGTCACACTCTGTTCAATCTATCGTGAGCAAGCAATAGTAACAACACATAAGCAATCATGCGAAAGAATCGAAGAAAAGATCTCGAAAAAATTCGAAAACAAGCAATTAAGTCTTGCAACAGAAAAAAAATCTAACAGTACCAAAATTGAATGAATTGGGCCTTATCAGAAAGTTTAGGTCAGGAGCTTCGATTTGCAAAAAGAATCAACGAAATCGGAGTTATAAAACTCGAGTTTTGAACAAAAGAAGTTTGAATTCAAATCTGTTTGAAATCAAATTTCAAGCTTTCAAAATTATGTTTGACTTGTTTTACAGGATAGAGGGGATCATAACGAATAAATGGGTGTTGGTTTCGTTGGATTTGGATAAACGGGCAAAAAGTTACGAAGGTTTGAAGATCAGGGGCTAAACTGTAAAATAAATAATCACGGATAGGTCCCTGACTAAAACTAACAGAAAAAGAAAAAAAGCTAAATAACGAACGTTCGTTACCGAACGCTAATGAACGAAAACGTTCGCCAAAACTAACTAAACAGAAAACGTTCGCTACTTAACTAACTAAATAATTAAAAAACGCGTTTTAAACGAAAACCGGAACCCTAAAGGAAGAACCGGCGAACCGGGGCGGTTTATTACTGGAACGGGAAAACCGGCGAGTCGAGCGGTGGTTCGGGCAGTTCCGGCGACGGCGGTTTCCGGCGCGGACTAGGCGGCGGCAATGCGGCGGCGGCGCGCGCGGCGGCGGCATAATGTCATGCGGCGTGCGGTATGGCGGGCGACGGTGAGATGCTAGGCGACAGCCGAGAGCGAGCAGCGGTGGCAGCGTGATGCGGGGAGGAGAGAGGTGGCGGGGCTTATAAAGATGGGCGGAGAGGGGTGGCTTGGAGGAGGGGCAACGGAGGTGTGCGGGCTCGGCACGGAAGCCGATGGCGGCGGCGATGGCGGCGGTGATGGTGTCGGGCGAGACTCCCGCTCGGGGAAGGAGACGGGCAGCATGGCACTGGGCTGCGGCCTGGTGGTAACGGGCCGGCCCAGTCGACGGAGGAAAAATGATTTTTTTTTAACTACAGACACATAAAAATAAAATAAAACCCTATAAAAGAAAATATAACATAGGCATATTATATATCAAAATTTTCAGAAAAAGATTTTCTAAAACTTGAACATTTTTCTAACGTCAAATAAAATCCACAAACATTTAATTAAAGCAAATAGTGCTACTGGTTTATTTAAAACCAAATCAAATTATTTTAAAAATACCAAAATAGTTCCAAATTTATTTCTCTCCAATTTTCTATTGTAGGGAATCATTTTACCCTAATTTCCATATATTTTATTTTTGGAGAAAAATAATTTGAATAAAAACCAAATAACTCCAAATTGAAAATAATTTCAAAAGGGACTTTAAATTTGATTCTTTGAAACTTCCAACTCATATTTCATATGTTCTGAAGAAGTCATTTTATCTTCTCTCATGAAAACATTTAGTTGCATAAAGTTTCTGAATTGGAAATATTTCCAAATGAAATTCAAATCTTTTCAAAACCCCTTTCATTTATTTAAATGGAAGAAGTCATATCATCTTCACTCTAGGGTTTTGTGATGAAATAAATTTGAATTCATGGAGATCATAAATGCAAGGTGAAAGTTTGGGAAAGTCATTTCATTCCCTCTCGTTTAACTTTCAAAAAGTTTCAAATTTCACTCAACTTCACACAAGCAACCACACCACAATCAAACAAACAATCAAAACTATTTATGTAATATAACATTCCAAAATTTAGAATTTGGGATGTTACAAAGTAGCATCATGATCTTCATGATAGAGAGTCTCCTATTTTCTCACTTTCATATACTAGTGGGAATTTTTCATTATAGAACTTGGCTTGCATATTCCAATGATGGGCTTCCTCAAATTGCCCTAGGTCTTCGTGAGCAAGCGAGTTGGATGCACACCCACTTAGCTTCTTTTTGATCTTTCATACACTTATAGCTCTAGTGCATCCGTTGCATGGCAATCCCCACTCACTCACATTGATATCTATTGATGGGCATCTCCATAGCCCATTGATACGCCTAGTTGATGTGAGACTATCTCTCTCTTTTTGTCTTCTCCACAACCACCGTTCTCTTCCACCATAGTGTTATGTCCATGGCTCACGCTCATGTATTACATGAAAGTTGAAAAAGTTTGAGAATACTAAAGTACGAAACAATTGCTTGGCTGAAACCGGGGTTGTGCATGATTTGAGTATTTTGTGTGATGAAGATGGAGCATAGCCAGACTATATGATTTATAGGGATAAGCTTTCTTTGGCCATGTTATTTTGAGAAGACATAATTGCCTTGTTAGTATGTTTGAAGTATTATTGTTTTTATGTCAATATTAAACTTTTGTTTTGAATCTTATGAATCTGAACATTCATTCCACAATATAGAGAATTATATGGATAAATATGTTAGGTAGCATTCCACATAAAAATTCTATTTTTATCATTTACCTACTCGAGGACGAGCAGGAATTAAGCTTGGGGATGCTTGATACGTCTCCAACTATCTATAATTTTTGATTGTTCCATGCTATTATATTATCTGTTTTGGATGTTTTATATGCATTAATATGCTATTTTATATTATTTTTGGAACTAACCTATTAACCTAGAGCCCAATGCCAGTTTTTGTTTTTTTTTTTGCCTGTTTTGGAGTTTCACAGAAAAGGAATACCAAACGGAGTCCAAACAGAATAAAACTTTCGCAATGATCTTTCTTGGACCAGAAGCAAACTAAGAGACTTGGAGATGAAGTCGGAGAAGCAACGAGGAGCCACGAGGGTGGAGGGCATGCCCAGGGGGTAGGGTGCGCCCCCTACCTCATGGGCCCCTCATGGGTCTCCTTACCTAATTCTTTCGCCCATGTATACTCTTGTACCCCAAAACCATCAGAGAGAGCCAGGAAAACACTTTTCCACCGCCGCAACCTTCTGTACCCGTGAGATCCCATCTTAGGGCCTTTTCCGGTGTCCTGCTGGAGGGGGATTCGATCATGGAGGGCTTCTACATCAACACCATTGCCCTTCCAATTAAGCGTGAGTAGTTTACCACGGCCCTATGGGTCCATAGCTAATAGCTAGGTGGCTTCTTCTCTCTCTTTGATTCTCAATACCATGTTCTCCTCGATGTTCTTGGAGATCTATTCGATGTAATACTCTTTTCGGTGTGTTTGCCTAGATCCGATGAATTGTGGATTTGATCAGATTATCTATGAATATTATTTGAGTCTTCTCTGAATTCTTATCTGCATGATTTGATATCTTTGCAAGTCTCTTCGAATTATCGGTTTAGTTTGGCCTACTAGATTGGTTTTTCTTGCAATGCGAGAAGTGCTTGGCTTTGGGTTCAATCTTGCGGTGTCCTTTCCCAGTGATAGTAGGGGCAGCAAGACACGTATTGTATTGTTGCCATCAAGGATAAAAAGATGGGGTTTTCATCATATTGCTTTAGTTAATTCCTCTACATCATGTCATCTTACTTAATGCATTACTCTGTTCTTTATGAACTTAATACTCTAGATGCGGGTAGGAGTCGGTTAATGAGTGGAGTAATAGTAGTAGATGCAGAATCGTTTCGGTCTACTTGACACGGACGTGATGCCTATGTTCACAATCATTGCCTTAGATATCGTCATAGTTATGCGCTCTTTTATCAATTGGTCGACAGTAATTTGTTCACCCACCGTATTATTTGCTATCTTGAGAAAAGCCACTGGTGAAACTTGTGGCCCCCGGGTCTCTTTTCCATCATATAAGTTCTCGTTTCCATCATATTAGTTTTCGATCTACTATTTTGCAATCTTTTACTTTCCGATCTATAAACCAAAAATACAAAAAATATTTACTTTACCGTTTATCTATCTCTATCAGATCTCACTTTTGCAAGTAACCATGAAGGGATTAACAACCCCTTTATCGCGTTGGGTGCAAGTTTGTTGATTGTTTGTGCATGTATTCAGTGACTTGCATTTTCTCCTACTGGATTGATACCTTGGTTCTCAAACTGAGGGAAATACTTACTCTACTTTGTTGCATCACCCTTTCCTCTTCAAGGGAAAAACCAACGCAAGCTCAAGAAGTGGTAGTGGTGTATCAAGCCCATGTATTTCTTCAATAGGTGGTAAATATTTGACATCCTCGGCTTTAATACCTTTTTCCTTCATAGATTTCTTTGCCTCTTGCATATCTTCAGGACTAAGATATAAGATACCCCTCTTCTTCAGAGTGGGTTTAGGCAGTGTTTCAGCAGGAGTCCAATCATCATAATTTTTCAATATGTTATTCAATAATTCTTTAGCTTGCTCAATAGTTTGTTCCCAGCACAACTATCTAGGAAATCCCTAGAAGCATCGGTTAGTCCATTATTGAAGATATCAAGTATTTCATTTTTCTTAGTAGGATGATTAGGCAAAGCATTAAGCAATTGGAGAAGCCTCCCCCAAGCTTGTGGGAGACTCTCTTCTTCAATTTGCACAAAGTTAAATATTTCCTGCAAGGCAGCTTGTTTCTTATGAGCAGGGAAATATTTTCAGAGAAGTAATAAATCATATCCTGGGGGCTACGCACACAACCAAGAGCAAGTGTATTGTACCAAGCTTTAGCATCACCCTTTAATGAGAACGGAAATAATTTGAGGATATAGTAATAGTGAATCTACTCATCATGAGCAAAAAGGGTGTCTATGTCATTCAACTTAGTAAGATGTGCCACAACAGTTTCAGTTTCATAACCATGGAAAGGATCAGATACAACCAAAGTAATTAACTCTGGGTCAATAGAGAATTCATAATCCTTATCATCAATAAACATAGGTGAAGTAGCAAACTTAGGATCACATTTCATTTTAGCATTCAAAGATCTATCTTTATACTTGCATAATAGTTTTTCTAGATCATCTCTATCCTTACAAGCAAGAATATCTCTAGTTGCCTCCTCACTCATAGCATAACCTTCCGGTACCTTTGGCAATTCATATCTAGGAGGGCTAGTTCTAGTAGGTATTTCAAGATTTTCAGTTTCAATCTCAGCATCAGTTTCAACAATATCATGATGTCTTACTCTAGCAATTTATTCATCAAGAAATTCACCTAGTGGCACATCATCATTAAGCAAGGTACTAGCATCATCATGAGTAGCATTCATAGTAGAAATAGCATCATCAACAACTTGCAACATATCAGAATTAATAGCATGTGGTGGTGTTGCAAGTTTACTTATAACAGAAGTTGAATATAAAGCGGAGCTGGATGGGAGTTCCTTACCTCCCCTCATCTTAGAGGGAAAATCTTAGTTTTAGCATCCTTCAAATTCTTCGTAGTGATAATATGATAATAATCCCAAGTGACTCAACAAATATAGCTATGCTCCCTAGCAACGGCACCAGAAAAAGGTCTTGATAACCCACAAGTATATGTGATCGCAACAGTTTTCGAGGGTAGAGTATTCAACCAAATTTATAGATTTGACACAAGGGAAGCCAAAGAATATTTGCTAGTATTAGCAGTTGCGTTGTCAATTCAACCACACCTGGAGATTTATTATCTACAGCACATCAATTAGTAGCACAATAATATGATAATTTTGATAGTAATGGTAGCAGCAACAGTAACGGTAATAGTGATAGCAATGGTTTTGTAGCAGTAATGATAGAAGTAGCAGCAGTAGTAACTTAGCAAGAACAATATGTAGGAAAATCGTAGGTATTGGATCGGTAATTCGTTGGATGATATTCATCATGAGACAGTCATAGCCTAGGGCGATACGACACTAGCTCCAGTTCATAAATATAATGTAGGCATGTATTCCGTAAATAGTCATATGTGCTTATGGAAAGAACTTGCATGACATCTTTTGTCCTACCCTCCCGTGGCAGTGGGATCCTATTGGAAACTAAGGGATATTAAGGCCTCCTTTTAATAGAGAACCGGAACAAAGCATTAGCATATGGTGAACACATGAACTCCTCAAACTACGGTCATTACCGGGAGTGGTCCCGACTATTGTCACTCCGGGGTTGCCGGATCATAACACATAGTAGGTAACTATAACTTGCAAGATCGAATCCAGAACATGAATATAATGGTGATAACATAAACGGTTCAGATCTGAAAGCATGGCACACGGGCCCAAGGTGACAAGCATTAAGCATGGCAAAGTCATAGCAACATCAATCTCACAACTTAATGGATACTAGGGATCATGCCCTAACAAAACTAACTCGATTACATGATGAATCTCATCCAACTCCTCACCGACCAGCGAGCCTACGAAGGAATTACTCACTCCCGGTGGGGAGCATCATGGAATTGGCGATGGAGAAGTGTTGGTGATGACGAAGATCGAAGATCCCCCTCTCCAGAGCCACAAACGGACTCCAGATCTGGCCTCCCGATGAAGAACAGGAGATGGCGGTGGCTCCGTCTCGTGAAACGCGATAATTCTTTCTCCCTGATTTTTTTCTAGAAAAATAGGATTTTATAGTGTTGGTTTCAGGGTCTATGGGGCCACCAGGTGGGAACAACCCACCTGGGCGCGCCTGGAGGGGATGGCGCACCCTAGTGGGCCATGCCCACCCAGGTGCCCCCCTCCGGTGGTTCTTGGCTCCAGAAACTCTCTTTTATTGTATAAAAATCCTTGCAAAGTTTCGTTCCATTCCGAGAACTTTTATTTCTGCATAAAAACAACACCATGGTAGTTCTGCTGAAAACAACGTCAGTCCGGGTTAGTTTCATTCAAATCCTCCAAATTAGAGTCCAAACCAAGAGGAAAAGCATTACGAAAAGTAGATACGACGGAGACGTATCAACTGATCCCAACAAACACACCGCAAAAAAGAATTTCATCGGACATACTTGAAGAACATCAAGGAGAATATTGCATTGAAGATCAAATAGAGAAAAAGAAGTCATCTAACTGAAGGAAATATGCCCAAGAGGCAATAATAAAGTTATTATTTTATATTACCTTATATCATGATAAATGTTTATTATTCATGCTAGAATTGTATTAACCGGAAACTTGATACATGTGTGAATACATAGACAAAACACCGTGTCCCTAGTATGCCTCTACTTGACTAGCTCGTTGATCAAAGATGGTTATGTTTCCTAGCCATGGACATGTGTTATCAATTGATGAACGGGATCACGTCATTAGGAGAATGATGTGATGTACAAGACCCATTCGTTAGCTTAGCATAATGATCCTTCACTTTTATTGCTACTACTTTCTTCATGTCAAATACATATTCCTCCCACTATGAGATTATGCAACTCCAGGACAGCGAAGGAATGCCTTATGTACTATCAAATGTCACAACATAACTAGGTGATTATAAAGATGCTCTACAGGTATCTTCGAAGGTGTTTGTTGGGTTGGCATAGATCGAGATTAGGATTTGTCACTCCAAGTATTGGAGAGGTATCTCTGGGCCCTCTCGGTAATGCACATCATATGAAGCCTTGCAAGCAATGTTGACTAATGAGTTAGTTATGGGATGATGCATTACGGAATGAGTAAAGAGACTTGCCGGTAACGAGATTGAACTAGGTATGAAGATGCCGACGATCGAATCTCGGGCAAGTAACATACCGATCACAAAGGGAATGCTGACATAGCTGTTCGACCAATAAAGATCTTCGTAGAATATGTGGGAACCAATATGAGCATCCAGGTTCCACTATTGGTTATTGACCGGAGAGGTGTCTTGGTCATGTCTATATAGTTCTTGAACCCGTAGGGTCCGCACGCTTAACGTTCAATGACGATATGTATTATATGAGTTATGTGTTTTCGTGACCTAAGATTGCTCGGAATCCTGGATGAGATCACTCACATGATGAGGAGTCTCTAAATGGTCGAGAGGTAAAGATTGATATAGTGGAAGGTGGTATTCGAACACAGGAAGGGTTCCGAAATGTATCGGGTACATACCGGAGTACCGGAGGGGTTACCGGAACCCCCCAGGGAAAGATATGGGACGTATGGGCCATATGAGGGAGGCTAACCAGCCCGCAAGAGGCTGGTGCACCCCCCCACAAGGGAGGAGGCCGAATTGGACTAGGGAAGGGGGGCTACCCCCTTTCCCTCTCCTTTCCCCTTTCCCCCTCCGGTAGAAGGAAGGGGGGGCGAATAGGACTAGGAGTCCAAGTGGGATTCCTTACCACTTGGCGCGCCCTAGGCCGGCCTCCTCCCCTCTCCCTCCTTTATATACGCATGTGAGGGGGGAAGCTCTAGGCACATCAATTGTTCTTAGCTGTGTGCGGTGTCCCCCTCCACTGTTTACTCCTCCGGTCATATTGTCGTAGTGCTTAGGCGAAGCCCTGCGCGGATCACATCACTGTCACTGTCACCACGCCGTCGTACCGACGGAACTCATCTACTCCTTTGACCCTCTGCTGGATCAAGAGTTCGAGGGACGTCATCGAGCTGAACGTGTGCAGAACTCGGAGGTGTCGTACGTTCGGTGCTTGATCGGTTGAACTGAGAAGACCTTCAACTACATGAACCGTGTTAAGCTAACGCTTCCACTTTCGGTCTACGATGGTACGTGGACACACTCTCCATTCTCGTTGTTATGCATCTCCTAGATATATATTGCGTGAGCGTAGGAATTTTTTTAAAATTGCATGCCACGTTTCCCAACAGTGGTATCCGAGCCAGGTTTATGCGTAGATGATATGCACGAGTAGAACACAAAGAATTGTGGGCGGTGATCATCATACTACTTACCACCAATGTCTTATTTTGATTTGGCGGTATTGTTGGATGAAGCGGTCCGGACCAACCTTACATGACCACATTCTTGAGACCGCTTCCACCGATAGACATGCAACTAGTTTTGCATAAAGGTGGCTGGCGGGTGTCTGTTTCTCCAACTTTAGTTGAATCAAATTTGACTGCGGCCGGTCCTTGTTGAAGGTTAAAACAACAAACTTGATAAATCGCCGTTGTGGTTTTGTGCCGTAAGTAAGAACGGTTCTTGCTAGAAGCCCGTATCAGCCACGTAAAACTTGCAACAACAAACTAGAGGACGTCTAACTTGTTTTTGCATGGCATGTTGTGATGTGATATGGTCAAGACATGATGTGATATACGTTGTTGTATGAGATGATCATGTTTTGTAAAAGTTATCCGCAAATGGCAGGAGCCTTATGGTTGTTGCTTTATTGTACGAAATACAAATGCCATGTAATTGCTTTACTTTATCACTAAGCGGTAGCGATAGTCGTAGAAGCCATAGTTGGCGAGACGACCACGATGCTACGATGGAGACCAAGGTGTCAAGCCGGTGACGATGGAGATCATGACGTTGCTTTGGTGATGGAGATAAAAAACACAAGATGATGATGGCCATATCATGTCACATATTTTGATTGCATGTGATGTTTATCTTTATGCATCTTATTTTTCTTAGTACGGTGGTAGCGTTATAAGATGATCCCTTAACTAAATTTCAAGGTATGAGTGTTCTCCCCGAGTATGCACTGTTGCGAAAGTTCTTCGTGCTGAGACACCACGTGATGATCAGGTATGATAAGCTCTACATTCAAATACAACGGGTGCAAGCCAGTTTTGCACATGCGGAATACTCGGGTTAAACTTGACGAGCCTAGCATGTACAGACATGGCCTCGGAACACTGGAGACCGAAAGGTCGAACGTGAATCATATAGTAGATATGATCAACATAGAGATGTTCACCATTGATGACTACTCCATCTCACGTGATGATCAGACATGGTTTAGTTGATTTGGATCACGTATCATTTAGATGACTTGAGGGATGTCTATCTAAGTGGGAGTTCAATATGATTAATTGAACTTTAATTTATCATGAACTTAGTCCTGATAGTATTTGCAAATTATGTTGTAGATCAATAGCTCGCATTATAGCTCCTCTGTGTTTTTTTTATGTTCCTAGAGAAAACTAAGTTGAAAGATGATAGTAGCAATGATGCGGACTGGGTCTGTGATTTGAGGTTTATCCTCATTGCTGCACAGAAGAATTATGTCCTTGATGCACTGCTAGGTGACAGACCTATTGTAGGAGCAGATGCAGACGTTATGAACGTTTGGCTAGCTCAATATGATGACAACTTGATAGTTTAGTGCACCATGCTTTATGGCTTAGAACCGGGACTTCAAAAATGTTTTGAATGCCATGGAGCATATGAGATGTTCCAAGAACTGAAATTGGTATTTCAAACTCATGCCCGTGTCAAGAGGTATGAGACCTGTGACAAGTACTTTGCCTAAAAGATGGAGGGGAATAGCTCAGCTAGTGAGCATGTGATCAGAATGTCTGGGTACTACAATCACTTCAAGTGGGAGTTAATCTTCTAGATAAGATAGTGATTGACAGAGTTCTCTATTCACCATCTCCCAAGTTACTAGAACTTTGTGATGAACTATAATATGCAAGGGATGACAAAGCGATTCCCAAGCTCTTTTGGTGCTGAAATCGACGAAGGTAGAAATCAAGAAAAAGCATCAAGTGTTGATGATTAAAACAAGACCACTAGTTTCAAGAAAAGGGGAAAGGGAAAGAAAGGAACTTCAAAAAGAATGGCAAGCAAGTTGCCAATCCCGTAAAGAATCCCAAAGCTGGACCTAAGCCTGAAACTGAGTGCTTCTACTTCCAAGGAAATGGTCACTTGAAATGGAACTACCCCAAATATTTGGCGGATAAGAAGGATGGCAAAGTGAACAAAGGTATATTTGATATCCATGGTATTGATGTGTACCTTACTAGTGCTCATAGTACCCACTGGGTATTTGATACCTGTTCGGTTGCTAAGATTAGTAACTCGAAACAGGAGTTTGATACGTCTCCAACGTATCTATAATTTTTGATTGTTCCATGCTATTATATTACCCCTTTTGGATGTTTATGGGCTTTATTTTACACATTTATATCATTTTTCGGACTAACCTACTAACCGGAGGCCCAGCCCATATTGCTGTTTTTTTTTTGCCTATTTCAGTATTTCGAAGAAAAGGAATACGGACTCCAAATGGAATGAAACCTTCGGGAGCGTGATTTTTGGAACGAACGTGATCCGGAGAACTTGGAGTGCAAGTCAAGAAGCAAACGAGGCGGCCAGGAGATAGGAGGGCGTGCCCACCCCTCTTGGGCGCGCCCCCTGTCTCTTAAGCAACTCGAGCGGCCACCGACGTACTTCTTCCTCCTATGTATACCTACATACCCTGAAAACATCCAGGGAGCCAACGAAAAACAATTTCCACCGCCGTAACCTTCTGTATTCGCGAGATTCCATCTTGGAGCCTTCGCCGGCGCTCCGCCGGAGGGGGAATAGACCACAGAGGGCTTCTACATCAACACCATAGCCCTCCGATGAGTTGTGAGTAGTTTACCACAGACCTTCCCGTCCGTAGTTATTAGCTAGATGGCTTCTTCTCTCTTTTGGATGTCAATACAATGTTCTCCCCCTCTCTTGTGGAGATCTATTCGATGTAAACTCTTTTTGCGGTGTGTTTGTCGAGATCCGATGAATTGTGGGTTTATGATCAAGTTTATCTATGAGAAATATTTGAATCTCCTCTGAATTCTTTTATGTATGATTGAGTTATCTTTGCAAGTCTCTTTGAATTATCAGTTTGGTTTGGCCTACTAGATTGATCTTTCTTTCCATGGGAGAAGTGCTTAGCTTTGGGTTCAATCTTGCGGTGTCCTTAGCCAGTGACAGAAAGGGTTGTAAGGCACGTGTTGTATTGTTGCCATCGAGGATAAAAAGATGGGGTTTATATCATATTGCTTGAGTTTATCCCTCTACATCATGTCATCTTTCTTAATGTGTTACTCTGTTCTTATGAACTTAATACTCTAGATGCATGCTGGATACCGGTTGATGTGTGGAGTAATAGTAGTAGATGCAGGTAGGAGTCGGTCTACTTGCCACGGACGTGATGCCTATATACATGATCATGCCTAGATAATCTCATAATTATTCGCTTTTCTATCAATTGCTCGACAGTAATTTGTTCACCCACCGTAATACTTATGCTATCTTGAGAGAAGCCACTAGTGAAACCTATGGCCCCCGGGTCTATCTTTTATCATATAAGCTTTCAATCTACTTTTATTTGCATCTTTACTTTTTGCATCTATATTATAAAATACCAAAAATATATTTATCTTATCATACTGTCTCTATCAGATCTCACTTTCGCAAGTGGCCGTGAAGGGATTGACAACCCCTTTATTGTGTTGGTTGCGAGTTCTTTGTTTGTTTGTGTAGGTGTGTGGGACTTTTGAGGAGCCTCCTACTGGATTGATACCTTGGTTCTCAAAAACTGAGGGAAATACTTACGCTAATATTGTTGCATCACCCTTTCCTCTTCAAGGAAATCCAATGTCAGCTCAAGACGTAGCAAGAAGGATTTCTGGCGTCGTTGCCGGGGAGGTCTTCGCTCAAGTCAAGACATACCAAGTACCCATCACAAACTCATCTCCCTCGCATTTACATTATTTGTCATTTGCCTCTCGTTTTCCTCTCCCCCACTTCACCCTTGCCGTTTTATTTGCCTTCTCCTTCCCAATCTTCCTCTCTTTTTCGCTTGCCTTTTTCCGTTTGCTCGTGTGTTAGTTCGTTTACCTTGTCATTATGGCTAGTCCTCCTATCCTTATTATTACTCCCGAACATGAAATTCTTAATTTTAAGCAAAGGGAGGGAGAAAATTTAAAAGATGATTGGCATAGAATTTGCAATGCTCAAAATAAATCTACTAGGAAGCTTTCTACTTCCGTACTTCTTCGCAATTTTTATGTGGGCATTACTTCTTGGAATAGATGTGTTCTTGATACCGTTGTCGGAGGAGATTTCTTGAGTAGCCATGCGTTTGATGCTTACAATGCTATGTTAGATTTGTTTGGCCCACCACCTCTTTTGGTTAATGGAACTGTTTTAACTTTAGAACATGTGATGCAACGGCTTGAGATTATTGAAAATAAAGTTGCCACTGTTGAGTTGATTGAAAATTTGGATAAAAAGATTCATAATCACATTACCCAATATGGATCTAGGGTTGGAGTTACTTTGAAAAATCTTAAAGAGAAAGAGCCTATCATTAATGAAAAAATAGATCTAGATTCTGCAAGAATCGGTAAACTAGAGGATATCATTACCAACTTAGGTTCCGCGTTTTCTTCCATGAAAAACACTCCAAAACCTCCTACCAAAACTGCCAAGTTTATTTATGTTCCTAAAAATAAGGGTGAATCTTCTAGTAAGGGAGACGCGGATCTCAAATCCATAAGTGTTCATCCCAATTGTCTCTCTATCGTTAAGGAACCTTTTGCTACAAACGAATTTCTTGAATTTTTGCCTAAAGGTTTAATCATTACTAAAAAGGGAGAAACCCCTAAAGATTATAAGTGCTCTATTGATGAATTGAGTGCCAAAGATGGCACTACTTAGATCTATCCTCGCTTTTATGCCTAGCTAGGGGCGTTAAACGATAGCGCTAGTTGGGAGGCAACCCAACTTTATTTGTGTTTTTTGTTTTTGTTCCTGTTTAGTAATAAATTTTGCATCTACCTTATGTTTAGATGTGTTTTTATCTTTTAATTAGTGTTTGTGCCAAGTAGAACCTTATAGGATAACCTATGATGATAGTTCATTTGATTCTGCTGAAAAATAGAAACTTTGCACGCACAAAATTAGTTTTGTTAATTCACATAAACGTGCTTTTGCGTTAATTATTTTTGCTGCTGATCAATAGATAAATTGTCCAGGACTTCCTATTTTGGTAGGGTTTTTAGAGTTCCATAAGTTTGCGTTAGTTACAGATTGATACAGACTGTTCTATTTTTGACAGATTCTATGTTTCGTGTGTTGTTTGCTTATTTGGATGCATCTATGGCTAGTATTAAGTGGTATGAACCATAGAGAAGTTGGAATACAGTAGGTTTAACGCCAAAATAAATAAAGAATTAGTTCAGTACAGTACCTTATGTGGTGGTTTTGTTTTCTTTCACTAACGGAGCTTATAAGATTTCCTATTGAGTTTTGTGTTGTGAAGTTTTCAAGTTTTGGGTAAAGCTTTGATGGACTATGGAATAAGGAGTGGCAAGAGCCTAAGATTGGGGATGCCCAAGGCACCCCAAGATATTCAAGAATAGCCAAAAGCCTAAGCTTGGGGATGCCCCGGGAAGGCATCCCCTCTTTCGTCTCCGTTCATTGGTAACTTTACTTGGAGCTATATTTTTATTCGCCACATGATATGTGTTTTGCTTGGAGCGTCGTGTATTATATTAGTCTTTGCTTTTTAGTTTACCACAATCATCCTTGATGTACACACCTTTTGGGAGAAGCCCACTTGATTAGAATTGCTAGAATACTCTATGTGCTTCACTTATATCTTTTGAGCTTGATAGTTTTTGCTCTAGTGCTTCACTTATATCTTTTAGAGCACGGTGGTGGCTTAATTTTAAAGAAATTGCTAGTCTCTCATGCTTCACTTATATTATTTTGAGAGTCTTTTAGAACAGCATGGTATTTGCTATGGTTACAAATTTGGTCCTAGAATGATGAGCATCCAAGTTGGGTAATAATAAAAACTATCATGGAAAGTGAATTAGATGCTATGATCAATTTGGTGCTTGATAATTGTTTTGAGATATAGAGGTAGTAATGTTAGAGTCATGCTAGTGGGTAATTATGAAATTGAGAAATACTTGTGCTGAAGTTGGCAAGTCCCGTAGCATGCACGTATGGTAAAAGTTGTGTGACAAATTTGTTGCATGAGGTGCTCTTTTAATTGCCTTCCTTATGAGTGGAGGTCGGGATCGCGCAATGCTTAACTCCTACCAACCCTTCCCCTAGGAGCATGCGCATAGTACTTTGCTTCGAGGGAAAGTAGACTTTTGCAATAAGTATATGAGTTCTTTATGACTAATGTGAGTCCATGGATATACGCACACTCACCCTTCCACTTTGCTAGCCTCTATTATACCGTGCAACTTTCGCCGGTATCATGCACCCATTATTTACCTTCCTTAAAACAGCCACCATACCTACCTATTATGGCATTTCCATAGCCATCCCGAGATATATTGCCATGCAACTTTCCACCGTTCCGTTTATATGACACGCTTCATCATTGTCATATTGCTCTTTGCATGATCATGTAGTTGACATCGTATTTGTGGCAAGGCCACCTTCATAATTTTCATACATGTCTCTCTTGATTCATTGCATATCCCGGTACACCGCCGGAGGCATTCATATAGAGTCATATCTTGTTCTAGTTTTGAGTTGTAATTCTTGAGTTGTAAATTAATAAAATGTGATGATCTTCATTATTAGAGCATTGTCTCAGTGAGGAAAGGATGATGAAGACTATGATTCCCCCACAAGTCGGGATGAGACTTTGGACTTTAAAAAAAGAGAAAGAAAAAAAAGAGAAAGGCCAAAAAAAAGAAAGGCCAAAGAAAAAAAATAAGAAAGAAAAAAAAGAAAAAAAAGAAAAAGAGAGAAAAAGAGAGAAGGGACAATGCTACTATCTCTTTTTCCACACTTGTGCTTCAAAGTAGCACCATGATCTTCATGATAGAGAGTCTCCTATGTTGTCACTTTCATATACTAAGTGGGAATTTTTCATTATAGAACCTGGCTTGTATATTCCAATGATGGGCTTCCTCAAAATGCCCTAGGTCTTCGTGAGCAAGCAAGTTGGATGCACACCCACTTAGTTTCTTGTGTTGAGCTTTCATATATTTATAGCTCTAGTGCATCAGTTGCATGGCAATCCCTACTCACTCACATTGAATCTATTGATGGGCATCTCCATAGCCCGTTAATACGCCTAGTTGATGTGAGACTATCTTCTCCCTTTTTGTCCTCACAACCACCACCATATACCACCATAGTGCTATGTCCATGGCTTGCGCCCGTGTATTGCGTAAGAGTTGAAAAACCTGAAGCGTGTTAAAAAGTATGAACCAATTGCTTGGCTGAAACCGGGGTTGTGCATGATGGGAGTATATTGTGTAATGAAAATGAAGCATGGCCTAACTATATGATTTTGTAGGGATAAGCTTTCTTTGGCTATGCTATTTTGATAGGACATGATTATTTGTTAGTATGCTTCGAAGCATTATTTTTTTTATGTTTTATAAGCTTTTATCTTGAATCATTTGGATCTGAACATTCATGCCATAATAAAGAAAATTACATTGAGAATTATGCTAGGTAGCATTCCACATCAAAAATTCTGTTTTTATCATTTACCTACTCGAGGACGAGCAGGAATTAAGCTTGGGGATGCTTGATACGTCTCCAACATATCTATAATTTTTTATTGTTCCATGCTATTAGATTACCCCTTTTGGATGTTTATGGGCTTTATTTTACACATTTATATCATTTTTTGGACTAACCTACTAACCGGAGGCCCAACCCATATTGTTGTTTTTTTTGTCTATTTCAGTATTTCGAAGAAAAGGAATATCAAACGGAGTCCAAACGGAATGAAACCTTCGGGAGCGTGATTTTTGGAACGAACGTGATCCGAAGAACTTGGAGTGCAAGTCAAGAAGCAAACAAGGCGGCCAGGAGATAGGAGGGCGCGCCCACTGTCGTGGTTCTAAGTCTGACAGTAGAGTGGGGGGTAGGTATGGAGAGGCAAGGTCCTAGCTATGGAGAGGTTGTAAACACAAGCGATGTACGAGTTCAGGCCCTTCTCGGAGGAAGTAAAAGCCCTACGTCTCGGAGCCCTGAGGCGGTCGAGTGGATTATAAGTATTGGTGTTACAAGAGTGCGAACCCCTCTGCTGTGGAGGGGGTGGCTTATATAGAGTGCGCCAGGACCCTAGCCAGCCCACATAATGAAGGGGTTAAAGTACATTAAGTCTGGGGCGTTACTGGTAACGCCCCACATAAAGTGCCTTAACTATCATTAAGTCTATTCAATTACAGGCCGTTGCAGTGCGGAGTGCCTTCTGACCTTCTGGTGGTCGAGTGCATCTTCATGGTCGAGCCCTTCTAGTCAGTCGAGTGGGTTCCTCGTTGGTCGACTGGAAGGTGATCTCTTCTAAGGGTGTCCTTGGGTAGGACGTTTAGGTCAGGCCTATGACCCTACCCTAGGTACATGAATCCATCATTAGCCCCCGAATGGATTGAGGCTTGTATGAGGAAGGAGTTGATGCTGTTTTCGATTGAATTTTGGCATGCTGGTTATGCATCGTTCTTGACCAAGACTTTCTTTGTTGATAACGAGCAACTTTTCTTCAGTCAACTCGATCCATTCTTGTTCTTTCGTCGAGTGATCTTTTAGACTTTGCCGGTTCCCGAGCGAAGGATCGCAGGAAATCTCGCGCTTGACAGACCGATCTGCCGCTCATGATTCCGCGAGATCTGAAATTTGGGGAAGCGCGAAGCGAAACGAACCATGGCGCGCAGACGGGACGGACAGACATGGACGCCTCGATCTCCGCGCCGCTTTTTCCGCCACGTATCGTGTCAATGCAACTGTTTCGGGATATGATTAGATTGACCGGGTCCACCTGTCATCCACTCGGAAGGGATGTTATAAATGCGACTTGTGAGGGTTTCTGCACAGTACTCCATTCTTTCTCCCCTGCTCTCCTCGTCTCCGCCCAACGCACCCGCTGTCGCCTCCGCAAAGCTCTCCTTCGCGCATTTCGCCGGCAGCCATGGTCAAGGAGAAGACGGCGGTGCTGGAGCGCGCAAAGAAGGCGTCGGCGGTGGAGAAGGCGAAGGGGAGATCCACCAGCCGCAGCGGGTCTTCGTCGAGATCCCGCCTGCCGAAGGGCTGGGTCCAGGGAGATTGGATCCAGTCGACCATCAGGGAGAAGGATCTCCTTGACATGGCCGACGACGGACTGATCCCCCACGGCGCCGCAAGACTTCCCGGTAAAGAGTGGCAACCTCAACCGGAGGAGGGTGAGTGTGTGCTCCTGGCCACTCATGTCGATCGAGGATTTTCTCTGCCACCGAGCGTTTTCTTTCGTGGTTTTGAACTTCTTTGGAGCCCAGCTCCACCACTTTACTCGAACTCCATCGCGTATCTTGCTGCGTTTGTATCTATGTCGAGAACTTCACGGGTTGTCGACCGCCTTTGGGCTTGTTCAAGCACATCTTCACATGTCGTTCTCGTAACGTGAAGAAGGCGAGTCCAGCGATGAGAAACCCAAGTGGTCCAAATGTGCGGGGGCCTAGGAATCCAAGTGAGGAGTAAGAGCACCTTCCCAGCTATGACTTTTCCCGAGTCGGTCAGGGGCTGGCAGTCGACCTGGTTCTCTTGCTGTAATGAGTTGACGCCGGGGCAGTCGAGTGGACTCCCTCCATTCACCATGAGTCGAGTGAACAAGCCCTCCTCTCTGAAGGTGGTTCCGGAGGAGAGAGCTGATGTGAAGATGTTGATGAATCGCGTGGTGCAGTTGGTTGGGGACGGCGTGGTCGGCATGGACCTTCGGAGGTTTTCCTTCGAGGCGAATCCAGCCTCTTCGGTTCGAAGCCACCGCATGTGGTTGTCTTCGCGGAACCAAGACGAGACTCGAGTCCACCGGAAGCGGTCGGCGACGCCATAGTGGAAAGGTGGATGGCCGCGATCACTGGGAACAAGGATAATCCCCATGGATCCAGGAGGATTCCTCCACTCGACCATCACAGCGTTCCAGATAAGGTGCATTTGCTCTGCTTTCCATTGTATATCTGTTGAATTTGTTTCTGTATGTTCTGCAATTTGGTCGATTGAACTCTGTCTTGACGTCTTCCAGGCCCTTACCGAGCTGTACTCAATGCCCAATGGAGCTCAGGTTCAATGAGGAGGAGAAGCCAGCGGGCGAGAGCCGGATGAGTGGGATTCAGACGCTGCCGAAGATAGCGATGACGGCGGCAGCGATGATGATGGGACGAAGTAGAGGAGGAGGAGGAGGAGGTTGCACCACCGCTTCGGAAGGCGGTCGAAACTTCGTTCATGACCTGCGATTGAACGCGGTAAGGGGTTGTGACTGCCTCATGATCGACCAAACGCCTCGGACCGCTTCTCCGGTGCCGATCGAGAAGGCACCAAGCGATCGAAGGTAGCTCCGTCAAAGCCAACCAAGCTCCTGCCGAAAATGAAGGTGTCCATCCCCACCATATCGGGGTAAACATATTACTTAAGTCTTCTGTTTTGTACAAGCTTTATCTCCGGTTGATACTTGAATTAATCGATGATTCTTTGGAACTTCAGCACAGCAACTTCTAAAACCTCGAGCAAGGCCGAGGACCATGAGATGGAGGACGCAGAACCTCAAATCCTGGTACTATACTCTTAATTCCGTCCTTAGTCGACTGACTCATGATTTCTAGCTTTGATTCTTTTCTGAAGCTCCATCCAATGACATTATCACCCTTCCTGATGATGATGATGAGGATGAAGAACCACTGAGGCATAGGAGGAGCAGGAAGGCGTCTACTGGCAAAGCAGCCCAAGATGTGACGGCGCCCGAGACTGTAGCCACGGAGGGGGAGAACATCACTCGACACACCGTGTCTTTCGCGGTGCCGTTGACGAGTGCCCGTCTCACTTCGTCGAGTGCTGGGCAACCTTCACTCTTCACCACGCACCACGTCCCGGAGGACCAAGCTAGCGCTGCTAAGGAAGCGATCGCCAAGCGAGGATCATGATGGAGCGGTGAAGACCATCCGGAAGCAAGCCGGGCCGCTTATGGCGCCACCGCTCTTCAAAGCAATGTTCAGTCGATCGGCCACCGCTGTTACGTTAGGATATGCTATCAAAACTTTTTCTTTACGAAATCCATAGCAATCACTTCTTTGGGTGTGTCGATAAAAACTCGTGTTAGCGGGGCACGCTGTAGTCCCCAAGGCTAAGGTCGATTGCGGCGATCGGCCTTAGGCTTTATAAGTAAGGTTGTTCATCATTATTTGGGCGAATGGATTTTGAAACCGATGGGGGCACGCTGAGTGCACCCACTGGGTGTAGTCCCCGAGACTATGGTCGACTGCTGGCAGTTGATTACAGTCTGAAGAAGAGATTTTTTTTGGTCGACTCTGTCTTGAATAGAACCAGTGGGGGCACGCCGAGTGCACCCACTGGGTGTAGTCCCCGAGACTACGGTCGAATGCTTGCATTCGACTGTAGTCTTAGAAATGTATGATTTTTCCCTATTCACTCGAAAGTGAATCATCTTTGACATTTTGTCGATTGGTTCTTCGTAGAAATCTTGTGACCTTGCGGCTCGCTATACTGAACTGGAGCAGAAGCACATTCAGCTCGAGCTGGATCAGAAGCTAGTGCAGGAGAATCTGACGAAGGCGAAGGAGGAGACCAAAGGTATGTTCGATGAGACCTCGGCGACTCCTTTTTCCTCCCATTTGTTTCAAAATCTGACTTTGCTGTAACTTGCAGGCAAGGTGAAGGAGGCCCAGAAGAAGAAGGATCTTGAGCTAGCTGAGAAGACCAAGCTCGCTGACGAGAAGTTAGCTTCAGTCACCAAGCTTGAACAGGAAAATACCAATCTGAAAGCTGCTCTGGCAATTGCCACCAAGGATGTCGACCGATCGGCCCGACAAGACCACTCTAACCGAGAAGATCAACCAGTTGACTGGGAAGAAGAATGACCTGGAAGGCTTCCTGGGTGGTCTTGCCAAGAAATTGTTCCTTATGCTCGAAGGTAATCTTTTGCACTCGACCAAAGTTTCCAACTGTGGTGCTTACATTCGACCGCTGTCTTGACTCGGCGTTGTGTCTTTGCAGAATTCTGCCAAAACTTTGAAGAGGAAACCAGTCAGTTGGAGCCGAACCTTGACCCTGTCAATTCTCCGGTGAATGATGAAGTTGCCATGAATGTCTTCCAACTGGAGTCCCGCGTTGCAGCTGTCGTGAACTATCTTGCAAGGCTGAAGGCTGCCACTTCTCGCATCGACTCGACGCTTTGGCCTGGCGACACTTCGAGAATGACCTCGAGTCGTTGATGGCTCGACTAAGCGCGTTCCCGACCATGTGCAAGAGTGGAAGAAATCCTCACCGGTGTGGCGCAGATGTTGCCACGTATGCGCCCGAGTCCACTTGCAAGGACGCGAGAAGAGAAGTGGCGGCTCTCCGAGTGGCCAACACCAAGAAACATGACTTCGTGTCCTTCAGAAACTTTCATCGCTGCTGCTACGGATCGCAGACGGGATCGACCTCGATGAGTTCGTTGCTCCTTCCAGCCCTCCACAGGAGGGGTAAAAAACTTTCTTTAAGCCCGACACTTTAAATTTGCCTCGGTATGCCGAGTGGAATTGTAACCGATAAACCTTAACAGGCTTAATGCCTGAGCACTCTCGGTTCCTTTAGGTATCGACCTAAACTTGGATTTGATGTTTGGATATGATTGCTTTTGGCTCGAATTGTCCTTTGCAGGTTCACGGCGAGATGCTCACTACCGTCGACTTATTTCTTAGGCGAGCACTGGGCTGCAGCTAAGCCCCCGAGTGAGAGGTTTGCTCTTCACTCGGTAGGATTTTTATACCTTAGGCGAGCACTGGGCTGCAGCTAAGCCTCCGAGTGAGAGGTTTGCTCTTCACTCGGTAGGATTTTTATACCTTAGGCGAGCGCTGGGCTGCAGCTAAGCCCCCGAGTGAGAGGTTTGCTCTTCACTCGGTAGGATTTTTATATCTTAGGCGAGCACTGGGCTGCAGCTAAGCCCCCGAGTGAGAGGTTTGCTCTTCACTCGGTAGGATTTTTTATACCTTAGGCGAGCACTGGGCTGCAGCTAAGCCCCCGAGTGAGAGGTTTGCTCTTCACTCGGTAGGATTTTCACGTTGTATTTGTGGCGAAGCTCAGAGGAGAGGGTCGCAGTCGACCTGTACCTCACCTTCCTTACAAGCACACATTGTACTTATGGCGTAGCTCGGAGGAGAGGGTCGCAGTCGACCTGCACCTCGTCCTCCTTACAAGCGCACATTGTACTTATGGCGTAGCTCGGAGGAGAGGGTAGCAGTCGACCTGCGCCTCATCCTTCTTGCGAGCACACATTGTACTTATGGCGTAGCTCGGAGGAGAGGGTCGCAGTCGACCTGCACCTCGTCCTCCTTGCGAGCGTACGTTGTACTTAGGCGAGTACTTGGACTGCAGCTAAGCCTCCGAGTGGAAGTCTGGCTTACCACTCGGTAGGATTTTTAATAACTTAGACGAGCACCGGGCTGTAGCTAAGCCTCCGAGTGGAAGTCTGGCTTACCACTCGGTAGGATTTTTAATAACTTAGGCGAGCACTGGGCTGCAGCTAAGCCTCCGAGTGGAAGTCTGGCTTACCACTCGGTAGGATTTTTAATAACTTAGGCGAGCACTGGGCTGCAGCTAAGCCTCCGAGTGGAAGTCTGGCTTACCACTCGGTAGGATTTTTATAACTTAGGCGAAACGGATTCGCGGCTAAGCCCCCGAGTGGAAGTCTGACTTACCACTCGGTAGGATTTGTACAAACTTAGGCGAAACGGATTCGTGGCTAAGCCACCCACTGGGGGAAAATTTTACTGGACAAAAATAAGAAGTGACAAAAATTATGAAGGAATTATGACACTATTATTTCGAAATCCATGAACTACAGAAGTACTTTATTACAACTCATCCGAGTGAAAAACTTTAAGTGTAAAATGGGCGGAGCAGATCCGCATTCCAAGCTCGGGGCTCTTCGATATTGTGTTCGACGTTATAAAGATGGTATGCCCCGTTGTGGAGAACCTTGGTGACTATGAAGGGTCCTTCCTGTGAGGGAGCGAGCTTATGTTGTTTCTGCGATCCACTCGGAGAACTAGATCCCTTCTGGAAGGCTCGACCTCTCACATTTCTGGCGTAAAGGCGACGCAAGTCTTGTTGGTAGATGGTCGAGCGGATCAGAGCCATCTCCCTTTCTTCCTCTAGAAGGTCGACTGCATCCTGACGCGCTTGTTCAGCTTCTGCTTTGTTGTAGAGTTCAATCCGGGGAGCGTTGTGAAGAAGATCACTCGGCAAGACTGCTTCAGCTCCATAGACCAAGAAGAATGGAGTTCTTCCGGTCGACCGATTGGGTGTGGTCCGCAATCCCCAAAGCACTGAAGGGAGTTCGTCAACCCATGCTCCAGCCGCATGCTTGAGAGCACGCATCAGTCGGGGCTTCAAACCCTTGAGGATTAAGCCGTTGGCTCGTTCTGCCTATCCATTCGACTGTGGATGGGCGACTGAGGCGTAGTCGACTCGTGTGCCTTGAGCGTTGCAGAAATCCTTGAATTCTTCCGAGTCAAAATTCGACCCATTATCCGTGATAATGCTGTGCGGTACTCCATATCTGAACGTCAGCTCTCTGATGAAGGAAACATCAGTACCGGCGTCAAGATTCTTGATTGGTTTAGCCTCGATCCACTTCGTGAACTTGTCGACTGCGACCAGTACGTGCGTGAAACCACTTCGACCTGTTCTCAAGGAACCGACCATGTCCAACCCCCATACTGCGAACGGCCAGATGAGTGGAATGGTCTTCAGAGCTGTCGCAGGCTTGTGTGACATATTGGAGTAGAACTGACATCCTTCGCACTTGTCCACTATTTCCTTTGCCATCTCATTCGCCCTCGGCCAGTAAAATCCAGCTCGGTATGCTTTGGCTACAATGGTCCGAGAGGGCGCATGGTGACCACAGTCCCAGTGGATATCATTGAGAATGATTCGACCTTCTTACGGCGTTATGCATTTTGACCAACTCGATCGGGCTTTCTCTATCTGACTGTCCTTTGATAACGGTAAATGCTTTGGATCGACGGACGATCTGCCGAGCCTCTTCCTCATCCTCTGGGAGCTCTTTTTTCAGGATATATGCGATATAGGGAATTGTCCAGTCGGGAGTAACCACTAAAACCTCCATGACCAAGTCGACCACTGCTGGGACCTCAACCTCAGTCGGATCTGTGGCACTCTTGGGCTGTGGAGCTTCCTCTGTGAAGGGATCTTCTTTAACTGACGGAGTGTGGATATGTTCCAAAAACACACCACTCGGAATGGCCTCTCTTTTAGAACCTATCTTTGCCAGATCATCTGCTGCTTGATTTTTCAGTCGGGGGATGTGATGGAGCTCCAATCCCTCGAACTTCTTTTCTAGCTTCCTCACTGCATTGCAGTATCCAGTCATGGCTGGGCTTCTCACGTCCCACTCCTTCATCACCGTTGACCACTAAATCTGAATTGCCATAAACCATCGTGCAACGGACGCCGAGTGAGATGGCCATGCAAATCCGTATAAAAGGGCCTCATACTCTGCCTCATTGTTGGAGGAATCAAAGTGAACTCGAGCACATACCTAAGCTTATCTCCTCAGGGGAAACCGAACAACCCCAAAGACTGAACCATTCACATCTTAGAGCCATCGAAGAACATGGTCCAATGCTCCGAGTGAACTTCGATCGGCTGCATTGTTCAATCCACTCGGCGAGGAAATCCGCTATTGCACAGGACTTAATGGCTTTCTTTGCCTCAAACTTGATATCAAGGGAAGAAGTTCAATCGCCCATTTCGCCACTCGACCGGTTGCATCTCTGTTGTGCGTAATCTCGATAGTGGGCGTCGGCGGATCGTGATAGAATGATCGGAGAAATAATGAGCAACCTTCTTCGTGGTCATGTATATTCCATACACAAGCTTCGATAATGAGGATATCTCTGCTTGGATGGAGTCAAGACTTGGACAAATAATACACCGGCGCTGAACTTTGAAGGCTTTTCCTTCCTCTTCCGCTCGACCGTAAGCCTTTATCTTGACGACTTGTCCTGTGGCTGCAATATAAAGCAACAGAGGCTCTTTGCTGATTGGAGCAGCAAGCACCGGCTGGGTGGAAGCGAGCTTTTAGCTCGCAAGCGCTGCATCGACTTCGAGTCCACTCGAACTTGTGCGCCTTCTTCATCGATCGGTAAAGAGGCAATGCCTTTTCACCGAGTCGGAGATGAATCGACTTAACGCGCCAAGCATCCAAGAAGCTTCGGACGCCGTGCACTTTCGCCGTAGGCGTTTCATTCGGAGAATAGTGCCGATCTTCTCCGGATTAGCGTCGATGCCTCGCTCGAAACGCGAAAACCGAGTAACTTTCCACGGGAACTCGAATGTGCGCCGATGGATTGAGCTTGATATCATACCTTACGAGGTTGGCAAATGTTTGGCGAGGTCGGCAAGCAGGTCGGAACCTTTTCGCGACTTAACGACGATATCATCCATATCGCTTCCACATTCCGACTGATTTGGTGAGAAGACACTTCAATCATTCGCATAAATGTGGCCCGGCATTCTTGAGGCGAATGGCATGGTGATATAGCGAAGCACCGAATGGAGTGATGAAAGCTGTTTTATTTCGTCGGGTCCATCTGAGACGGATCGATGATACCGGAATATCGTCGAGAAAGACAATCTCTCACATCCCGCGGTCGAGTCAACAATTTGATCTATGCGAGGAGAGGAAAATGATCTTCGGGCAGGCCGATTGATGTGCTTGAAATCAATGCACATGCGGAGTGATTTGTCCGTCTTGGGAACCATGACAACATTAGCGAGCCACTTTCGGTGGTATATCTCTCGATAAATCCTGCTGCTAACGATCGAGCCACTTCTTCACCAATAGCCTTTCTCTTACGGGCGGCGGACCGCCAAGATGCTCTTTGACGGTTTTGCTGATTTATCGACTCGGGCGATGCTCGGCTAGTCCCCTCGAACACCGGCATGTCGGCGGGCTTCCATGTAAAATGTCGATTCTCACGGAGGAACTGGATGTGCGCTTCTTCCTATTTTGGGTCGAGTGTTGTGGAGATGTGGGTCGGTGCTGCATTGGGGTCGGTCGGGTGAATGTGAACAGAGCCGTCTCACCGAACGGTCGAAATGCAGATTCTGTGGCGGGTTTCTTGGATCTCAACAAATCACTTCGGATCTTCGTTTTGCTTGTACTCTTGAACTCGACCGCTGTCACCGGGAATCGGCAATCTTTGAGCCCTTCGAAAGCACTCTTACGCCTTTTACGATCCCGTAATAAGTGATCACTCCTTTGGGACCGGCATTTTCAGTTTGAGGTACCGTAACATGGTCGAGCCATGAACCGTGCATAGGCTGGCCTCCCCAAAATGGCGTGGTACGCACTCTGAAAATCCACAACCTCAAAGGTCAACTTTTCCTTGCGAAAATGCTTGGAATCACCAAAAACCACGTCCAGAGCTATTTGGCCGAGTGAGTCGGCTTTCTTCCCCGGTATGACTCCGTGGAAACTCATGTTGCTGGTGCTCAATCGGGACATCGGGATGCCCATTCCTTTCAGTGTGTCTGCCTACAACAAGTTCAGTCCACTACCACCGTCCATCAGCACTTTCGTCAGTCGAGTGCCCTCGACAACTGGATCGACCACCAAGGCTTGCCTCCCAGGGCTGGCAATATGAGTCGGGTGATCAGATTGGTCGAATGTGATGGGTGTTTGGGACCATCTCAGATAACTTGGCTTTGCTGGGGCAACCATGTTCACCTCACGATTAATGACTTTCAGTCGACTCTTGCTTTCCACATCTGCGAAGATCATCAGAGTGGAGTTGACATGCGGATATTCTTCCTCACTTGTCCTCTTTGTCTCCGGCCTTGTCGACTCCTTCTCCTTGTCCTTGGACTGTTTTCCTTGAAGCTTCTTTGGATCGAGAGTCGACCTTTGGCGAGTGGTGTGCTTTGGGTAAATGATGTTACCCTCTTCATCTTTCTTCGTGTGGATGTGACATGGCATATCCATCCGTCGTTCCTTCTTTATCTTTTACTTTCTTAGGATTCGGGATCCTTTTGGCTTCCCTTGAACTTTCCACGAGTTACGCGGGGCCTCTCCAGAGCTGCTGGCTCGGCTTTCCGCTTCTTTCCGACCGAATTTCCCTTCTCCGATGACTTGGCTTGTACTTGCCGCTTGGTCGGTCCTCTTCCTCGCCGTTGGCGTGCCAGTAACAATCTCCATCATTCGACTTAGGGTCATGTCCCGGTTCAACCAAACTTCAGACTCAATTCCTGTTCTTGGCGCCATCTTTGAAGGCGCAAACTGCTGATGATCGGACACATTTTCCACAAGATGGTGCGAGTGATCCACCTCAATGTACTCTCGGAGAGTCTCATTGGTCTTACGCACACACGACTTGCAGCTCTGTCAAACCAGCTGGTTGCTTGCAGGTTCCTTCAAAAGTTCTGACGAACACTCGGGACAAATTTTCCCAAGTGTATATACTACTAGGAGGTAACTGATTCAACCACGCTCTGGCAGAACCTTCCAACATGAGGGGCAAATGCTTCATGGCCACCTTGTCATTCCCACCACCAATCTAGACAGCCACTCGGTAATCTTCAAGCCAAGTTTCAGGCTTGGACTCCCCAGTGAATTTGCTGACTCCTGTGGCCAACCTGAAATTGGGGGGAATCACTGCGGCTCTGATAGCCCTACTAAAACACTCTGGACCAGAAACATGCACTCGACTGCTCGTGGGTGCATCTCTCTCGGGTCCGCCTCGATGGGCTCTGTTTCGGTCGACCAAACCTTGCACGATAATGGATCGCGTCGAAGCTCGGCTCCACAGGGTCGACCGAACTCTTCGCCCGTCTTGAATCGGCGCTTTGTCATCCTGCCGCCAGGGCGTAAGACCCTTCCTCGGAGAAGCGGGCACTCGGCGCTGTCATCCCGGTCGTGTCGGTCTCCATCTTGATCTCGCCGGTTGTCGCGCCCTTCTGCCATGGAGGCGATCTGGGGCTGTGAGCGATTGAGCGATATTCGCAGCGACGGATCGACTATGAATTCATTGCGCGATCGCGACACGGCTGAGTTCGGTCTCCTGCTGCTCGGAGTAAATCTCGATCTGCATCAAGCCTCTCCCACTTTCGACCGAGAAGGCTGGATGGACTCGCTATACGGGTTGCGGTTGCTAAATTCTGAATTGGCGTGCGGTATACGAGTCGGCGGGAAGAGTCGGCGTCGGTAGCTTCAGAACTTCGTTGCAGCCTTCGTCGAGTGCTCGCTGAAGGTTCTCCAGGCGAGCGCGTTCAGTGACATTGGCCAAACGTGCCTCCTCCAAGGCGCGAGCCTCGGGGGTTTCTCCCGTGATGGAAGTATGCATGGCATCCATGTTCCTGCGGCGAAGCTCTTCTCTCTGCAGAGAGTCGAGTGTCTCGGGCTGGTACTCTTCATGGTCTTGTGCGGGGTCACCTCCACCGCCCGCTCCGCCCCCATGGGCGAAGCCAGGAGGACTACGGGGGCCGTCGACCATGAGGATTTCCGCCGTTGGATCATCGCTATCGCATTCGATCGCGATCTCTGAGCCGGTCGGCCAGATCGAGCAGTAGTAGAGACTCGTCGGGCTCAATCGCCGCGACTTGGGCGGTGGCTGTCTGGCGAGCCACCGCGTGCTTCACCCACCGCTGGAGTCTCGACCGACCAGAGCGCTTGCGCTGGTGGGAGGCCAGGCGGGTGGCCGATAAAGGAGTCGACCGATATGGGGTCGACGGTTGCCGCAGCGAAACGCCCGCGGACACATGCTTGAAAATCGTCGCACCACGGACGTGGCGCGCCGATGTCAAGTGGAGCCTCCACGAGCCACGCGAGTCGTCGGCGACAAAGGTGAGAGCGCCGAGACGGATCTCGCCCCTCGACCAAAACTCCAGCGGTCATCATGATGAAAGTACGGAAGTACCGCAACTTCTCCACAAAATCGCTAAAACACCTGCCCCACGGTGGCGCCAACTGTCGTGGTTCTAAGTCGGCGACAAGAGAGTGGGGGTAGGTATGGAGAGGCAAGGTCCTAGCTATGGAGAGGTTGTAAACACAAGCGATGTACGAGTTCAGGCCCTTCTCGGAGGAAGTAAAAGCCCTACGTCTCGGAGCCCTGAGGCGGTCGACTGGATTATAAGTATTGGTGTTACAAGAGTGCGAACCCCTCTGCCTGTGGAGGGGGGTGGCTTATATAGAGTGCGCCAGGACCCCAGCCAGCCCACATAATGAAGGGTTAAAGTACATTAAGTCTGGGGCGTTACTGGTAACGCCCCACATAAAGTGCCTTAACTACCATTAAGTCTATTCAATTACAGGTCGTTGCAGTGCGGAGTGCCTTCTGACCTTCTGGTGGTCGAGTGCATCTTCATGGTCGAGTCCTTCTAGTCAGTCGAGTGGGTTCCTCGTTGGTCGACTGGAAGGTGATCTCTTCTAAGGGTGTCCTTGGGTAGGACGTTTAGGTCAGGCCTATGACCCTACCCTAGGTACATGAATCCATCACCCGCCCCTCCTGGGCGTGCCCTGTCTTCTGGGCCCCTCGAGCGGCCACCGACGTACTTCTTCCTCCTATATATACCTACATACCCCAAAAACATCTAGGGAGCCAACGAAAAACAATTTCCACCGCCGTAACCTTCTGTATCCGCGAGATACCATCTTGGAGCCTTCACCGGCGCTCCGCTGGAGGGGGAATCGACCATGGAGGGCTTCTACATCAACACCATAGCCCCTCCGATGAGTTGTGAGTAGTTTACCACAGACCTTCTGGTCCATAGTTATTAGCTAGATGGCTTCTTCTCTATTTTTGGATCTCAATACAATGTTCTCCCCCTCTCTTGTGGAGATCTATTCGATGGAAACTCTTTTTGCGGTGTGTTTATCGAGATCCGATGATTTGTGGGTTTATATCAAGTTTATCTATGAGAACTATTTGAATCTCCTCTGAATTCTTTTATGTATGATTGAGTTATCTTTGCAAGTCTCTTCGAATTATCAGTTTGGTTTAGCCTACTAGATTGATCTTTCTTGCCATGGGAGAAGTCCTTAGCTTTGGGTTCAATCTTGCGGTGTCCTTACCTAGTGACAGAAAGGGTTGCAAGGCACGTATTGTATTGTTGCCATCGAGGATAAAAAGATGTGGTTTATATCATATTGCTTGAGTTTATCCCTCTACATCATGTCATCTTTATTAATGCGTTACTCTGTTCTTATGAACTTAATACTCTAGACGCATGCTAGATAGCGGTCGATGTGTGGAGTAATAGTAGATGCAGGCAGGAGTCGGTCTACTTGTCACAGACGTGATGCCTATATACATGATCATGCCTAGATAATCTCATAACTATTCGCTTTTCTATCAATTGCTCGACAGTAATTTGTTCACCCACCGTAATACTTATGCTATCTTGAGAGAAGCCACTAGTGAAACCTATGGCCCCCGGGTCTATCTTTTATCATATAAGCTTTCAATCTACTTTTATTTGCATCTTTACTTTTTGCATCTATATTATAAAATACCAAAAATATATTTATCTTATCATACTATCTCTATCGGATCTCACTTTACATGAAGTGGCGTGAAGGGATTGACAACCCCTTTATTGCGTTGGTTGCGAGTTCTTTGTTTGTTTGTGTAGGTGCGTGGGACTTTTGAGGAGCCTCCTACTGGATTGATACCTTGGTTCTCAAAAACTAAGGGAAATACTTACGCTACTATTGCTGCATCACCCTTTCCTCTTCAAGGAAAACCAACACAAGCTCAAGACGTAGCAGAGTTGCAGAATAAATAGAGACTAGTTGAGGGTGAAGTGACTGTGTGTTGGAAGTGGTTCCAAGATTGATATGATCATCATCACACACTCCCTATACTTTCGGGATTAGCGTTGAACCTAAATAAATGTTATTTGGTGTTTGCATTGAGCATGAATATGATTAGATGATGTTTATTGCAATACTATTATTCATTTAAGATAGAGAATAATTGTTATTTTGTTTACATGAATAAAACCTTCTATGGTCATACACCCAATGTTAATGGTTTATTGAATCTCGATCGTAGTGATACACATATTCATAAGATTGATGCCAAAAGATGCAAAGTTGATAATGATAGTGCAACATACTTGTGGCACTGCCGTTTAAGTCATATTGATGTAAAGCGCATGAAGAAACTCCATAAAGATGGACTTTTGGAATCACTTGATTATGAATCATTTGATGCTTGCGAGCCGTGCCTTATGGGCAAGATGACTAAAACTCCGTTCTCCAAAACAATGGAATGAGCTAATGACTTATTGGAAATAATACATACCGATGTATGCGGACCAATGAGTGTTGAGGCTCGTGGCAGGTATCGTTATTTTCTGACCTTCACAGACGGTTTGAGAAGATATGGGTATATCTACTTAATAAAACACAAGTCTGAAACATTTGAAAAGTTCAAAGAATTTCAAAGTGAAGTGGGGAATCATCGTAACAACAAATTCTACGATCAGATCATGGAGGTAAATATTTGAGTTACGAGTTTGGCCTTCATTTAAAACAATGTGGAATAGTTTCACAGCTCACGCCACCTGGAACATCACAGCGTTATGGTGTGTCCAAATGTCGTAACCGCACTTTATTAGATATGGTGCGATCTATGATGTCTCTTACAAATTTACCACTATCGTTTTGGGGTTATGCATTGCATACAGCTGCATTCACGTTAAATAGGGCACCGTCAAAATCCGTTGAGACGACATCATACGAACTATGGTTTGGCAATAAACCTAAGATGTCGTTTCTTAAAGTTTGGGGATGTGATGCTTATGTCAAAAGGCTTCAGCCTGATAAGCTCAAACCCAAATCAGAGAAGTGTGTCTTCATAGGATACCCTAAGGAAACAATTGGGTACACCTTCTACCATAGATCCGAAGGCAATATCTTTGTTGCTAAGAACGGAACCTTTCTAGAGAAGGAGTTTGTCTCGAAAGAAGTGAGTGGGAGGAAAGTAAAACTTGATGAGGTAGTTGTACCTTCTCTCAATTTGGAAAGTAGCTCATCCAAGAAATCCGTTCCCGTGATGCCCACACCAACTAGAGAGGAAGCTAATGATAATGATCATGAAACTTCAGATCAAGTTGCTACAGAACCTCATAGGTCAACCAGAGCACGATCCGCACTAGAGTGGTATAGTAATCCTGTTTTGGAAGTCATGTTACTTGACTATGATGAACCTACGAACTATGAAGAAGCTATGATGAGCCCAGATTCCGATAAATGGCTTGAGGCCATGAAATCTGAGATAGGATCCATGTATGAGAACAAAGTGTGGACTTTGGTGGATTTGCCCGATGATCGGCGACCCATAGAGAATAAATGGATCTTCAAGAAGAAGACTGACGCTGATGGTAATGTTACTGTCTATAAAGCTCGACTTGTCGCAAAAGGTTTTCGACAAGTTCAAGGAGTTGATTACGATGAGACTTTCTCACCTGTAGTGATGCTTAAGTCTGTCGGAATCATGTTAGCAATTGCCGCATTTTATGATTATGAAATCTGGCAAATGGATGTCGAAACTGCATTCCTTAATGGATTTCTTAAAAAAAGAATTGTATATGATGCAACCAAAAAGTTTTGTCGATCCTAAAGGTGCTAACAAAGTGTGCAAGCTCCAACAATCCATTTATGGACTGGTGCAAGCATCTCAAAGTTGGAATATACGCTTTGATGAGGTGATCAAAGCATATGGTTTTATACAGACTTTTGGAGAAGCCTGTATTTACAAGAAAGTGAGTGGGGGCACTACAACTTGTAAGTGCATCTAGTGCCCCTTAGTGATTTTGGTGTATTGAAGACTTATAGGTTAAGTAACTGATGCGTTTGTGAGTGTACACAGGTCTATAAGTCTATGAGGAGTTTGATATTCTGAGAGAAAGTCGACCCTAAAAATGAAGTTCTTCGATCAAGACTTTGATATTCGAAGACTTTTGAAGACTTTGAAAGTGAAGAAATAGGTGTGACCATGAAGACTTGATATTCATTCGAGGAATCAAGCGTGAAGACTTTTGTTTTCGTAGTTTCATTTTCTCTTTCTTGAGTCATAGGAAACACCGTCTTTGTTAAAGGGGGTCGAGGAAATACTAAGGAAAAATTTCCATGTGATGCTCAACTCAAAATCCTACACCTACCAATCCCTTGAGTGAAGCCATTGGAAATCTCATACTGATTCAGTCAAATTCTTGATGTGAGAGACGCAGTTCTTACGCTCCTTGATGACTTCTTCGGCGAGGAGTTAGGAATTCGCCAAAGTGAATCACCTACGATGAGGAACATGATAGCCCCGAGGACTTTGAAAGTCAAATTTCGACCGTTCTTTGTCTTTGCTTGGCGTGAGACCAAAATATCTTATCCACCTAACGGTCATATCATTGAAGGGCATTTATGTCTTATCATGTCGGGCTGCTCCTAGGCTATAAATAGCCGCCCCTACAACCACTAGCTGGTTGGCTGCTTGAGAGAACTTGAACTTGTCATTTGAGAGCAACCCATCCTCAGGGACTTTGAGCAAAAATCATCAAGTGAGGAAAATCCCAAAACCAAACCCACAAAACCCCAAGTGATTGAGCATCATCAAGAAATTGATCTGCGTGGATCCGGCGCTTGTTACCTTTGAAGACTGTGCTTCTTCCAGACGGTTAGGCGTCAAGGTCTAGAACATCAAGAGGAATTGTGGATCGCCGAGTGACCAAGTCTGTGAAGGTTTGGAAGTCACTTGAAGACTTACCACGAGTGATTGGGCGAGGCTGCGTGGTCTTAGTTCAAGGAGAATACGGTGAGGATGGGTGTCTGAGTTGCGGCTCGAGATCGGGTGTCCGGACTGTGTGTCCTCGAGTTTAAATACTCGGCCGCTCCAACAGACGTACAACCGAGACAGCAGTTGGGCTGGTTTACCAAATCATTGTCTTCACCAACCGACCGTTCTATTTCCTCAACTCTTTCATTTCCTCATTACATGTTGCATATTGTTCATATCGTGGCTTGAAGACTTTGATGAAGACTTCACAAATTCCTCAGTTCAATTTCTTGATCTGTTTGTCTTCATCTTGTTATCCTGTGTTTACGCTTCCTGTACTCTGTTCTAGTCATCATTTCATCATGCTGACTATGTGTGTAATCTGTTATGTTTACCTCTGAGTACTTATTCCGCTGCAAATAGTTCTTTGCCTAGGAATTTCCTCACCGGCAAATTCCTCAGTGAAGAATTTCATAAAAATTGCCTATTCACCCCCCCCTCTAGTCGATATAACGCACTTTCAATTGGTATCGAGCAAGGTACTCCTTGTTACGTGTGATTTTGGTTTAACCACGGAGTTCTAGTTATGTCGACCGCAGTATGATCAAGGTCTCGGTGGGTGTCCTACCTTTGATGGAGCGGACTATCCCTCTTTGGAAGAACAAGATGCGGATGCATCTTGAGGCAATTGATAATGATCTACGGTATGTTGTGGAAAATGGTGTCCCATTGTCCTTTGAAATCTTGACCGCTCTTGATGTGAAGAGATTCAAACAACTCGACTCTCAAGCGAAGAATATCATCTATGGCCATCGAGCAAAGGACGGTATGGAAGAGTGAGTGCTTTGGAAACTGCCAAGCTCATCTGGGATAGGCTGTCCAAAGTGAATGAAGGAGTCTCAACTCAGCGTGACTCTCGAGTTGATGTTCTTCGGAATCTCTTCAACCGCTTCAAAAGACTCGACAACGAAAATGTTCAACAAACCTTTGATCGCCTCACTGACATCTCAAATGAGCTTCAAGCCCTCGGTGCCACTGACATCTCTGACCATGAAGTAGTGAAGAAACTGCTAAGATCGCTTGATTCCTCATTTGATACTCTGGGACTGATGATACAAGAGCGTGCTGACTACAAGTCACTTGATCCTGCTGATATCCTCGAAAGGCTCAACACTCACGAGTTCTAGCTTGCTGAAAAGAGAGATCTCTATGGCTCAAACTATGGCAAACCACGTGCCCTGAAGGCTAAGGTTGTGTCTGACTCTGAATGTGAAGATTCTGGTAGTAGCCTTGGTGATCCTGAAGAACTGAGCCAGGATCTAGCTCTCCTTGTGAAGAAATTCCAGAAATTCACAAGACGTGGTCGCTTTGGAAAACACTCAAGGGGAAGTGATTCTTCATCCAGTGACTACAAGAGAAGACTTTGCCACAAATGCAAGAAGCCTGGTCACTACATTCAAGATTGTCCTTAGTGGGAAAAGGAAATGAAGAAGAAGAAATACAAGGACTACAGTTCTGATGAAATGAAGAAGAAGAAGAAGAAATCATCAAAATCTTCATCTTCAAAACCATCAAAGTCTTCATCTCACAAGAAGGGCAGCTCCAAGAAAGCTCGGGCATTCATTGGCAAGGAAATGGACTGTGAAGCTGAATCTGAGGAAAATGATGAAGAGGAGGAGTCTGAAGAATCTGAGTCTGGTGTGGCGAGTCTGGCTGTTGCTACTGCTTTCGTCAGCAAGTCCATCTTCAACACTGAAGAAACTGATTCCAACAACAAGCCTGATGAAGATAATGATGGCTATGCTCCCACCTATTGCTTCATGGCAAAAGCAGCTAAGGTACTCAAATACAACTCCTCTGATTCTAGTGAAAATGAATCTGATGAGGATCTTAAGCCTAGCTACTCTAAACTTGCTAAAATTGCTGTGAAACAACAACGGGCTCTTGAAAAGGTTCAAAACATGCTAGATAAAAGTGATGATATGTTGGGTGAAGAAATGGATCGCACTAAAGCCCCGATGAAAATCTTGAGACTTGGTCTAAGTATGATAACCTTCAAGGTCATCATAACTCCCTCTTGTCTGATCATGAGAAACTTTCTTATGAATTTCTTCAAGAAAAGCAAGACAATGAGAAGCTTTCTCTTGAAGCTATTCAAAGAAAGGCACATCTTGAAAAGCTAAGAGTATGTTATGAAGATCTTCAGAAGGAGCGCGATTCATTACTAGCTCAACAAATCAGCGCTTCTCGGAAGAATTTGTTCCTCCATGCTTAAAGTGCATTGAGCGTGAATCGCTAATTCTTCACTGAATGTTCAAATGCTTCAAATGTTACAAATTCTTCATCTGCCTCTGCTATTACTAATTCCTCATCGAGGGCTTTGCTAGTATCACTTGACAATGCAGGGTTGAAGGAATTGTACATGACGAGCATGTACAAAAGCCTCAAAGGGCATCGAGACACTTTGTGATGTGCTCAAAAGCAGATCCTCAACGAAACCCTAGGAAAGAGGGTATTGCCTTTGAGAGGAAACTGAATGCCGATGGAACATATTGGAAACCCGAGCGGTATCCCAAAACCTCATGGGTTCTGCAAAGGGACCTCGATTGATCCATCTAACTTATCCGGCTTTATATGTGAATCTCCTCATTCTTCCGATGAGTCATTTGACTCAACTATAAACTGTTCAAAAATCGAATGGTGAAGTATTTGCTAGATATGTTGGCACTAAGCTGCGAGAACGGTTCCCCTATGAAGAAAATCTGGGTTCCCAAAAGCTGTGTTGAAAGTCTTGGTGAATGTCCTCATGACACCACCAAAGAGAAACAGAACCCCAGATCAAATTCTTCATATGGACCAAATTCTTCACGAGGATCAAATTCCTCAACTGGATCAAAGTCCTCATATGATTATCACCATGCTAACAGATCTGTCTCGCAGGGTAAAGCTAAAGGCTATGAATATGTGCATTATTCTTCAAACCATTATGTTCATAAGTCCTCGAAGAATTACTCTACTTATTCATATGCTTACCCTAACCCCTCCAATGCTAAGCGAAATGGTTTGGCATCTTTGTCACCTTTTTCACATGGTGCTCGCAGGATGATGAACTCTTTGCCACCCCTCCGGATGTGGGTGGTGAAGAAAAGAACTAATCTCTTCTGCGGGTCGAGGTCTCGGGCGTGCTCGAGCGTCTGAAGAATTTCTTGGGGACCTAACAAAATGCACGAAAGGGCGCAGGCAAATCATGATGAAATGAACTTTCATTTCACACGTCCTCATCTTGCTATATCATTTTCTTCGCTTGATGAAATTCATCGATGAACTTGATATCATATTCTTCACTGATGAAGCATATGAGATTGTAAGTTACACTAATTCATCTGCAGGATGATCAACCCAAAACTACTGAATGGGTCCTCGATAGTGGATGTACAAATCACATGACTGGTGACGAGAATCTATTGATGGATGCTCCTTTATCACCTTCACCTCTGAAGCATATCATATTTGCTGACAAAGGCAAAAGTCAGGTATTGGGTCTTGGTAAGGTTGCTATCTCTAAGGATAAGCACATGGACAAAGTCATGCTTGTTGAATCCTTAGGATACAATCTCATGTCAGTCTCAATGCTTTGTGATCTTGATATGGTTGTTGTCTTTGGCAAATATCGCTGTGTTGTGATTATGGAAGCTGACAATTCCAAAGTCTTCGAAGGCTTTAGGAGAGGAGATCTGTATATTGTTGATTTCTCTACAGGACCACAACCAGCCATGTGTCTACTTGCAAAAGCCTCAGAAGGCTGGCTATGGCATCGTCGACTTGGTCATGCAGGCATGAGGAATTTGAACACGCTTGCAAAGAAGAAGCATGTCATTGGCATTGAGAATGTCAAATTCCTCAAGGATCACTTATGCGGAGCATGTGAAGCCGGAAAAATGACCAAGGCCAAGCATCCAGCGAAGACTATCATGACCACTACTCGTCCATTCGAATTGCTTCACATGGACCTCTTCGGACCTAATCATTATTCAAGAGTCACTAATGATGCATCTCTATATGGTTTTGTCATTGTTGATGATTATTCTCGATATACATGGGTACACATTGTTACTTACAAACATGAAGTGCGGAAGTCTTCAAGCGATTTTCCTCGAGGGCTTCAACCAACTTTGGTGTGAAGATCAAGCATATCGAAGTGACAATGGGCCGAGTTCAAGAATTCGGTCTTGATGCCTATCTTGATGAACTTGGTATTACTCATGAATTATCTGCTCCTCATACTCCTCGGCAAAATGGCGTCGTGGGCGCAAGAACAGAACTCTAGTTGAGATGGCTCGCACTATGCTTGATGAATACAAAACGCCTCGGCGTTTACGGATTGATGCAATTGATCTTGCTGCCACATCATCAGCAGAGTATATCTTCACAAATTCTTCAAGAAGACGCCTATGAACTCCTCAGCGACAAGAAACCCAATGTGAGTTATTTCAAAGTCTTGATGCCAAATGTTGGATTAGAGATCCTCACCACAACTCTAAATTCGCACCAAAAGCACATGAAGGTTTTATGCTTGGTTACGGAAAGGACTCGCACACCTCTGAGTCTTCAACATTGTTCTTCACAAGATTGTTGACCTTTGTAGATGTGCGGTTCGATGAAACTAATGGCTCGCAAAGAGAGCACCTACCTACGTGTTAGATGAACCAGCACCGAGGATGCTATCAAGCTCAAGGCAGCGAGGATGTCATTCCTCTTGAAGAATCGGTGAAGAATTCATTCCTGTTCGTGAAGAGCGTCGGTGATGCACTGAAGAACATGATGAGGAAATTGGTCTTTGAAGAAAATCTGATCAAAATCCTCGGCGACAACCAACTCATCCACGCGTTGCAAAAGAAGTGCAAGTGGAGAAGATCATCGATGACATCAGCGCACCAGTCCTCTCACCGCTCAAAAGCCTCACACTTATCTAACTTTTGTGGGCACTATGCTTTTGTCTCTATCGCAGAGCCCACTAAGGTAGATGAAGCATTTCGGGCCGGAGTGGATTCAGGCTATGCAAGAAGAATTACATCGATTCGAGCTGAACAATGTCAGGAATTGGTCAATCGCCCGGATCCTCGCAAGCATAATATCATTGGCACAAAGTGGATCTACCGCAACAAGCAAGATGAAAATGGCCTCGTTGTGAGGAATAAGGCACGACTAGTAGCTCAAGGCTACACACAGTTGAAGGAATTGATTTCGATGAAACTTTTGCACCTGTTGCTAGACTTGAAGCTATTCGCATTTTACTTGCCTATGCTAACCATCATGATATCATCTTATATCAAATGGATGTGAAAAGTGCATTCCTCAATGGTAAGCTTGAGGAAGAAGTATATGTTGCTCAACCTCCAGGTTTTGAGGATCCCAAGAATCCTGACAAAGTCTTCAGACTAAATAAGGCTCTCTATGGCCTCAAGCAAGCTCCTCGGGCGTGGTATGACACACTGAAGGAATTCTTAGTGAAAAATGGCTTCACACCCGATTCACTCGATCCTACTCTATTTACTAAATCATATGATGGTGAACTGTTTGTGTGCCAAATATATGTTGATGATATTATCTTTGGCTGTACTAACCAATGATATAGTGATGAATTTGCCTATATGATGAGTGAAGAATATCAAATGTCTATGATGGGAGAGTTGAAATTCTTCTTAGGTCTTCAAATTAAATCGGACACAATGGCATATTCATATCTCGGAGAAATACCTCAAAGATGTCTTGAGGAAATTCGGCATGCAAGATTGCAAAGGCGTCAAAATTCCTATGCCCACAAATGGTCATCTATGCATTGATGAAAATGGTATCGACTTGATCACAAGGTATACTTGCTCCATGATTGGTTCTTTATTGTACCTATGTGCATCTAGGCGGATATAATGCTTAGTTTTTGCATGTGTGCCCGATTTCAAGCTGCACCAAGGAATCACACCATAAGGCTGTGAAGCATATTCTTGATATCTAGCTCACACACCAACACTAGGATTATGGTACCCCAAGGGCTCTGCTTTTGATCTCATTGGATATTACGACTCGACTATCTTTGGTGATCGTGTGGACCGCAAGTCAACATCGGCACTTGTCATTTCCTCGGACGATCTTTGGTGCATTGGTCCTCGAAGAAAGCAGAATCGTATCGCGCTTCATCTCTTCTGAAGCTGAATACATTGCTCTTTGGGTCATCTTGTGCTCAAGCTGCTTTGGATGAAGCAAACTCTCAAGGACTATGGCGTCAGCGTGAAGAATGTGCCTCTCCTCTGCGACAACGAGAGTGCCATCAAGATTGCTCACAACCAGTTCAGCACTCGAAGACTAAGCACATCCAGATTCGTCATCATTTTCTTCGTGATCATGTGTTGAAGGCGATATCTCCATCGAGCATGTGAAGATCAAGAACAGCTAGCTGATATCTTCACCAAGCCCTTGGATGAGAAGAGATTTAGCAAGTTGCGGTGTGAGCTAAATATCTTAGAATCTTCGAATGTTATTTGAAAAGGACACACATCCTAACCCTTATGCAAAATTGATGACTTAGATGTGCAACACATGAAGAAACGTTATTCCTCAATCAATGAAGAATAACACTCTAAGTGTGAAGAAATCAATGAAGAATTTGATTCTCAGGACCCTACGACAATTGTACGCAGTGTCTGAAATCATCATTCTTATACGGTGGGCTACGCCACCACAAAAGTTGAAAATCTTCAATCTGAGTTTTTCCTCATTTTTGAAATTCCTCAGTTTTTTCAAGTTCTTCAACTTTGCAAAATCTTCAGTATTTCCGTCGTCTTTCTTCATTGGCTATATATATATGGGTTTATGTCCTATACAGCATTCACTTATTGCTAATTCTTCAAGTTGCGATTTCTGCTAAGTGAATGTGATCGGACCCTTCCCCTCTATGCTATACTCAACCCAATCTATTCACAAATTCTTCATGTGCGTTCTGATTGAAACTCGTTCAAAGTCTTCACTGGTCCTTGACAGCTGAAGAAATTGCGAACGAAACTTTTAAACAAATCTTATCCAAGTTTTCGGTTTTACCGCTCAAACCGTTCCGCATCCCATGATGCATTAGTTTAATCACCCACGATCTTACACGATCTCATCTGCACAGTACGTGGGTGACACACGTCGCGTGAAGGAGAAAGGGCAGGGGCATGTTCGTCCAAAATCTTCGGGCGAACAGTTTTTCACCGTGGCTATAAATACCCCTTTACCCTCCTCACTTCATTTACTCCGCTCGATCACTGTCTCTCGCTCGAGCTCTCCTCAAACCCTAGCGCCGCCGCTTCTCCATCGTCGCCGGTGAGGAAAAGCTTCCTTGCCTCGACCTCGCCGCCGTCGTACTCGCGCCCGACTGCGGAAATCTTCACTCCGCCGCCGCCGTAGTCGTCTTCCTTCGCCAAGTTAGGGCGTGGAAGATCTAACGTGACGAACTTCTCTCAGTTCATCCTGTTAAATCGTGTTCTTGATTCGGGTAATTAAAAGTCACTTTTATTACTCGCGTTGATTCTCAAATCTGTCTGAAAAATCTTCAAAGGTGTTTTTATTCTTCAAAATCTTCACATATGAACACCTCACACACTATATGTTCTTGATTTATCTCCCTAAGCATTCATTTCTTCAAGATTCCTCAATTGTGCGGATTTTCGATCTGTACAACTCTGGAACCTAAGACGAAACGCTTAGTGAAATTCCTCAAGACTCAAACTGGTCAAATTCCTCAAAACTTGCTTCTTTTGGAAAATCTTACGAGAACATATGACCTCTCCAAATTCCTCGCACCTACACTCTGTTCACGGTACTCATGTCATTCTTTGAATCACTAGGTTCTCATCAACTTAACTCATTTGCAGCGTTCCTCGAAGAAAAACTGCATACTTCTTGAGTGCTCTATTGTTCAAATTCCTCACCTGAAGAAAATGGCAGAAGGCAAGAGACCGTAGAAGGGAGGAAAGAAACTGGAAGTCATGACTGCATTTGAAATTCCTGAGGACATATATACAGACTACTGCACACCTGATGAATCCAAATTTGGCAAGGAGACCAAGAACCAGCGCAAAGTCGATCTGAGAATAGAAAGGAGATGGGCACGAGAATGGCGAGAATACCGCTATGTCACTCCTAAGTACATGAGGAAATTCACTGTGAATCCTCCATGCCCAAGAGCTCCTCTGGCACTTGGCCAAGTCGTGATCCCACCAAAGATCAAGCGTGGTGAAGACTTTCCTGAAGAATGGTCCAGGCGCCAAGCCAAATTGGCAAGACAGGCCAAGGAGGCGGTGAGGAAATTCAATGAGGATACTGCTGCTGCTGCTGCTGAGCCCTCGGTCAAACCGAGGAAATCAATGCCAAAGAAGCCTGCACGCAAGCCAAGTGCTTCACCGTCAGTGCCCTCACGGCCCAGTTCCTTAGTTGCACCCTCACGGAAAATTCCTCAGACTACTGCTGCTCATTCAAAATCCTCAGCAGCTCCCTCCAAGTCCTCAACACCTGTGCATCTTGCCACTTGCCAAAGGACTCAAGGATTCTCCATTGCTTCTGGTGTTTCAGCAGAGACAGACTGACCAAGGCCGCTAGAGCCAAAGGAACAAGTGTACCTCTGCTTTTGGATCCGAAGAAGATCCTAGACTTCATTGACCTGTGGCATCAGGATCCACACACTCCTCTTCCGGATCTGCCATCGACTCTGGTCAAAGTCACATCTGAACCATTTCATCGCTGAAGAGAAATGGAAATTTGAAAAGGCTCGTGAATTGAAGAGAGCAAAAGCAAGAAAAGAGAAGCTTCTGAGGAAAAACATCATCAACTTGACTCCTGAAGAACTTCTTAAAGCACAATCAGAAATCCAAGCACTCAGCAAGGATTTTGATGCTTACAATGTTGACTGGCAAGGAGCCAAGGTGAGATTCATCACTCTGACGAATAGAATGACAACTGTTGCAGCCTCATCACAACAAGAAAATCCTCAGGCTGAAGAATCTGCTCAGCCTGCTGATGAACATGCCAGCACTGCTGATGACTTTCAGCGTGCTGATGAGAACACAAGTTCCAGGGCTGATTACTCCATTCCAGCTGCTGAAGAAACTCTCAGGGCATCCACTAGTGGTGCGCCTGAAGAATCTGAAGGACACAGGGCAACTGCACCAGTTGTGCCTGAAGAAACTGTACCACAATCCTCAGCTCCTCATGCACCAACACCAACTCCAATTCTTCCTTCTGCCTATGAAGTGAAGAAGACAAAGGCCGCAGAGAGAGCTGCAGTGAAGAAAAGGAAGGCATCAGCTGCGTCAAATTCTTCGGCTGCGAAGAAATTGAAGCCAATGACCAGCTCGATTGAAAATCCAATCGATGCCATTCCCATTTCCTCCATGTCATCCAAGGAAATTGTTCCCTTTGGAGAAGAATACACGATCCCAAGCGGATCTGATGAAGAAAATCAATCTGTTGCTACTTCAGAACAGCTTGATGAAGAAATTGATGTGGAAGCTTTCCCTTCAACTCCTGTTGCTTCCTCACCCGTGCCTCAGTTCACAGCTGAAGAGGCAGGCGCTGAGGAAATTGAAAAAGAAGATGAAGATGTTGATATTGGGTGCACTACACCGGTAATGAACAATGACTTTTGGGAAAGTCAGCACCCCAATACTCCTCTCTTCACTCCGCTTCAACAAGTTCCTCAGTCCCCGGCTACAACTGTTCAAATGGGCTCTGAAGAAACTCATCCCACATCATCTGTCAATGAAGAAATTCCAGCCACTAGCGCTGAAGAACCAACTGCTGATCCTCAAACTGCACAAGGAGAGGAACCAGAAATTCCTCAGCCTGAAGAACCTGAAATTGCGATTCCTGAGGTTGTGCTGCAAATCACAGATATTCCTCTGCCCAAGCCAATGAATCCATTTTCGAGCAAGCAAAAATTCAAGGCTGAAGATTTCTTTTCTGAGCATGTGTTCTTCACTGCCTACAATCCTTATGACTCTGCTCGAATGAGGAAAAGACGCTTCTGGACTCCAACACAAGCAAATTTCTATTCCTCAGTGCTATTCGACAAGGACAAGATCTTCGACCATGAGCATATTCCTCATGTTGATATGGAATCACTGCCGTGCTTCGAGCCAGTACTCCGTGTTCTTCATGATGCAGGGCTGCTGAATTTCTGCACCGATATATGTGACTGGAATGAAGAACTAATTCTTTAGTTCTATGCCACCCTGCACATCACCGGAGATGCTGAAGATATCAACTCATGGGCAAGATCTTCACTGAACTACAAGGCTGACACTCTGAACCATGGCAGCTTCCTGCCGCCCATTGAAGTCCTCAAGCGACCAATTTCATCATCTGATGACAAGGGCAAGGCAGCAGCTGTAATTGATGAAGGCACTCGTCCATTGGATGGTCAGTTTCGCAAAGCTGCATCTTACTCCACCAATGACGATTACGCAACGCATGATCTGCCGCAAATACCTCAACCAAGCAACAGCCTCAAGCCACACGGCACCGTGGTGATGACGATCGTGAGTTACTCCTCGGTCTTCATCGGAAGGTTGATCGCAATCGAAATGGGTGAAGCGCCAATTTGCTGCAATTCTTCACAACATGACCTCAACACATAATGCGATGAAAAAAACCAGCACTACCTTCATGAAACCCTCAACCGCTTTGGGCTGTTACGAATCATGTCTATTCCATGGAAGAATTGAAGACTATGGGTCTTGAGGAATCTTATGACTGATCGCACCACCTCGAAGAAATTCAAGAGAGTCAAAGTTCCTGATTTGGTGGCCAGCTCTTATTCTTCATCGCTGGCCCGATGAATATGAAGATTTGGGCGACATCTGCGGCAGGCCCTACTTCAACAACAAACCCGACAACGCTGGCGCTCCTTCATCGACTTGAATATCTTGAGGCGTTAGTCCTCGCCGATCCTTTTGGTCATTTGATGACAAAGGGGGAGAAATCTGAGTTAGTCTTCAAGCGGGTTTATACTATGGGCGTTTTTATTAAGTTACAACTCTCGTTCTTCCGAAACTTTTATTGGATCGAGTTGTAATCTTAACTCTGATGGTGCCCTGATACTTTTGATCGTGCATTGTGCTGACTTTGCACTGTGCTCTAATAGTTTTAATCGTGCTTCTGATGCTCTGATTTTGGTGCTCTGATACGTGTTATGCTCTGATGCCTCTGAAGCACTAAGCTCTGAATGTGATACTTGAGCTTTGAAACCTTTGGTGTGATATTCTGCATGCTCATTCCTAGTTAATACTATTGCATGCATGCTGAATCTCATCAGGCACCATATTTCATCATGCATTTCAAATTCTTCATAGTAAATGTATCAAATCGTGTATGAATTACAAGATATAGGGGAGATCTCCATGATTCAAATCTTCAAATGTGCATTGCCTCAAAAGCAAATTCCTCATTATGCACATATGTAGGGGGAGTTCTTCTATATCTTGCAATCAAATTCCTCAATATCAGTATTTACACTTCATATGTTTATCCTCGTTGAAAACTTAACCTATGTTGTCATCAATCACCAAAAGGGGAGATTGTAAGTGCATCTAGTGCCCTTAGTGATTTTGGTGTATTGAAGACTTATAGGTTAAATAACTGATCTTGTTGTGAGTGTACACAGGTCTATAAGTCTATGAGGAGTTTGATATTTACAGAGAAAGTCGACCCTAAAATGAAGTTCTTCGATCAAGACTTTGATATTCGAAGACTTTACGAAGACTTTGAAAGTGAAGAAATAGGTGTGACCATGAAGACTTGATATTCATTCGAGGAATCAAGCGTGAAGACTTTTGTTTTCGTAGTTTCATTTTCTCTTTCTTGAGTCATAGGAAACACCGTCTTTGTTAAAGGGGTCGAGGAAATACTAAGGAAAAATTTCCATGTGATGCTCAACTCAAAATCCTACACCTACCAATCCCTTGAGTGAAGCCATTGGAAATCTCATACGATTCACCAAATTCTTGATGTGAGAGACGCAGTTCTTACGCTCCTTGATGACTTCTTTCGACCGAGAGTTAGGAATTCACCAAAGTCTGAATCACCTACAGTGAGGAACATGATAGCCCCGAGGACTTTGAAAGTCAAATTTCCGACCGTTCTTTGTCTTTGCTTGAGACCAAAATATCTTATCCACCTAACGGTCATATCATTGAAGGGCATTTATGTCTTATCATGTCGGGCTGCTCCCTAGGCTATAAATAGCCGCCCCTACAACCACTAGCTGGTTGGCTGCTCGAGAGAACTTGACACTTGTCATTTGAGAGCAACCCATCCTCCGGGACTTTGGCGAAAATCATCAAGTGAGGAAAATCCCAAAACCAAACCCACAAAACCCCAAGTGATTGAGCATCATCAAGAAATTGATCTGCATGGATCCGACGCTTGTTACCTTTGAAGACTGTGCTTCTTCCAGACGGTTAGGCGTCAAGGTCTAGAAACATCAAGAGGAATTGTGGATCGCCGAGTGACCAAGTCTGTGAAGGTTTGAAGTCACCAAGACTTACCACGAGTGATTGGGCGAGGCTGCGTGGTCTTAGTTCAAGGAGAATACGGTGAGGATGGGTGTCTGAGTTGCGGCTCGAGATCGGGTGTCCGGACTGTGTGTCCTCGAGTTTAAATACTCACCGCTCCAACCAGACGTACAAGCCGAGACAGCAGTTGGAACTGGTTTACCAAATCATTGTCTTCACCAACTGACTGGTTCTATTTCCTCAACTCTTTCATTTCCTCATTCTGTGTTGCATATTGTTCATATCTGTGCTTGAAGACTTTGACTGAAGACTTTCACAAATTCCTCAGTTCAATTTCTTTAGTCTGTTTGTCTTCATCTTGTTATCTTGTGTTTACGCTTCCTGTACTCTGTTCTAGTCATCATTTCATCATGCTGACTATGTGTGTAATCTGTTATGTTTACCTCTGAGTACTTATTCCGCTGCAAATAGTTCTTCGCCTAGGAATTTCCTCACCGGCAAATTCCTCAGTGAAGAATTTCATAAAAATCGCCTATTCACCCCCCCTCTAGTCGATATAACGCACTTTCACAACTTTTCTGATAAGTACATGTGAATGACATATTGTTGATCAAAAATGATGTATAATTTTCTGGAAAGCATAAAGGAGAGTTTGAAAGGAGTTTTTCAAAGAAAGACCTCGGTGAAGCTACTTCCATATTGGGCATCAAGATCTATAGAGATAAATCAAGACGCTTGATAAGATTTTTCAATGAGTACATACCTTGACAAGATTTTAAGTAGTTCAAAATGGAACTGTCAAGAAGGAGTTATTGCCTATGTTGTAAGGTGTAAAGTTGAGTAAGACTCAAAACCCGACTACAACAGAAAATAGAAAGAGAATGAAAGTCATTCCTTATGCCTCAGCCATAGGTTCTATAAAGTATGCTATGCTTTGTACCATACCTATTGTGTACCTTATCATGAGTTTGGCAAGGAGGTACGATAGTGATCCAGGAGTGGATCACTGGACAACGGTAAAACTTATCCTTAGTTACCTAAGAGGACTAAGAAAATATTTCTCGGTTATGGAGGTGACAAAGAGTTCGTCATAAAGAGTTACGTTGATGCAAGATTTTACACCAATCCTGATGACTCTGAGTCTCGTTCTAGATACATATTGAAAGTGGGAGCAATTAGCTAGAGTAGCTCCATGCAGAGCATTGTAGACATAGAAATTTGCAAAATACATACGGATCTGAATGTGGCAGACCTGTTGACTAAACATCTCTCACAAGCAAAACATGATCACACCTTAGTACTCTTTGGGTGTTATTCACATAGCGATGTGAACTAGATTATTGACTCTAGTAAACCCTTTAGGTATTGGTCACATGGCGATGTGAACTATGGATGTTAATCACATAAAGATGTGAACTATTGGTGTTAAATGACATGGCGATGTGAACTAGATTATTGACTCTAGTGCAAGTGGGAGACTGAAGGAAATATGCCCTAGAGGCAATAATAAAGTTATTATTTTATATTTCCTTATATCATGATAAATGTTTATTATTCATGGTAGAATTGTATTAACCGGAAACTTGATACATGTGTGAATACATAGACAAAACACCATGTCCCTAGTATGCCTCTACTTGACTAGCTCGTTGATCAAAGATGGTTATGTTTCCTAGCCATGGACATGTGTTGTCATTTGATGAATGGAATCACATCATTAGGAGAATGATGTGATGGACAAGACCCATCCATTAGCTTAGCATAATGGTCGTTCCGTTTTATTGCTACTGCTTTCTTCATGTCAAATACATATTCCTCGACTATATGATTATGCAACTCCCGGACAGTGGAGGAATGCCCTATGTGCTATCAAACGTCACAACGTAACTAGGTGATTATAAATATGGTCTATAGGTATCTCCGAAGGTGTTTGTTGTATTGGCATAGATCAAGATTAGGATTTGTCACTCCGAGTATCGGATAGGTATCTCTGGGCCCTATCGGTATTGCACATCATATGAAGCCTTGCAAGCAATGTGACTAATGAGTTAGTTATGGGATGATGCATTACGGAACGAGTAAAGATACTTGCCGGTAACGAGATTGAACTAGGTATGAGGATGCCGACGATCGAATCTCGGGCAAGTAACATACCGATGACAAAGGGAATAATGTATGTTGACATAGCGGTTCGACAGATAAAGATCTTCGTAGAATATGTGGGTAACCAATATGAGCATCAAGGTTCCGCTATTGGTTATTGACCGGAGAGGTGTCTCTGTCATGTCTACATAGTTCTCGAACCTGTAGGGTCAGCATGCTTAACGTTCGATGACGATATGTGTTATATGAGTTATGTGTTTTGGTGACCAAAGGTTGTTTGGAGTTCCGGATGAGATCACGTACATGAAGAGGAGTCTCAAAATGGTTGAGAGGTAAAGATTGATATAGTGGAAGGTGGTATTTGGACACCGGAAGGGTTCTGAAATGTATCGGGTACAAACCAAAGTACCGAAGGGGTTACCGCCCCCCCCCCCCGGGGGAAAGATATGGGCCATATGGGCCATAGGAGGGAGTCTAACCAGCCCACAAGGGGCTGGTGCGCCCCCCACAAGGGAGGAGGCCGAATTGGACTAGGGAAGGGGGCGCCACCCCCTTTCCCTCTCCTACTCCCTCTCCTTCCCCCTTTCCCCCACCGGCAGAAGGAAGGGGGGCAAATAGGACTAGGAGTCCAAGTGGGATTCCTTCCCACTTGGAGCGCCCTAGGCCAGCCTCCTCCCCTCTCCCTCCTTTATATACGGGGGCGGGAAGGGGGCACCTCTAGGCACATCAATTGTTCTTAGCCCTGCGCGGATCACATCACCATCACCATCACCATGCCGTCGTGCTGACGGAACTCATCTACTCCTTCGACCCTCTACTGGATCAAGAGTTCGAGGGACGTCATCGAGCTGAACGTGTGAAGAACTCGGAGGTGCCGTACGTTTGGTGCCTGATCGATTGAATCGAGAAGACGTTCGACTACATCAACCGCGTTAAGCTAACGCTTCCGCTTTTGGTCTATGAGGGTACGTGGACACACTCTCCCCTCTCGTTGCTATGCATCTCCTAGATAGATCTTGCGTGAGCGTAGGAATTTTTTTTGAAATTGCATGGTATGTTTCCCAAGACTAGCTACTAACTATGGGCACGTAAGTCTATGGTAAACTACTCACGCATCATCAGAAGGGCAACAAGGTTGATGTAGAGCCCCTCCGTGATTGAATCCCTCACCGGTGGAGTGCCGGAAAAGGTCCCTAGATGGGATCTCTCGAGAACAGAGGCTTGCGGCGGCGGAAAAATTATTTCGTAAACTCCTCGGTTGGTTTCCTGATTTTAGTGAATTTATGGAGGCGGAGTTAGGTCAAACAGAGCTACGTGGGACCCACAAGCTACCAGGGCGTGCCCTACCCCCTGGGCGCGCCCTGGTGCCTTGTGGGCTACTACTCCATCTTCTCGTCCCCTCCTGAGGCTTCCAGGGTCTCTTATTGTCAGAAAAAACAATTTCAAAAATGTTTCATGACATTTGGACTTCATTTGGTATTGATATTCTGCAAAGTCAAAAACAAGCAAAAAACAACAACTGACATTGGGCACTAAGTTAGTAGGTTAGCCCCAAAAAATGATATATAGTTGTTTGTAAATGTATATAAAACATCCAAGATTGATACTATACTACTATGGAACAATAAAAATTATAAATACATTAGAGACGTATCATATAACAACATACTTGCTTGGTGATTTGCACATCACTTGGCCACAAACCGATTAGTTGCTTCAAATGGCCACAATACTTGGACAGGGCCTCGTGGATAATGTACCATCGATGATTGAGCGACTTTGCCCCATGGTTGCGGATGAGTTCATCAGTGTAGGGCCTGAAATGCTTGTGCTAATGAAACCAAGTATGAATGTTGCCCCCAAATTGTTGTGTCCTTTTGCTCCATGCCATGGATCAGATCGATGCTAGTGGCCAACCACGAACCGCACAACAACTTGTCTCCCCTCATGTTGAACCTTTCCCCTCTACCCCTCTTCTTTGAATTGGCAACAAATTCATCTGGATCAAAGTCATCGTCACTGTCCTCCTTCTGCTCTTGCTGGTCGGTGTAGGAATCTGGCTGCTGGGTGTACGTGTCGAACGACATGTACGTGTCCGACTAGGTGTACGTGTCGGACTGCATGTACGTGCCCGAATGCTTGCCCGACTACTGGGCTTGCACCTCTGGCTCTAAGTCATCAACCTGTCTGTCCTCGTAGCAGCCTCTGCCCCCGTCCCCGTCGTGGATCATCTCATAACATCTGCGCGTCCGTGTCGTCGTATGCTGACTCGCTCGGTTGAGACATACTGGCGAATAGAGAGCGGACACCGAGCTGCTCCACGTCCGACGTCCGTATCCGATCAAACTGCGACGTTGTAGACTCGGAGGAAAGGAGCGTCGCCGCGTTGACGTTGACGTATTACGACACCTGCCCTATGCCATATGTCGGGGATTGCCTCCCGAGCTGCCGGGTGGCACAAAAGTAGGGAGACTTGTATTCTTCCTGCCAGGATGATGTGTGCATGGACGATGATGGGGGCGGCGGCTCGCGCCTTAGGCCACGCCCCCCTGCACCATCTCTGTTACCCTTCTGAAAGAACATGCGATGCCCCCATGTTTGGTTTTGGTAATTGATGACAATCTCTATGGACTAATGGTTGTCTTGAGTTATATTTGAAGGATTTGTCCATAGGCTTTTCTTGAAGTCCATGTGTTGGTTTCAAGGAGTTTATGAGTTGACCAAGGTGCTATTAAGGAATTATCCAAAGATTGGTCATGCGAGTGTTGAGCTTATTGCAAACATGTCTTGAAGAAGAAGGTTGTGTGATCATTCATGTTTACCTTCAATACATCATCCAAATGAAGAGAGTTGCAAAGATTCAAGGTTAATCAAGACTAAGTCAATAGTGAATCAAGTTGATTAACTCACAAAGCATAGAAGATGTACCGAGAGGGATCAAGTGATCCCATGGTATGGTAAGCATTGTCCATCGCACTTTGTGTACTAACCCATGGTCTATGTGAGAGTTCTATGTGGGGTTAGGTACGTATCCATGGGCTTGCATCAAGAGGAAGATATCATACAACCCATGGAAAGGATGACATCAAGTGGTGATCGTCATCAAGATTGTCGTGTGCAAGTTCAAGTGGAGCATCACGAAGAGATCAAGTGCTTGAATCTTTCCATCCATTGTGGTGTCAATGGACTTGTGAAGATGAGCCGAAGAGTGGCTCACCCATAGTGGACTATGGGGGAGCAATCATCTAGTCTTCATCGAGCCAACGCAATCAAGAAAGGTGGTCCAACTTGAGGGAGTGAAGATCGTCATCATCTAGCTCAAGTGGACCATGTGCAAGGCAAAGGTTTGCCCTTGATATGTTTTCTATTTTACCAGTCTCATGGTAGTTGTGGGAGACCGGGTTATAGGATCGATTGTCGTACTATCAAGGGGGGCTCTCGATGAGTTGCTTGATCGTATCATTTGTAGAGAGCTCAAACCATTGCATCCTTGCATCATATTTATTGGTTCTTGTTTGATTCTCTTTGTGAGTCTTAGAGCTTATGGTCATCTTGATGACAAGCTTGAGTTCATTGAAAACAGAGTTTGCATGCGTCTTCTATGATGTTTTCGGTGTTGGAGGTTTTACCGGTCTTCTCCGAGGAAGGGTTCTCACCATTTTCTTTTGGGCCTTTTCTCATTTGCGTATTATTGGTATTTCTATCAAGATTGTGTTAGCCCTTGTCGTTAGCTTTCCAACAAACTTGGTTTCGTTGAATTCGGAGTCCGTTTGCAAAAGTTGTGGCTGTTTTGGTAAAGGCTGCAGCGGTACTACCGCGACTAGAGCGGATGTAATTTTTTACTACCGCTCTAAAGCGGTACTACCGCGGCTCCTGAGCGGTAGTACCGCTCCAGAGCAGTACTACCGTGGCTCCTAAGCGGTAGTACCGCCCCGGACCCAAAACTCGTGTTTTCTCTCTCGATTGGGCTGTTTTGACCGTGCTAAGCGGTAGTACCGCTCCTCCAAGCGGTAGTACCGCTTGTGCACGACGTGGGCACATAACGGTTGGATTCGGGAGGTCCTATAAAAGGGGGTCTTCTTCCCCAATGAACCTAATCTTTTGAGCTTGTGTTTTTCCCCCATTGTTGACCATCTTCGAGCTTGCTAACTCTCAATCCCTCCATGGATTCTTGCTAGTTCTTGAGGGAAAAGAGAGAGGAGATCTAGATCCACGTTTCCACCAATCACTTTCTCCTCTAAGTGAGGGGAACCCCTTGGATCTAGATCTTGGAGTTCTTTGTGTTCTTCTTTTGTTCTTCCTCTCATTTTCCTCCCTAGCATTAGTTGCTTTGGTGGGATTTGGGAGAGAAGGACTTGGGTACTCCGTGTGCCCTTGCCATTGCATTTGGTGCATCGGTTTGAGTTCTCCATGCGATACGTGGAAGTTACAAGTTGAGAAGCTTATTACTCTTGGGTGCTTGGTGCCTTTGAGCTTGTTCCTCTTGGGTGCTTGGGCGCCCTAGACGGTTGGTGGTGTTCAGAGCTCAATCATTGTGGTGTAAAGCTTTGGGCAAGCATCGGGGTCTCCAATTAGGTTGTGGAGATCGCCCCGAGCAATTTGACGGGTACCGGTGACCGCCCCCAAGGGTTGCCAAAGTGTACGGGTTCGGTGACCGCCCCCAAGGGTCGCCATTTGTACGGGTTCGGTGACCGCCCTCAAGGGTCCCTTAGTGGAATCACGTCATCTTGCATTGTGCGAGGGCGTGAGGAGATTACTGTGGCCCTAGTGGCTTCTTGGGGAGCATTGTGCCTCCACACCGCTCCAAACGGAGATTAGCATCCGCAAGGGTGTGAACTTCGAGATACATCGTCGTCTCCGCGTGCCTCGGTTATCTCTTACCCGAGCCCTTTACTTATGCACTTTACTTTGTGATAGCCATACTGTTCTTTGTCATATATCTTGCTATCACATAGTTGCTTACCTTGCTTAGCATAAGTTGTTGGTGCACATAGGTGAGCCTAGTTGTCTTACGTCTTGTGCTTGACAAATTAACCGTTAGGTTTATTCTGCATTTGTTCAAGCCTCTACCGTAATTATTTTAAATCGCCTATTCACCCCCCCCCCCTCTAGGCGACATCCACGATCTCAATTGGTATCAGAGCCTCGTCTCTCTTTGTTGGGCTTAACCGCCTAGAGAGTAAAGATGTCGACTAGAGGATTAGGATTCTCTGACACTCTTAGTTTCGATGGCACAAATTTTGATGTTTGGGTAATTCGCATGCTTAATATCTTTAGGGTCATAGACCCAAATTTAGAGCGAATTGTAGATATGGGTTTTTCTCCTCCAAAGGATCCCCAAAGATTATCTTTAGAGGATGAGAAAAACTCTTATGTCAATGCTCAAGCTTCTAATGTGCTTTTCGATGCTTTGAGCAATGTAGTTATATTTCAACTCATGCCGTTCCGGGATACTCATGAGTTGTGGACAAAGCTTCAAGATAAATATGGTGTGTCCAAGTTTTGTAAGGATGATTGTTCTCCCTCCACCTCCGGCCGCGTTGTCTTCTCAACTTCTTCTACTTCACCTACAAGTGGTTTGCCACATGGTAATGACATGGTGAGAAGTGGTGTCCATTGCAATGATGATAGTGGGCTTAATGTTGATAATCCTTCATCACTTTCTTATTGCGATGCTTCATCTTTGGACTTTAACACTTCTAGCACTCCAAATGTTTCACATGCTTGTGTTGATAGTCCTTGCATATCATGTAGAAATATCTTGACTAAATCTCATGATGATATGCTTGCTATGTCTTGTTGCCATGATAAAAATGCATATATTTCCTCGAATTGTTATGCTAACAATGTAGAGGAAACCAAACACTCCATGGAACAAGATGTGGTGTTTAATGGTGCCTCAAGGGATCCTACATCATCATCTATTGCTTTTTGCCTTATGGCTAAGGCGTCAAAGGTATCTCCTACTTTGTACCCCAATATGTCTCTTGATGATGATGTTGATGCTAATGATGATGAGGATAATGATGAAGAGAATGATAATGTTGCCTCCTTAAAAATTAAGGGGGAAATGGTTTTTAAAGCTCTTCATAAAAATAAAATTGCTCGTTCCAACTTCATGGAAATTATGTACATTGCTATTGAGAGCAATAAATATATTGATGAGTTGGAATCTTGTCTTGAGGAGCATGAGGTCACCATTGATAAAATGGAGGTCATGGGCGTGATTACGCCAATGAGATTGCGGACCTCTCTCAAGCTCTTGAACTTGAACAAACCACCAAGGAATCTCTTGAGGAGACTTTTGCTCTAGAATTGTCTAGAGTGAAGGAATCTACTGATAGAGCTCTTGATGTGGCCAATGTTTTTGAAACTAAAAATGCTAAGCTTGAAGTTGCTCATGCTAGACTCCTTGAGGATTTTGAGCACCTCGAAAATGGCTCAAGGGTCATCAAGGGTGAGCTCATCAAAATCACCGAGTCTCATGCTCAACTTGAAGCCGCTTATTTAAAAGAGCTTGCCAAGTTGCCTTCTCCTCTTGTTGTTAATGATGATGCTTGTGCTACTAATTCTATTACTTGTGAAGCATCCATTTTGAAGGAGAATGTTGAGCTACGGGCTCAACTCGAGGTGCTATCTTGCAATTATGGGAAATTGGAAGAAAGTCATGAAAAGCTCTCAAGCTCTCATGATGATCTTCTAGTATCCCATAGTGTGCTAAAGATAGCTCATGAGCCCATGATTGCTAAGGTTACATCTAGTGAGCCTCATGTGGATACTAGCACTACTTCTAGTCAAAATAGTATATTGCCATGTGCTAGTCCTTGTAATTCATCTACTCACAATGTTGGTACATCTTGTGATGAATTGCTTTCCTTGCCTTGTTGCTCTAACGATGAAGCTTATACTTCCTCTAGTACTTGTGTTGAGACTTACCATGTAGAGGAAATCAAAGAGCTCAAGGCCCAAGTCACTTCTTTGAAGAAAGACTTGGAAAAGTGTCATGAAGGGAAGGCCACACTCAACAATATCTTGAGTGTGCAAAAATCCCCCAATGACAAAGGTGGACTTGGATCCAACTCCAACAAGAAGAAGTCCAAGTTGAACAAGAAGAAGGGCCAAGAACAAGTCAAGAATTCGGCCAAGATTGTTTGCTTCAAGTGCAAAGTCGAAGGGCATCATGTTCGATCTTGCCCATTGAAGAAGAAGGCCATTAGTGTCAAGCAACAAGGGAAGAGGGCACAAGTTCAATCTCATGCTCAACATCAAGTTGAAGAAAGGCCTCTTCCCAAGAAGACTCAAGTTAATGCTTCTCAAATTGAGAAATCAAGTGAGAAGAAAGTGAAGAGTAGACGTTGCTACTTATGTCGTGAGAAAGGTCACGTCGCTTCTTCATGCACTAGTGGTAACTTATCCAACCCAATTATTATTGATGATATCTATTCTCTTGGTAAGGATAAGGTTGGCAATGTGTTTGACAAGTTTGTTGGTACTCAAAGTGGTGTCAAGCAAAGAACCATTTGGGTAGCCAAACCTATTGTGACTAACCTCTTAGGACCCAACTTGGTTGGGGACCAACAAGCTCAAACTTGATCAATAGGTGTTGTTGGATGGCATTGGAGACTTGGCTAAATTATGAAGAATTAAGGGGACTTCATCATTCTCTTTGTCTCAAGCCAAGTCAATTGGATTATCAAGTTTCTATCTTATATCCAATGTGCCTCCTTGCGGTAACTTGTACTTAAATTGTTTACCTTGAAAGTTACTTGCCCCCTTGCATGTTTTGGTTTTGTTCCTTGCATGTGTTTGTATATGTTGTGATTCCAACTTGCTTACCTTGAGCAATCAAGTATGTGTGTGTTGGTTTGCACATCATGTACGTGTGTGTCGCGCGTTGAGCCTTTATGCTTCTTATTTGTATCCTAGTTGGCTCGTGTGAGAGATTAATGGAACATCCCATTTTGGGGGAGTAATGTGCTTTGTGCACCTCACAATCCTATAAATGTGTGTACATGAGGAATACCATCTAGTATTGATATTACAAGATTATCTAGTCGCTAGGTGGTATATCTCTCATGAGAAATTCAAATTCTAAATAGTCCATTAATTATCTCTTGTTTGTTCCTCTTATTGCCTCTTGTTAAGTTCTTATTGGTATCACATTATGGGGGAGTAATATGCTAAGTGCATATTACAAGCCTAGAAAATGTGTACATTTGAGATATTGTCACCTAGAATTGATATTGTAGATTATCTTGTTCCTAGGTGGCATGTTAGCTCTACAAGTTGCAATTTGCTTGTGTTTGGTGTGAAGATGATGTCGGATATCCTTGTTATCTACCACCGGAATTATTTCCAAATACTTCTTGTCTTTGACAATTGGTAGTCTTATGTGTGGTAGAATTTGTTGATCATCTTTACATTGGCTTTTGTTTTACTTGCCTTTTCTCTTGCCAAGGTTTGTGTCAACTCCCGTTGTCTTCCATACCACTTGTGGATCTTGTTTATTTCTTGTTCTTGTCTAGTGTTTTCTAGATATAGTGAAAGCGGTGATCCCACCTTGTGCATTTTGTATTCAAATACAAATCCTATATAATGCACAACTCGTGGGGGAGCTATTCTATTTTCTTTAGAACACTCTTCTTGTGATCCTTATCAAGTGTGTTTTGGTGGAAGGCAAGCCATTTCTTTTTGGTACTTTGTGCCATCATGAAACTTTGTCGAGAGCTTGGTTTGTTTGGAACCATCCTCTCTTTGGGAGTTTGACATCTTTAGTTTAGTGTGTATCAATGGATATCTCATTCCTTGATGTATCTTTAATGATATCTTCCAAGTGATGATTTCTCCATTTGGTATCCTTTTCACTTGGCATTTCTTTGTCTTTTGGTTTCGGGTTTTGAAAGTCTTGAGCATGCATGTTTACTTCATGTATTTTATTTGGCATGCTTTCTTTCTTTGACTCAATATATAGCGGAAACTCCACCTAGTCTCAATTTGGATGAGATGTGCATGGAATTCATTTTCATATCTATATGCACATATTTATGTGGAGTTTGTCCTATGTATTGGTGTTTCTAACTATTTGGTCCCAATGAGTTTGGGTACCGTTTAGTTTGTGTTGTTCTTCTAGGAACTTTTGGAGATGCATTGGATGCTCAGCTCACTCTCAAGGAAGGTGTTGTCACCATGTGCATATTGGAGTCAAGCTAGGATGATCAATGAACTACTATGTACCTTCAATTGGTATCTACTACTTCCTTCCAATGATATCTCGGTAACAAGTATCTATTCATGCTTTCCCTTCTTGCATTCAACCTTGTGTAGGTTGCATCTTGGCATGATATTCATTTCATATCTTGTGATACTTGTTTCCTTTCTCAAAGCATCCCAACGATGATCTCTTGTTGCTAGTTGTGATGTCTTTGATGGTTGTGTGATTGGACTTCATTTATATACAATAAGACCATATCTAGCCAAGTGCTATGCTTCCAAGCAAATATCTTATTGGTATATTTATGACTTCCTTGTGGATATCTTGTTCCTTCATGTTGTAACTATTTCGGGTGTACATCCTTCTACATAGAACCTTATACACTTGAGAGAAATTACATCTAGTTGATATCCTTTCTTTCACGTCCACCCTATCTTTCTTACGTTATTTCTTTGGTGGCTCCGTGAAAGCTTTTGCCTTGAGTGCGTGTCCTCTATCGTTGCATCTTGTCGCACTCTTGTGTGGTGAAGATTATTTTCCTCTTGCTTATCTTTACGAGGCTTTTGCCATCTTATTTGGTATCCCTCGTCTTGATGAGCCTCTCTTCGTCTATCTTCACCACGGGTTGTCACAAGCATAGGTTCTCTTATGCTTATTAGTGAGCTTGTGAACCCGGTTGCTAGTTGTGTGTGGGAATGACATGCCTTGCACCGTGTATCTCATTCTTTCAAGACTATATTGATGCGTAATAACGCTCATCCGTACATTAGTCTTCTCTAATGCATTGCCTTGACTCACACACATCTTTTTGGTTGAGCCCATTCTTAAGTCGCCTCTGTTACATGTTGCTCAACCATGTGCTTGTTGCAAGTCCTAGGCTTTGTTTCCCATATGCTCACTTGCACTGGATGTGAGTTTCTATTGATTTTGGGGGAGCTATGATCCTATTTTGTGCACTTTGTATTCAAATACAAAAATTCTTATGTGTGCACAAATCATGGGGAGCTTCTCTTGTTTCTTTAGAACACTCCTTTGCGCTTATCATAACATCTTTATTCTTGTGGCATGTAGGATCATTGGTCCAGTTGGTTCAATTGATATCCGTTGATTGCTTGCTTCAATTGGTATCTTCTGATTGCTTGTGTCTCTCTTTGTTATGTCTTTGTGTCATATCTTTTTGTTGCAATCTTTGGGCCTCAATATAGTTTGTCTTCCTCCAAGTATTGGCAGTTGGATATGTGTATTGCATTCCACTATCTTGTTGAGAAATACACAATTTATGGAGGAACACCTTTTATTTTGGCCTTCTTAGCTTTTCACTGATTTTGGCAATCGATGCCAATGGGGGAGGAGTTTCAGAGAGTTTTGTGGAGAAGTCTTCTGAGTTTTCTCCTTGCTTTGGTTTTGATTCCTAAGCATTTGCATCTCATTCTCATGCATCATTGGTTGTTGCATTGCATGGTGATGCATAATTCCTTGTATAAACTCTCTTGAAAGTGATTGTCATCAATTACCAAAATGGGGGATATTTAAAGAACATGCGATGCCCCCATGTTTGGTTTTGGTAATTGATGACAATCTCTATGGACTAATGGTTGTCTTGAGTTATATTTGAAGGATTTGTCCATAGGCTTTTCTTGAAGTCCATGTGTTGGTTTCAAGGAGTTTATGAGTTGACCAAGGTGCTATTAAGGAATTATCCAAAGATTGGTCATGCGAGTGTTGAGCTTATTGCAAGCATGTCTTGAAGAAGAAGGTTGTGTGATCATTCATGTTTACCTTCAATACATCATCCAAATGAAGAGAGTTGCAAAGATTCAAGGTTAATCAAGACTAAGTCAATAGTGAATCAAGTTGATTAACTCACAAAGCGTAGAAGATGTACCGAGAGGGATCAAGTGATCCCATGGTATGGTAAGCATTGTCCATCGCACTTTGTGTACTAACCCATGGTCTCTGTGAGAGTTCTATGTGGGGTTAGGTACGTATCCATGGGCTTGCATCAAGAGGAAGATATCATACAACCCATGGAAAGGATGACATCAAGTGGTGATCGTCATCAAGATTGCCGTGTGCAAGTTCAAGTGGAGCATCACGAAGAGATCAAGTGCTTGAATCTTTCCTTCCATTGTGGTGTCAATGGACTTGTGAAGATGAGCCGAAGAGTGGCTCACCCATAGTGGACTATGGGGGAACAATCATCTAGTCTTCATCGAGCCAACGCAATCAAGAAAGGTGGTCCAACTTGAGGGAGTGAAGATCGTCATCATCTAGCTCAAGTGGACCATGTGCAAGGCAAAGGTTTGCCCTTGATAGGTTTTCTATTTTACCGGTCTCATGGTAGTTGTGGGAGACCGGGTTATAGGATCGATTGTCGTACTATCAAGGGGGGCTCTCGATGAGTTGCTTGATCGTATCATTCGTAGAGAGCTCAAACCATTGCATCCTTGCATCATGTTTCTTGGTTCTTGTTTGATTCTCTTTGTGCTTAGAGCTTATGGTCATCTTGATGACAAGCTTGAGTTCATCGAAAACAGAGTTTGCATGCGTCTTCTATGATGTTTTCGGTGTTGGAGGTTTTACCGGTCTTCTTCGAGGAAGGGTTCTCACCATTTTCTTTTGGGCATTTTCTCATTTGCTTATTATTGGTATTTCTATCAAGATTGTGTTAGCCCTTGTCGTTAGCTTTCCAACAAACTTGGTTTCGTTGAATTCGGAGTCCGTTTGCAAAAGTTGTGGCTGTTTTGGTAAAGGCTGCAGCGGTACTACCGCGACTAGAGCGGATGTAATTTTTTACTAGCACTCTAGAGCGGTACTACCGCGGCTCCTGAGCGGTAGTACCGCTCCAGAGCAGTACTACCGTGGCTCCTAAACGGTAGTACCGGCCCGGACCAAATACTCGTGTTTTCTCTCTCGATTGGGCTGTTTTGACCGTGCTAAGCGGTAGTACCGCTCCTCCAAGCGGTAGTACCGCTTGTGCACGACCTGAGCACAAAACGGTTGGATTCGGGAGGTCCTATAAAAGGGGGTCTTCTTCCCCAATGAACCTAATCTTTTGAGCTCGTGTTCTTCCCCCATTGTTGACCTTCTTCGAGCTTGCTAACTCTCAATCCCTCCATGGATTCTTGCTAGTTCTTGAGGGAAAAGAGAGAGGAGATCTAGATCCATGTTTCCACCAATCACTTTCTCCTCTAAGTAAGGGGAACCCCTTGGATCTAGATCTTGAAGTTCTTCGTGTTCTTCTTTCGTTCTTCCTCTCATTTTCCTCCCTAGCATTAGTTGCTTTGGTGGGATTTGGGAGAGAAGGACTTGGGTACTCCGTGTGCCCTTGCCATTGCATTTGGTGCATCGGTTTGAGTTCTCCACGCGATACGTGGAAGTTACAAGTTGAGAAGCTTATTGCTCTTGGGTGCTTGGTGCCTTTGAGCTTGTTCCTCTTGGGTGCTTGGGCGCCCTAGACGGTTGGTGGTGTTCGGAGCTCAATCATTGTTGTGTAAAGCTCCGGGCAAGCGTCGGGGTCTCCAATTAGGTTGTGGAGATCGCCTCGAGCAATTTGACTGCACGTGACCGCCCCAAGGGTTGCCAAAGTGTACGAGTTCGGTGACCGCCCCCAAGGGTCGCCATTTGTACGGGTTCGGTGACCGCCCTCAAGGGTCCCTTAGTGGAATCACGGCATCTTGCATTGTGCGAGGGCGTGAGGATATTACGGTGGCCCTAGTGGCTTCTTGGGGAGCATTGTGCCTCCACACCGCTCCAAGCGGAGATTAGCATCCGCAAGGGTGTGAACTTCGGGATACATCGTCGTCTCCGCGTGCCTCGGTTATCTCTTACCCGAGCCCTTTACTTATGCACTTTACTTTGTGATAGCCATATTGTTCTTTGTCATATATCTTGCTATCACATAGTTGCTTACCTTGCTTAGCACAAGTTGTTGGTGCACATAGGTGAGCCTAGTTGTCTTACGTCTTGTGCTTGACAAATTAACCGTTAGGTTTATTCCGCATTTGTTCAAGCCTCTACCGTAATTATTTTAAATCGCCTATTCACCCCTCCCCCTCTAGGCGACATCCATGATCTTTCACCTTCTTTTTGAGTGGCACCATCTTTGCCTTCTGTTTGAGGTGGTGGGCTTGCTGTGTCGCTGAGTTGATATCTCTGGCGGCCGCCTTCACCGGATCCTCCACCTCCGCTGTCTCCGACAACTTTTCGTGCGAGTCCCTGCGACGACGACAGAAAAGGGCTGGAATTGGGGTGGAGAGCGGTGGGATGATAGTAGAGAGTGTTGAGAAGGGCGGTTTTGTCGCGAAACAGTGCAGCTAGCCAGTGGCGGAGACAGGGGGACCAGCAGGGGCCCTGGCCCCCCTAACATTGTTGTATTAAGCCTAATATGCATTGCTAATAGATGTACAATGGTTTCAAAAACGATGTATTCTTATGAGCTGGCCCTGCCTAGCAAGGATTTACTAGACTTGGCCCTCCTCATACTATATTCCTTGCTTCGCCACTGCAGCTAGCTCCAAATATGCGAGGTCCGCCTTAGTTCTTGGTGGATCGGGGGTATCCGAGTCCTACGTAGCGAGTGTCTGGGCTCCTGCAAAACCACTTGGTTTGCTTCCGATTTGCAGGAAAACAGGCACTTGAACTATAGTTTGCGGATAAATCCGAGACATTATTGGATGGCTTGCTGCGTTTGAACCGTTTGCTCGAGATGGATGCGGGAGGTTTGAGTGTGCACGTTCGAGAATCATGGTTTCATAGCTGATATATAGTGCACACAGATGAGTTAGTACATTTGAAACATCTCCCGCAAAAAAAAAGCACATTTCAAACATCCATCGTCGATTTCAAAAGCAAGACCACTACGCAATCTGACCAGGAGAGAAAACAAGCGGAAGAAATCCAAACCCCCACCGCAAAGCCTGCAACATCTTGGCCAAACGTGTCAGTCAAAGAAAGCGAACAGGCGGCACGGGGAAAAAGAAGAGAAATTAAAAGCGGCCGCCAACTGGAACGAGCCCCTCCCGTCCCGTCCCCCCAAAAACCGCAGCAAAGGAAGAACGGAAAATCATCGAGCTCGCCGCGACGGATCCGATGCATGCCATGGCGGAGCCCGACGGCGCGCTCGAGCCCCCTCCCCCCTCTCCGGCTGCGCCGACCCCGCCGGCCCAGTGGCCCAAGGATGGCGCGCTCGACCCCCCTCCTTCCCCCTCTCCGGTCGCGCAGCCCCCGCCGGTCGAGTGGCCCGAGGACGGCGTGCTGACGCGGGACTGGGTGGCGAGCTTCACCACGGCGCTGGACTGGTGCTCGCGGAGCATGCCGCCGGACCAGCTCCCCTCGGTGCTCTCCGCGGATTTCGTCCGGCGGCTCGTCGTCGCCGCGGCCGTCATCCTCCACCGCGAGCCCAACATCGTCCGCGTCGACCCGCGGCCCGACCAGTCCGTCGTCGTCGTGGGGGACGTCCACGGCCAGCTCCACGATGTCATGTTCCTGCTCCGGGACGCCGGGTTCCCCTCGGAGGAGCGAATCTTTGTCTTTAACGGGGATTACGTGGATCGCGGCGCTTGGGGCCTCGAGACCTTGCTCCTCCTCCTGGCTTGGAAGGTGAATTTCCGCCAACATTCCTACTGGTTTAAGCTTGTTATATATCACCAATACTCTGCACATTTTTATTTCTATGAGTATTAGGTTATTTGTTTGTTCGCTTTAATTGATGCTTCATAATGAATATCAGCATAAAAATTGTACTCCCTCCTTCTCAAAAAATAGATCTCCTAAGTTTTGTTCAACTCAAACTTTTAAGTTTGACCTAGTTTATAGAAAAAGAAAAGTCAACATCTTGATACCAAATCAATATCAATAGATTCATCATGAAATAGCTATTGGGAAGTGTGTTCACATGTTTGACTTAAGACAAAAACTTTATAAAAAAATAGTTTGACTTAAGAGAAAACTTAGGGACCTATTTTTGTGGAAGGAGAAAGTAGCTTCATAGAAATGTGTTGTTCACATGTTCATTCCTTTTGTTTGAGTTGAACTTGAGAAGTGTGTGTCTGGGCACTGTGATGGATCTGTATATTCATATTGAAATTTGCACAGAATTCTGTGACTCAGTCCCTAAGATTAGAATATCCACCATTGCCTATCAAGGACTCTGTCGTTGCAGGTTGGCAGTGTTTCCACAAAGTCATGACAACTGAGGAGATATCAAAGATTTGGCATAAACATCTAACTATCCTTTTCACATTGTAAAAGGAAGTGGTAAATGATAGGTTCCCTTAAGGTTTCAAGCAATGTAAAGTACCAGCTAATGATCATCAACTTGTTTCATTACTTGCAGGTATTCCTTCCAAATTGTGTGTTTCTTCTCCGAGGAAATCATGAATCCAAGTACTGCACGTCAGTATATGGTTTTGAACAGGAGGTAATGGTTAAATATAAAGGTCAAGGTGCTCAAGTTTATCGGAAGTTTTTAAGATGTTTTGAAGATCTTCCTCTAGCATCAATAATAGCAGGATGTGTGTATACTGCTCATGGAGGGATTTTTCGTGGGGCGGTTGTACTACCGTCGAAAAGGTCGAAAAGGGCAAAGAAAGGTCACAAATATAAGGCGAGTCCAACTGATGACTCTACTACTTTGAAGCTTGGATCCCTGGATGAATTGTTAAAAGCGAGGAGAACTGTTCTTGACACCCCGTATGAGGGTTCAAACTTAATTCCAGGAGATGTGCTTTGGTCTGATCCTTCCTTAGATAAGGGTCTTTCCCTGAATAAGGAAAGGGGCATTGGTTTGCTTTGGGGTCCAGATATCACTCAACAGTTTCTATATACAAATAATCTGAAGGTTTGTTTTCTTTCATTTACTATTGTTGTAGTATGCTTGATTTAAATTATTTGATGAACTGTATTATCTCTTATTAAGTTATTTAGATAGTCTTATGCTCGAAAGTTGAAGTTTGCATCCCATCGCAATATAAAATTCTTTGAAAATATATCTAAAGAATGTTAAGCTTAGGGAATTATAATTTCTAGCATGTGATTATCATGTTAAGTCCTACCTGTTTTTGCTTTATCAATATTTACCTTTTCATTTTTTTGTACTTCCTTTTGAAAGTTTGTTCTTCAATGTTGTAGACGCTTGCTATTTCAATGTAGGTGTGGTTGTTACATCAAACATGAATATTTTGCCTGTTCTGGATTCCTGATTGATGTCATCCCATATGCAGTTAGTGTCACATGCATTTCTGGGAATTAAAATGCTAAGATTTATGTTGTCATATCTGTCTCAAGTACTCCCTCCATTCGGAATTACTTGTCGTGGAAATAGATAAAAATGGATGTATCTAGAACTAAAATACGTCTAGATACATCCATTTCCCCGACAAGTATTTCTGGACGGAGGGAGTACCTATTATCATGAAGTTTCCCCTTTTCTACTATTGTTTATCATGCATAACACACTGCCAAGTTTGTTCCTTCTAATATTGCATTGTCTCAAATTTCTTGCTTACATTTGGATGTTTAACTACTCCCTCCCGTTTCTAAATATAAGTCTTTTTAGAGGTTCCAATAGGGACTACATACGAAGTAAAATGAGTGAATCTACACTCTAAAGTATTGTCTATATACATCCGTATATAGTCCATGTTGAAATCTCTAAAAAGACTTATATTTAGAAACGGAGGGACTACAATGGTTGATTAGTTGTATATGATAGACTTGTAATTCTGTAACTAGATTACTGAAGTTAGCATGCATTTGTATTCAATAGTTTTTCTCTTGTACTAAATTATATACTCCCTCTGTTCATTAATATAAGACGTTTTTTAGACTTATTATGGTCAGTCTAAAAATGGTCTTATATTAACGGACGGAGGCAGTATATTTTAAGCCTTCTGAATGCAAAACTGTGAATGCTCGTTGGTGAAGTTGAATGGTATGCTTCATGGTTCTAGTTAGCTTATTGTTTACGTTCAACATTGATGGCTGCATATCTATAAATATTGGATACACTTTAAAGTCTGGTCAGTGTGCATTTTATGGAATTTGATATGCTGTAGCAAATGCATTTTCCTTCGTAGCATTAGAAACTGGGTGTCATCGCAAAACTAGAGAAGTTTTTATTAGTACTTACTTCCACTTTTCGTTGAACGAAGTTAATCATCAGATCACATGAAGGCCCAGATGCAAGAGATAAGCGGCATGATCTATTAGCAATGGACAGTGGATATACAATCGACCATCATGTTGCATGTGGAAAGTTAATAACTCTCTTCAGTGCCCCAGACTATCCACAATTTCAGGTTATACTTTGTGACATGATTTATTGTTCAGCCTGAGAGTTTTTCTGTACTTTTGTTCTTTGATACTACAAGTTTCATAAGTGGTTCCTTGCAAAATGTTTGACTTTACAACTAGTGTAAAATTTTACTCCCTCCATAAAGAAATATAAGAGCGTTTAGAGCACTAAAGTAGTGATCTAAATGCTATTATATTTCTTTACAGAGGGAGTACTTCATATCGTGTTTGACTCAATATTCTTGGAAAAGATCGTATACTATCAATCTAACAGTCAATATCTGATTCTGGTACAGGCTTCAGAGGACCGTTACAACAATTCTGGAGCATATATTGTCCTCAGTCCACCTGATTTTGCCACCCCTGATTTCCATACTTTTCAAGCTGTAAAGCCTCGGCCTAAGGTATGTGATATATGCTCGTTCCTAATCCTGAAAAGCTTCTGCCTTGAATAATATTTTGATTCTATTATTTTATGTAAGATGAATCATTCTTCATAGAAAAATGTTACAAACATTTTAGCATGGTACCCGTAGGGGTATGGGAAATAAACAAACTAAACTGTTTTTCTGTGTGCAGGCGCATCCCTTCTATGTTTTCGAAGACGTGATTGATTCTGATGAAGAGTTAAATCTAGGTGCCATGGACACTGGCATGTCGAGCAGTTGATCACGACATGTATTGTATTTGTATTTAGCATGTGAACTGTCACCGCGAACCGGAGAAGTGGTAACGACTAGTTCTTCTGTGATTGGTACTAACGTTTCAGACTTCTTAACTGATATTTTGTCACGTCCGCCAAGATTATCAGTGGGTTGGTTGGTTTTTCGCCTGATATGTGTTCACATGACCATGGAAAAAGCATGTCATCTAGTAATTCCTGGAAATATTGAGTGCAGACAACCAGCATGGCAGTTCAGAGGACCTTCATCTCTCGGTTTTGACTATTAGCTTGCTTCCCTATAGGATTATATGCTACTCCCTCCGATCCTATCCATATAACTTGTCGCTGACTTAGCACACTAGGCCCAGCCAAAGATAGACATGTATGTTTGCAGGGTAGCTGGAGTCAGAGTCCTGGCACAGCTGCAGGCTGCGGCTGTAGCCGCAGGCATTGTTGGTTTCTGATGGAATGACGCATCTGTATTCAGCACACCTAGGAAATACTGTATGATTCTTGTTTTATGTGAGTTGTGCAATCTTCTCCCAGGCGTTACTACCGGCATCATGGGATAGCTTGGTCTCCATCAAAGCATGGCTGGTAGCATGCCATGGCAAGGCACGAGAAGACAGAAAGAAGGGGACCTTGTCCATCATTCAACTTATGGCATGGGAGATATGGCGAGAAAGGAACGGACGTATTTTTCAGCAAGAATACCTGGACAGGGAGCGCTTCATAGAGAAAGCAAGAGAGGAGATACGGCTTTGGAACATGGCAGGAGCGGGCATTCCTTTTGACCCGGGCTGATTTCCTTCTTCCTGTGAAACTCTGTTACTTTTTTCTTTGCTTTTGCTTTCGGCTTTTAGGTCGAGCTCGCTCGCCGTCTACTCATCTTGTGTACGCTTGTAGCTCGACCGTTCCTCTCTCTAATCAATGAATTTGGTAGACGATACTACCAACATTCAAAAAATTCTTGTTTTATGTCTGATCTGTTTCCAAGTTCTATCTCCCCTGGCAGAATCGCTGGACGAATGGTATTTTTTGATCTTTCTCATGAAAGAAAGAGTTGCGCGGAGAACTGTTAGACTTGGCAAGGGCAAGACAAACAGCCAACTACGGCCTCTCCGTAAGCTCCGGAGGATGACTGGATGAAGACGCTGGATTAGTAATTGATGAAAACTCTTCGTAGGCCCGCACGTCTTGTAGCCCGTTGACATGGCAATGGCACCATCAGTTAACGACCATCCACCGTCTTCATGTTCTCCGCCCTGGCTCCTCCTGCCGGCGCCGGCACTGGCATTGGCACTGGCCAAGCGGTGAGGAGGATGTACAAGGGGACGGGGACGACAGGGGTGCCAGATGGAGGGGGCGAGAAGTGCCAAGGCCGACCTCCGCCGCCGCATCGCCGAGGGCGCCCATGACCCCCTCGAGCACTTCTCCTCGCACAACCCCCTCGCCTACGCACTGCAACGTTGCCGTCTACGACGACGGACCCACCGCCAGTGCCTGATCCATCCATCCATCTACCATCACTTCAGTTCAGTTGATGATCCGTTTCGGAAAAAAAAAAGTTCAGTTGATGTTGAGGTCCAATCCTTAGACATGTTTGTGTTCACAGTATCAGTGATACTCCCTCCGTTTCAAAATAGATGACCCAACTTTGTATTAGGTCATTTATTTTGGAACGGAGGGAGTGGATTGGTTGAGAAGAAGTTTCAGTACAGTAGTGCTGTCCATTTGTGAACTGTGTGTCAGATTGAGCACTCGTATCTCTACTCGATTCGTGTGTTTCAAACAGTGGTGATATTCCTGCCGGGTTGAGAAGCCAGTGGATAAACACGACGTGCCTGACGTTTGAGCATGATGTGTCCAGTCTAGTGGCGTTTCTTGTGCCAGTGCCATGCATTGAGATGGCGATGGAGACGGAGATGAGGTACCGTGACATAAGGGTTGTTGCTGTGACACTTGCTCGGTAGTTCGTGTTGGCACGGGCGAGTCCGGAATCCTGGTGATAAACTTGTGCGATCAGCTACTTTTTCTTTTGCACTTGAATGGCCGGCAACTAATGTGGTGGTTCGTCACGCTCATCTTGTTGCCTTCTGCAAGCATGCCCTGGGGAACACAAGCAGACGCCGTGCGTTCCTTCTCTTGGTTGGACGCTAGCTTCCTTCATGTTATTTTTCTTGTTTGGAGCAGGAGAATCGGAAAGGGTTGGACCATGCATGCATGGCATGGTCAGCTAGCTAATCGATACCAAGAGCATGTGACGGGCGTATAAGTGTATAGCCACGGTACTAGGGCACTAGCATTAGCGGGCATGGGCATATGCGTATCAGCATCGCAACATGCATGCTCTGCACCAGCTCAGAGCCTCAGACCTAACATGCCGCCTCAGCCCAACATGACCAGCTGGAAGTCTCCATCGACAAAACCGCAGCCGTAGCCGGAGTACTATATAGATAGTTATCGTTAATCAATACGAGAATCGAGACGCCCAAGTTAATCAACTGTACGTACTCCTACAAGGTTGCTTTGATCGCGGACCGGCGAGCTGTGATCGCATGTTCGCCGCAGTAGAGTATTATTAGTTCCTCGGGCCTCGATCCTGGTCCTGGGCCTGGGCGCATTTAACATTTTTCTGGTGCCGTTGCCACGTGCTCTTAAGCGATTGTTTATGATGTCGGCAGGAGATCTCGCCTTGGTCTACCACCCAGCTACACATGCCCGCTGCTTAAAGAAAAAAAGAGGCAAGCAGTGTTCAATTTTTCTGCTGATAAACTGAAGCTGAATGTCACGAATCCTGGAGAGCCGGGTAATGGAGATCTGAAACGTGAAAACGAAAATTGAAACCAGACCCCGAAGTGCTTTGACTTTGACCCGTTCCTATCACTATCGGCTGCATTGTAGTGGTGCCTATCCACGCTGTCATTGAGAGGATACCTGTGGCCGTGCTGCCGCACAGCCTATGCTATGCTATGCTATGCTCGCGAATCCAGATGCACGAAAATATCCCTTGTGTCAGGCAGGGAGGGCGATCAAGTTGCGCCCGGGCCCCACACGCCCTGCCCCTCCACGTCAACTTTCCAAGGCTGGACCTAGGACGTACTCCACGAACACGAGAAAAAGACGAGGAGATACACATGCATAGTACATAGTACGACGACGATGCCGAAATGATTGCGGGCTCCGACCCGAGCCCATGGCATCGCGGCGTGCATGTGGTTCGCAGGATCGAATCGGGAACAAAGAGCAGACGCTCGCTCGCTCGCTCGCATGATTGCACGCGGCGCCGCCCCGGCACGGATGAGAGCGCGCCGACGACGCGGGGCCCCCGGGGAGAGAGCCGTGTGGCGGTGCGCCACGCCACCGGCCGGCGGCAGAGCGGTCGGCAGGTCACGCGTTGCCTCCGCGGGGCGCGCCCAGCTGCCCCTGTCCGCCCGACTCGGGCAAACGTCCAAAAATCAATCCCGATCCACAGTGGTGGAGGCATGGCTCTGCTCGTCGTCGTCGTCGTCGTCACGTCGCGCGCCGCGCGGGTGATGCTATTGCTACCTGCTGTGCCACCGGCGGATCCTTACCGTGAGTACAGATCGACGGAGATATTGGGTGCTGTAGAGGGCAGACCATTGTCGATGTGAACGATCGAGGAAAGGGTTGAGGTTGAGGAGGTCGCGCTGGCTCGGGGGGATGTGATCGCGGGACGCTGATGCCGTGATGCGAACCCACGATCGATGGTTCCGCGGGTTTCTCTGCCTTGCAGTAGCTGGTAGTCGTGTCAACCGTCGGGGGTCACTCTCGACACTCTGTCATATGTATTCCCTCTATAAAGAAAATATAAGAGCATTTTTATCACTATTTTAGTGATCTAAACGCTCTTATATTTCTTTACGGAGGGAGTATGGAAGAAGGTCCCCTGCATCTATCGCCAAGGTATATTCGTTGGATCGGAACACATTCTATGCTATTTTATGCAGCCGGAAACACCTTTTCTAGTTCGCTAGAGATAGTTTCATGGTGTGAGAGCATGGTTAATAGTATAGCCAATTGCTGATTATCTACAACAAGGCATTATGCGTAGTCACTCATGCGATAAGGTTGGCAATTAGAGTCGTATCTTTTTTTTTCTCTTATTGTATTCGTTATTTTGTCTAGGAGCGCACATGTGTGTAGACTCTTGAGAGTCCATTCCCATCATTTTTTCATGCGTCTCCCTTCACATAAGAAAAAAAATGTCTATACGAGCTACAAACCTGTTATTATACGTGCTCTCAAGGCGTGCATCGGCTCCGTGGTTGAGATTAAAGAATGGTCAAATGCTGGTGCCCAAGTCTCGAGGCAGCCTAAATCCTCACGATTCTTGGTGGGACAGAGCAGGTTGGCAGGTGGGGTCTTTGGGTTTGGGAACCTGTTGCTGGAAAGTACATTTCCTTCTTTTTGAAGGAAAAATATACACTTCCTATGTGAGTAAATCATAGAAGGTGGAGAACCCACCATCACAAAACTTGTCATAACGGAGAGATCCTATCTACCTGACTATGAGGTAGAGATCTACTTGCGTTTATCGGGTTTCAGATTCGTGCCCCCAAAGGCTTAACATGGTTTTTGTAAGATAACTATGTCAACCAAATCCAGCTTCTTTAAACCAGCGGGCTTGACCCTGACAAACATGAGGATAAGTTTCCAATATGTTAAGATTTTTTGGAAATAAGTGTACAGTTCATGTATTCATGTTATGTGATTGGGAATAGTATGATTATATGGCTTCCACATATATTATGCTTAATTAATATCAGATAGGCATGCAACATATTTAAATTGTGGCCTAATGATTGTTAGGCAATTTTCCAAAATACCAAATTAATGAATGACCATACACGTATAATAGTGGAAATAATTAAAATTTAGACTTGTATAATAGTGCAAGTAATTAAAGTTCAGATCATGAGCCACTCGAAGTTGTTGTATCTGACACTGAATCCCCAGAAAGAAATAAAGTTCCAATCTCAAGTATCTATACGTGTCTTTTGTGCATTATTTACAAAGAACTGGAAGAAGTAAGTTTGAGACCTCAAGGTAGCTGAAAGTTTGTATGTGACATTAGATAATATGCCTAGTTTATATGTGATACTAGATAAGTACACATAGTTAAAATGATATTAGGGGTCCGATATATAGTTTGTATGTGATATCAGATGTACATGTATGAATATATGCAATATGAGCTATTTGGTAATTAGAGTCCACCAGAGCAAATTATCTAATGATGTTTATGTACAACTACGAAGATTTATCAGATATGATTCACTAAATATAAGGTCACAATAATGCTTAGGTACAGTTATTAAGATTAAGATTGAGCAGTCATCACAAACCCAGTCGAATCAAATGTGACGTGGTGGCTACTATGAAGGTACATGCAGATTATAGGGCGTTGTCTGCATATGTGATGGAAATGCAATGAATTTAGATATAATTATAAATATCAAGCAATAAGTTCACATAATCATTGACACATGATTTCCATTTTTTGGAATTTATAGCATAATCCTGCATTTTTCAATCGTATTACATTCGTACCAAATTATTTGTCTTAGATTTGTTAAGATATGGATGTATCTAACACAAAACGTGTCTAGATACGTCCATATCTAGAAAAATTTAAGACAAGTAATTCGGGACAGAGGGAGTACTAAAGATGTAATATATATAAATTCTTATTGTGATCTATCCATAACATCTGCACCAGTTTTCCAAACTTCAAAGAAAATCTCTAAAAGGACCAACTAACTAGAACTAAACAAATCTCATCCTCCACCATTTCTCTAAAATATCTTCAAACAAAAATAGAGCGGAATATCATGGGCTAGGAGTAAGCTAAATTGGTGTTAAGAATATATGGCTATAGAGTTTGAGGCAGTCGCCCTCAATGGCCACCACTGCCCTATGTGGGCCATGGACATCATGACCGCTCTTGTGTTCCGTGGGATAACGTGTGGAATCCTGGATTTACCTCTGGTCAGGATCACACCGCTAACAGAAAAATGATGTCTTATATATCATAAGGCATTAGATTCAGATCTTAGCATCTGATTAATCTGTATTAGCAATTCCTGGGATGCAATGAACCTCAAGGGAAAAGATTTGAATCTTACTTCAACCTTCAATCCGACATCCCAGCTGTGACGGGACCCTATGGGCACGGAGAATATGATGGTTGAATATGCCTCAACCGACATGTTTGGAGACTATGAATAGTCTTTCAATCTCCTGACTGATCAATATAATTAATGTTCATTTACGATGTTGTAACAACAACATAAGTATTGCTGTCATCATATATTGTATATCACAGTGTATTGTATCAGCACTTTGATACGAATACATTTGTATGTATTCTATATATCTGACAGTGATTTTCATATTGAGAATCTGCATGTCTATATATAGATTTCTACGGGAGTCAATCCGATGAAAAATGATATGTGCCTTGTGGACATATGCATCACAAATTCTATACTTAGGGAAGTCCAATGTTTCCAGTCTCATTGAGAGAAAGGAGATATTTTAAAATTGCTAGACGCGATGAGGTATTTGTTGGCTCAACTCGAGTCATATTTACTATCCCTTTGGGTACTCGAGTAACATCGAGATGCTTTATTGCTTCTCAAGTTTAACTCGTACCTGATACGTCTCCAATGTATCTATAGTTTTTGATTGTTCCATGCTATTATATTACCTGTTTTGAATGTTTATGGGCTTTACTCTACACTTTTATATCATTTTGGGACTAACCTACTAACCGGAGGCCCAGCCCGAATTGCTGTTTTTTTGCCTATTTCAGTGTTTCGAAGAAAAGAAATATCAAACAGAGTCCAAATGGGATGAAACCTTCGGGAGCGATCTTTTGGAACAAATGCAAACCAGGAGACTTGGAGTGGACGTCAAGAAGCGAACGAGGCGGCCACGAGGGTGCCTGGCACGCCCCAGGGGGGTGGGAACGCCCCCACCCTTATGGGCCCCTCGTGGCTCCACCGACCTACTTCTTCCTCCTATATATCTCCACGTACCCCGAGAACATCCAGGAGCACCACGAAAACCTAATTCCACCGCCGCAACCTTCTGTATCCGCGAGATCCCATCTTGGAGTCTTCGCCAGCGCTCCGCAGGAGGGGGAATCGACCATGGAGGGCCTTTACATCATCTCCAAGGCCTCTCTGATGAGTTGTGAGTAGTTTACCATAGACCTTCGGGTTCATAGTTATTAGCTAGATGGCTTCTTCTCTCTCTTTGAATCTCAATACAAAGTTCTCCTCGATCTTCTTGGAGATCTATTCGATGTAACTCTTTTTGCGGTGTGTTTGTCGAGATCCGATGAATTGTGGGTTTATGATCAAGTTTATCTATGAGAAATAATTGAATCTTCTCTGAATTCTTTTATGCGTGATTGGTTATCTTTGCAAGGCTCTTCGAATTATCAGTTTGGTTTGGCCTACTAGATTGATCTTTCTTGCAATGGGAGAAGTGCTTAGCTTTGGGTTCAATCTTGCGGTGTCCTTTCCCATGTGATGTTAGGGCAGCAAGGCACGTACTGTATTGTTGCCATCGGGGATAAAAAGATGGGGTTTATATCATATTGCTTGAGTTTATCCCTCTACATCATGTCATCTTTCTTAATGCATTACTCTGTTCTTATGAACTTAATACTCTAGATGCAGGCAAGAGTCGGTCGATGTGTGGAGTAATAGTAGTAGATGCAGAATCGTTTCGATCTACTTGTTGCGGACGTGATGCCTATATACATGATCATGCCTAGATAATCTCATAACTATGCACTTCTCTATCAATTGCTCGACAGTAATTTGTTCACCCACTGTAATACTTATGCTATCTTGAGAGAAGCCACTAGTGAAACCTATGGCCTCAGGTCTATCTTTTATCATATAAGTTTTCCATCTACTTTTATTTGCATCTTTACTTTCCAATCTATATCATAAAAATACCAAACATATTTATCTTATCTCATTATCTCTATCAGATCTCACTTTTGCAAGTTACCGTGAAGGGATTGACAACCCCTTTATCGCGTTGGTTGCGAGGTTCTTGTTTGTTATTGTAGGTACGAGGGACTTTTGAGGAGCCTCCTACTGGATTGATACCTTGGTTCTCAAAAATTGAGGGAAATACTTATGCTACTTTGCTGCATCACCCTTTCCTCTTCAAGGGAAAACCAACGCAGTGCTCAAGAGGTAGAAAGAAGGATTTCTGGCGCCATTGCCGGGGAGGTCTTCGCTCAAGTCAAGACATACCAAGTACCCATCACAAACTCATCTCCCTCGCATTACATTATTTGCCATTTGCCTCTCGTTTTCCTCTCCCCCACATCACCCTTGCCGTTTTATTCGCCCTCTCTTTACCGTTTGCCTTCCCGTTGCCATGGCCAAATCGAAAAGAACTAAGGGTTCTTTCCAGGGTTTTAGTACCTTGGATAGTCCCTCTATCCTCTCTAAGCTCATAAATAATGATGCTATGGAAAGACCTACTGGGGTTACCAATGAGAGTTTGAATAATTTTGATGAAGATGACTCCAGAATTTTTTGTTATTTACTTGATGAGTCTTTAAAAGATGCTTGGGATAGGTTATTAAGGATTCGGGCTAGCTATGTGCCACAATATCAAATTGAGATATACTTAAAAAGCTTTTATGTTGGCTTACCCGCTTCTTTCAAGCAAGTTCTGGATTCTATTTTTGAAGGAGGTTTTCTTGAAGGGGATGCTATAGATACTTATGAAAAAAATGAAAACTATATTTGGGCACCCCATGAATGATAAGGTTGAATCCACCACTCTCTTATGCTTTTATAAAAACAAAAGTATCAAAGAGATGAAGGCTAGCTTAGATGCAAATTTCCTAACGTGCTTAATCTTTCTTCCTCCATTAATTAAAATGTGCTTTCCCAAAATAGAAGGATGAATGATATAGAAAGGAATTTTTCTCTTTTCTTTCCCAATACCAAAGATGACAATACTTAGATCTATTCTCGCTTTTATGCCTAGCTAGGGGCGTTAAACGATAGCGCTTGTTGGGAGGCAACCCAATTTTATTTTTGTTTCTTGCTTTTTTGCTTCTGTTTAGTAATAAATATTTCATCTAGCTTCTGTTTAGATGTGGTTTTATGTTTTAATTAGTGTTTGTGCCAAGTAGAACCTATAGGATAACCTATGGTGATAGTTAATTTGATTCTGCTGAAAAACAGAAACTTTTGCACGCACGAGAATAATTTTAATAAATCACAGAAACGTGCTTTTGCGTTGATTCGTTTTGCAGTAGATCAATAGACAAATTACCCAGGACTTCCTATTTTGGTAGGAGCTTTAGAGTTCCAGAAGTATTCGAAAGTTACATATTGCTACATATTGTTCTGTTTTTGACAGATTCAGTTTTTCGTGTGTTGTTTGCTTATTTTGATGCATCTATGGCTAGTATCGGGGGTATGAACCATAGAGAAGTTGGAATAAAGTAGGTTTAACACCAATATAAATAAAGAATGAGTTCATTACATTAACTTATGTGGTGGTTTTTCTTTCTTGCACTAACGGAGCTTATGAGATTTCCTGTTGAGTTTTGTGTTGTGAAGTTTTCAAGTTTTGGGTAAAGATTTGATGGACTATGGAATAAGGAGTGGCAAGAGCCTAAGCTTGGGGATGCCCATGGCACCCCAAGATATTCAAGGACAACCAAAAGCCTAAGCTTGGGGATGCCCCGGAAGGCATCCCCTCTTTCGTTTTCGTTTATCGGTAACTTTACTTGGAGCTATATTTTTATTCGCCACATGATATGTTTTTTACTTGGAGTGTCTTGTATAATATGAGTCTTTGATTTTTAGATTACCACAATTATTCTTGCTGTACACACCTTTTGAGAGAGACACACTTGATTTAGAATTTATTAGAATACTCTATGTGCTTCACTTATATCTTTTAGAGCACGACGGTGGTTTAATTTTGTTGAAATTGTTGATCTCTCATGCTTCACTTATATTATTTTGAGAGTCTTATAGAACAACATGGTATTTGCTATGGTTATAAAATTGGTCCTAGAATGATGGGCATCCAAGTTGGGTATAATAAAAACTATCATAGAAAGTGAACTAGATGCTATGATCAATTTGATGCTTGATAATTGTTTTGAGATATGAGGATGGTGATATTAGAGTCATGCTAGTGGAGTAATTATGAATTTGAGGAGTACTTGTGTTGAAGTTTGTGATTCCCGTAGCATGCACGTATGGTGAACTGCTTTGTGATGAAGTTGGAGCATAATTTATTTATTGATTGCCTTCCTTATGAGTGGCGGTCGGGGACGAGCGATGGTCTTTCCTACCAATCTATCCCCCTAGGAGCATGCGCGTAGTACTTTTTTTCAATGACTTGTAGATTTATGCAATAAGTATATGAGTTCTTTATGACTAATGTTGAGTCCATGGATTATACACACTCTCACCCTTCCACCATTGCTAGCCTCTCTTGTGCCGAGCAACTTTCGCCGGTACCATACGCCCACCATATACCTTCCTCAAAACAGCCATCATACCTACCTATTATGGCATTTCCATAGCCATTCCGAGATATATTGCCATGCAACTTTCCACCGTTCCGTTTATTATGACATGCATCATCATTGTCATATTGCTCTTTGCATGATCATGTAGTTGACATCATATTTGTAGCAAATACACCTTCATAATTCTTCCATACATGTCACTCTTGATTCATTGCATATCCCGGTACATCGCCGGAGGCATTCATATAGAGTCATATTTTGTTCTAAGTATCGAGTTGTAATCTTGAGTTGTAAGTAAATAAAAGTGTGATGATCTTCATTATTAGAGCATTGTCCCATGTGAGGAAAGGATGATGGAGACTATGATTCCCCCACAGGTCGGGATGAAACTTCGGACTTTATAAAAAAATAGAGAAAGGCCAAATAAAAAAAAGAGACAAAAAATGAGAGAAAAAGAGAGAAGGGACAATGCTACTATCCTCTTTTACCACACTTGTGCTTCAATGTAGCACCATGATCTTCATGATAGAGAGTCTCTGTAAGTGCATCTAGTGCCCCTTAGTGATTTTGGTGTATTGAAGACTTATAGGTTAAGGGACTAATGTGTTTATGAGTGTACACATGTCTATAAGTCTGTGAGGAGTTTGATATTTACAGAGAAAGTCGACCCCTAAAAATGAATATCTTCGACTGAAGATTCTGGTATTCCTGAAGACTTTCATCAAGACTTTGAAAGTGAAGAAATTGGTGTGTCCGTGAAGACTTGATATTCATGCAAGGAATATGAAGCTTGAAGACTTTCGTTTTCATAGTTTTGTTTTCTCTTTCTTGAGTCATAGGAAACACCGTCTTTGTTAAAGGGGTCGAGGAAATACTAAGGAAAAATTTCCATGTGATGCTCAACTCAAAATCCTACACCTACCAATCCCTTCGAGTGAAGCCATTGGAAATCTCATACAGTTCAGTCAATTTCTCCAATAACAGAGATGAAGTTCTTACAGTTCTTTGAGAATTTGTTACGACCGAGGATTAGGATTCGCCGGTCTTGGATTGCCTACGATGAGGAACATGATAGCCCTAAGGAATTTGAGAGTCAAATTTCCGACCGTTGTTGTGCTACGCGCCAGCTGCCCCGAAATATCTTATCCACATAACGGTCATATTATCAAAGGGCATTTATGTCTTATCATGTTGGGCTGCTCCCTAGGCTATAAATAGCCGCCCCCTACAACCACTAGCTGGTTGGATGCTCCGAGAGAAACTGACAATTGTCATTTGAGAGCAACCCATCCTCCGAGGACTTTGAGCGAAAATCATCGAGTGAGGAAAAACTCAAACCCAAACACCAACAAACCCAAAGTGATTGAGCATCACTGAAGAGATTGATCCTGAGTGGATCCGACGCTTGTTACCTTTGAAGACTGTGCTTCTTCCAGACGGTTAGGCGTCATGGTCTAGAGCATCCAAGAGGAATTGTGGATCGCCGAGTGACCGAAGTCTGTGAAGGTTTGGAAGTCGCCTGAAGACTTACCACGAGTGATTGGACGAGGTCTCTGTGACCTTAGTTCAAGGAGAATACAGTGAGGACTTGGTGTCCTGAGCTGCGTGCTCAGCGACTGGGTGTCCGGGACTGTGTGTCCTCGAGTTTAAATACTCAACCGCTCCAACCAGACGTACAACTGAGACAACAGTTGGAACTGGTCTACCAAATCATTGTCTTCACCAACCTTACTGGTTCTATTTCCTCAACTCTTTCATTTCTTCATTACTGTGTTGTGTGATTGTTCATATCTGTGTTTGAAGACTTTGACTGAAGACTTTCTCAATTTCCTCAGTTCAATTTCTTCAGTCTGTTTGTCTTCATCTTGTGTTATCCTGTGTTTACGCTTTCTGTACTCTGTGTTTGTCTTCATTTCATCATGATGACTATGTGTGTATTCTGTCATGCTTACTTTTGAGTACTTATTCCGCTGCAAGTAGTTCTTCGCTAAGGAATTTCCTCACCGGCAAATTCCTCAGTGAAGAATTCATAAAAATCGCCTATTCACCCCCCTCTAGTCGATATAACGCACTTTCAATTGGTATCAGAGCAAGGTACTCCCTTGTTCTGTGTGATTTTGGTTTAACCACCTGGAGTTCTAGTTATGTCGACTGCAGGATCGAGGAACGTTTCCTGCCCCATCTTTGATGGTCATGAGTATCCTCGGTGGAAGGCCATGATGAAAAAGCGACTCATGGCTATGGACAGCGAACTGTGGACCGTCACCGAGATTGGTCTTGCCGATCTATGCAAGATGACTGAGGCTGATGACATTCGCAAGTACACACTGCTTAACCTCACAGCAAAGGATGTCATATGCTCTAGTCTGTCCCGAAATTAGTTTAGGAACGTCATGCATCTCAATCACGCGAAGCTAATCTGGGACCGTCTCTCTGAGGTCTATGAAGGTCATCGGACTCGTCATGATCCTTGGTTTGAGGATTACAAGGAATCTCTCAATGCGATGACATTCGAACCAGAATCATCATTGCCTACCCCCTGCCTTATGGCAAACGATGCTGAGGTAACCGAATCTTACCTATCCAAATCTAGTGATGATGAATCTGGCGATGAATTTGGACCTAGCTATGTCAAACTTGCTTCCCTTGCCACTAAACAACAAAGAGCCTTGGAAAAAGTTCAATACATGCTAAATAAGAGCGATGATATGTTGCGTGAAGAAATGGATCAGTCAAAAGCCCTGGCTGAAAGTCTTCAGAGACTCCATTCCAAGTTTGACGACCTTCAAGGTCATCATTACGCTCTCTTATCTGATCACGAGAAGCTTTCTCTTGAACTTCTTCAAAGAAAGCAAGATCTTGAGAAGCTAAGAGTGAGTTATGAAGATCTTCAGAAGGAGCGCGATTCATTACTTGCTCAACAAATCAGCGCTACTCAGGAAGAATTTGACCCTCCATGCTTAAACTGCATTGAACGTGAATCTGCTAATTCTTCACCTGAATGTTCAAATGCTTCAAATGTCACAAATTCTTCGCCTGCCTCTGCTATCACTAATTCCTTGAGGACATTGCTAGTATCACTGACGATGCAGGGTTGAAGGAATTGTATATGACAGGCATGTACAAAAGCCTCAAAGGGCATCAGACTCTTTGTGATGTGCTTAAGAAGCAGATCCTCAACAGGAACCCTAGGAAAGAGGGTATTGCCTTTGAGAGGAAACTCAATGTTGATGGAACATATTGGAAGCTTTGGCGGTACCCCAAAACCTCATGGGTTCTTTGCAAAGGGACCTCCAGTTGATCCATCTAACTTATCTGGCTTTACATGTGAATCTCCTCATTCTTATGATGAGTCATTTGACTCCAACTATAAACTGTTCAAAAATCAGAATGGGAAGTATTTGCTAGATATGTTGGCACTAATCTGCGAGAGCGGTTCCCTATGAAGAAAATCTGGGTTCCCAAAAGTTATGTTGAAAGTCTTCAGGTGAATGTCCTCATGACACCACCAGTGAAGAATAGGAACCCCAGATCAAACTCTTCATATGGACCAAATTCTTCATATGGATCTAAGTCCTCATACGGACAAAATTCCTCACGTGGATCAAATACCTCAAAAGGATCAAAGTCCTCATATGATCATCATCGTGCTAACCCTTCTGTTTCGCAGGGTAGAGCTAAGGGCTATGAATATGTGCATTATTCTTCAAATCATTATGTTCATAAGTTCTCGAAGAATTTCTCTGCTTATTCATATGCTTACCTAACCCTCTTATGTGAAGCGAAGTGGACCAAGCGTCCATGCCACCTTTCTCATATGGTGCTCGCAGAGTGATGAATTCTTTGCCACCCCTCCGGATGTGGGTGGTGAAGAAAAGACTAATCTCTTATGCAGGTCAGGTCTCGATCGTGCTCAAAGCGACTAAAGAATTTCTTGGAGACACGAGCGATTACTGATAGGGCCTTGAGCTAATCATGATGAAATGAACCTTCATTTCACACGTCCTCATACTAATTATCTGATCAATTTACTTGATGAAATTGACCTGATGATACTGATGTCATATTCTTCACTGATGAAGTATATGAGTTTGTAAGCTGCACTAATTCATCTACAGGATGATCAACCCAAAGCAAACGAGTGGGTCCTCGATAGTGGATGTACAAATCACATGACTGGTGACAAGAACCTATTGATGGATGCTCCCTTAACACCGTCACATCTGAAGCATATTATCTTCGCTGACTAAGGCAAAAGTCAGGTATTGGGTCTAGGTAAGGTTGCAATCTCTAAGGACATACACATGGACAAAGTCATGCTTGTCGAGTCCTTAGGATACAACCTCATGTCTGTCTCAATGCTTTGTGATCTTGATATGGTTGTTGTCTTTGGCAAGTATCGTTGTGTTGTGATCATGGAAGCTGACAATTCCAAAGTCTTGAAGGCTTTAGGAGAGGAGACTTGTACATTGTTGATTTCTCTGGGGACCACAACCTGCCGTGTGCTTACTTGCAAAAGCTTCAGAAGGCTGGCTATGGCATCGACGACTTGGTCATGCTAGCATGAGGAATCTGCACACGCTCGCGAAGAAGAAGCATGTCATTGGCATTGAGAATATCAAATTCCTCAAGGATCACTTGTGTGGAGCCTGTGAAGCTGGAAAAATGACCAAGGCCAAGCATCCAGCGAAGACTATCATGACCACCACTCGACCATTTGAATTGCTTCACATGGATCTCTCCGGTCCTAATCATTATTCTGCTGTGACAAATGATGCATCCCTATATGGCTTTATTATTGTTGATGATTATTCTCGTTACACATGGGTACACATTGTTACTTACAAACATGAAGTGCAGGAAGTCTTTAAACGATTTTCCTCGAGGGCTTCAACCAACTTTGGTGTGAAGATCAAGCACATCAGGAGTGACAATGGAACTGAGTTAAAGAATTCCGGTCTTAATGACTATCTTGATGAACTTGGTATTACTCATGAGTTATCTGCTCCTTATACTCCTCAGCAAAATGGCGTCGTGGAGCACAAGAAAAGAACTCTTGTTGAGATGGCTCGCACTATGTTTGATGAATACAAAACGCCTCATCGTTTTTGGATTGATGCAATTGATACCGCGTGCCACATCATCAACAGAGTATATCTTCACAAATTCTTCAAGAAGACTGCCTATGAACTCCTCATTGACAAGAAACCCAATGTGAGTTATTTCAAAGTCTTTAGTGCTAAATGTTGAATTAGAGATCCTCATCACAATGCTAAATTTGCACCGAAAGCACATGAAGGTTTTATGCTTGGTTACGGAAAGGAATCGCACACCTATGGAGTCTTCAACAACGCTCTTCACAAGATTGTTGAAACTTTAGATGTGCGGTTCGATGAAACTAATGGCTCGCAAAGAGAGCACCTACCTTCTGTGATAGATGAACCAACACCCGAGGATTCTATCAAGTTCAAGGCTACTGAGGATGTCATTCCTACCAAAGAATATACTGAAGAATTCATTCTAGAACACGAAGATCGTCGAGCTAATGCACCTGAGGAAAATGCTGAAGAAAATGGTGCTGAAGAAAATGCTGATCAAGTTCCTCGACGACAACCAGCTCATCCTCACGTTGCAAAAGAAGTGCAAGTTGAAAAGATCATCAATGACATTGAAGCACCATGTCCTCTCACCCGCTCAAAAGCTTCAGATTTATCTAACTTTTGTGGGCACTATGCTTTTGTCTCTATCACAGAGCCCACTAAGGTAGATGAAGCATTTACGAGCCCGAGTGGATTCGAGCCATGCAAGAAGAATTACATCGATTCGAGCTCAACAATGTCTAGGAACTGGTCAAACGTCCAGATCCTCGCAAGCATGATATCATTGGCACAAAGTGGATCTACCGCAACAAGCAAGATGAAAATGGCCTTGTGGTGAGGAATAAGGCACGACTTGTAGCTCAAGGCTACACACATGTTGAAGGAATTGATTTCGATGAAACTTTTGCACCTGTTGCTAGACTTGAGGCTATTCACATATTACTTGCTTATGCTAACCATCATAATATCACTTTATATCAAATGGATGTGAAAAGTGCATTCCTCAATGGTAAGCTTGAGGAAGAAGTATATGTCGCTCAACCCCCAGGTTTTGAAGATCCAAAGAATCCTGACAAAGTCTTCAGACTCAACAAGGCCCTCTATGGCCTCAAGCAGGCCCCTCGGGCATGGTATGATACTTTGAAGGAATTCTTCGTGAAGAATGGCTTCACACCCGGTTCACTCGACCCTACTCGCTTTACTAAATCTTATGATGGTGAACTGTTTGTGTGCCAAATACACGTTGATGATATTATCTTTGGCTGTACTGACCAACGTTATAGTGATGAATTTGCCTATATGATGAGTGAAGAATATCAAATGTCTATGATGGGAGAGTTGAAATTCTTCTTAGGTCTTCAAATTAAATCAACAACACAATGGCATATTCATATCTCGGAGAAATACCTCAAGGATGTTACGAGGAAATTGGCATGCAAGATTGCAAAGGAGTCAAAATTCCTATGCCCACAAATGGCCATCTATGCCTTGATGAAAATGGTATTGACTTGATCACAAGGTATACCGCTCCATGATTGGTTCTTTGTTGTATTTATGTGCATCTAGGTCAGATATAATGCTTAGTGTTTGCATGTGTGCCCGATTTCAAGCTACTTGAAGGAATCACACCATAAGGTTTGTGAAGCATATTCTTGATATCTAGCTCACACACCAACACTAGGACTATGGTACCCCAAGGGCTCTACTTTTGATCTCATGGGATATTTTGACTCTGACTATGCTGGTGATCGTGTGGACCGCAAGTCAACATCTAGTACTTGTCATTTCCTCGGACGATCTTTGGTCATTGGTCCTCGAAGAAAGCAGAACTGCGTATCACTTGTCTCTTCTTTGAAGCTGAGTACATTGCTGCTGGTTCTTGCTGTGCTCAATTGCTGTGGATGAAGCAAACTCTCAAGGACTACGGCATCAACGTGAAGAATGCGCCTCTCTACTGTGACAATGAGAGTGCCATCAAGATTGCACACAACCTAGTTCAGCACTCGAAGACAAAGCACATTCAGATTCGTCATCATTTTCTTCGCGATCATGTGTTGAAGGGCGACATATCTATTGAGCATGTGAAGACTGAAGAACAGCTAGCCGATATCTTCACAAAGCCCTTGGATGAGAAGAGATTTAGCAAGTTGCGGTGTGAGCTAAATATCTTGGAGTCTTCGAATGTTCTTTGAAAAAGGACACTCATCCTAACACTTATGCAAAATTGATGACTTAGATGTGCAACACATGAAGAAACGTTTTTCTTCAATCAATGAAGAATAACACTCTAAGTGTGAAGAAATTAATGAAGAATTTGATTCTCAAAACCCTACAACAATTGTACGCGGTGTCTGAAATCATCATTCTTATACGGTGGGTCACGCCACCACAAAAAATTGAAAATCTTCAATTTGAGTTTTTCCTCAGTGTTGAAATTCCTCAGTTGTTCAAATTCTTCAACTTTTCAAAATCTTCACTGTTTCCGTCGTTTTTCTTCATTGGCTATATATATATATATATATATATATATATATATATATATATATATATATATATATATATATATATATATATATGAGTTTATGCCCTCTACATCATTCACTTATGGCTATTTCTTCAAGTTGCATTTTCTGCTAAGTGAATGTGATTGGACCCTTCCCCCTCTATGCTATACTCAACCCAATCTATTCACAAATTCTTCATGTGCGTTCTATTTGAAACTCGTTCAAAATCTTCACTGTGTCCTTGTCAGCTGAAGAAATTGCGAACGGAACTTAAAAACAAATTTTATCCAAACTTTCGGTTTTGCCGCTCAAACCGTCCCGTATCCCACGTTAGACTTATCTATTCACCCACGATCTAACACGATCACCACTTTTCAGTACATGGGTGACACATGTCAAGCGAATGAGAAGGGTCAGGGGCACGTTCATCCTAAATCTTCGGGCGAACAGTTTTTCACTGCGACTATAAATACCCCTCTCCCCTTCCTCACTTCCTTTACTCCACTCGACCGCACTCTCTCTCGCTCGAGCTTCTCAAACCCTAGCGCCGCCGCTACTCCATCGTCGCTGGTGAGGAAGAGCTTCACTGCCTCGACCTCGTCGCCGTCGTACTCGCGCCGGCCGCGGAAATCTTCACTCCGCCGCCGCCGTAGCTGTCTTCCTCCGCCAAGTTAGGGCGTGGAAGATCTGAACTGACGAGCTTCAAATCTACACTTCTCAGTTCGTCGTGTTTTTCATTAAGGGTAATTAAAAGTTACTTTTACTGCCCTCTTTGATTCAAATTTTCTCAACAAAATCTTCAAAGGTGTTTTATTCTTCAAATCCTCACACACAAAACACCTCACTAGTCATCTGCTCTTGATTCGTTTCTCTAAGCATCATTTATCTTCAAGATTCCTCAATTGTGTGGATCCTCAATCTATACAACTCTGGAACCTAAGACAAAGAATGCTTAGTGAAATTATTCAAGACTCATCTGGTCAAATTCCTCAAACTTGTTCTTTTTGAAAACCTTCTGCGAACGCATATGACCTCTTCAAATTCCTCACAACTATACTCTGTTCACAGGTACTCATGTCCGCTGCTGATCACTAGGTTCTCATCAACTTAACTCATTTGCAGCGTTCCTTGAAGAAAAGTTGCATACTTCTTCAGAGAATTCGATTGTTCAAATCCCTCAACTGAAGAATATGGCAGACGGTAAGAAACCACAGAAAGGAGGAAAGAGGCCTGAGGTCATGACTGCGTTTGAAATACCTGAGGACATCTATCTTGACTATTGCACACCGATGAGGCTAAGTTCGGAAGGAGAACAAAAATCAGCGCAAGGTGCACATCTGAGAGGATTGAAAGGAGATGGGCAAGAGAATGGAGGGAGTACAGATATGTAAGTCCAAAGTATATGAAGAAATTCGCACTAAATCCTCCATGCCCAAGAGCTCCATTGGCACCTGGCCAAGAAGCTGACCCCACCAGCATCAAGCGTGGTGAGGATTTCCCTAAATAATGGGCCAAACGCCAAGCCAAGTTGGCAAGACAAGCCAAATAAGCAGTGAGGAAATTCAATGAAGACTCTGCTACTGTTGCTGCCACTGAGGCCTCTGTCAGGCCTAGAAAATCAATGGCAAAGAAGCCCGCTCACAAGCCAAGTGCTTCACCAACTGTGCCCTCATGGCCAAGTTCCTCAGCAATGCCCTCACGGCCAGAATCTTCAAAGCCCTCACGGCCAGATTCTTCAAAGCCCTCACGGCCAGTTCCTCATGCCGCTCCTGCTCCTCCAAAGTCCTCAGCTCCTCCAAAGTCCTCAGTTGCTCTGGCAAAGTCCTCAACACCTGTACATCTGGCCACGTGCCAAAGGACTGCAGGCATCTCTATTGCCTCTGGTGTCTCAGCGAGTTCCTCAGCTGCACCAAACTCTTCATCGAGCCCCACTCACTGAAGACAAAGGCAACAGTGATCGAGGTCCTCGGCCAAATCTGAAGAAGAAACAGGTTGCCTTCCAAGTGCCATCGGCGATGAAGGCGATGATGATGAACTTGCGAAATCATCGAGAGGCAGGCAAAGGGCGCTAGAGCCAAAGGCACAAATGTGCCACTACTTTTGGATCCAAAGGCGATCCTCGACTACATTGATCTCTGGCACAAGGACCCAAACACTCCTATGCCTGATTTTCATTTGACTCCTGGCCAAAGTCACATGCTGACCCATTTCATCACTGAAGAGAAATGGAAATTTGAGAAGGCTAGGCAAATCAAGAAGGCTCAGTTCAAGAAAGAGAAGTTCCTGAGGAAAAATGTTGTCACAATGACAACTGATGAACTCCTCAAGATCCAGTCTGAAATCAAAGCCCCCAGCGATGATTTCAATGCATATTATGCTGATTGGCAAGGAGCCAAAGTCAGGTTCGTTAAACTGACTAATAAGTTCACCAATGTTGCAGCCCCATCGCAACAAGAAATTCCTCAAGCTGAAGCTTCTACTCAGCAAACTAAAGAACATGCCAAGATCTTGATGACTTTCAGTGGCTTGATGAAAATGCTAGTTCTAGGGCTGATGACTCCATTCCACCACGAAGACATTGCGGGGCATCCACTAGTGGTGCGCTGAAGAAAATGAAGAAGTCGAGCATCAGCATCGATTGCGCTGAGGAAATTCAAACAGATTCCTCGGCTCCTCCTGCGCCTACACCAACTCCTACCCTTCCTTCTACATCGGATGTGAGGAAGACCAAGGCTGCGAGAGAGAGCTGCGGTGAAGAAAAGGAAAGCATCATCTGCTTGATTCTTGACTCTGAAGAAAATGAAGCCTATGACCAGCTCACTTGAAAATCCAATTGATGCTGTTCCGATTTCCACCATGCCATCAAAGGACCTTGTTCCTTTTGGTAAAGAATATGTGATCCCTAGCAGATCTGATGAAGAAAATCATTCTGCTGCTTCGTCAGAGCAGATTGATGAAGAAATTGAAGTGGATGCGATCCCTTCAACGCCTGTTGCTTCCTCGCCAATGCCTCAGTTCACAGCTGAAGAGGATGGCGTTGAAGAAATTGAAGATGAAGACGTGGATATTGGATGCACTACGCCTGTGATGAATAATGACTTTTGGGAAAGTCAGCATCCCAATTCTCCACTCTTCACCCCAATACAACAAATACCTCAGTCCCGTGCACCAACCATTCAAATGTGCTCCGAAGAAACTCACCATACCTCGTCTGTGCATGAAGAAATTCCAGCCACTAGTGCTGAAGAACCTGCTGCTGCTGATCCTTTGAACAAGCAGACTGCCACTGAAGAGGAACCAGAAATTCCTCAGCCTAAAGAACCGGAGATTGCGATTCCTGAGGTTGTGATGCAACTCATTGACACTCCTCTACCCAAGCCAAAGGATCCATTCTCAAAGAAGCAAAAGTTCAAGGCTGAAGATTTCTTCAACGAGCATGTGTTCTTCACAGTCTATAATCCCTATGATTCTGCTCGCATAAGGAAGAGGCGTTTCTAGACTGCTAGTCAAGCCAATTTCTATTCCTCTGTGCTATTCAACAAAGACAAAGTCTTCGATCATGCACACATTCCTCACGTGGACATGGAATCTCTGCCGTGCTTCGAGCCAGTCCTCAATGTTCTTCACGATGCTGGATTGCTGAATTTACTGCGACATACGTGATTGGAATGAAGAACTCATTCTTCAATTCTATGCAACGCGCACATCACGAAATTGCGAAGATGTGAACTCATGGGTGCTGGACTGGACGTCAGATAATACTCACTACAAGGCACCAGCAACTGAATTGCTTCGTGCCCTCCCACTCAGTCCTCCCTGAGGGAGTCCTGGACTAGGGGGTGTCCGGACAGCCGGACTATCATCGTCAGCCGGACTCCAAGACTATGAAGATACAAGATTGAAGACTTCGCCCCGTGTCCGGATGGGACTTTCCTTGGCGTGGGCGACAAGCTTGGCGATCTGGATATGTAGATCTCCTACCATTGTAACCGACTGTAACCCTAGCCCTCTCCGGTGTCTATATAAACCGGAGGGTTTTAGTCCGTAGGATTCAACCATTACAACAATCATACCATAGGCTATCTTCTAGGGTTTAGCCTCCTTGATCTCGTGGTAGATCCACTCTTGTACTACCCATATCATCAATATCAATCAAGCGGGAGTAGGGTTTTACCTCCATCGAGAGGACCCAACACAGGTAAAAACATCGTGTCCCTTGTCTCCTGTTACCATCCGCCTAGATGCACAGTTAGGGACCCCCTACCGAGATCCGCGGTTTGACACCGACATTGGTGCTTTCATTGAGAGTTCCTCTGTGCCGTCACCGATAGGAAGGATGCCTCTTCCCGTCTTTAAAGACGGTATCCTCGCCAAAGGAGCCTTGGCCGCTGGCCAAACTATCCGGCTGGGTGGTTTTCTCATGACCGCCTGTTCGACCACCGCTTCGACGACGACCTCCCAGGTCGTCAAAAGCAATCTTCGCGTCAACTCAGAATTCGTCGAGCAGTTAGATCCAATAGAGCTCTCGTCCGTAAACGAGCTCTTGGATCACATCGCCGCCCTGGGAGTCGCTACAGACTACAATCAGATTGGGCTTAAAACCGATCCGAGAGATTAACTCTCGGGTTACCCTGCGTTGCGGTGGTAGAGGAACAACGCGACGACTCTTCTCCTAGATTGAAAACTAGTCATGTCCGGCTTCAACCCTCCATGCCGGATTCCCGCGGGGGGACGGACTTCGATCAAGCACTGAACCTAAAGTCAGGCGTCAGACCGGACTCGTTGGACAACATCAAACGATCCAAGCTTCCAAATTCGGAAACTTCTCGGCCCTTGAGCCTCGAGATGGGTAGGATTCCGGACTTAATTCCACCCACCCACCTAGACATATGCGATCTATCTCAAATCCGGCAAGATCCGGCTGAAACAGTACATCATTACTGGGCCAGATTCCTCCTGGTTATGGACAGGATAAAGGACTGCCGAGAGGAAAATGCAATTTCAATTTTCTGCAATAATTGCACGGACGAGGGAATCTTGAACGCCGTCAGTCATCGTGAAATTACGCTTCTCCGACCAAGTCCATAGTGCGAAATCTTGTGCGATGGAAGTTTCGGAAAACCGAAACTAAGTTTTGGGACAATCCGGCCCGAATACAACCCTAGTCCGTAACAAAAGGGTGCGGCACACTCGGGCACGGTACAAAAACCAAAAACAAAAACCCCATAAAGGGCAAGGAACCGTCTTTGGAGGGATGGCTCGATGGACCTGTAACATTCACAATCTGAAGGCGCCACCCCAAAACATAGCCTTGAGCATGTTGGATATTGCGGCGGTGGCCAAAAGTGGTGAGGAGCTTCTAGCCCCGAAAACCACTCCAACAATACCAAGATGGTGTCAGCGATCTTGAGACTTTCGCATCAAATAATATGTAAAACGAACAATCCATGACCTCGCGAAGTCTACCAAGTAGCAACAACAAATCCATGGAGCGACACGGCCATCACCTTCAACACCAGCGACGAACCTAAATTCCGAACAGCCCGAGCACCAGCCGCATTGGTCCTCAGTCCAATAGTGGACGGCTTTCGCCTTACCAAGGTACTCATGGATGGCGGCAGCGGACTAAACCTCATCTACGAGGAAACCCTTCAAAAAATGGAAATAGACCGGAGCCGCATTGAGCGAAGCAGCACAACCTTTAGAGGAATAATCCCTAGCCGGGAAGCGCGCTGCACAGGAAAAATCACACTCGATGTGGTGTTCGGATCGCCAGACAATTATAGGTCCGAAGAGGTCACATTCCAAGTAGCCCCGTATTAGGACGGGAGGCATTCACAATTTTTCAAGCCATACCCCATTACGGGTACATGAAGCTTAAGATGCCTGCCCGGCGGAACAATCACTCTCGCTAGTGATCCGGACATAGCACTCCGCGCCGAAAACAAGACAGCCGCATTAGCTCTGGAGGCACTATCCGAAGCCCTAGCGGCAGAAGAACTCACTGCGCTGTGCTCCACGGTGAATAGGGACGATGTGATACTCGATAAGAGATCCAAGTCCACCTCTTTCAAACCAGCGGACGAAATAGTCAAATTCGAGTCCACCAACGGACCCAACAAAGACGGCCTCCATCGGGCACGCTTAAAACCTGATGTAGATGCCGCTGCGAGAATTCCTTCGGAAAATTGGGACATCTTAAGCTGCACCCTTCGGATATGCGAGAATCCCGTAGATTGGCGAGAACACAGCCTAAACATCCTAAAAGGATTCAAGCCGATCAAACATGCTCTTTGGCGATTTTCCGAACCCAAAAGACGAGCAATGGGAGAAGAGCTAGCCAAACTCTCGAAGCGGATTCATCGAGACATCAAACATCCGGACTGTCTAGCAAACCTGGTAATCATACCAAAGAAGGACAAATCCTGGCGCCTATGTGTCGATTTTAAAGACCTCAACAAGGCCTTCCCAAAGGATCCCTTCCCCCTCCCCCGCATGGACCAAATAATCGATGCTACTGCAGGGCACGATTCATTGTGCTTCCTTGACGCATATTCCGGCTACCATCAAATCAAGATGGCGGAAGCGGACCAAGCTGCAACGGCATTCATTACTCCATATGGACCATTCTGCTTCAACACGATACCCTTCGGACTCAAAAACGCCGGCGCAACATACCAGCGCATGATTCAGACATGTCTGGCTACCCAGATCGGCAAAACAGTAGAAGCATACGTACACGACGTAGTCGTCAAAACCAAACATGTCGAAACTCTAGTAGACGATTTGAGGCTCACATTCGACAACCTCCGAGCATATGACATCAAGCTGAATCCGGAAAAATGCGTTTTCGGCGTAACAGCCGGAAAGCTCCTGGGCTTCATTGTATCCGGTAGAGAATTGAAGCAAACCCAGCCAAGATCCGAGCTCTGTCACAGCTAGATATTCCAAAAGACCTCAAACAAATACAAAAACTAACCGGATTGCGTGGCGGCCCTAAGCCGCTTTATCTCCCGTCTGGGAGAAAAGGCATTGCCCCTCTATCGCCTCCTCGGCGCACGAACACCAGTGGACGGATCTGCCCTTCTTGGGACTCGAAGAAATCAAAGCCATATTGGCAACAAATTCGGTCCTGGCTGCGCCTAACCTGGGCGAACCAATGTTGTTATACATCGCAACAACACATCAAGTGGTAAACGCGGTACTCGTCGTCAAACGAGAAACAGAAGGGCACAAATTCCCTCTTCAAAAACCAGTGTACTACGTATCCACCGCCTTAACTCCTGCAAGTCCGTTACCGCACTATCAAAAGATAGCCTATCGGTGTTCATGGCATCCGGAAGCTCGACACTACTTTCAAGAGTGTTCGATAACGATGGCCTCCGAAGTGCCCCTCAACGACATTATAAACAACCGCGACGCAACGGGCAGGATTGCAAAATGGGCCATTGAGCTCTTACCATTCGATATAACTTACAAACCTCGGCGAGCTATAAAGTCACAAGTATTGGCTGACTTTGTCGCCGAATGGATCAAGTTTAACTCCCTAAAGAGTACGGGGCATACTCCAATTGGATTATGCATTTCGACGGCTCCAAAATGTTGGCCGGCTTGGGGGCTGGCGTCGTATTGACGTCCCCAACCAGGGACACAATCCAATATGTACTACAGATAATGTACACGGACTCCAACAATGCAGCCGAATACGAGGCCCTCCTACATGGCCTCCCGATGGCAATCTCCATGGGCATTCAACGCCTAGAGGTGCGCGGGGATTCAAACCTCGCAATATCCCAAGTAAATGGAGACTTTAACGCCAAGGATCCGAAAATGGCAGCCTATCGTAACGCTGTCCTAAAAATGTCAGCTCGGTTCGAAGGACTCGAATTCCACCACGTAGCCCGAGATAATAACCAAGCAGCCGACCTATTGGCACGCATCGGCGTGAAACGCGATGCTGTCCCTCCAAACATCTTCCTAGAACGGCTCTTTAAGCCATCCGTACTATGGGAAGAAGAGTCCGGAAATAACAACTCGGAGGCAGCCGCACCACCCAATACAGAACAATCTGACATAATCGGCGATTCAGCTGATGAAATAACACCTTCAGCCCACGAAATAATGGCAGTAATCGCCCCGTGGACAAAGCCATTCCTAGCCTACTTACTCAGGCAGGAACTTCCCGAAGACCAAAATGAGGCCCGCTGCATAGTCTGGCGATCTAAAGCCTACAAGGTCCACGAGGGAGAACTCTATAAGAAAAGCACAACCGGAGTCCTTCAACGGTGTATCTCCGAAGAGGAAGGGCGAAACCTTATGGCTGAAATTCATGCCGGACTAGGCGGAGACCACGCCGCAGCTCGGGCCCTTGTAGGCAAAGCATTCCGTACAGGATTTTATTGGCCGACAGCCCCGGCAGATGCTCAGGACTTAGTCCAAAGATGCGTCGGTTGTTAGCTCTTTGCTAATCAGAGCCATATGCCACCCACCGCCCTCAAAACTATATCCATTACGGCGTTCGCGATGCAGGGGCTTGACATGGTCGGACCCTTAAAGGGAACCCACAAGCAAAGGTACTGTTGGTCATGGTGGACAAATTCACCAAATGGATAGAGGCCAAGGCGGTTAAAGCAGCGAGTCCGGACCGTGATAGACTTCATATCCGGGTAGTACACGTTCTGGGTCCCCATAGCATCATTACCAATAACGACACGAACTTCACGTCCGACGAGGTTAAATTATGGTGCAAAAATATGGGCATTAAGCTCGATTACGCTTCAGTCTATCATCCTCAAACCAACGGTCAAGTGGAACAAGCAAATGGTCTAATAATGAGCGGCATCAAACCCATACTAGTGCGGTCCCTTACGAAATCTGACACGCACTGGGTAGAGGAGCTCGACTCCGTACTCTGGGGGTTGCGGACAATGCCCAACCGTACTACCGGATTCACACCATTTTTTATGGTATACGGCTTCATGACTCACCACGAGTGCGCATGTACGAAGAAAGAGAAGCCGAGCTGGATCGGCAGGACAACTTGGACGCATTGGAGGAAGAACGCGACGTCGCCAAGGCTCGTTCCGCATTCTATCAGCAGCGAGCTCGAAGATATCAAAGCAGAGAAGTACGGGCCAAGACTTACAATGTTGGCGAACTAGTTCTACGCCTGCCGGACAAGAAAAAGGACAAGCTCAAGCCCAAATGGGAAGGCCCCTTCATTATCGATCAAGTCCTGACCGGCGGAACGTACCGTCTGCAAAATGCGTCGGACAACCGACTCGATCCGAACCCATGGAACGCAGCCCGCCTCCGAAGATTCTACGCCTAGCGCCGGACTAAGAGTTCGTCTCCTTCCCCCGTCCAAATTTTTACACTTGAGCTGTCTTTTGTTTCTCTTTTTTCTCTCACCCCTTTTCATAAAAGCCCTTAAAGGCCTATTTGCGCATTGTTCGCGCACACTTGATGTGCTATCCGCACTCATTATACCTGGGGGCTTCTTTACCAGAAGCTTACTTATAAGGGCTTCATGCCCAACACATGTGTCAAACTTCCACATGTACCTTTTATTCACCATTATATGCATCGATATGACTTAAGTTTTGGACAAGATGGGTTGCCTGGCTCCTGTGCTTACCCCTACGTTCCCGATTGTTCAGCTAGGAGGTAAAGGAGCACCTCTGCGATTATTCTTGCCGGGTCAGCCGGATGTGTACCTCGGTAGGGTGAAGCCGAAAGCTAAGCGTTCTTAAGGGAATATTCGATCGGTGACTTGAAAGATGATTTTTTACCTATTTATTTTATCGGCCCTAGATGTTTTCCTGCTCTTTTTGCAGTCCGGACATGCACTTTAGGGCATGCCTCGAGAAAAAGGAACCCTTAACGGAACTATTCTCCTGGAAGATGTTTCTTACTAACCATGTAATATAACATAACTAGTTGGGCACTTATGCGATAAAGCACTAATGACCCCTACGCTTTGGTCTCCATGCATGCCCGGTTGTTTCTTCACCGAGAAGGTATTCGGACACACTCCGGACTCTAGGGTCCCGAGGTTGAAGCGAAAAGGTCGGCAATGACAAACGATCTACAATCCGGCTAGAAGGCATTTTACATGTCATTTCAAAATACATTGTCAAATCGACTGACTGTATTCCTCCTCAATCCCGTCTAACAGGCTGTCTAATTTACAGTCCCGTTGGGAATATTTAGCGGCCAGCTCTACCTGGCCATACACTAAACTCACAGGGTTCTCCTTCCCATCGGGCCCCACAGGTCCGACCTCGGCCATATGGTTGGGAGCCGCCTTCTTGTACCGCGTCTTTACCATGGCCCAGGCCTCCCTAGCACCTTGGCGGCAGGCGAAATCTTCCATAAGCGAAGCGCTACGCGCTCCTCAAAGCTTCTCCATAAGCTCTCCAAGGCCCTCGGGCAGGGAGAGGGGCGGCCATAAAGCCTGGACGACGCCGCTCATCGCCTGTCGAACTCGCTCGAGCAGTTGCACCAGCTCGGGAAGTTGATCACCCGTGGATATGGGCATCTCCTCCGCAGGGCGACCTGTGAGCACACCTACAGACATATTTTTTGTCAATTGACTTCCTCGCGGAACTCTTCTTTTCAAAGGAGCTCGCTCAAGCACTTACTATAGATGCCGCGATGAAGCCGCTGATTCTCCTTCACGGAGCTAGACAGCTCGGCCCGAACACCTTTCAGCTCTTCTCCAAGCTGGGCGTGGGCATCCTGGAGTTTGTTCCTTTCCTGCTGCATGTTCGTCAGCACCCTCTCGCCGGCCTTCAGCTGGCGCAACAGGTCTTGCTTGTCCGGATCCAGTCCGACAACACCTGCAATGTCATTGTCAGAATTACACGCACGCTGCACACTGATTATCTTTTTTTAAATAATGTGTTACTAGGAGGGGTCTCTGTGTTTCCTCCTGCGGCAGCTAGTGCGGCCTCGAGTTGGGCCTTGCACTCTTCTAGCTCCTGGGACAACTGGGTATTCTTCTCTATAAGATCCTGCATATCAAATGATCCTTAAATCAGTTACTCTAACTACTTTAAGTCTCGGGGGCTACTGGCATATACAGCTATTAAAATCTCTTACCCGTATGTCTTTTACATACTGCTCCGTGGCTCTGGTCAAACCATCTTGAGCAGCACGGAGGTGCGCGTCCCCCGCGTTAAAGGCATTCAACGCCTCAGGGGAGAAGCACGCGTCACGTAAAACTGCCCGACGACGCCTATGGTTCATGGCGCTCTCCACCTCAGACTTGGTGGCGGACAGTCTGTCGGTGTCCTCCGTTTGAGGAGTATCCGACTCGCGCCTTGCGCTCGCCTCCCCCTCTAGACCAGGTGTTGGAGCCTGGCTGGGAGAGGCTTTTTTGGCAACCTCTCCGCCCGCAGTCCGGTGAGCACTCTTTCTCCTGGAAAAGTTATGAGCATTCAAACGCCTCCTAGGAGCTTCGTCCTAAACAATGGTCGTGAGCTATACCGTTGCGGTGACGTTTCGATTTGTACCGCGCCCCTCTTCCGCTCTTGAGCCGGATGACCCACAATGGGTCGGCTACATGAGTTCGGCTTCCTGCCTTGAAGGTACCTCCTGCGAGACACCATTATATACGGTGGTCAGAAATGCACAAGGGCGAAATAATGGTGTCAGGGTTTCGGTCACAATCACCTGGGGAGCCGGAGATAGGCCGGGGTAGTCAGCCGTAATGGCGACTAGAGCATTATCCATGCTGAGCTGGTAAAACACCCCATCAATTAGCTCCACCTTTATGTCCGGATCCTCTTCGGAGGACGGATCAAGGGATCTTTCTGGATCCTCGGGCTCTGGGGCCGGACTATGTATGCTCTCCACAGTCCGGCGTAGATCCTGCGTCAAAACCATAAAGTAAGGCACTTAACCTTGAAAGTGTAGATCGGATAAATGAACATACGCTTACCCAGCTCCGAGGGTTGTTCATGGAGAACCCGTTCAATGGGCTCGTCTGGAGGAAGTCCTCCTTCTCCCCCTTGTACAAGCCGGATAGAATCTTCACCAGATCTTCGGCCGATCCCGGCCCTTGGCGACCGTGACGAGTGGCATCATTCTCCCCGTTGAAATCCCACATGGGGTGGCCTCAGACAGCAGCGGCTGCACCCCCGATAATGCATGTGGCCATGACTCCAATCATGGTCATCCGAATGGGCGATAACCTTATCTAGCCCATCAAATAATGGGCGCTCTTGTCCTCCTCCACCGAGGGCTCATGGGCGCCAACTCAGCGTTTCTTGAGGAGCATTCTTGAACTCCGGAGGCCGATCCAGCAGGTCCGCCGGGAGGCGTCTTCTACATAAAACCATTCTGAAGACCATTCTTCGGACGCCTTCTTAGGGGTTCCGGATGGATATCCGGTCCCGGCGATGCGCCATATTTCGGCACCGCCCACTTGATATATTGACCCCCCGTGAGAGCAGGGTAAGAGGCATAATAGCCTCTTCCACAGCGCAAAGTGGCGCTCGATGCCCAGGAATAGCTCGCAAAGAGCTACGAAACCCGCGATATGCAGAATAGAGGCGGGCGTGAGGTGATGGAGCTGGAGTCCGTAGAACTCCAAGAACCCGCGGAGGAACGGATGTACAGGAAATCCGAGCCCCCTTATCAGATAGGGGACGAAGCGTACCCGCTCCCCTTTATTGGGAATTGGGATGGCCTCCGCTTGCTTCCCACCTTTGTAGGTGGCCAGCCCGGCTCGAACCGGGACCATAAAAGCCGGAGGAAGATATCCCTCCGCTTGGAGCGTCACCAGGTCGTTGTGCGGGACAGAACATTTCCCCCAATCTCCTGGCAGAGGGCTGGGAGCACGAGAGGAGGAGCCGCGTCGACGGTCCATGATGGAATGGATTTTTGGTCAGAGGCGCTCCGATGAGTACTCGCGGAAGGAAGATGGTGTGGTTTGGATCTGGATCCTTGCCTCTTTTATAGGCAGGTTATTTGCGCGGCTAGGGGGTAAAACATAAAAGATACCCTGGCCTTTCGCATTTGTGCGACGCGTGGAAGAAGGCCATTATTGGGCGTGGAAGCCAAGGAGCGCAACATTTGTGAGGGAGCCGGACACTATTCGGCAAGAACATGGAATCTGGAGGAGAACCCGCCTTGCAACGCTGAAGACTATATACGCGCTGGACTTATCGTCATTGAAGCCTGGTTCGGGGCTCTTGAGGAGTCTGGACTACGGGTGTCCGGACAGCGGACTATCATCGTCGGCGGACTCCAAGACTATGAAGATACAAGATTGAAGACTTAGCCCGTGTCCGGATGAGACTTTCCTTGGCGTGGAAGGCAAGCTTGGCGATCTGGATATGTAGATCTCCTACCATTGTAACCGACTGTAACCCTAGCCCTCTCCGGTGTCTATATAAACCGGAGGGTTTTAGTCCGTGAGACACAACCATTACAACAATCATACCATAGGCTAGCTTCTAGGGTTTAGCCTCCTTGATCTCGTGGTAGATCCACTCTTGTACTACCCATATCATCAATATCAATCAAGCGGGAGTAGGGTTTTACCTCCATCGAGAGGGCCCGACACAGGTAAAAACATCGTGTCCCTTGTCTCCTGTTACCATCCGCCTAGACGCACAGTTCGGGACCCCCTACCCGAGATCCGCCGGTTTTGACACCGACACTCCCCTTGATGGTGCTCGTTGCGTCTACAGTGAACCTGAGTTTACAAATCATTACATGCAAGTGCTGATGAAGCCCTTGAAGCCAGGGCAAGCCCCTCGAACCAAATTCCTCGTCAAGGAATTACTGTATGTGCCTCGGACTGTCTATCACATTCTGACGAAGACAATGAGTCCTATCAAAGGCCACGACTCAAATGATGAAAAAGTCGTTGGCATCATGAAGAATATGCTTTTCAATATTATTCATGGCGTTCCCATCAACTTCCATGATTTCTTCATGAGGACTCTGGCGAATATAGCTATGTCACCATTTGAGCTGAAGCCTTATGCACCATGGATTATGAGGTTCATCAGGACAAGGTCTTCACTCAATTACAAGGCTGATACTCTGAACCACGACAGCTACTTGCCTCCAATTGAAGTTCTCAAACGAACATTTTCCTCAGCTGATGACAAAGGCAAGGCAACTGCTGTGATAGATGAAGGCATTCGTCCATTGGATGGTCAATTTCGAAAGGCTGCATCCTACTCCACCAATGATGACTCTGCCACACATGACTCTGCCGCCAACACCTCTGCCAAGCAAATTCCTCAAGCCACAGCACCCAGGGTGATGACTGATCGTGAGTTACTCCTCAGTCTTCATCAGAAAGTTGATCGCAATCATAAATGGGTCAAGCGTCAGTTTGGTTCAATTCTTCACAATATGACCTCAACACACAATGCAGTGAAGAAAAACCACTACTACCTTCATGAAACCTTCAACCGTACCTAGGCTGTTCTATCTCATGTCTACAGCACCGAAGATCTGAAGAGCATGGGTCTCAAGGAAGAATTTGACTGGTCTGCACCTCCACCGAAGATATTCAAGAAGGTCAAGGTTCCTTCCTTGGTGGCCAGCTCCTCTTCTTCATCGTGCGACACTGATGAAAATGAAGACTTGGACGACAATGCGGCAGGCCCTACTATGACAACCGACCTCAACAACGCTGACACTCCTCCATCAACTTGATATTCTTCAGGGGCGTTAGTCCTCAGTTTCAATCCTTTTGGTCATTCGATGACAAAGGGGGAGAAATCTGAGTTAGTCTTCAAGCAGGTCTATTATATGGGCATTTTTTTGCTAAGTTACAACTCTCGCTCTTTTGAAACTTTTATTGGATCGAGTTGTAATCTTAAACCCGATGGTGCTCTGATACTTTTGATGCACTGTACTCTGATACTTTTGATGCGTTATTCTGCATGCTTGTTCCTCGTTGATATTATTGCTCGCATGCTGAATTTCTTCAGCCACCATATTTCATCATGCATTTCAAATTCTTCATATTATATGTCAAATGCATGTATGAATTACAAGATATAGGGGGAGATCTCCATGATTCAACTCTTCAAGTGTGCATTGCTTCAAAAGCAAATTCCTCACTATGCACATCTTTAGGGGGGGTTCTTCTATATCTTGCAATCAAATTCCTCAATATCAGTACTTACACTTGATATGTTTATCCCCATTGAAAACTTAACCTATATTGTCATCAATCACCAAAAAGGGGGAGATTGTAAGTGCATCTAGTGCCCCTTAGTGATTTTGGTGTATTGAAGACTTATAGGTTAAGGGACTAATGTGTTTATGAGTGTACACAGGTCTATAAGTCTGTGAGGAGTTTGATATTTACAGAGAAAGTCGATCCCTAAAAATGAATATCTTCGACTGAAGAATTTGGTATTCCTGAAGACTTTCATGAAGACTTTGAAAGTGAAGAAATTGGTGTGTCCGTGAAGACTTGATATTCATGCAAGGAATATGAAGCTTGAAGACTTTTGTTTTCATAGTTTTGTTTTTCTCTTTCTTGAGTCATAGGAAACACCGTCTTTGTTAAAGGGGTCGAGAAATACTAAGGAAAAATTTCCATGTGATGCTCAACTCAAAATCCTACACCTACCAATCCCTTGAGTGAAGCCATTGGAAATCTCATACATTCAGTCAATTTCTTACATGTAGACGAAGTTCTTACAGTCACGAGAATTTGTTTTGACCGAGGAGTTAGGAATTTGCCAGTCTTGGATTGCCTACAGTGAGGAATTGATTGATAGCCCCGAGGAATTTGAGAGTCAAATTTCCGACCGTTCTTTGTCTCTGCCACCTGCCCCAAATATCGTATCCACATAACGGTCATATTATCGAAGGGCATTTATGTCTTATCATGTCGGGCTGCTCCCTAGGCTATAAATAGCCGCCCCCTACAACCACTAGCTGGTTGGCTGCTCCGAGAGAAACTGACACTTGTCATTTGAGAGCAACCCATCCTCCGAGGACTTTGAGCGAAAATCATCGAGTGAAGAAAAACCCAAACCCAAACACCAACAAACCCAAAGTGATTGAGCATCACTGAAGAGATTGATCCTGAGTGGATCCGATGCTTGTTACCTTTGAAGACTGTGCTTCTTCCAGACGGTTAGGCGTCATGGTCTAGAGCATCAAGAGGAATTGTGGATCGCCGAGTGACCAAAGTCTGTGAAGGTTTGGAAGTCGCTGAAGACTTACCACGAGTGATTGGGCGAGTCTGTGTGACCTTAGTTCAAGGAGAATCTGATGAGGACTTGGTGTCTGAGCTGCGTGCTCAGCGACTGGGTGTCCGGGACTGTGTGTCCTCGAGTTTAAATACTCAACCGCTCCAACCAGACGTACAACTGAGACAACAGTTGGAACTGGTCTACCAAATCATTGTCTTCACCAACCTTACTGGTTCTATTTCCTCAACTCTTTCATTTCTTCATTACTGTGTTGTGTGATTGTTCATATCTGTGTTTGAAGACTTTGACTGAAGACTTTCTCAATTTCCTCAGTTCAATTTCTTCAGTCAGTTTGTCTTCATCTTGTGTTATCCTGTGTTTACGCTTTCTGTACTCTGTGTTTGTCTTCATTTCATCATGATGACTATGTGTGTATTCTGCCATGCTTACTTCTGAGTACTTATTCCGCTGCAAGTAGTTCTTCGCTAAGGAATTTCCTCACCGGCAAATTCCTCAGTGAAGAATTCATAAAAATCGCCTATTCACCCCCCTCTAGTCGATATAACGCACTTTCAGTCTCCTATGTTCTCACTTTCATATACTAGTGGGAATTTTTTTATTATAGAACTTGGCTTGTATATTCCAATGATGGGCTTCCTCAAAATGCCCTAGGTCTTCGTGAGCAAGCAAGTTAGATGAACACCCACTTAGTTTCTTTTGTTGAGCTTTCATACATTTATAGCTCTAGTGCATCCGTTGCATGGCAATCCCTACTCACTCATATTGATATCTATTAACGGGCATCTCCATAGCCCGTCAATACACCTAGTTGATGTGAGACTATCTTCTCCTTTTTTGTCTTCTCCACAACCACCATTCTATTCCACATATAGTGCTATGTCCATGGCTCACGCTCATGTATTGCGTGAAAGTTGAAACATTTTGAGAATACTAAAGTATGAAACAATTTCTTGGCTTGTCATCGGGGTTGTGCATGATTAAATACTTTGTGTGATGAAGATAGAGCATAGCCAGACTATATGATTTTGTCGGGATAACTTTCTTTACCCATGTTATTTTGAGAAGACATGATTGCTTTGTTAGTATGCTTGAAGTATTATTGTTTTTATGTCAATATGAACTTTTATTTTGAATCATTTGGATCTGAACATTCATGCCACAATAAACAAAATTACATTGAGAATTATGCTAGGTAGCATTCCACATCAAAAATTCTGTTTTTATCATTTACCTACTCAAGGACGAACAGGAATTAAGCTTGGGGATGCTTGATACGTCTCCAACGTATCTATAATTTTTGATTGTTCCATGCTATTATATTACCTGTTTTGGATGTTTATGGGCTTTACTATACACTTTTATATCATTTTTGGGACTAACCTACTAACCGGAGGCCCAAATTCTTGTGTTTTTGCCTATTTCAGTGTTTCGAAGAAAAGGAATATCAAACGGAGTCCAAACGGGATGAAACCTTCGGGAGCGATCTTTTTGGAACAAATGCAAACCAGGAGACTTGGAGTGGACGTCAAGAAGCAAACGAGGCGGCCACGAGGGTGCCCGGCGCGCCCCAGGGGGTGGGCGCGCCCCCACCATCATGGGTCCCTTATGGCTCCACCGACCTACTTCTTCCTCCTATATATATCCACGTACCCCGAGAACATCCAGGAGCACCACAAAAACCTAATTCCACCGCCGCAACCTTCCGTATCCATGAGATCCCATCTTGGAGCCTTCGCCGACGCTCCACCGGAGGGGGAGTCGACCATGGAGGGCCTCTACATCGTCTCCAAGGCCTCTCCGATGAGTTGTGAGTAGTTTACCATAGACCTTCGGGTCCATAGTTATAAGCTAGATGGCTTCTTCTCTCTCTTTGAATCTCAATACGAAGTTCTCCTCGATCTTCTTCGAGATCTATCCGATGTAACTCTTTTTGCGGTGTGTTTGTCGAGATCCGATGAATTTTGGGTTTATGATCAAGTTTATCAATGAGAAATAATTGAATCTCCTCTGAATTCTTTTATGCGTGATTGGTTATCTTTGCAAGTCTCTTCGAATTATCAGTTTGGTTTGGCCTACTAGATTGATCTTTCTTGCAATGGGAGAAGTGCTTAGCTTTGGGTTCAATCTTGCGGTGTCCTTTCCCGGTGGATGCGAGGGCAGCAAGGCACGTCTTGTATTGTTGCCATCGAGGATAAAAGATGGGGTTTATATCATATTGCTTGAGTTTATCCCTCTACATCATGTCATCTTTCTTAATGCATTACTCGTTCTTATGAACTTAATACTCTAGATGCGAGCGTGAGTCGGTCGATGTGTGGAGTAATAGTAGTAGATGCGAATCGTTTGATCTACTTGTTGCGGACGTGATGCCTATATACATGATCATGCCTAGATAATCTCATAACTATGCACTTTTCTATCAATTGCTCGACCGTAATTCGTTCACCCACCGTAATACTTATGCTATCTTGAGAGAAGCCACTAGTAAAACCTATGGCCCCCGGGTCTATCTTTTATCATATAAGTTTTCCATCTACTTTTATTTGCATCTTTACTTTCCAATCTATATCATAAAAATACCAAAAATATTTATCTTATCTTATTATCTCTATCAGATCTCACTTTTGCAAGTTACCGTGAAGGGATTGGCAACCCCTTTATCGCGTTGGTTGCGAGGTTCTTGTTTGTTTGTGTAGGTACGAGGGACTTTTGAGGAGCCTCCTACTGGATTGATACCTTGGTTCTCAAAAACTGAGGGAAATACTTACGCTACTTTGCTGCATCACCCTTTCCTCTTCAAGGGAAAACCAACGCAGTGCTCAATCTAGATACATATTGAAAGAGTTTGTCATAAAGAGTTACGTCGTTGTAAGCTTTAGACCAATGCAGATGACTCTGAGTCTCAATCTGGATACATATTAAAAGTGGGAGCAATTAGCTAGAGTAGCTCCATGAAGAGCATTGTAGACATAGAAAATTTGCAAAATACACACGACTCTGAATTTAGTAGACCCGTTGACTAAACTTCTCTCAGAAGCAAAACATGATTACACCTTAGTAATCTTTGGGTGTTAATCACATAGCGATGTGAACTAGATTATGGACTCTAGTAAACCCTTTGGTTGTTGGTCACATGGCGATGTGAACTATTGGTGTTAAATCACATGGTGATGTGAACTAGATTATTGACTCTAGTGCAAGTGGGAGACTGAAGGAATTATGCCCTAGAGGCAATAAAGTTGTTATTTATATTTACTTATATCATGATAAATGTTTATTATTCATGCTAGAATTGTATTAACCGAAAACTTAGTACATGTGTGAATACATAGACAAAACAAAGTGTCCCTAGTATGCCTCTACTTGACTAGCTCGTTAATCAAAGATGGTTATGTTTCCTGACCATAGACATGTGTTGTCATTTGATGAATGGGATCACATCATTAGAGAATGATGTGATGGACAAGACCCATCCGTTAGCTTAGCATATTGATCGATAATTTTATTGCTACTACTTTCTTCATGACTTATACATGTTCCTCTGACTATGAGATTATGCAACTCCCGAATATCGAAGGAACACCTTGTGTGCTATCAAACGTCACAACGTAACTGGGTGATTATAAATATGCTCTACAGGCGTCTCCGAAGGTGTTTGTTGGGTTGGCATAGATCAATATTAGGATTTGTCACTCCGTGTATCGGAGAGGTATATCTGGGCCCTCTCAGTAATGCTCATCATTATATGCCTTGCAAGCAATGCGACTAATAAGTTAGTTGCGGGATGAAGCATTACGGAACGAGTAAACAGACTTGCCGGTAACGAGATTGAACTAGGTATGATGATACCGACGATTGAATCTCGGGCAAGTAACATACCGATGACAAAGGGAACAACGTATGTTGTTGTGCGGTTCGACCGATAAAGATCTTCGTAGAATATGTAGGAGCCAATATGAGCATCCAGGTTATGCTATTCGTTATTGATCGGCGATGTGTCTCGATCATGTCTACATAGTTCTCGAACCCGTAGGGTCCGCACACTTAACGTTCGATGACGATTTGTATTATGAGTTATGTGTTTTTGATGACCGAAGTTTGTTCGGAGTCCCGGATGAGATCACAGACATGAAGAGTAGTCTCGAAATGGTAGAGACATAAAGATTGATATATTGGAAGGTTATGTTCGGACACCGGAAAGGTTTCAGAAAGGTTCGGATATTTTTCAGAGTACCGGGAGGTTACCAGACCCCCCTAGGGTATTAATGGGCCTTCATGGGCCTTAGTGGAAGAGAGGAGGCGGCGGCCAGGTGGAGGCGCGCGCCCCCTAGCCCAAACCGAATTGGACTAGGGGTGGGGGCGCGGCCCCCCTTTCCTCCTTCTCCTCCACCTCTTTCCCTCTTCTCCTATTCCGGAAAGGAAAGGGGAATCCTACTAGTACTAGGGAGTCCTAGTAGGACTCCCCACACTTGGAGCGCCCCCTAGGCCGGCTGCCTCCTCCCCTCCTCCTTTATATACGGGGGCGGGGGGCACCCCAAAACACATCAATTTGGTCTTAGCAGTGTGTGGTGCCCCCGTCCACCATTTACTCCTCCGATAGTATCATCGTAGTGCTTAGGCGAAGCCTTGCGCGGATCACATCATCAACACCGTCACCACGCCGTCGTGCTAACGGAACTCTCCCTCGATCCTCTGCTGGATCAAGAGTTCGAGGGACGTCATCGAGCTGAACATGTGCTGAACACAGAGGTGTTGTACGTTCGGTACTTGGATCGGTTGGATCAGGAAGACGTTCGACTACATCAACCACGTTAACTAACGCTTCCGCTTTCGGTCTATGAGGGTACGTGGACACACACTCTCCCCCTCTCGTTGCTATGCATCTCCTAGATAGATCTTGCGTGATCGTAGGATTTTTTTTGAAATTGCATGCTACGTTCCCCAACATTGTGCAAAATCAAGAAGTCACCATATGGCTTACTGTTGTCGGTACATTTGGTATAACCGACGTAGTGATTTACTTATATACAAGGATTACTCCTACAATGATGATTATCCACGTTTGTGTGTCTGCAATGACGACACATGTAATCATCTAAATGATGGAGTTTAAAATGAAGGATTTGGGTAAACCAGAACACCGCTTGTTACTACAACTTGAGCACCTTCATTCATACATTATGGTACACCATGTTGTCTATATCCAAAAATATATTGGAGAAATTCATTGTGGACAAATCTTATCCATCCATAACTCTTATGGTAGTTCATTCTCTAGACGTAGAGAATGGTCTATTTAGATCAAGAGATGACGGAAATGAGACATTGGGACTCAATGTTCCATAATGCCATTGGATCCACCAAACACAATTGGTTGGTACTCAAGAATATCTTTCAATATCTCCAAGGCACCAAACATCTTGTCCTGGTTTTTCGGTTTCACAGGAATGTGAACACCGATATCATTGGATACATCGATCAGATCCCCACTATGTAGACAAGCTTAGTGTTCCTACTAGGTGTGGTAGCCCTCTCATGGAGAGTCTCCGAAACAGACCTCCTGGCTACATCCATCATTCACTATCTCAAAGATAATGTTTCTTGTGTTGCCCGGGTGCAAACAAGTTACTAATAAGCAATATCTTTATATTGCATATCTTGCAAGTCAAATCATGCATCTAATTTGTTCACCAAGTCTCTATCAACTTTTACATTCCAGAAACATGTTCATGGAATTGGTATCTGACGGCTCTGGAATTTGCAAGAATCAGGGGGAGTATCTTCCTAAATTCTTCCTATTCAATGCATCATATTATACTCTTTTTCCCTTCATGAGTTTACTATACAGGTTCTTATAAAGGTTTTTAATGAGATAATATCAACATGAGACCATATGTCATACTTTCAAATTTTCCCCACCGGGGTTTTTAGGAAGGTATGTATGACATATTATTGTTCTTCAAACTCTATGGTTCTATCATATTGAGGTAAACGAGACAGTAACTATTATATGTTGCATTATTTTATCCTTATTTTTCCACTGGGCTTGCAGGAGTTTTGGCAACATATCATACACTACTTCTCATATTTTTTTTCACAGGGTTTTTGGAGGAGACTTAATCAAAGATGGTGGATGCTTATACAGTCAAGTATAATTTAGGGGGGGTATTAAGAATAATTAACCTAGATTAATTACTGGATAATCCCCACTTTCCCATCCTTGTAATCCCACGATGTGGGAACCGTCATAGCAGTTTTCCCTGGAGCGTCGCCTCTGACATAGGAACCGACGCATCCTTTGTTAGCGTGTGTCCCCCCTGTATATAAGGCATCTTTAACCATCAATAAAAGATACAATTGATTCATTTGTCTCTCGTTCGCTTTGGCTCTCAATCGACTTCAACAATTGACACAGTAACGTAGTTTATGGGGAAACGTTTGGGCCGGCGGTAATAACTTGATACAATGATGTATGTATCTTTTCTCCATTGCTAAGCGTGAGCCGTATGCATCGCTCTGATGCAGAGGCCGGGGATCTCCCCCTTTTCTAAATTTTTTTTGCTAAGCGTGGGCATTTTTCTTATTGCCAATTCTTTTCTACACATGTTTTGTCAATAAACTACGCCGTTGTTTGCATAGTGAGTAATAACAACCAACTTTAGGAAGAAAAAAAAACTTGTTTTAAGAAGATTTTATAGAAAACTAAATTTTATTAATAGTTCGGTTAGAAACATGCTTCTATATAATCTGGTTTGTCTCTCAAAAAATGTTTAGGTCAGCTGGACGTGCAGAGAAAAGTCCTCGTCTCAAGAAGTAGCAACAAGGTTGCCACAATAAAATAAACGAGTTTATAACAAAATGTATAATAATCATTTTTTCAAAAACTCAATTTTCGTATATTACGAGAACCGGTTTCAGACTCGATATAGCTAGACAAAATTAAACAGAAATTTAGTTTATTATGCTGCTAGACGAGTCCAAGAAAAACAAGCTCTTTTTAAATACTCATCCAAATAACCCGAAGGTAGCTTGAATTGTCAAGTTCACACATATAACACCTCAAAAAAAAAAGTTCACACAAATAATCTTGAGCCAGTGATTATTTTTTGAAGTTTTTTTATCACATTTGGTTGTCTAGTGCGTACATTTCCACCCGTCTCTTTCCCAACTTTCATAGCGAGGAGTCTAGGATGTTTCTATATAATTCCTGCGAAGTTAGTTTAATAACTACTCCTAGTCAGGAAGCTAGCCCCCATGGATTGGCAATGTGTTGACTCCAGACTTATGCAGCCGGCTGGCCGGCCGGAGTGCGGGGGGACGTGTTGACATTCACGTGTGATAACGGCGAAAGGGTAGGCACGGCTTACGTGTGGCGTGACGAGAAAAAGGCTGAGGCGCGCGGACAGCGACGCGTGCGCCGCACCGAGTGCTCTGGTTGGTTTTAGTTGGTTGGCCGCGCTGCGCTCGTGGATTACCTCGTCGCTCAAGACAGAGAAAGATGTATAGTGTATCAGACGCGTCAACTCGCAGACGTTGGTTCAGTTGGATCGGATGATTCCCGGGGATATGGAAGAGATGATTGTAATTGACAGCAATTGCTTCCTTAATGAAGTTAGCTAGAAATGTTTGGTGATGAGATCAAGGACCAGTTGCTTCGGCTTTCAAATTAGCTTATACGGGTGAAAAAAACTGAAGAAAGAGAAACCGATTCTAAGTTGTTTCTCTTTGTATCGTGTTCCCCAGTTCCTTCTATGTCCCGTCTCTAGTTCCATCTCTTGGTGCTCGTGGATTCATCTTTCCTCCGCTTCCTGCTCTGGCTAGTACGTTAGGTTACGGGGTTTAGTCCTTACAGGTGTGGCGCTCGGGCGGATGGCTGCGCTTCTTCTTTCAGTTTATCTTCTGTGCTTTGACCCTCTCAAGTTTGTTCATCTAGACGTAGTCGACAGAGTTTCCACGTAGATTCTTGTCGTCTTCTTGTGGCGGCGAGGCTTCTCGTCGTGCGTATGCGAGGATGAGATTTAGTGTCAGCAACTTCAGATCTATTCAATAGTTCAACGGCAATGAATGCGGCTCCATGGCACTGGTCCTTAGAGACACGTACATGAAGACCTCTCGGCTGTCATCGATAAGGTCGGTCCGACTTCAGTAGGGGAGCGACGACAGCGGTGCATCAGTGGCTTGTCCTGGCTGTGGTAGTGGTCGTTTAATGGTTTAAAGACCTCAACGCAATTTTTATTATGTTTGACATGCCTTGTACTTCTGATCAACTTCTATAATAGCTTTGGATCTTTTTAGCAAAAAGTTCTATCTTCGCTCACTAAAGATCGGTTAGGTACGACTCCGTCGGGGAACTTGTATGGTTTACATCCCCTCCACTGTTTTACTGGAGTTGACATTATCGTTCAGCCCTATTTGATACTAGCTTTTCCACGAGGGTGGTCTGTCGAGATCGTGGTCACCGGGATCTTCCCGTCTATAACAATGACATTTTAGCCGAGTTGCTTCGGTAAGACGGAGGACAGAGAGGATAACAGCTTGGACTCACGGCGCATTGCTGTTGTGGATATTATCCTAAGAATACTATGGGGGTGTGAAAGTAGGTGCAATCATATCTACCCAAATATGTAGATGCGAGTACGCACAAGGAATTATACAGGTACATGCCCTCGTCGGTGCAGGTAATGAATGGTGTCTTGGACTAGGGGGTGCTTGCCATGTCGGCTCCCGACCATATGTGTCGGGCCAAGGAACCCTAAGATTATAATCCAGCGGGCTACATTTGTCGGGCCAAGGAGAAACAATGCAAGATGGAAGATTCCAAAGACTTGGCGCGTACTCCAAGACTTAGAGGTTGTCTCGTTCACGATTACCCCTAGCTGTAACCGACCTATGTGTAAACTCTAGGGCCCACGACATCTATATAAGACGAGGGGCGAGTGATGGTGCGAAATACCATCAAATCCCTCGGTAGGGGTCCAAGCGCAACTGAAAGTCTCGGATCGGAGGTCGCACAAAGGTTTTACCCAGGTTCGGGCCTCTGTAGAGTAATAACCTACATCCTGCTTGCTTTGATTATTCATGGTGGAGTTGATACCTCGTGTAAGGGGTTGCAGTGGTGTTTGATGTGCTACCGGGAGTTGCTATCTGAGATTATATGGGATTAAGGGTACCATGACCTCCCATCTTATAGGCGGCGATGGTCTAGGGTTTACAGAGAGGTCGATTCGAACTTTCGTGCTGCCGCCCTAGTCTTAGAGGGCAAGAAGTTCTTCGGCGCCCTCCTAGGTTTTTTTCTCTACCGTGGGACTTACGGGGCCCAGGCCGGACACTAAGGCCGAGCTCCTTTAGGTTAGCCACCGCCAGTGCATGGCACCGTTAGTAGCCCCCGAGCATGGCGGAGGTCGTGGTGGAGGTCTCTGGGACGTGTGGCGGGCTCTTGTCGTCTTCTTTTCTTATTCTTAGTCCTTCCTTTGGGGTGCCCAGCCAAGGGGTCTTCGGCATTACATACTCGGCCTCAAGGCCTCGAAGCTGCGCCCTTTGGGCTCATAACAGTCATGGTGTTGCAAATCTGGGCGAGGCTTCGACGTGCTCCAGGGTACGGAGGGGGCATTGGCTTGCTCCGGCATCGCACGAAGGGCCACGCGTGCTAGTCATCCCTTCAATTCTAGTCAGGAAGTCCGCCACGTGTTTCTCATAATGGCAAGTTTGCCTAGATTTCTGCACCCATGACTCGAGGCATGGCAATGGTTGAAGAAAGTGGGACATGCGACGTACCATGATGCCTTGATTTTTGGCATGCGCTGTGGGAGGCCTTAAGGGGAACAAAGAGAGGGAGAGGTTCCTCACTCTGCTTCCGTCTTCTTCCTTGCGCTTTAACTAGCAAACTATCTCCTCAATTTTGCCATTGCGACTGATAACTCACAAATATAGGGGACCGCGACAGTTTTTGAGGGTAGTATTTCACCCAAATTTATTGATTCGACACAAGGAGAGCTGTCGTGGAATTATCACGTCAGATGTCCTAGTGAGAGGACTTATTCATGGAGCCATCGCAACGAGATTAGCTTAAAGGGGTTAAACCGAACAAAGGACACAGGGAGTTTATATTGGTTCGGCCCCTTGCGGTGAAGGTAAAAGCCTACGATCTAGTTGTGGTGGAATTGATGGGGTCTCGATGAGCAGGGAGCGAATTCGCTTTACCTATCTCTCAAGTTGTTGTTCCTTGTCCCTGAACCGCCGCCGGGTCGTCCCTTTATATGCACAGGTTGACGCCCGATGGTTTACAGAATCCCGAGGACGGCTCATACATGTGTCCGGCTCGGTTTCTACTTTTCCCTATCTTACAACACAAGTCACATATCTCATGGCGGTTTATGTCTATGGGCCCTAATCCGCCCTTGGGTTCTGGGCCTCTAAGTCTCTGTAGTAAAGCGCCTTACTCCTTGTCTTCATGGGCTTCAATACGGATGATTCCTTGTGAGCATAACCCGGCCCCTCCTGGGCGGTTTATACTCAGTAGTTATATCCCCAACATTAGGCCCCAGATTGATTTGAACCTGTTCATGTCAATCTTCAACACTTAGAAAAACTCCTTCTTGAACATCCTCGTATGAACCTTGTAAACTGCCATGACGTCACCTCCATATGAACTTGATAAACCGCTGTGACATCATCTTCCAAGATTGTAATAAATCTCCATGATGTCATCTCCATATAAAAACCTGTAAATACCTCCTTTTTATTAATGAACCTCCGAAAACTAAGGCGACAGCTGTGTCACACATCCATTTTTTGGGTTCCTCAATTCTTGCGCCTGTCACTTATCCCTTCGCCTTATAAATAGGACCAAGGGTCATTCTTTCTTTTCCCCTTCGTGCCCTTTCGCCTCGTCGTCTTCCTTGCGTTGCCTCAGCGCTCGAGCACAGCCGCCATCGTCGACCTTCACCTCTGCACCAACAATGGCCGTTGCATCAACCTGATCTGACCAGAGAAACGCGACGCCTCTCCGTTACTCCTTCAATCTCTGTAAGTTTTCCTTCTTTCCACCTCAGATCTAGCATTAGGGTTTCAGTGTTCTTCGGTGTTCTTGATGCTCTTTACTTGAACCTTGCTATCACATGGATCCTTTGATAAAACACGACCTTTTTCCTGTGCGGCCATAGCTAGAACCCGTTTTTCTTCATCATAGCATCTCTTTTGTTAGTAAACAGATCCCATCTGGCCTTTAGCTATTCCGCTGGCACCACTTAGGGCTTTTGAATTTTTCTCCTTTTTAAGATTACGGTAGATCCAAAATTATAATACCCACTTGTAAAACCTGTCTGTGCAATACTTAAGAATTTTGTCAGATCTATAACTTCCACACCATTGTAGGCGGTTTAACCTTTAGAAAATGATAACCCGCCAGGTACCATTAGCCCTCTCTTAAACCGCCAACTCAACCTCAATATAAACAATCCGATTTATCATGTACATATGCTTCAATTTCTTCTTCCTCTGTCCTTAAGCCGGTTTATCTGCATTAGTCATGAATCTTTAAACCGGCATTGATCCTTTTTTCCAGCTTTCCATTGAAATTTCCAAAATGTTCTGTGCTTGCAATTGGGTTCCTTCCCGGGTTACTGAAGAACAGTTGAATGGGCTTGTTTCCACTGGCGTTTTAGCTAAGAAGGAAGTCATAAATTGGAGAGTTCCCGGTCCAGAAAATCCTCCTGAGCCCCAGGATGGAGAGGTAGTTGTTTTTGCTGACCATCTAGGTCGTGGGTTTAGCCCGCTCGGTTCAAAGTTCTTCCGTGATGTTCTTGCGAGCTTCCAGATCTGCCCACAAGATATTGGGCCTAACTTTGTATCCAATATCTGCAATTTCCAAGTTTTTTGTGAGGCTTATCTGCAAGAAGAACCCACTGTTGAGTTGTTCAGAGATTATTTCTATTTGAACCGCCGCACCGAGTTCACAGATGGGCCTAACACTGAGCTGGGCGGGGTTTCCATACAAAAGAGAAAGGACGTCAGCTTCCCTCATGCCAAGCATCATAGCCATCCCAAGGACTGGAGTCAAACTTGGTTTTACTGCCATGATACATCTCCACCTGAAGAGAATCCTCTGCCGGGTTACCGTGCACACCGGCTTACCAGAGAACATCCAGTTCCTCAACGACTGACTGCCAAGGAACGATCAAAATATGCCCCTCATTTATCAAAACACAGGGCTTTTGTTGCAAACGGTCTGACTGGCGTCGACTTCGTTCGGTGCTGGGTCTCTTGGAGCATTATGCCCTTAAGCCGGTGCCCCAGTTTGATGTGTGAATACACGGGGGATTTGAATGACCCTTTGCGTCATTTGACATCCAGCTCACCGATGACGAGGTCACTGAATCTGTCAAGAAGATGCTTGATGAACCGGTGGTGGTATGCAGCAGAATAGGGTTTAGTCCCTTCTGTACTTCAAATAAACCGCCAGCTGTAAGAATTGCCTCATTTTTGTCTTAATCCGTCCCTTTTTAAATATTCCTTTATAATTTGTTGTCCATCTGCGAAGGGTGATGATCCGTTCTGGAAGAAGAAATCACAAGATAAACTGGGGAAGCCGCAAGATAAACCGATAAGAGCACCTCATGTCAAGACCAGGGTTACAAAGAAGCCCGCAAAGAAAAGAGCTGCCGAAGCCTCTGACTTGCCCAATGATGAAGAGCTCGATGACCCGGAATCAGAGGTAGAACTTGATTCTCTTGGTTCTTTTTTATACACCTCATTGACAATGATTATTATCAGGATGATGTAGAAGCTAGCCACGCTGGTGATGTAGAGGTAATTGTTCTATCCTCCGACTCAAATCATGTGCCAGTACCAAAACTACGTCGAGCAGTCCGGAAAGTAAAACATTCACACCCTCTTGCTTATTTGGATCCGCACTTTTCTTTGAAGACACAGTAGCATGAAGCTCGCTGCACAACCTGGCACAGCGGTCAAGTGGTTACCTCCTCCGGTTTACCATATTCTCCGGTTTGCGAACGCCGTCAAGAGGTCTCTTGTTCTTCTTATACACTTTATCCCAAGGTGGGTTACTTCCGATATCCTCTTAATCCGTCTGATTCTAATTATCAGGGAACCTCCCATTCATCCTCCGGTAATTCATCAACCACACAGATGCCTCCACTCAAGACCGTTCATGGGTAAGCATATTATACTTAATTTTTTATGCCTTGCACTAGTTTATAGTACTAACCTCTGTGTTTGTTCTTTTTAGTGCCAAAGCCAGACTTAGCAAGAAAGCCAAGCTAACTACCCCAACTGATGATAATCCGGCCACTGAACCGGAGAAGACCTCAGAGGCTCTTGATCAGAATGCTGATATTACTCTAGATGATCCGGTACCTCAAGGTCAGGATACTTTTGTTGAACCAGCGGAAATGAATCCAACGAGCCAGTCTGCTGATCCACCGAGCCCAGCTGCCAAGCCACCAAGCTCAGCAAGAACATCTGCTAAACCGCCAAGCCCAGACAAGACTGTTGATGGCACCATAGATGATGTTGTGATTACCGGCTTTGGCCATACTGCTCCTAGCAACCCTATCACTTTATCAAAGCACATTGCCAAGGAAGAATTTTCCACTGTGGACAAAGGCAAATGGAAAACAGATTTATCAAGCTATGCCCACCTAATTGCTCAGGACATCCACTCTGGATATCTAAACGCTCTATATACCAGCCACGATTATGAAGCCGGTTTAGTAGGTCTGATGAAATAAAGATATGAGGTAAATAACTGTTCCTTTGCATAAATTCTTTTTCCTTATAACCTGCTTCAATTATCAACTCCAGTAGCCCCCAAGGGCCGGTTCATCAATGTGAATGTGAACTGGGACTTGTAGTAGGATAAGATTGGATTTTGCTTGTATAGCCCCTATAGACCGGTTTATACCTTTAGGATGAACCGGTATATCTTCTGTAATGTAGTTTCCAAAATTCCTTTCAATTATCAATATGATCCGGTTTGTTGAGAGAAACTTGATAACCTTGAATTGATCCGATATGCATTAGCCCCCGAGTGCCAAGTATATAACTTGTTGTGTGCTTGGGACTTAAAATATCAGTTGAGAAAAAGCAACCCGCATTAGCCCCCAAGTGCCAAGTGTATAACTTGTTATGTGCTTGGGACTTTGAAAAAAGTATTACCAACTTATTATCTGTCTTTTGTAGGCTGACTTGACCAAAAAAGATTCCCGAATCGCCGACCTCCAAGAAAACATCAAGTCCCAGCAAGCCGAAACTTCAAAGGCCAAACAAGAGCTGAAGGGCGCTTTAACAGCCATGGAACAATTGAAGGATGGCTTCAAAGGCGAACGAGTAGATTGGGAGGCTGAAAGAACAACTTTGCTAAAGCGGGCGGAGGATGCTGAAGTGGCCCTTAAACCGGTGACAGAAGAACTGACTGGATTAAAGCGGCAAATCAACGCTATGACCTCTGCTTTTTTAGTAAGTACCCTCTTACTGGGTTGTACTTAGACATCCTTAGAATCTGCCTGTTTACCAACAATCTTGCCGTTGCAGGTAGCCATGTTGCTTATCTTGGTTCAGACATCCTTAGAATCTGCCTGTTTACCACTTGGGTCAGACTTTGGGCGTCTGCTGCCTTGTAATAGGATAGTTTTAAACACTTGGTCTGCTATGCCATCGTGCATAGCCACTTTGTTTGATACTGTTAATCCGTCTTGATAATGCTATATCGACTTATGCTCCTTAGCCGTTTTATGCAATCCTGTTTCTGCATATGAGAAACTTAAAATTGCCCTGGCCATTTACCGCCGAATGGGTTATGATACCCAATATAAAGCCAGGGTTTATAACCAAGGCTGTAAAGATAATGAAATATGAAACACATCATACCTGTGATATTGAATCACATCGTTGGTTTACCAACTTTCTTGTAATAAGGGTGATGACCCAAATCTGGAGTGCTGACAACTCCCACCATGTTGTGCTGGTTTATAATAAGTCATGCCGGGTTATGATAAACACCGGATGATCATTTTGGCGACTTATAGTTAACGCCAGGCCGGGTTAATAAACACCGGTTTATATTGATGATTTATAGTCAGGTCGGGTCACTGGACGCCGGTTTAACTCAAAACCTTTATCAAGGGAGAAAACCTTTGACAAATAAAAGCAAATGAAAACTTGTAGTCGAGGCTTTTCAAGGGCTGCCAGGCCCAAATTCGAGGCTTTTCATGGGCTGTCAGGCCACTGAGTTAAACCGTTTTGCAAAGCCTTTTAAGATGGGCCTCACATTAACCAATCGTCGTTTTAACTTTGACAAGTTCAAGGTCTGTATAAGATTGACTTATCAAACGTTCGGCGGGTCATACCAGGATTACATTGACGGAGTGGCTTACTTGATGAAGGCAAGTTAAACCGGGGTTTTAGGTGAATACACCTGGCTTCCAAGCCTGGCTTGATAGCCTATTACAAGGGTCCTTTAAAACTCTTTGTTGCTGTGCGCAAAGAGCCCCGAGGTAACATTTTGAGCTGTGCTCAGTGGGTGCCTATGTTTGAGCTGTGCTTGGCAACAGACTCTCTTTGGCCCCTTGGGTGTGAAGCCCCCAAGCTTTGTTGTGGCTTTATAAGCCAGTTTAATGGATAATCAGAAACCCGCTTTATAAGCAGAAGCACTTATGTAACCAAGAAATCTTTTTTGAAGAACAGCAGAGGCCCCGCTTTAGCAAGGATGCCGGTTTATTATATTGATCATAATATATACATTGTCAAAAATACGTACATAGTAGGAGCCTGTGGCTCAGGTGTAGTAAGGCCGAAGATGAGCTATATTCCACGACCGGCGGGTCTCCTCCTCCGATTTGCGTGAGTCTTTGTGCTCTCGAACATCGATAATGTAGTATGACCCATTGTTCAGATTCTTACTGACCACAAAGGTCCCTTCCCAAGGTGGGGATAACTTGTGCATGTCCGTCTGATATTGGATAAGCCGGAGCACTAAGTCGCCTTATTGAAAAGTTCTGTTTTTAACCCGGCGTCTGTGATAAGGCCGCAGGTCTTGCTGATAAATCGCCGGACAAGCTGCCGCAATATCCCATTTTTCATCTAACAGGTCCAATGCATCTTGGCGTGCTCTTTCATTGTCCGCTTCAACATAAGCTGCCACTCGGGGCGAGTCATGGCGAATATCACTTGGGAGAACTCCTTCCGCTCCATAAACCATGAATAAGGGTGTATAACCCATAGATCAGACAAAGTGTTTAGTAGCATAGAAGTTTGACAGTTTTGATAGTAGCAACAGTAATAGGAACAGGAACAGTAGCAGTTTTGTAGTGATTGTAACAATAGCAGTAACAGTAGTAACTTGGCAAAGATCAATATGAGAAAAGTGTAGGCATTGGATCAACAATGGATATTTGTGTTGGATGATATTCATCATATAACAGTCACAACATCGAGCGATACACAATAGCCCCAATTCATCAGTTCAATGTAGGCATGTATTACGTTTATAGTCATACGTGCTTATAATAAGAACTTGCATGCCATTTTTTGTCCTACCCTCCCATGGCAGCGGGGTCCACAAGGAAACCGAAGGGATATTAAGGCCTCCTTTTAATAGAGAACCGGAAGAAAACATTAACACTTAATGAATATATGAACTCATACTACGACCATCACCAAAGTGAATCCCAATTATTTTCACCCTGGGGTCAGCGGATCATAACACGTAGCAGGTGCATACAACTTGCAAGATTAGGATCCAAAACTTACATATATTCATGAAAATATAATAGGTTCATATTTAAAATCATGGCCCTCAGGCCCTAGTGACAAGCATTAAGAATAACAAAGTCATAGAAACATCAATCTCAGAACATAGTGGATACTAGGGATCAACCCCTAACAAATGACTCGATTACATGACAAATCTCATCTAGCTCCATCACTGTCGAGCAAGCCTACAAAAGAATTACTCACTTCCGGCGGTGAGCATCATGGAATGGTTGATGAAGAAGGGTTGATAATGACGATGACGACGAATCCCCCTCTCTAGAGCCCCGAAAGGACTCCAGATCAGCCCCCCGATGAAGAACAAGAGGTGGCGGCGGCTCCGTATCGTAAAACGCGTTGATCCCTTCTATCTGATTTTTTCTGCATGAGACGGTATTTAAGGAGTTGGAAGTAGGGAAAACAGAGGCTTGTGGGACCCATGAGCTCAGGTAGCACGCCCTAGGGGGAACCTTAGCTTGTGGCTCCATGGTGGCCCCCTCCAGCAGGTATTTTGGCCAATAATTCTTATATATTCTAGAAAAATTCTCCGTATATTTTCAGCCCAATTCAAGAACTTTTATTTCTGTACAAAAATAACACCATGGTAGTTCTATTGAAAACAACGTCAGTGCGGGTAGTTTCATTCAAATCATTCAAATTAGAGTCCAAAACAAGAGCAAAAGTGTTTGGAAAAGTAGATACGTTTGGAACGTATCAACTCCCCGAAGCTTAACTCATCGCTTGTCCTCAAGCAATTCAGTTGACAAATTGAAAGTGATAACACTAAAAAACAGACACATCCGTGACATAATGGCCTGAATGAATTTTTTTTGTCATGGATATGACACTTCTAGGACGATATATGTGGTGGGATCCTACTTCTATGACAAAAAATTATGACAGAAAATGGGCTTTTCGTCCTGGGTGGGCTGGTGATGCACCTACATGACATTCTTTGGGCCAATCCATGACATAAAAAACCATGGTAGAAGTGAGGGTGAGCAAAATTTTGGGAGTTCCCGGTTACGGTGGGTGGTCGGGGCTGAGCAATGTAGTGTATTGCGTTTTTCTCTCACACACGCGTGTGTACATGTGAGGCGCTCACTAACTGAACACGAGCAAGGTGTTCGTAACCAGAGTGATCGATCTCGCCCTCACACTACGTACTGAACATGAGCGATCGATCGTTAATACTACATACTGAACTCGATCGACCCCTTCGCTACTAACTGAACCCGAGCGATTCCTTCGCTGCTAACTGAACCCGATCGATCCTTCTCGCTTCTTACTGAAGTCAATCGAGCCCCTGTGCGAGACGTAGCTAGCTGATGTTGGGTTGCCTCTTGATGAATAGTGCTTGTTGCTACCGCATGTGTGGTATATAGAACTAGTTGAGACTTGCACCGATCGAGCCCCTTGCATGAGACGTGGTGAGTTAACCTAGCTGGTTGGTTGGCTGTGGATGAACAGTTCCCGTTGCTGCTGCCCGCTCGTACGCCAACCCCAGCCGGTATGGGGGTTAGATGAACAGGACCACAGTTGTGTAGGCAGTTGTCTCTAGATGAACACAACCCCGAGGAGGCCGCCACACCCTAGCTGGTTGGGGTGGATGAACATGACCCCATGGAGGCTGGATGAACAGTAGCCGGTAGAGGCTAGAGGAAGTTGATGGTGGATGAACAACAGTCCATGGAGGCACGTTTTGCAGTACGCCACATCCCTCTCGATGAATCGGACCCTGTTTCAACCGTAGGCGGTTGAAGAGAAGTTCATTTCCTCCTTTCTGCGGTATGCCAGATCCCTCCCGATCAACAGGACCCTGTTTCAACCATAGGTGGTTGAACAAAAATCCATTTCCTCAGTTTTGCGGTATGCCACACCCCTCCCGATGAATTGGACCCCGTTTCAATCGTAGGCGATCGAAGAGAACTCCGTTTCCTCTGCTTTGCGGTATGCCTGACCCCGAGTCGATGAACAAGACCCCATTTCAGCTGTTCCGTCCAAGACGGCTGGATCGTGATGAACAAGTCACATTCTGACCCAGCCAGGTGCCTCCCGATGAACACAACGTTGTTTCTCGGTTCTGACCCAGCCGGTTAGCTGCTGATGAACGTGATGCCACTGTTGCCGTGCAGTGCAATTGTACATTGCCTCTCGATGTGCACGAGCCCTTGCCGTACGCATTCGATACCCCACCCATATGTACATACATGGCCATATTTTTAGCAGCGTGTTTGTACGTATGTGTGCACGATTTAGACGGGACTGCCTAAACTGCTAGCGCTCCTTACTCGGCCACTGTTGATCATGGCAGACAGACCAATCGACCAGTATATACGTACACATTTGCGACTAGACAAATATCTTTACGTACGCTTCGACCTGGTGGGTCCCAACTGTCAGGGGGGATAAGGAGTCACTTTCTCGAGTGCGAATATATAGCTGGTGGGTTGATGTCTACTTTGCAATTTTATTCTTTTATACTCGTGTTAGGCCTCCAAGCGCAGAGTTTGGTCGGACAGTAGCAAATTTTCCTCAAGTGGATGACCTAAGGTTTATCAATCCGTGGGAGGTGTAGGATGAAGATGGTCTCTCTCAGACAACCCTGCAACCAAATAATGAAAAGTCTCTTATGTCCCCAACACACCAAATACAATGGTAAATTGTATAGGTGCACTAGTTCGGCGAAGAGATGGTGATACAAGTGTAATATGGATAGTAGATATTGGTTTATGTAATAGGAACAATAAAAAATAGCAAGGTAGCAAGTAACAAAAGTAAGCATAAACAGTATTGCAATGCTTGAAAGTGACACCTAGGGTCCGTACTTTCGCTAGTGCAATCTATCGGATTCAGGGCTCCGCAGACCCAAGAAGGGTTCAAACTCTAGGGCGTGTGCGAAGAACTCAACCCTCTTTAGCCAACAACTTTGTCACCCCACGACCTACCTCGATGAACAAACAAGAAGATGGACACGATAGTTGACCCAGGTTCGGGCCACCTTGCGGTGTAAGACCCTACTCCTGCTGTAGGGTGGATTAGCCTCGCGAGAGGCCGAGGATAAACTAGTACAAGGGAAGAACAACCTAGGAGGTTTGCTCTAGTGTGGGTGTGAGCTGAAGGGATTCGATCTTTCCGTCCCCTTTCTATGGTGGTGGCTAGCCTATATTTATATTGGCCTTGGTCCTCTCTACCCAAAACATAGGCGGGAAGGGATCCCATAGTGGGCAATTTGAACAATGACAAGTAGTACATCTTACCCTGACAAAATGTGGTCTTCTCGTACAAAGCTCCTGGTCGTGACACTGCGATGGGCTCGGTGATGACATTCGCCCTGCTGCCCTGGCGGTATTGGTCTTGTTGCATGGGAATGGAAACCTTTAGGTGATTCCTCGGGAACCCGCGCCTGCGCTCGCCTCCTTAGCACCAAAGAGGAAACCTGCTGCTCTGTGCCCGCTGGCGCCCTCCTAGACTTGGTCGTCATGGCTTGCATCACCGCAACGTCATGAGGTTGAGCACCCACATAGAAATCTCCGCTCCTCAGGAGGTAGCCTGGGGAGGCCACTCCCTCCAGAGGTCTTGACGTTGCCCGCCTTGTGAGGGTCTTGTCTTCTAGTGCTGTAAGTGGGCTATACCAGGCCATCGATGGAGCCATGCCATGGGCCACAGGCAGGCAAGTCTGGGTACCCTGGTTCAAAGAACACCGACAGTAGCCCCCGGGCGTGAGGCGCGCTCCGACTTGGCTTCGAGGTGAAACCAAAGGTCAAGGGCGAAGCGCCGCGGGCCCCAATCACCTATGGACCGGGTCGACACGTGGCACTTGATGGGACATGGGCGTCTCCACTTCCCCACGTTGCCTCGACAACTGCCCTAGGCTAACAAAAAGACTGGCTAAAAGTGCAACTAATCCCTGGATGGTTTTGGTAATTCCTAACAACATATAAACATATAGTTCATTGAACTAATGCTATTTCAAGATAATCATTTCAGCTATTTCAAGATAATCATTTCAGAAAGTTCAATGATTGGCATGGCATGGATTAGAGATGTGGACCCCTCAAAATGCAAAGGATATATATTGACAATAAGCTCAAGACTCTACATTTTCATTTTAGTGATCCAAGATCACATTGAGTCCATAGGAAAGCCAATACTATTAAAAGGGGATGAGGTGTTGCTTAATGGCTTACTTGCTCAAAGTGCTTTGTGATATGCTCCACAGCAACCCCTAGATTTCTTGCTCCAAAAATCCTGAATAAATTCACAAATATTCTTTGAACCCTAGGGCACCTTCCTGAGCAAAAATATTGCATAACTTTTTGTAATATTTTTGCTACAGAAAATCATTTTTGTTCTGGACAGAATGATCACTTTGCACAACAAGTATATTTTTGCTTGATCTTTTGGGGCTGATCTTTTCTGAGCTTGATTATCTTCCTAAGAAATCACTAAGCCCCAAAGCACAGCCCTTAACTCTCACTAGATTATTCTCAGTAAAGCTCACAAGTTTCTGTCCAGAAACTTGCCAGGAAGATAGCCACTCCCACAGTGCACCTGTGATCCAGCCAAACGTGCAAAACAACTAAAACCACTAAGGACTAGCTGCCAAACATGTTGTTTACGCTTAGATTATCCTGATGCCATAGTTCAAGCGGTGACCATGTTCGTCCAAAGGGGTTGGCATGCGTCCGACGAGCTTTGCGTGGCGCCAACTCCTCTATTTCGCGTGTGCTCGCTGCCCAAGCTGTAGCACCTTGCCAAACCGCGCCACCATCTTCGTTTGAACCCTCATAACTGGACCCTGGAGCTCGCCGATGCCGGAGCTCGCCGCAGCGAGCATGGGCACGGCGCGGCCAAGGAAACAGTGCGCCCGTGCCCCTGTGCTCATCGCGTACCGCGCTCCTGTGCTTGTTGAGGGAGTCCTAGAATAAGGGGTCCTCGGACAGCCGAACTATATACTTTGTCCGGACTGTTGGACTATGAAGATACAAGATTGAAGACTTCGTCCCGTGTTCGGGTGGGACTCTCCTTTGCGTGGAAGGCAATATTGGCAATTCGGATATCTAGATCTCCTTCTCTGTAACCGACTCTGTGTAACCCTAGCCCCCTCCGGTGTCTATATAAACCGGAGGGTTTAGTCCATAGGACAACAACAATCATAATCATAGGCTAGCTTCTAGGGTTTAGGCTCTGTGATCTCGTGGTAGATCAACTATTGTAATACTCATATCATCAAGATCAATCAAGTAGGAAGTAGGGTATTACCTCCATCGAGAGGGCCCGAACCTGGGTAAAACATCGTGTCCCCTGCCTCCTGTTACCATTAGCCTTAGATGCATAGTTCGGGACCCCCTACTTGAGATCCGCCGGTTTTGACATTGACATTGGTGCTTTCATTGAGAGTTCCACTGTGTCGTCGTGGTAAGGCTTGATGGATCCCTCAATCATCTTCAACAATGCGGTCTAGGGGGAGGTTTTCCTTCCCGGACAGATCTTCATATTCGGTAGCTTCGTACTATGGGCCAACTCACTTGGCCATCTGGAGCATATCGACAGCTACACCCCTAGCCATCAGGTCATGTTTGGAAACTTGAACTGTACTACCGACATCCGCGGAGACTTGATCTTCGACAGATTCGAGCCCATGTCAGGCGCGCCGGACGGTCATGACGGGCATGACTTTGATCTGCCATTGGACACTATTCGGGAGATCGCGCCTGCGGCGGTGCCGGGAATCAATCCGAAGTAGATCGTGCCCTCCGAGGACGGGTGGATGGACCCCGCCACGGAGGCCGCGCACTAAATCGGCGCTGGAGCCGAACACTGATCCCACCTCCTGTGAGGGTGGCGTCATGGGACCCTCGGACTCATATTCGGCTACAGGATCCAAACCGCGTGCATCCGTGCCTATCGAATCTGATCGGGCACCGGTCATGGAGTTCACCGCCGCGGATATTTTTTAGCACTCGCCCTTGGGTGACGTGCTGAACTCATTAAGGTCTCTTTCCTTGTCGAGAGATTCTTGGCCAAACTATGTCCGGCTCGAGTGGGAAGCGGACGATGAAGAAATTCGTTACCCACCCACCACCCACTTAATAGCCACTGTTGATGACTTAACCGACGTGCTTGACTTCAACTCCGAAGACATCGACGGTATGGACGACGTTGCAGGAGAAGAACAGGAACCACCGCCTATAGGGCATTGGATAGCCACCTCATCATACGATATATATATGGTGGACACCCTCAAAGAAAGTAATGGCAATGAGGCAACAGATGATAACCCCTTGGAGAAGCAATCTAAGCACCGGCGTCATAGGTGCCGCTCCAAGCCCCGCCATAGCAAAAATAACGATACCAGCACAAGAGATAACAATCCGGATGGTGCCAAAGACGAAAACAATCCTGCCCAACCAGGCTTCGAGCAGGCCGAGCAAGAGGATGGGCAAGCTAGTCCTAAGGAACAGGCGACAGATGGAGAATCAGAAGATGATAATTACATGCCTCTCTCCGAAGACGAAGTGAGCCTTGGTAATGAAGAATTCATCATGCCTGAGGATCCCGTCGAGCAGGAGCGCTTCAAGCGCCAGCTTATAGCCACTGCAAAAAGCCTGAAGAAAAAGCAGCAACGGCTCCAAGCTGATCAAGATCTGCTAACTATTAGATGGACCGAGGTCCTGGCTACCGAGGAATACGGACTCGAGCGCCCTACCAAAAGTTACCCAAAGCACAGGTTGCTACCTCAACTCTAGGAGGAGGTGTTAAAGCCCACACTACCAGCGCACGATGTGGCTGACCGGCCACCCCGTGGCCGAGACAAAGCGGCATACCGGCCCGAAGTGCAGACCGCACCCCGTCACCAACCAAACGATAATACTAAGGCCCGGGGCTACATGAAGGACCTGCGAGAATTATTGGAAAACAAAGCAGGACAGTCAAGATCGATCTACGGATCACGGGGGCGCGCCCCAACGCGTGAGAAGGATCATCACACCGGATACACTAACAAATCTGGCCGGGCCGAATACAATGAAGCCCGGCACAGAGGCGCCGCACATCCCCTATGCTTCACTGATGAAGTAATGGATCATGAATTCCCGGAAGGGTTTAAACCCGTGAACATTGAATCATACGATGGTACCACAGACCCCGCGGTATGGATAGAAGATTTTTTTCCTCCACATTCACATGGCCCGCGGAGATGATCTACACGCCATCAAGTACCTCCCACTAAAACTCAAGGGACCAGCTCGACATTGGCTGAATAGCTTGCCAGCGAACTCCATCGGGAGTTGGGAGAACCTGACAGACGCATTTCTTGACAACTTCCAGGGCACTTATGAGCGACCACTGGATGTTGATGATCTAAGTCACATAACCCAGCAGCCCGGAGAGTCAGCCAAGAAATTTTGGACCCGGTTCCTAATAAAAAATAATCAAATTGTCGACTGTCCGGATGCCGAAGCCCTAGAGGCCTTTAAGCATAACATCCGTGATGAGTGGCTTGCCCGACATCTCGGCCAGGAAAAGCCAAAGTCCATGGCAGCCCTCACAACACTCATGACCCGCTTTTGCGCAGGCGACGATAGCTGGTTGGCTCTTAGCAACAATACAGCAAGCAATCCTGGCACATTGAAAGCCAAGGATAGCAACGACCAACCACGATGCAAAAAACACAAGCGCCGCAAAAACGGTGATAGCGCCGAAGACACGTCAGTCAATGCCGGATTCAGCGGCTCCAAGTCCGGTCAGCGGAAGAAGCCTGTCACGCCCAATATGCGACCCTATCCAAAAGGAACTCGAAGGTCCCACCAAGGATAGACCCGCATATTGGAACACTTTTGCAAGGTGGATATCATTACATCAACATTACATAATAGATGGGGATACATACATAAGGCATACAATGCCACATGAATACAACATCACAATACATCAGAGCACCATCCGACTACGGATGAAACACAAACGAAACTCAAACGACATCCACCACCTAGCCCAGGCTGCCGACCGGAACCTATCCCCGATCAAGAAGAAGTAGAAGAAGAACTCCAAACAAGCAAACATCGCTCTCGCGTCATGATCATCGCATAACCTGTACCTGCAACTGTTGTTGTAGTAATCTGTGAGCCACGAGGACTCAACAATCCCATTACCATGGGTATCAAGACTAGCAAAGCTAAATGGGAAAGGAAGGGGTAAAGTGGTGAGGTTGCAGCAGCGACTAAGCATGATATGGTGGCTAACATACGCAAATGAGAGCGAGAAGAGAAACAAAGGAACGATCGTAAACTAGCAATGATCAAGAGGTGATCCTGAACACCTACTTACGTCAAACATAACACAGAAACCGTGTTGACTTCCCGGACTCCGCCGAGAAGAGACCATCACGGCTACACACGCGGTTGATGCGTTTTAATTTGGATCTGGTATCAAGTTATCTACAACCGGACATTAACAAATTCCCATCTGCCACATAACCGCGGGCACGGCTCTCGAAAGTTTAAACCCTGCAGGGGTGTCCCAACTTAGCCCATGACAAGCTCTCGCGATCAGCGAAGGAATAGACCTTCTCCCAGAAGACCCGATCAGTCTTGGAATCCGGTTTACAAGACATTTCGACAATGGTAAAACAAGACCAGCAAAGCCGCCCGATGCGCCGACAATCCCGATAGGAGCTGCACATATCTCGTTCTCAGGGCAACACCGGATAAGTCAAGCTACGAGTAAAACCAGACTTCGAGTTTCCCCGAGGTGGCCCCGCATGCTGCTCAGTTCAGACCAACACTTAGACAAGCACTGGCCCGGGGGGGGGCTATAATAAAGATGATCCTCGAGAGAGCGACTCCCAAGGGAAAAGTAGGTGGTGGTGAGGCAAATGGTAAAACCAAGGTTGGGCCTTGCTGGGCAAGTTTTATTCAAAGCGAACTATCAGGGGGGTCCCATAAATCACCCGACCGCGTAAGGAATGCAAAATCCGGGAACATAATACCGGTATGACGGAAACTAGGGCGGCAAGAGTGAAACAAAACACCAGGCATAAGGCCGAGCCTTCCACCCTTTACCAAGTATATAGATGCATTAATAATATAAGAGATATTGTGATATCCCAACATAACCCTGTCCACCATGGAGCAATCTTCAACTTCACCTGCAGCTAGCAACGCTATAAGAGGGGCTGAGCAAAGCGGTAACATAGCCAATCAATGGTTTGCTAGGAATGGTGTCAAAGGTTAGGGGTTCATGGCAATTTGGGATGGCTTGATAAACAGGTAATAGGTAGCACAGCATAGCGATAGAACGAAGCAACTAGCATAGCAATGATAGTAGTGAGATCCAGGGTAGCGTTCATCTTGCCTGAAATCCCGCAAGGAAGAAGAACGAGTCCATGAAGAAGACGAACGGAAGAAGCCGAACCAATCGTAGACAAACGAATCCTCACGATCGCAATGAAACAGGAACTAACAAGAAGAAGCACACAACATAGGTAAACACACCACACATGAACAAGGCATGATGCACAACAAGCATGATGCATGACCAAGCCACATGAATCTACTCATGGCAAGAGATGATGCAAACAAGAACAACACATCAAGGCAAGTTTAAATGAGGCCGAGAACAACATATAACAATTCCGGTAAGTCCTCATATGCAAATTTCGAAATTGGTCTAGATCTGAATAAACCTTATGTTCAATTTGTTTAAACAACAAGTTAAGATGCACCAAGATGATCTACACGAAATTCTAGTCAAGTTACATATAAAGTTCATTAGATTTGGAGCTACGGACTAGAAGATATGAGCAAAACAAGTTAAGCATGGCATTGATGCAAAATGCACCCAAACATCAAGCAAACACCAAAACAAGGATGCAACATGATAATATGGAACTACATGCAAAATCAAGCAAGTTTCATATAGAGCACACTCAAAACGGAGCAACGGTTCAACACATACACTCTATACAAGTCATAACAACAATCTGTCCATAACAGCAACTAGGCATATTGCAAGCGTCAAAACAATATGCTACAACACCCCAACATAAAAACAAAAGGCATGGGCATGAAGTACAGGTAAAGGACAACAAAACATGAACACTGAGCTATCTCCAGAAACAACTAGAACATGCTCAAAAAGACATGGTAAGATTGCAAATAATAACAGTTTCAGACTTTGCAGAAATAACATCAGGTTGCAATGTTTAGAGCAAGCAAACAACATGTTACAGGAACTTATCATGGCAAACAAAGGCATGGCATGAATCTAATAAAAGCATAGATCAAAAGTCCCTTACTGACCGTGAGCCAAAAAGGACCAGAAAATATGATGGCACCCATATAAACATGGCAAGTTATATTACAGATTCAAACATGGCAGGAACAACAATAAGTAGGCATGTTCGTGAGCTTGAATCACTCACCACAGAGCAATACATGGCATGGCAAGGCAAACAACAGTAAAGAAGACATGTTTGTGAAGCTACTCATGGCAAGATCAAGTTCATAGGGTTCATGGATCACTAGGAAAAGCACATGGAAACATTGAACTTAATGTTAACAGGCTGACAGCAACATCATTTAGCAAACTTTAGAGCAAGATAACATGTTCCAGCAGGATATAATTGCAACCAAGGGCATGAATGGATAGAGCAAGACATGTAGATCAAAACATGTTTATAGAACATCACCAGATTATGCATAGAATGATTAGTAGAAGCATGTTAACATAGCAACAAAATATAACAGTATCTATCAGGAAAACAGCAACAACAACTACCCTACTTAACAATCTCGATTCACTCACCACAAGTCATTGCATGACAATATAAGCATAGCATCATCAAGAAGACATGTTTATGTAACCAACCAAGGCAAGAACAAGTCCATAGCATGCAAGGATTAACTATAGCAACCTTGGCTAAATTGAATCACAAGTAAACAATCTGCCAGTAAACATTTTGAAGCAAAAGTAGAGCACTCAAATGACATGCTAGACTACTCCATAATTGCAAACAAGGGCATGAATGGATAGACAATAACCATATGTTCAAAACACCCTTACTGAAGTATCTCAAAATATGCATGGATCTCTCTGTAGCATCAAGTTTACATGGCGTCAAAATAACAAAGCAGTAGGGGACTAAAATCAGCAATATCACGAAGCCTAGTTTGCATGCTTGTGCTAGTCACCACATTGATCACAAAAATACATGGCATACACCCCTGGAAAGATGGCATGGCATAGATCAAAACACATGTAGACATCAACCTAATAGGATGCACACATCAATCATGGCAAAAATGACAAATGAGCAAGTTATAACAGTTTCAGCAGATTAACATCAACATGCACTCTTCCAACAGCATTTCGGGCATCAAGATGAGCTCAAATGGAAATGATGCAATGGAATGGAATGAAGTACTCGTTGAGACGAACAGTTTGACATATTACACGCACGAAACGGAGCTATGGATGCAGAGATACAATAGGTCAAACATGGCATTACTATGTAAATACTTCGGGACTTAGTGGAAAACGGGTCAACCTTCGAATCTGCACAGTTTTCGAGGATCGCCGGGGAGGTCGCCGGAGTTGATGGGGAAGACGCCGGGGAGGGCCGGAGATGGCGGATCCGAGCCGGATCTCGCCGGATCAGGCCGGATCTCGCCTTGAGGCGGTGGAGGGGCTCGGGAGGCGCTGGCGGAGGCGCCGGAGGCGGCGCTTACTCCGCCAGCCAGATGGGCTCTGGCGCGCAGGGCAGCCAGCGAGAGTGCTGCGGGCGAGAGAGGCGGAGGCGGAGGCGGAGGCGGCGGAGGCGGGTGCCGCGGTGGCGGCGGGCGGCGGGCGGCGCGGCGCGGCGCGGGAGATCATGGCGGCGGCCGGGCACCGGCGGGCGGGTAGGACGGAGGCGCTGCAGCCGCGCAAGCGCGCCGGTGGGGCGGCGCGGGGCAAGGCGGGCGAGGCCCGGCTGGCTGGCCTCGGCCCCGGCGGCCGGCGGCGACGCGAGGCCGGGCACCACGTGGCGAACGCAGGTTGGCCGCGGGGCGGCTGGCGGCGAGGTGGCGGCCTCCGATTGGCCGGAGTGAGGTGGCCGGCGGACATGTCCGGCTCGGGCGAACGTGTCCGGCGGCGCGAGGATGAAAATGGTTAGGGTTGCACCGCGAATTTCGGAGGGGGAGGTGTATTTATAGATAGAGGGAGCTAGGAGAGTCCAAATGAGGAGCGGTTTTCGGCCACGCGATCGTGATCGAACGACCGAGAGCATGGAGGGGAGTTAGATGGGTTTTGGGACACTTTGGAAGAGGTGTTGGGCTGCACACAAAAGAGGCCTTTACGCTTACCCGGTTAACCATTGGAGTATCAAACGACCTCCAAATGGCACGAAACTTGACAGGCGATCTACCGGTGCTATACCAAGGCCACTTGGCAAGCCTCGGTCCATTCCGAGAAAGTTTAACACCCGCAAAAGAAAAGATATAAGAAGGGGACGCCGGGGAACATAGGAGCGCCAGATTGCAAAACGGACAACGAGGAAAATGCTCGGATGCATGAGACGAACACGTATGCAAAATGAGATGCACATGATGACATGGAAAAATGCAACACGCAAGCAAATGACATGGCAACGACGGCGAATAACTGGTAGACACCTGGCGCAACGAATCCGGGGCGTTACAAAGGCATTCAACAAAAACAATTCAGGCCCGTCCAGTTTGGACCCCATACTCGACCGTCCATGCCAAATTCACGGCACCCCAGGAACACCAACCAACCACACCAATAGAGAGTGCTGGGTCTTCAGACAAGCCATCAGGTCATATGCCGAAAACAAGGGGAAGGGGTCTCACAGCAATGACGACGAGGAGCCCCGATAACCGAATACAGGAGGACATAGGAAATTACCCCCAGGTGAAAATGGTGAATATGATATGCGCAAGCCACAGCCCCAAGTGTAAACATGCACTAAGGGAAGTCTATAAAATCGACCCAAAGTTTAACCCATGGTCCTCTTGTCTGATCATTTTCGATCGTAGGGACCATCCTACCAGTATCCGTCATGGCGGTTCGGCCGTACTGGTCCTCGACCCTATCATCGACGGATTCCACCTCACACGAGTCCTTATGGACGGAGGTAGCAGCCTGAACATGCTATACCAGGATAAAGTGCGCAAAATGGGCATCAAACCCTCAAGGATCAAGCCCACAAAAACCACCTTCAAAGGTGTCATACCAGGTGTAGAGGCCTGTTGCACGGGCTCAATCACACTGGAAGTTGTCTTCGGATCTCCGGACAATCACCGTACCAAAGATTTAGTCTTCGACATCGTCCCCTTTTGCAGTGACCATCAGGCACTGCTGGGATGAACCGCGTTCGCTCGGTTCAAGGTGGTGCCACATTATGCCTATCGTAAATTAAAGATGCCCGGTCCACACGACGACATGATGGTTAATGGCAGGTCCGAACTCCCCCTCACTGCCGAAGAGTCTACCACCGCTTTTATAGCAAGACCAACGGATGACACCTTCCAGCCGAACCTCGAGTCGACGACCAAGTTCCCGGACACCGTCAAAGGCGTCCGAACTACTGCGCGGCAGGATAGCCCGGTTCGCCCGGAGCTTAATTAAAAACACTCCAGAAAAAGATAATACAAGCCACATACTGCGGCTCAACCGCCCTGCGGCGCAAAACAATATCTTGCATTTTCTTTGCAGGTTCACCTTTACGTAGGCCAGGGTGGATGGCGTGGAAACAGTTCGAGCGCGTAAGGGAATCTCTAGACATTCCCCTCTATGATCACCCGACTACACCCCGGATCCAAACACAATTTCCTCACGCCTAGTATCAGCAGGTTCCGCAATCATATTTCCTTTTATCACATCATCTGTACTTATACGCATTGACGTATCATTCAAATACAACATGTGGATTTATGTGATGCTCATCTACTGCTATTTCTTTTTTAAAACTCTTTTGTTAAAAGGCGGCTTCTTATCGCGATATGCCTTAATATGCCAGGGGCTTCATCATGCCCATACTACGGGAAAAAAGTCCGAACACCTTCACAGTAGTTCGGCACCCGAACTTATAGCATTATATGCATCAGCTCCGAATCATGTCTTGGGTCAATAGTTGGGTTTGCCCGGCTCCTATGTTTTGGTACCTTACGTTCCGCTATATCGGCTAAGGTAGCACTGGGAGAACTACTGCGATTGTGTCCCGGTTCTTCCGGACGAGCACCGTACTAGAGAAAGCTGAAAACTGACTGTCATGATGTAGCGAGAGTTGGTTAGCTGTTCGAGAGGTTCTAAAATCTTTAAGAATTTCTTCCGCATAATGCCATAACCAATTTAACGTGCGACGGATCGACCTTTTCCGATCATGCGCTTATAGAGCCCCTCGTGCGGTCTTCCGAACACCAGGGGCTGCGCCTACCTTCCTCAAAAAACTCCTTTGGCTAAGTGAGAGCGATAAAGCCCTATAGTCCGATTGCCTGGTTCGTTGTGCTGAACACCTCCTTTAGGGACCCAAAACTGGGATAAAGAGTGCTCAGGTTTATCCCGAACACCCCGTACTCACTACGTGGGGGCAGAAGCCGACGACTGGCTGACTCTCAGCATTATTATATAAAACAGTCGCATAGGAGGAAAAACTTTCGTACGACAAGCAATAAATAATGACCTTGTTCAAATATTACAAAGGAAAAACATGACCGTATTCACGGAAATATAATGTCCTTGGTGCACTACTCCGCCGCAAGGCAGGCCCCTTTCAAGACACCTTCATAATATAGTTCGGGCTTGCGGTGCTCTTTCCCCTCTAGCGGTTCCTTGGTCATTAGCTTTTCTGCATCCATCTTCCCCCAATGCACCTTTGCACGGGCGAAGGCCATTCACGCACCTTCTATGCAGACCGACCGCTTGATGACTTCGAGTCAAGGGTAGGCACTCGCAATCCGCTTCACGAACCCAAAGTAACTGCTTGGAATTGGCTCGGCAGGCCACAACCGGATAATCAAATCCTTCATGGCTAGCTCGGCCGCCTTACGCAGTTCGACTAGCTATTTTAGCTGATTGGAAAACGACACCGGATAATTCGGCGCCAGGTACTGCATCCAGAAGAGTTTATCCGCAGTATTCCTCTCTTCGGCTCGGTAGAACTGGGCGGCGTCAAATATGTTGCATGGCAGCTCAGCAAATACCCTGGAAAAAAAAATCAAAATTTAAACTCTCAACTTGATTTTCTCCTTTCAAATACTCGCTTTGTACAGAAAAAGCCTTACCAGCCGCAATCTTCCTCGCCTCCTGGATTTCCTTCAGGGCACCTTGGGCCTCCCCCCGGGCATCACTTGCGGCTTGGCGAGCCTGGGAGAGTTTGGACTCTTTCCCTGCTAAACTCTGCTACAAGGTCTCGCATTTCTGCATGGCCTCTTGAAGCTCTCGCTCAGCCTCAATAACTCTAGCCTCGTGTTTCTCACGAAGAGCCTGCTCTGCGGCTGCCTTCTTCTCGGCTTCGGCCATAGCCTTCCTGAGAGCCTCAATTTCAGCCGTCGCTCCTAGAGCACATTATAAAAATATTTTCATCATGTACACTTATTCATTTGTGCTACATAAACAAGGTTTCTACATACCTTGAGTATCCTCCAGCTGTCTCTTCACTTGGCCAAGTTCTCCTTCGGCTTGCTCTAGACTATGCCTCAGTCCGGATACTTCCGCAGCATGAGAGGCGGCAGTCGCTACAGATGCCTGCTGATTAAAAAGAGTGATAGATGTCATCAAGTGAGTCTCCTGTGAGCATGAATGTGATCCTCTGTTCGGTTCTTTCTTTTACCGAACAGTGTATCAGGGGCTGCTATCTATACCATGGCACTCTCCCAAAAACTCATAAAACATACCTTAAAGCCTCTTATGAGGTTGATACAGGATTCATTTAGTCCACTCTCAGCGGACTGAATCTTCTCAATCACCGCACCCATGAGGGCACGATGTTCATAAACGATGGAGGCACTCTTCAGCGCCGCCAATAAAGTATCCGGCACCTCTGGTTGGACAGAGGCGGTCAGTGGAGTAGGCATAGCTTCTCCAGTTGACGGAGGCCGTCTGTCTGACTCGGGGACCTTATGGGTCTCTAGAATCATGTCCGGCTAGGGTCCCGATTCAAGATGACCCCCGCCGTCGATGCCCACGGGAGCTTTCTCTCCCGTGTTCCGGCCCCTGAAGTATGGCCTCCTGGCACCGCCTTTGTGACCTTTTCCCCTCCTCCGCGGTCTGGGTCCTTCTGGGACGAAGCCTTAGTTTCATTCATATGTTTGGAGGAGGAGGCCTTCGGGGATGTTCCGCTCTCCATAGCGTCCGAACCCAGCAGATCTTCTGACGAGGATTGTTCGGCGCGGGGCTTCGTCAGACTGAAAAAAAGCACGACTCAGATTAGAATGTCATGCCATGACAAGTGTGGACGCATGAGCATGTTCGGATTTTATACTCATGAGTTCACCAGGGGCTTGGCCCTGGGATCCCACTCCGCGCTGCTATCGGTGGCGCCGGTGGACTCCTCTTGTAGAGGAGTTTTTCCCCTCTTAGGTGGCTCGGCCTCCAAGGATGTGGAGGCCGTCCTTTTCTTTCTTCCCCCCGCGGGGGATTCGTCTCCTTCCTCCTCATCCTCTTCGGAGGAAGAATGGGCATTGGAATCTTTGGATCTTGTGTCCGAAGCGCCACGACAACGGAGGCCGCCCCTGGTCTTCTTGGCCTCATTTCCGGCCTTCTCCTTTGGTGCCTAGTAAGGCGTCAGGACCAGCATCTTTGTCAGAAGTGGGCCGGCCGGTTCTTCTGGTAGCGGGGCTGGACAGTAGATCCACCCCGCCTTCTTCGCCCAGCCCTAGGAAATTTGGAGGAAACACTTCAGGCATTTTCTTAAAGAATATGCGAATGAAACATACGAACTGTCAACAAGCGATCACTTACTGAACTTGCCGGGCGGGACAGTTGATACCCACGGTCCTCGGCGGAGTCCGGCCATGATTTGCCGGACTTGAAAAGCACCTTCCAGATGTCCTTATGCAAAGAGCCAAAGAGCTCTGACAAGGTCTGGTGCTTGGCCGGGTCGAACTCCCATAGATTGCAAGCCCGGTGTTGACAAAATAGAATCCGGTGAACCAACATCACCTGGACTACATTGATGAGCTTGATGTCCTTTTCTTCCATGTCTTGGACGCGCATCTGGAGCTCCGATAGCTCATCAGACGAAGCCCAGTTTAGGCCCTTCTTGGGCCAGGACGTAAGCCGCAGGGGGGCGCCGGATCTGAACTCTGGGGCGGTGGCCCATTCCTTGCCACACGGCTCGATGATGTAGAACCACTGCTGCTGCCACTCCTTGACGGAATCATTGAAAGCGCCTGTTGGCCATGTGATGTTGGGAATCTTGCTCACCATGGCACCTCCGCATACTGCATGCTCGCCGCTCACTACCTTGGGCTTCACATTAAAAACCTTCAGCCATAAGCCAATGTGCCGCGGGACGCGGAGAAAGGCCTCACACACGACGATGAATGTCGAGATATTGAGGAAAGAATTGGGAGATAGATCATGAAATCAATCCCATAATAGTACATGATGCTGCGAACAAATGGGTGGAGGGGAAACCCTAGCCCACGGACAAAATGAGGGAGAAATACCACCCTCTTGTGGGGTTTCGGGGTGGGGACGATTTGTCCCGCCGTCGGAAGACGGTGGCTCATTCTCTTGGCCAAATACCCTGCCCCCCTGAAGCTTTTTAATATCTTTCTCCCGGAAGGTAGATGCCATCCACTTGCCTCCTACTCCGGATCCGGACATTTTTGGGAAACCTTTTTGATGGAGAAGGCGGACGCTTGAGCGCTAGGGCTTAAGCAAGAAGGGACGGATGCACAGAGGAAGAAGGCGTGGGTGAAAGAGGGAGTTCTTATCCCCTTATAAAGGAAGTAGGGATCCTGCGCCTCCCCACTTGCCCGTTAAAATCGCTTATTCCCCAAGCGCCACATTTGATGGCACGGTTGGGTTACCCACGTCCATATTGATGAGAATCCCGTGATAAGGGGACACGATCTCTGCTTTGACAAGACGTGCCGATAAAACCGCCTCGCGATATGTGCGACGGCTGGTTATGAAAAACGGTTCGAATAAAGACTGGACCATGGCGTGATGTCATAAAAAGCTGTTAACAGATTACATTTTTGGAATATTGTACTCTCTACGGTGGTATGTGGAATTTGTTTAGCAGAGCTGGACACGATTCCTGTGTTCAAAATCTTCTATGGAGTATTCGGAGGAGGAACCCGCCTTGCAATGCTGAAGACAATCTGCACGCCGGACTCATCGTCATTGAAGCCTGGTTCAGGGGCTACTGAGGGAGTTCTGGACTAAGGGGTCCTCGGACAGCCGGACTATATACTTTGGCCGGACTGTTGGACTATGAAGACACAAGATTGAAGACTTCGTCCCGTGTCTGGGTGGGACTCTCCTTTGCGTGGAAGGCAAGCTTGGCAATTCGGATATGTAGATCTCCTTCTCTGTAACCGACTCTGTGTAACCTTAGCCCCCTCCGGTGTCTATATAAACCCGAGGGTTTAGTCCATAGGACAACAACAATCATAATCATAGGCTAGCTTCTAGGGTTTAGACTTTATGATCTCGTGGTTGATCAACTCTTGTAATACTCATCATCAAGATCAATCAAGCAGGAAGTAGGGTATTACCTCCATCGAGAGGGCCCGAACCTGGGTAAAACATCGTGTCCCCTGCCTCCTGTTAGCATTAGCCTTAGATGCACAGATCCGGTCCCCCTACCCGAGATCCGCCGGTTTTGACACCGACACTCGTCGCAGCTCGTCTACAGCCCCCGCGTGATCTTCGGCGTCTTTCCCCTCTCTCACCGACACCAGTCATCACCGGGCGAAGCTCCAGAGAGCTCCGGAGAGCTCTTGATCCCCGCCTCGGCATCGCCTATAAATAGAGCTCCCCCGAGCTCGTTTCTCTCCTCACACACAGTCATCACACCTCCACACCCCCGTAGGAAGCCACAACCCGGCCGGGCAGGCCTCTGGCCACAGTCCCCGCCCCGAGCTCGCCGATGATCCCCGTCCTCTGCCCCTCCCTCTCTCCAGAGCCGCTTGAGCTCAACTGACCACTCCGGCATGTTTGTGGTGGTCCACTGGTGCGTGCTAGTGCTGTTGGAGCTGCTGGACTGGCCCTGGGTCGCCAGAACCACCATCTTCGATGAGCTTCGCCCGCTGCCGCCGCTGGAGAGCTCCATTTCGACCCCGTCCTGTCACCGCTAGCCACGCTACGGGTACGGGCAGGTGCGCCTCAGTCTCTTCTACAATCCTATCCCTCTTGATCTTGTCGTCGGGCACTCCTCGCCGGAGAAAGCACCGCCACCGCGCTGCCCGCCTCTGTTTCTCTCTCTCCCACTCCGACCTGGCAGCTGGGGCCCACTGTCAGCCACTCAGGCCGCGCCCGAAGCGGTATGAGTGGTGGCGCCCTGGCGTTTTACGCCTTCGACGTCACCCCCTGGTTTTTCCTTTTAATTCAAATTTAGTTCAAATTTGACCAGAACTTTGACTAGCTGTAACTTTTATTCTACAAGTCCAAATGAGTTGATTCTTTTTGCATTCTATTCTTACTGGAAAATCCTAGCAGCACACCCAAGATGGGATTTTTCTCTGCTGCCTAGAATTTCTGGTAATTTTCAGAAGTGTTCTTGATTTTATTTTTGTCATTTGATTTATTTTCAGAAGGTGAAGCTTGTCTTGAAGGCATCCAGGAGGAGTGTGAAGCTCCTCTGCACTAAGGCAAGCCACAACAACATTGTCATTGTGTCTTTGCAATACCATGATTTTCTACTTGAATTTATATGATATTCATTGCATTTAGTATTAAAAATAAATGATGCTTGTGTTATTTAGTTTGTCATGATCAAAATGCTTAGTTAACAGAAATGAATGCTTGAACTAGTGGGATATAGTTTGAGTAGTTGATCTAAGTAAGTTTGCTATGGCTATGACAATATGATCATCGATATTATTTTTACTATATGCATGATGAATTTTATTTGATAAATGCCAACTAAAATGATGAGTAGAAGTAACCAGTAAGCAAGGACCAGAAATGTTGAAAGTTGAGTTTGTGCAAGTAGAACTTTGAATAAGGTTGATCTGTTATTGTTAAGTGATATATGATGCATGATACATTGTTGCATAAGCATAGCATGTTGTGATTCGAGCATTTTGATTTTCAAGTTAAACCTGATAATAATTGAACTTGAACTTAAAGTTGGTCGGGTCATGGTGCCATTGAATCGGTCTGACAAGTGCAACCACATTTGCCTTAGTATGGGGAGGCTGTTAGTCGTTCCGTTGTCATGCCTCTTGTCGGTGCCTCCAACAAGGGAAGGTTATGGGCATGTGTTACCCTGGCCCGGTAAGCAGACATAACCTTGTGGACCTGTTGTTGTTATGGTACCTTGTCCCCGTTTGGGACTGTTTATTTGCCACGACAGTGGTTGTTTTGCCTTTGGTAGGCTCGGTCACCCATGACTAATCCCAGTGGGGAAGTGGTCGGAGTGGCCGTAAGAGTGTCATGGCAATGGGAGGGTTCTGTCGGAATGTTGTTGGTCCACCCAAATGGGAGTGAGAGGCCATGGGTTCCGTGGTGTGGGTAAAGTGCGCTACCTCTGCAGAGTGTATTAATCTATCAATAGCCGCGCCCGTGGATAAGGGCCCAGTTCATAAGTAAGTCACACCATGGATCAACTTTCATAAATAATCTTGCACACTAAGTTATTTGCATTGCACTGGTTGAATCATGATGATGTCAGTGAGACTGACTGCTGTGGTATTACTTGTGATCCGGGAGTGATCACTGTTTGGTTACGATGTAACCTTTTGAACCAAGTGTGGTTCTGTTCGTGTTCCGTCGTGATCACTGTTCGGTTGCGAGGCAACTTGTTGGTAAGAGAGTCCGAGGGACTCAATGCACAAGTTTGGTTTCACTGCATGAGTAGCATATTGATGTTTGCATTTAACTTGCTTAAATTTCATGATATTGTTTGTCATTATGATTTTGTTTGCTATGAGCTTGCAAGTACATTCAATGTACTAACCTAGCGTGTTATGCCAGATTTCAGGAAAGTCTAGCTAGATCGGAGTGCTACCATGTCTAGACCGTGTCCACATCGTTGTCCCTGTGCTATGGAGTCCCACTACATCGTTGTTCTGCTACCGCGAAGATGTCGTGCTCGAGGCCCCTTTATGTTCACTAAACAATGTACATATTGTTCAGCCGCACCAAGTGTGCCACTTGGCCTCGCTACTTGATGTGATGTAATACTATGCTTCCGCTAGTTAAATAAAGCGGTGATTTCTGTACCAGCATATTGTGTGTTGCCAGAAGACATGATCTCTGGGTTGGCAATGCAAGGTAAACCGGTTGCTCTGAACCAGGGTTCCACACACCAAGTTTGGGAATCTCTGTGTAACGGTTAGATTTTGTGTGGAGGTTATATATACCTGAAGGAAATAGGCCCTGGAGGAAATAATAAAATTATTTATTTCCTCATATCATGATAAATGTTTATTATTCATGCTAGAATTGTATTAACCGGAAACATGATACATGTGCGAATACATAGACAAACATAACGTCACTAGTATGCCTCTACTTGACTAGCTCATTAATCAAAGATGGTTATGTTTCCTAACCATAGACATGTGTTGTCATTTGATTAACGGGATCACATCATTAGGAGAATGATGTGATTGACATGACCCATTCCGTTAGCCTAGCACTTGATCGTTTAGTATGTTGCTATTGCTTTCTTCATGACTTATACATGTTCCTGTAACTATGACATTATGCAACTCCCGTTTACCGGAGGAACACTTTGTGTGCTACCAAACGTCACAACGTAACTGGGTGATTATAAAGGAGCTCTACAGGTGGCTCCGAAGGTACATGTTGGGCTAGCGTATTTCAAGATTAGATTTTGTCACTCCGATTGTCGGAGAGGTATCTCTGGGCCCTCTCGGTAATGCACATCACTATAAGCCTTGCAAGCAATGTAGCTAATGAGTTAGTTACGGAATGATGCATTACGTAACGAGTAAAGAGACTTGCCGGTAACGAGATTGAACTAGGTATTTGATACCGACGATCGAATCTCGGGCAAGTAACATACCGATGACAAAGGGAACAACGTATGTTGTTATGCGGTTTGACCGATAAAGATCTTCGTAGAATATGTAGGAGCCAATATGAGCATCCAGGTTCTGCTATTGGTTATTGACCGAGAATAGTTCTAGGTCATGTCTACATAGTTCTCGAACCCGTAGGGTCCGCACGCTTAACGTTACGATGACAGTTTTATTATGAGTTTATAAGTCTTGATGTACCGAACATTGTTCGGAGTCCCGGATGTGATCACGGACATGACGAGGAGTCTCGAAATGGTCAAGACATAAACATCGATATATTGGAAGCCTATATTTGGATATCGGAATGGTTCCGGGTGAAATCGGGATTTTACCGGAACACCGGGGTGTTACCGGAACCCTCCCAGGGGTTAACGGGCCTTAGTGGGCCATGAGGGAGAAGAGGAGGGCCGGCCAGGGCAGGCCGCGCGCCCCCTCCCCCCTAGTCCGAATAGGACAAGGAAGGGGGGGGCCCTTTCCCCTCCCCCTTTCCTTCTCCACCAAGGCAAGAGGGGGGAGTCGTACTCCCGGTGGGAGTAGGACTCCTCCAGGCGCACCCCTAGGGGCCGGCCGCACCTCCCCCTCCCTCCTTTATATACGAGGGCAGGGGGGCACCCTAGAGCACACAAGTTGATCTTCGTGATCGTTCCTTAGCCGTATGCGGTGCCCCCTCCACCATATTCCACCTCGGTCATATCGTTGTGGTGCTTAGGCGAAGCCCTGCGTCGGTAGAACATCATCATCGTCACCACGCCGTCGTGCTGACGGAACTCATCCCTGACACTTTGCTGGATCGGAGTCCGGGGATCGTCATCAAGCTGAACGTGTGCTGAACTCGGAGGTGTCGTACGTTCGGTGCTTGGATCGGTCGGATCATGAAGATGTATGACTACATCAACCGCGTTATCATAACGCTTCCGCTTACGGTCTACGAGGGTACGTGGACAACACTCTCCCCTCTCGTTGCTATGAATCACCATGATCTTGCGTGTGCGTAGGATTTTTTTTTGAGATGACTACGTTCCCCAACAGTGGCATCCGAGCCTAGGTTTTATGCGTTGATGTTATATGCACGAGTAGAACACAAGTGAGTTGTGGGCGATACAAGTCATACTCCTTACCAGCATGTCATACTTTGGTTCAGCGGTATTGTTGGATGAAGCGGCCCGGACCGACATTACGCCTACGCTTACGCGAGACTGGTTTTACCGCCGTGCTTTGCACACAGGTGACTAGCGGGTGTCTGTTTCTCCAACTTTAGTTGAACCGAGTGTGGCTACGCCCTGTCCTTGCGAAGGTTAAAACAACACTAACTTGATGAACTATCATTGTGGTTTTGATGCGTAGGTAAGAACGGTTCTTGCTAAAGCCCATAGCAGCCACGCAAAATTTGCAACAACAAAGTAGAGGACGTCTAACTTGTTTTTGCAGGGCATGTTGTGATGTGATATGGTCAAGACGTGATGCTATATTTTATTGTATGAGATGATCATGTTTTGTAACCGGTTATCGGCAACTAGCGGAGCCATATGGTTGTTGCTTTATTGTATGAAATGCAACGCTTACAGAATTGCTTTACTTTATCACTAAGCGGTAGCGATAGTCGTAGAAGCAATAGATGGTGTAACGACAACGATGATACGATGGAGATCAAGGTGTCGCGCCAGTGATGATGGTGATCACGATGGTGCTTCGGAGATGGAGATCACAAGCACGAGATGATGATGGCCATATCATATCACTTATATTGATTGCATGTGATGTTTATCCTTTATGCATCTTATCTTGCTTTGATTGACGGTAGCATTTTAAGATGATCTCTCACTAAAATTATCAAGAAGTGTTCTCCCTGAGTATGCACCATTGCGAAAGTTCTTCGTCTTTGAGACACCACGTGATGATCGGGTGTGATAGGCTCTATGTTCAAATACAACGGTGCAAAATAGTTGCACGCGAATACTCGAGTTAAACTTGACGAGCCTAGCATATAACAGATATGGCCTCGGAACACGGAGACCGAAAGGTCGAACGTGAATCATATAGTAGATATGATCAACATAGTGATGTTCACCATTGAAACTACTCCATCTCACGTGACGATCGGACATGGTTTAGTTGATTTGGATCACGTGATCACTTAGATGACTAGAGAGATGTCTGTCTAAGTGGGAGTTCTTAAATAATATGATTAATTGAACTTAAATTTATCATGAACTTAGTACCTGATAGTATTTTTCTTGTCTATGTTTATTGTAGATAGATGGCTCGTGCTGTTGTTCCGTTGAATTTTAATGCGTTCCTTGAGAAAGCAAAGTTGAAAGATGATGGTAGCAATTACAAGGACTAGGTCCGTAACCTGAGGATTCTCCTCATTTCTGCACAGAAGAATTACGTCCTGGAAGCACCGCTGGGTGCCAGTGCCTGCTTCTTGATGCAATCGACGACGTTAAGAACATCTGGCAGAGCAAAGATGATGACTACTCGATAGTTCAGTGTGCCGTGCTTTACGGCTTAGAACCAGGTCTTCAACGATGTTTTGAACGTCATGGAGCATATGAGATGTTCCAAGAGTTGAAGTTAATATTTCAAGCAAATGCCCGGATTGAGAGATATGAAGTCTCCAATAAGTTCTATAGCTGCAAGATGGAGGAGAATAGTTCTGTCAGTGAACACATACTCAAAATATCTGGGTATAATAATCACTTGATTCAACTGGGAGTTAATCTTCCGATGTTAGTGTCATTGATGTAATTCTTCAATCATCGCCACCAAGCTACAAGAGCTTCGTGATGAACTATAATATGCAAGGGATGGACAAGACTATTCCCGAGCTCTTCGCAGTGCTAAAAGCTGCGGAGTTAGAAATCAAGAAGGAGCATCAAGTGTTGATGGTCAACAAGACCAGTAGTTTCAAGAAAAAGGGCAAAGGGAAGAAGAAGGGGAACTTCAAGAAGAACAGCAAACAAGTTGCTGTTCAAGAGAAGAAACCCAAGTCTGGTCCTAAGCCGGAAACTGAGTGCTTCTACTACAAGCAGACTGGACACTGGAAGCTGAACTTCCCCAAGTATTTGGCGGATAAGAAGGATGGGAAAGTGAACAAAGGTATATGTGATATACATGTTATTGATGTGTACCTTACTAATGCTCCCAGAGTACACGGTATTTGATATCTTGGTTCTGCTAATATTTACAACTCAAACAGGACTACGGATTAAGCGAAGATTAGCTAAGGACGAGGTGACGATGCGCGTGGGAAATGGTTCCAAAGTCGATGTGATCGCGGTCGGCACGCTACCTCTACATCTACCATCGGGATTAGTTTTAGACCTAAATAATTGTTATTTGGTGCCAGCGTTGAGCATGAACATTATATCTGGATCTTGTTTGATGCAAGACAGTTATTCATTTAAATCAGAGAATAATGGTTGTTCTATTTATATGAGTAATATCTTTTATGGTCATGCACCCTTGAAGAATGGTCTATTTTTTATTGAATCTCGATAGTAGTGATACACATATTCATAGTGTTGAAGCCAAAAGATGCAGAGTTGATAATGATAGTGCAACTTATTTGTGGCACTGCCGTTTAGGTCATATCGGTATAAAGCACATGAAGAAACTCCATACTGATGGACTTTTGGAATCACTTGATTATGAATCACTTGGTACTTGCGAACCGTGCCTCATGGGCAAGATGACTAAAACGCCGCTCTCCGGAACTATGGAGCGAGCAACTGATTTGTTGGAAATCATACATACTGATGTTTGTGGTCCAATGAATGTTGAGGCTCGCGGCGGGTATCGTTATTTTCTCACCTTCACAGATGATTTGAGCAGATATGGGTATATCTACTTAATGAAACACAAGTCTGAAACATTTGAAAAGTTCAAAGAATTTCAGAGTGAAGTGGAAAATCATCGCAACAAGAAAATAAAATTTCTACGATCTTATCGAGGAGAATATTTGAGTTACGAGTTTGGTTTACATTTGAAACAATGCGGAATAGTTTCGCAACTCACGCCACCCAGAACACCACAACGAAATGGTGTGTCCGAACGTCGTAATCGTACTTTACTAGATATGGTGCGATCTATGATGTCTCTTACTGATTTAACGCTATCGTTTTGGGGTTTTGCTTTAGAGACGGACGCATTCACGTTAAATAGGGCACCATCAAAATCCGTTGAGACGACGCCTCATGAACTGTGGTTTGGCAAGAAACCAAAGTTGTCATTTGTTAAAGTTTGGGGCTGCGGTGCTTACGTGAGAAAACTTCAACCAGATAAGCTTGAACCCAAATCAGAGAAATGTGTCTTCATAGGATACCCAAAAGAGACTATTGGGTACACCTTCTATCACAGATCTGAGGGCAAGATTTTCATTGCTAAATTTGGATCCTTTCTAGAGAAGGAGTTTCTCTCGAAAGAAGTGAGTGGGAGGAAAGTAGAACTTGATGAGGTAATCAGACTGCTCCCTTATTGAAAGTAATCCATCACAAGAACCGGTTCTGTGACAATTACACCAATTAGTGAGGAAGCTAATGATATTGATCATGAAACTTCGATCAAGTTTCTCTCGAACCTCGTGGGTCTACCAGAGTAAGATCCGCACCAGAGTGGTACGGTAATCCTATTCTGGAAGTCATGTTACTTGACCATGATGAACCTACGAACTATGAGGAAGCGATGATGAGCCCAGATTTTGCAAAATGGCTAGAAGCCATGAAATCTGAGATGGGATCCATGTATGAGAACAAAGTATGGACTTTGGTTGACTTGCCCGATGATCGGCAAGCCATTGAGAATAAATGGATCTTTAAGAAGAAGACCGACGCTGATGGTAATGTAACTGTCTATAAAGCACGACTTGTTGCGAAAGGTTTTCGACAAGTTCAAGGGGTTGACTACAATGAGACTTTCTCACCCGTAGCGATGCTTAAGTCTGTCCGAATCATGTTAGCAATTGCTGCATTTTATGATTATGAAATTTGGCAAATGGATGTCAAAACTGCATTCTTGAATGGATTTCTGGAAGAAGAGTTGTATATGATGCAACCAGAAGGTTTTGTTGATCCAAATGGTGCTAACAAAGTGTGCAAGCTCCAGCGATCCATTTATGGACTGGTGCAAGCATCTTGGAGTTGGAATAAACGCTTTGATAGTGTGATCAAAGCATATGGTTTTATATGACTTTTAGGAGAAGCCTCAGATTTACAAGAAAGTGAGTGGGAGCTCTACAAAGATTTCGATATTATATGTAGATGACATATTATTAATTGGAAATGATATAGAATTTCTGGATAGCATAAAGGGATACTTGAATAAAAGTTTTTCTATGAAAGACCTCGGTGAAGCTGCTTACATATTGGGCATCAAGATTTATAGAGATATGTCAAGATGCTTAATAGGACTTTCACAAAGCACATACCTTGATAAAGTTTTGAAAAATTTCAAAATGGATCAGGCAAAGAAAGGGTTCTTGCCTGTATTACAAGGAGTGAAGTTGAGTCAGACTCAATGCCCGACCACAGCAGAAGATAGAGAGAAAATGAAAGGTGTTCCCTATGCTTCAGCCATAGGCTCTATCATGTATGCAATGTTGTGTTCCAGACCTGACATATGCTTAGCAATAAGCTTAGCAGGGAGGTACCAAAGTAATCCAGGAGTGGATCACTGGACAGCGGTCAAGAACATCCTGAAATACTTGAAAAGGACTAAGGATATGTTTCTCGTATATGGAGGTGACAAAGAGCTAGTCGTAAATGGTTACGTCGATGCAAGCTTTGACACTGATCCGGACGATTCTAAATCACAAACCGGATACGTGTTTTTATTAAACGGTGGAGCTGTAAGTTGGTGCAGTTCTAAACAAAGCTTCATAGCGGGATCTACATGTGAAGCGGAGTACATAGCTGCTTCAGAAGCATCAAATGAAGTAGTCTGGATGAAGGAGTTCATTTCGGATCTAGGTGTCATACCTAGTGCATCGGGACCAATGAAGATCTTTTGTGACAATACTGGTGCAATTGCCTTGGCAAAGGAATCCAGATTTCACAAGAGGACCAAGCACATCAAGAGACGCTTCAATTCCATCCGGGACCAAGTCTAGGTGGGAGACATAGAGATTTGCAAGATACATACGGATCTGAATGTTGCAGACCCGTTGACTAAAGCCTCTTCCACAAGCAAAACATGATCAGCACCAAGACTCCATGGGTGTTAGAATCATTACTGTCTAATCTAGATTATTGACTCTAGTGCAAGTGGGAGACTGAAGGAAATATGCCCTAGAGGCAATAATAAAATTATTTATTTCCTCATATCATGACAAATGTTTATTATTCATGCTAGAATTGTATTAACTGGAAACATGATACATGTGTGAATACATAGACAAACATAACGTCACTAGTATGCCTCTACTTGACTAGCTCATTAATCAAAGATGGTTATGTTTCCTAACCATAGACATGTGTTGTCATTTGATTAACGGGATCACATCATTAGGAGAATGATGTGATTGACATGACCCATTCCGTTAGCCTAGCACTTGATCGTTTAGTATGTTGCTATTGCTTTCTTCATGACTTATACATGTTCCTGTAACTATGAGATTATGCAACTCCCGTTTACCGGAGGAACACTTTGTGTGCTACCAAACATCACAAGGTAACTGGGTGATTATAAAGGATCTCTACAGGTGTCTCCGAAGGTACATGTTGGGTTGGCGTATTTCGAGATTAGGTTTTGTCACTCTGATTGTCGAAGAGGTATCTCTCGGCCCTCTCGGTAATGCACATCACTATAAGCCTTGCAAGCAATGTAGCTAATGAGTTAGTTACAGAATGATGCATTACGTAACAAGTAAAGAGACTTGCCGGTAACGAGATTGAACTAGGTATTGGGTACCGACGATCGAATCTCAGGCAAGTAACATACCGATGACAAAGGGAACAACGTATGTTGTCATGCGGTTTGACCGATAAAGATCTTCGTAGAATATGTAGAAGCCAATATGAGCATCCAGGTTCCACTATTGGTTATTGACGGAGAATAGTTCTAGGTCATGTCTACATAGTTCTCGAACCCGTAGGGTCCGCACGCCTAACGTTACGATGACAGTTTTATTATGAGTTTATAAGTTTTGATGTACCGAAGATTGTTCAGAGTCCCGGATGTGATCACGGACATGACGAGGAGTCTCGAAATGGTCGAGACATAAAGATTGATATATTGGAAGCCTATATTTGGATAACGGAATGGTTCCAGATGAAATCGGGATTTTACCGGAACACCGGGGGGTTACCGGAACCCTCCCGGGGGTTAATGGGCCTTAGTGGGCCATGAGGGAGAAGATGAGGGTTGGCCAGGGCAGGCTGCGCGGCCCCTCCCCCTAGTCCCAATAGGACAAGGAAGGGGGGGGGCGCCCTCCTTTCCCCTCCCCCCTTTCCTTCTCCACCAAGGCACGAGGGGGGAGTCCTACTCGCGGTGGGAGTAGGACTCCTCCAGGCGCACCCCTAGGGGGCCGGCCGCACCTCCCCCTCCCTCCTTTATATACAGGGGCAGGGGGGCACCCTAGAACACACAAGTTGATCTTCGTGATCATTCCTTAGCTGTGTGCGGTGCCCCCCTCCACCATATTACACCTCGGTCATATCGTTACGGTGCTTAGGCGAAGCCCTGCGTCGGTTGCATATCATCATCGTCACCACGCCGTCGTGCTGACGGAACTCATTCCCGACACTTTGCTGGATCGGAGTCCGGGGATCGTCATCAAGCTGAACGTGTGTGGAACTCGGAGGTGCCGTACATTCGGTGCTTGGATCGGTCGGATCGTGAAGACGTAGAACTACATTAACCGCGTTGTCATAGCGCTTCCGCTTACGGTCTACGAGGGTATGTGGACAACACTCTCCCCTCTCGTTGCTATGCATCACCATGATCTTGCGTGTGCGTAGGAATTTTTTTTGAAATTACTACGTTCCCCAACAATACCCCTCCACCCACTCTTCATTCATGGAGAGAACCATCAGAACAAACCTACACTTCCACTACTCATTTTCTGTGAGATAACCACCTACTCATGTGTTGAGACCAAGATATTCCAATCCTACCATATGAATCTTGATCTCTAGCCTTCCCCAAGTTGCTTTCCACTCAAATCATCTTTCCACCATAGCCAAATCTGTGTGAGAGAGAGAAAGTTGAGTGTTGGGGAGACTATCATTTGAAGCACAAGAGCAAGGAGTTCATCAACAACACACCATCTATTACCTTCTGGAGAGTGGTGTCTCCTAGATTGGTTAGGTGTCACTTGGGAGCCTCCGTCAAGATTGTGGAGTTGAACCAAGGAGTTTGTAAGGGCAAGGAGATCGCCTACTTCATGAAGATCTACCCTAGTGAGGCAAGTCCTTTGTGGGCGATGGCCATGATGGGATAGACAAGGTTGCTTCCTCATGGACCCTTCGTGGGTGGAGCCCTCCGTGGACTCGCACAACCGTTACCCTCCGTGGGTTGAAGTCTCCATCAACGTGGATGTACGATAGCACCACCTATCGGAACCACGCCAAAAATCTTCGTGTCAACATTGCATTTGCTCCCTCCAAACTCCCCCCATTTACTTTCTTGCAAGTTGCATGCTTTAATTTCCGCTACTCATATACTCTTGCATGCTTGCTTGAATTGTATTGAGATTGCTTGACTTGTGCTAAGTTGCTAAAATCTGCCAAGAACTAAAATTGGGAAAAGGTTAAGTTTTTATTTGGTCAAGTAGTCTAATCACCCCCCTCTAGACATACTTTCGATGCTACACTAGCGCCTGCCCTTGAGCCTTCATTGCCTTCTCCTCGCCTTACTCCAGATCCCCTTTTCCTCCTACCAAGAGCATCTCCAGATCTGCCGATTTTCTCCTCCCAAGCTCTTTGCCGATGGCATCCGGGAAGGCGAAGTCGGGCTGCGCAGGTCGCGAGCTCCTCCTCCTCGCTTGCGCTGACCCTCCATGCGTCCTCCATCACCGAGAGGTAGCAGTTTGCCGCCGCGCTCCCGCTGACGGTGAGCAACAACAACGAGGGGAGGGAGACGGTGCTCCTGGCTGGATCCATCGACCCTCGGACCTTGGCGGGGATGTTCTATCCCTTCTTCCTCCACAACGTCTTTGCGGGGCTCGTCTCGGCCTTCTCCAGGTTCTTCACCGCCATCATTGACCACTACCAGATTCAGGCTCTGCATCTGCAGCCCAACTCCATCCTTCTCTTGTCCATCTTCGCCTTCTACTGCGAGGCGTACATGGGCGTGATGCCCTCCGTGGTGCTCCTCCGCCACTTCTTCTATTTTCGGATGCATGACCCAACCCAATGCTCCGGCTGTGTCTCCTTCACTGTGACAACACGCTTATGAGGGCCGAGAAGAAGGTGGATAAATTCCAATGCAAGTGGGTCTTCATGGACGCCAAGGGTATAATGTGTGTAACGGTTAGATTTTGTGTGGAGGCTATATATACCCCTCCACCCTCTCCTCATCCGTGAGGGAAGCCATCAGATCGTGCCTACACTTCCACTACTCATTTTCTGAGAGAGAGCCACCTACTCATGTGTTGAGACCAAGATAATCCATTCCAACCATATGAATCTTGATCTCTAGCCTTCCCCAAGTTGCTTCCCACTCAAATCATCTTTCCACCAAATCCAATCCTATGGGAGTGAGTTGAGTGTTGGGGAGACTATCATTTGAAGCACAAGAGCAAGGAGTTCATCATCAACACACCATATATTACCTTTTGGAGAGTGGTGTCTCCTAGATTGGTTAGGTGTCACTTGGGAGCCTCCAACAAGATTGTGGAGTGAACCAAGGAGTTTGCAAGGGCAAGTAGATCGCCTACTTCATGAAGATCTACCCTAGTGAGGCAAGTCCTTCATCGGCGATGGCCATGGTGGGATAGACAAGGTTGCTTCTTCGTGGACCCTTCGTGGGTGGAGCCCTCCGTGGACTCGTGCAGCTGTTACCCTTCATGGGTTGAAGTCTCCATCAACGTGGATGTACGATAGCACCACCTATCGAAAACACGACCAAAACATCCATGTCTCCTATTGTGTTTGCCCTCTCCAAACCCTTCCCTTTACATTCTTGCAAGTTGCATGCTTTACTTTCCGCTGTTCATATACTCTTTGTATGCTTGCTTGAATTGTGTTAAGATTGCTTGACTTGTGCTAAGTTTTTAAAATCTGCCAAGAACTAAAATTGGGAAAAGCTTAAGTTTTTATTTGGTCAAGTAGTCTAATCACCCCCCTCTAGACATACTTTCGATCCTATAATTGGTATCAGAGCTTTGGTCTCCATTTTCCTTGATTTCCATAGCTTTTGGTGATCATAGGCTTGTTTCACAACCTAGGAAAGTATGGCGTCTAGCGAGGGAAATTACCACCGTAGAGGTCCTTACTTTGATGGTACTAATTTTGCTAGTTGGAATCATAAGATGAAAATGCATATTCTTGGACATAACCCCGCCGTTTGGGCAATTGTGTGTATTAGCTTGCAAGGTGAATACTTTGATGGGAGAGAACCAAATCGTGAAGCTACCATGGAAGATTTGAAGATGCTGCAATACAACGCTCAAGCTTGTGATATCCTATTCAACGGATTGTGCCCCGAAGAATTCAACAAAATCAGCCGCCTTGAGAATGCAAAGGAAATTTGGGATACTTTGATTGACATGCGCGAAGGTACCGACTCCGGCAAGGAATCCAAATTGGATGTGCTTCAAAGTCAACTTGACAAGTTCAAAATGAAGGATGGTGAAGGTGTCACTGAAATGTACTCTAGGCTCGCTCTCATCACAAATGAGATTGCCGGCTTAGGAAGTGAAGAGATGACCGGCAAATTCATCATCAAGAAGATCCTAAGAGCCTTGGATGGAAAATGTGATACCGTGTGCACATTGATCCAAATGATGCCCAACTACAAAGATCTCAAGCCAATAGAAGTCATTGGAAGAATTGTTGCTCATGAGATGTCACTAAAGGATAAGAAAGTGCTTCACAACAAGTCAAGTGGTGCTTACAAAGCCTCATGTGATGCTCCCACATCATCAAGTGAACCTTCAACGAAGAATTGAGCTTGATGGTGAAAAACTTCAAAAAGTTCTACAAGAGTAGAAGCAAGGAAAGGAGTTCCATGTCAAGGTCCTACAATGACAAAAGATCTTCGAGTCGTGAACGTAATTGCTACAATTGTGGAAGACCCGGACACTCTTCCAATGAGTGTACGACTCCTTACAAAAGGAGAGAAGATTCACCCAAAAGGAGAAGTAGAAGAGAAGAATCACCACCAAGAGAGAGGAGGAGTATAGATGACATTATGAATGAAGAACCTCCTGGAGAAGCAAGGATTTGGAAAGGAAGGACAAATCATCAAAGAGATACACAAAACAAAGACATCAAGCTCATGTTGGTGAATGGGTATCCGACTCCGACTCCGACAATCACTCCGAGAGAAGCTATCACTCCGACTCCGAATATACTCAAGATAAAGGTATTGCCGGTCTAGCACTTGTGTCAACCAACTCCTACGACATATTTGACCCACCAAATGAAGGAGTTGGAAGATGCTTCATGGCTAAAGGCCCAAAGGTATCACACCCCGAGTATGTTGATTTCAATAGTGATGAAGATGACTTGTTAGGTGATGATGATTTACTTGTTGACAACTCTAGTGATGAATACTATGATGAAACGTCAATTAATCTTGCTAATCAAGATAAAATGAATGAAAATGATAAGGAGAAGATTGAGCGCCTAACTAAAGAACTAAACACTCTTAAGTTAGCTCATGAAACTATCTTGGTGGATCATCGAGAACTTTTAAAGACTTATGAGAAGTTACGCTTTGAAAAGCTCAACCTTGAGCAAGAGCATGAGTTTTTAAAGGCAATCAATGATGATCTTCGCAAGAAAAGTTCTTTTTACATTGCCAAGCGTTTACTCTTATCTACTTACACGCCTCAAGTCAAGTCTAGTAACAAGAGCAAGAAAGATTTTTCTTCTCGTAGTAACAATAATGATGCTAAATCCAATGTTGTTGCTTCTAGTAGTTCTCTTGATTCCACTAATGATTCTCTTAGCCAAGTTACACTTGAGAAAGAATATAGCTTATTGAAAGGAATTATAGAGAAGGGTGTCTACAAGAGCCTTGCCGAGAGAAAGCAATTTGAGGAAATTGTACGCAAGCAAGGAAGACACCGGAAGAATCAAGGTGTTGGTTTTGAAAGAAAGTTCAATGCCAATGGAGTTGAGTGGGAAGAAGATCAATACCCCAAGACGAAGTTTGTTCCCCAACAAGAGAAGTATGATCCTACTTCTTTCCAAGGGACACAAGCTCAAGATGATCTTACACCACAAGACCACAAGCGCAAAGGCAAGGACAAGCTTCAGGAGGAGATTGATGCATTTGAAGAAGCTCCCAAAGCCTTGGTCAAGTGGGTTCCCAAGACTACATCAAGCTCTACTTCATCAAGCTCCACGACTACCCCAAGGATTCCCATCAAGATGATGTGGATCCCTGAGGGAGTCCTGGACTAGGGGGTGTCCGGACAGCCGGACTATCATCGTCCGCCGGACTCCGAGACCACGAAGATACAAGATTGAAGACTCCGTCCCATGTCCGGATGGGACTTTCCTTGGCGTGGAAGGCAAGCTTGGCGATACGGATATGTAGATCTCCTACCATTGTAACCGACTCTGTGTAACCCTAGACTCCTCCGGTGTCTATATAAACCGGAGGGCTTTAGTCCGTAGGACACAACATACATTTTAACAATCATACCATAGGCTAGCTTCTAGGGTTTAGCCTCCTTGATCTCGTGGTAGATCTACTCTTGTACTACCCATATCATCAATATTAATCAAGCAGGACGTAGGATTTTACCTCCATCGAGAGGGCCCGAACCTGGGTAAAACATCATGTCCCTTGTCTCCTGTTACCATCCGCCTAGACGCACAGTTCGGGACCCCCTACCCGAGATCCGCCGGTTTTGACACCGACATTGGTGCTTTCATTGAGAGTTCCTCTGTGTCGTCACCGATAGGTCGGATGCCTCCCCCCATCTTCAAAGACGGTATTTTCGCCGAAGGGGCCTTGGCCGCCGGCCAAACCATCCGGCTAGGTGGTTTCCTCATGACCACCTGTCCGGCCGCCGCTTCGACAATGACTTCTCAAGTCGCCAGAAGCAATCTTCGCGTCAGCCCGAAAGCTGCCGAACAGTTGGATCCAATAGAGCTCTCATCTGTTAGCGAGCTCTTGGATCGCATCGCCTCCCTGGGAGTCGCTACGGACTACAACCAGATTGGGCTTAAAACTGATCTAAGAGAGATTAACTCTCCCTAGGCCACCCACCACGTCGCAGTGGTAGAGGAACAATACGGCAACTCTTCGCCTGTATTGAAAACTACTTATGTCCGGATTCCCGAACCCTCCATGCCAGATTTCCGCGGAGGGACGGATTACGATCGAGCATGCAACTTAAAACCATGCATCGCTCCGGACTCGCTGGATTGTGTCCAGCAAACAAAGCTTCCAAATTCGGAAACTCCTCGGCCTTTGAGCCCCAAGATGGGCAGGGATCTGGACTTTAGTCCACCCACCCGCCCAGACATATGCGATCTATCTCTAATACGACAAGAGCCCGCTGAAACAGTACATCACTACTGGGCCAGATTCCTCCTGGTTATGGACACGATAAAGGACTGCCGAGAAGAAAACGCAATCTCAATCTTCTACAATAATTGCACGGACAAGGGAATACTAAACGCCATTGATCGTCGCAAAATTACGCGCTTCACCGATCTGGCATCCATAGTACGAAAGTGCTGTGCGATGGAGAGTTTCCGGAAAACCGAAAATCAATTTTGGGATAATCCGGCCCCAAACCCAGTCCGCAGCAAAAGGGCGCCTTGCACTCAGGCCCCAGATGCAAAAACAAAAAAACAAAAACCCAACAAGGGGAACGGGACCGTACTGGAGGGATGGCTCAATGGACCTTGTAAGCTTCATAGTACAGAGGGAGCCGTCCCAACTCATAGCCTTCGAGCATGTTGGATATTACAGCAGGTGGCCAAAAGTGGCGAGGAGCTTCTAGCCCCGCAAAACAACTCCAACAATACTGGTACGGTATCAATAGTCTTCGAAACTTTCGCGTCAAACAATATGCGAAAGCGAACAATCCGCGACTCGCCGAAGTCTACCAAATAGCAACAGCAAATCCATGGAGTGACACTGCTATCACCTTCAGTGCCAGCGACGAGCCTAAATTCTGAACAGCCAGAGCACCAGCCGCACGGGTGCTTAGTCCCATAGTGGACGACTTACGACTGACAAAAGTCCTCATGGATGGCGGCAGCGGATTAAACCTCATCTACGAGGAAACTCTGCGGAAAATGGAAATCGATTGGAGCCGTATTGATCGAAGCAGCACAACCTTCAGAGGAATAATCCCTAGCCGGGAGGCGCGCTGCACCAGACAAATCACACTCGATGTGGTGTTCGGCTCGCCGGACAATTATAGATCCGAAGAAGTCACGTTCCAAGTGGCCCCGTTCAAAAGCGGATCACGCCATATTAGGACGAGAGGCATTCACAATTTTTCAAGCAGTACCTCATTACGGGTACATGAAGCTCAAATGCCTAGGCCCGGCGGAATAATCACTCTCGTTAGTGATCCGGACATAGCACTCCGCGCCGAAAACAAGACAGCTGCACTAGCCCTGGAGGCACTATCCGAAGCCTTAGCAGCAGAAGAACTCACCGCGCTGCGCTCTACGGTGAACAGGGACGATGTGATACTCGATAAAAGATCCAAGTCCACCTCCTTCAAACCAGCAGATGAAATAATAAAATTCCAGGTCCATCCAACGAACCCAACAAAGATGGCCTCCATTGGGGCACAATTGAACCCCGAAGTAGACGCCGCACTGCGTGAATTCCTTCGGGAAAATTGGGACATCTTCGCCTGGCATCCTTCGGATATGCCCGGAATCCCACGCAGGTTGGCAGAACACAGCCTAAACATCCTAAAACAGGCTCTTCGACGATTTTCTGAACCCAAAAGACAGGCAATGGGAGAAGAGCTAGCCAAACTACTGGAAGCCGGATTCATTAGAGATATCAAACATCTGGACTGGCTAGCTAATCTGGTAATGGTACCAAAGAAGGACAAATCCTGGCGCCTCTGTGTCAATTTTAAAGACCTCAATAAGGCTTGCCCAAAGGATCCCTTCCCTCTCCCCCGCATCGACCAAATTATCGATGCTACCGCAGAACACGATTCGTTGTGCTTCTCGGACGATACTCGCTATCATCAAATCAAGATGGCGGAAGCGGACCAAGGCGCAACGGCATTCATCACTCCATACGGACCATTCTGCTTCAACACGATGCCCTTCGGACTTAAAAATGCCAGCGCAACATATCAGTGCATGATTCAAACATGTCTGGCCACCCAGATCGGCAAAACAGTCGAGGCATACGTAGACGACGTAGTCGTCAACACAAAACACGTCGAAACTCTAGTAGACGATTTGAGGCTCACATTCGACAACCTCAAAGCATATGGCATCAAGCTGAATCCGGAAAAATGCGTTTTTCGTACCAAATTTTAAAGTCTTTGGGCTTCATTGTATCCGGCAGAGGAATTGAAGCAAACCCGGCTAAAATCCGAGCTCTGTCATAGTTGGAAATTCCAAAAGACCTCAAACAAATACAAAAATTAATAGGATGCGTGGCAGCCTTAAGCCGCTTTATCTCCCGTCTAGGAGAAAAGGCGCTGCCCCTCTATCGCCTCCTCAGGCGCACCAAACACTTTGAGTGGATGGACGCCGCCACCGCCGGACTCGAAGAAATAAAGGCCATATTGGCAACAAATCCGGTCCTGGCTGCGCCCACTTTGGGCGAACCAATGTTATTATACATCGCAGCAACGCATCAAGTTGTAAGCGCGGTCCTCGTCGTCGAACGAGCGACAGAAGGGCAGAAATTCCCTCTTCAAAAACCAGTGTATTATGTATCCACTGTGTTAACCCCCTGCAAATCCCGTTACCCGCACTATCAGAAGATAGCATATGCGGTGTTCATGGCGTCCCGGAAACTCCGGCACTACTTTCAAGAGTGTTCGATAACAGTGGCCTCTGAAGTACCACTCAATGACATTATAAATAACCGCGACGCAACGGGCATGATTGCAAAATGGTCCATTGAGCTCTTACCATTCGATATAACTTATAAACCTCGGCGAGCTATAAAGTCACAAGTTTTGGCTGACTTCGTCGCCGAATGGACTGAAGCCGAACTCCCTAAAGAGTACGGTGCATACTCCAATTGGACTATGCATTTCGACGGCTCTAAAATGTTGGCGGATGAAGTCAAGCGTCGTATTGACGTCCCAACCGGAGATACTGATCAAGATGTACTTCAATCAATGTACACGGACTCCAACAATGCAGCCAATCGAGGCCTGTTACATGGTCTCCGGATGGCGCTCCATGGGTATTCAACGCCTAGAGGTGCGCGGGGATTCAAACCTTGCAATATCCCAAATAAACGGAGACTTTGACGCCAGGGATCCGAAAATGGCAGCATATCGCAACGCTGTCCTAAAAATGTCAGCTCGGTTGGAAGGACTTGAATTCCATCACATAGCCCGAGACAATAACCAAGCGGCCGACGTACTGGCACGCATCGGTGCGAAACGTGATGCTGTCCCTCCAAATATCTTCCTGGAACGGCTCTTCAAGCCATCCGTACTATGGGAAGAGGAGTCCGGAAGCGACAAACCGGAAAGAACAGCGCCAATCGGCGATTTAGCCGATGACATAACACCTTCATTACGTTATAATGGCGAATCGCCCGTGGGATGTAACCTTTCTAGCCTACCGCTTAGGCAGGAACTTCCGAAGACCAAAACGAGGCCCGCCGCATAGTCCGTGATCGAAAGCCTACAAGGTCCATGAGGAGAACTTTATAAGAAAAGTACAACCGAGTCCTTCAAAGGTGTATCTCCGAGAGGAAGGGCGGCCTCTGGCGAAATTCACGCCCGAACTAGGCGGACACCACGCAGCAGCCCGGCCCTTGTAGGAAAGGCATTCCGTACATGATTTTATTGGCCGACGGCCCGGCAGATGCTCGGGACCTAGTCCAGAAATCGCGGCTGTCGGCTCTTTGCTAATCGAGCCACATGCCGCCCACCGCCTCAAAACTATACCCATTACATGGCCGTCATGATGCGGAGGCTTGATATGGTTGGACCCTAAAAGGGGCAACCCACAAGCAAAGATACCTATTGGTCATGGTGGATAAATTCACCAAATGGATAGAGGCCAAACCGGTCAAAACGGCAGAGTCCCACCAGTGATAGACTTTATATCCGGGTAGTACACCGCCACGAGTCCCCACAACATAATCACCGACAACGGCACGAACTTCACAGCCGACGAGGTCAAGTCATGGTGCAAAAATATGGGCATCAAGCTCGACTACGCTTCAGTCTATCACCCTCAAACCAACGGTCAAGTGGAACGAGCAAATGGTCTAATAATGAGCGGCATTAAACCCAGACTAGTGCGATCACTTACTAAATCTGACACGCACTGGGTCGAGGAGCTCAACTCCGTACTCTGGGGGCTGCGGACAACGCCTAACCGTACTACCGGATTCACACCATTTTTTATGGTATACGGCGCAGAGGCAGTCTTGCCCTGTGACATTATTCATGACTCACCTCGAGTGCGCATGTATGAGGAAAGAGAGGCCGAGCTTGATCGGCAGGACAGCTTGGACACATTGGAGGAAGAACGTGACGTCGCAAAGGCTTGTTCCGCATTTTATCGACACCAGTTCAAGATATCAAAGCGAGAAGTACGGGCCAAGACTTACAACGTTGGTGAACTAGTTCTCGCTGCGGACAAGAAAAGGACAAGCTCAAGCCCAAATGGGAGGGCCCTTTCATTATTGATCAAGTCCCGACGGCGGAGCGCACCATCTACTTAAATGCGTCGGATAACCGACTCGAGCTGAACCCATGGAACGCAGCCCGCCTCAAGCGATTCTATGCCTAGCGCCGACTAAGAGTTCGCCCCTTCCCCGTCCAAACTTTTACACTTCGCTGTCTTTTGTTTCTCTTTTATGCCTTTTATTTAACACCCTTACGGGCCTATTTTCGCATTTTTCATACACATGACGTGCCATCCGCACTCATCATTCCCGGGGCTTCTTTTACGAAGCTCAATTATAAGGGTTTCATACCCAGCACATGTGTCAAGCTTCCACATGGACCTTTTACTCGCCATTATATGCATCGATATGACTTAAGTTTTGGCCAAGCTGGGTTGCTCGCTCTGTGCTTACCCTCACGTTCCCGATTGTTCGGCTAGGAGGTAAAGGAGCACCTCTGCGATTATTCTTGCCGGTCACCGGATGTGTACCTCAGACTGGGTGAAGCCGAAAGCTAGCGTTCTTAAGGGAATATTCGGTCGGTGAATTAAAAGATGACTTTTTACCCATTTATCTATCCGCCCCCAGATGTTTTGCTGCTTTCTTTGCAGTCCGGACAAGCACTTTAGGGCATGCCTCCCAGGGAAAGGAACCCTTAACGGAACTATTCTCCCTGGAAAATGTTTCTTACTAACCATGTAATATAACATAACTAGTTGGGCACTTGTCTGATAAAGCACTAATGACCCCTACGCCTGGTCTCCATGCATACCACGGTTGTTTCTTAACCAAAACGGTATTCGGACACACTCCGGACTCTAGGGTCCCGAGGTTGAAGCGAAAAGGTCGGCAAAGACAAACGATCTACAATCCGGCTAGAAGGCATTTCACATGTCATTTTAAAGGAAAACATACATTGTCAAATTTACTGATTGTATTCCTCCTCAATCCCGTCTAACAGGCTGTCTAACTTACAGTCCCATTGGGAAAATTTAGCAGCCAACTCTATTTGGTTGTATACTAAACTCACAGGGATCTCCTTCCCATCGGGCCCCACCGGTCCAACTTTGGCCATGTGGTTGGGATCCTCCTTCTTGTAACGCGTTCACCATGGCCCAGCCTCCTGGCGCCTTTGACGGCAGGCCAAATCTTCCACAAACAAGCGCTGCCGCACCCCGCAGCTTCTCCGAAGCTCCCGAGGCCCTCGGGTAGGATGAGGGCTGGCCATAAAGCTCGGGCGACGCCGCTCATTGCTGCTGAACCTGCTCGAGCAGTTGCAAGAGTTCGGAAGTTGATCACCCGTCGATACGGGCATCTCCTCCGCAGGGCGACCTGTGAGTATACCTACAAGACATACTATGTCAATTTGCTTCTTCGCCGAACTCTTCTTTTAAAAGGAGTCCGCTCAAGCACTTACTATAAATGCCGCGACGAAGCCGCTGATTCTCCTTAACGGAGCCGGACAGCTCGGCTCGAGCGCCTTTCAGCTCTTCTCCGAGCTTGGCGTTGGCATCCTGGAGCTGGTTCCTTTCTTGCTGCACCCTATTCAGCACACTCTCGCCGGCCTTCAGCTGGTGCAGCAGCGCTTGCCTGTCCGGATCTTGTCCGGCGGCACCTGCAATGTCATCATTAGACTTACGCGCACGCCGCACAACGCTTATATTTATTAATAAAAATGTGTTACCAGGAGGGGTCTCTGCGTCTCCTCCTGCGGCAGCAAGTGCGGCCTCAAGTTGGGCCTTGCAATCTTGCAGCTCCCGAGACAGCTGGGCATTCTTCTCGGTAAGAGCCTGCGTTTTTAAATGATCCTTAAATCAGTTAACATAACTACTTTAAGTCTCGGGGGCTACTGGTATATATAACCATTATAATTCCTTTACCCGTATGTCTTTCACATACTGTTCCGTGGCTCTGGTAAAACCATCTTGAGCGGCACGGAGATGCGCGTCCCCTGCGTTAAAGGCATCCAATGCCTCAGGGGAGAAGCACGCTTCGCGAAATACTATCCGGCGGCGCCTATGGTTCATGGCGCTCTCCACCTCCGACTTGGTGGCGGACAGTCTGTCGGTGTCCTCCGTTGGAGAAGGATCCGGCCCGCGTCTTGCGCTTGCCTCCCCCTCCAGGCCGGGCGCCGGAGCCTGGCTGGTGTGGGTTGGATCCGCAACTTCTGCGCCCGCAGTCCGGCGAGCACTTTTTCTCCTACAAAGATCATGAGCACTCAGGCGTTTCCTAGGAACGTTGCTCTGAAAATTCAAATACGAGCTATACCTTTGCGGCGATGTTTCCGTCCGCACCGCGCTCCTTTTTCGCCTGTTGGTCCGGACTGGCCTCTGTTGGTCAGCCGCCGCGGGCTCAGCTTCCTGCCGTAAAGGCACTTCCTATAACATACCATCGTTCGTGAAGGTTAGAAAGGGGAAAGGAAGAGATAATGGTGTTCGGACCTCGGTCACGGTCACCTGAGAAGCCGGATACAGTCCGGGGTAGTCCGCCGTAATGGCAACCAAAGCATTGTCCATGCTGAGCTAGTGAAATACCCCGTCGATCAGCTCCACCTTGATGTCCGGATCCTCTTCGGAGGCCGGATCTAGGGATCTTTCCGGATCCTCGGGTTGCGGAGCAGGACTTACCATGTCCTCCACAGTCCGGCGCAGATCCTGCACCGAAGACATAATGTAAGAAGCCTAAACTTCGGAAACATGGGTTGAGCCCTTAAAGGTGTTCGCTTACCCATCCCCTGAGGTTGTTCATGGAGAACCCACTTAAGGGGTTCGTTCGAAGGAAGTCCTCCTTCTCCCCCTTGTACAGACCGGACAGGATCTTCACTAGGTCCTCGGTCGAGTCCGGCCCTTTATGCCATGACGGGTGGCGTCGTCTTCCCGCTGAAATCCCACATGGGTGGCCTCTATATTGCAATGGCTGTACCCCCGCATGATGCATGTCACCATGACTCCGATCATGGTCAACCCAGAGTGGGCCAGCAATCTTATTCGGCCCATCAAGTAATGGACGCTCTTGTCTTCCTCCAATCGGGGGCTCCGTGGGCGCCAGCTTAGGCGTTTCTTCAGGGGAGCAGCACTAAACTCCGGGAAGCCAATCCGGACTGGGTCCGGCAGCGGAGCATCTCCTATATAAAACCACTCTGAAGGCCAATCTTCGGATGCCTTCTTGGGAGTACCGGATGGGTATCCGGTTCCGGCGATGCGCCATATTTCGGCGCCGCCCACTTGATATATGGACCCCTCGTGAGAACGGGGTACGAGGCAGAACAGCCTCTTCCACAATGCGAAATGGGACTCAATGCCCAGGAATAGCTCACAGAGAGCTACGTAGCCCGCGATATCCAGGAGAGAGGCGGGCGTGAGGTGGTGGAGCTGGAGTCCGTAGAACTCCAGGAGCCCGCGGAGGAACGGATGTATCGGGAATCCGAGTCCCCTTATCAGATAGGGGACGAAGCATACTCGCTCCCCCTTATTGGGACTCGGGGTATCCTCCGCTTGCCTCCCACCTTGATAAGTAACCAGCCTGGCTCGAACCGGGATCATGAAGGCCGGAGGGAGATATTCCCTCGCTTGGAGCTTTACTAGCTCGCTGTGCGGAACAGAGCACCTCCTCCAATCTCCTGGCGGTGGGCTGGGAGCGCGAGAAGAAGAGCTGCGTCGACGGTCCATGATGGAATGGATTTTTAGGTCAAAGGCGCTTCGATGAAGTATTCGCGGGAGGAAGACGGTGTGGTTTGGATCTGGATTCTTGCCTCTTTTGTAGGCGGACGACTCGCACAACTAGGGGGTGAAACGTAAAAGATGCCCTGGCTTTTCGCATTCGTGCGATGCGTGGAAAATACCATTATTGGGCGTAGAAGCCGAGAAACACAGTATTTATGGTGAAGCCCGACACTGTTCGGCAGGTACATGGAACTTGAAGGGAGAACCCGCCTTGCAACGCCGAAGACTATATACGCGTTGGACTTATCGTCATTGAAGCCTGGTTCGGGGGCTACTGAGGGAGTCCTGGACTAGGGGGTGTCCGGACAGCCGGACTATCATCGTCCGCCGGACTCCAAGACTACGAAGATACAAGATTGAAGACTCCGTCCCGTGTCCGGATGGGACTTTCCTTGGCGTGGAAGGCAAGCTTGGCGACACGGATATGTAGATCTCCTACCATTGTAACCGACTCTGTAAACCCTAGCCTCCTCCTGTCTATATAAACCGGAGGGCTTTAGTCCGTGGACACAACATACATTACAACAATCATACCATAGGCTAGCTTCTAGGGTTTAGCCTCCTTGATCTCGTGGTAGATCTACTCTTGTACTACCCATATTATCAATATTAATCAAGCAGGACGTAGGGTTTTACCTCCATCGAGAGGGCCCGAACCTGGGTAAAACATCGTGTCCCTTGTCTCCTATTACCATCCGCCTAGACGCATAGTTCGGGACCCCCTACCCGAGATCCGCCGGTTTTGACACCGACAATCCCAAAGAAGAAGAACTAGAGAGTTCTTGAGGGTGACTCCGCCAATATACTTCACTCATATCATTTTGGCAAGGACAAGTGCAATCATCTTCCACATCTTGCACTAGTTCAAGGAGTCACAAACCCTCTTTTTGATAAGACAAGGGACAAGGTAACCTAATGCTTTCATGAACATCATCTTGTGTGTGCATCACTCTATGTCTATGGATATCCTTGTTTGTTCCTTGTGGGACTAACCCGTGTAGGTATTGAAAGTGCAACTCACTCCAATGGATTGCTCCAAATGATCAACAACATTGAGCATCCACATCTTCAACATCTACATGAATTCATCATCGACAAAACCCAAGGTTAGTTCATCCCTCTTAGGGGGGATCTCACATCTAGGGGAGCTTTACTCCAAAGAATTGAGCTAAAGCAACTCTAATGGTGTGAACACAACAATGCTTTATGTAAAAGTGGTAACTAAGGGAGTCCTGGATTAGGGGGTATCCCGATAGCCCGACTGTGTACAACGTCCAGACTATTGAAGCATGAAGATACAAGACTCAAGACTTCGGCCCGTGTCCGGATGGGACTCTCCTTTGCGTGGAAGGCAAGCTTGGCGATCCGGATATTGTGTTTCCTTCCTTGTAACCGACTCCATGTAAACCCTAGCCCTCTCTGGTGTCTATATAAACCGAAGAGTTTGGTCCTTAGAAGGCCGATCACAATTATAATCATACCATCATAGGCTAGCTCTTAGGGTTTAGCCTCTACGATCTCGTGGTAGATCTACTCTTGTACTATCCATATCTTCAATATTAATCAAGCAGGAAGTAGGGTTTTACCTCCATCGAGAGGGCCCAACTCGGGTAAACATCTGTGTCCCTTGCTTCCTGTTACCATCAGCCTAGACGCACAGATCGGGACCCACTACCCGAGCCGCCGGTTTTGACACCGACATTGGTGCTTTCATTGAGAGTTCCTCTGTGTCGTCGCTACAGGGCTTGATGGCGCCTTCAATCGTCAATAACACGGCCCAGGGGGGGCTTTTATCCCCGGACAGATCTTTGTGTTCGGCGGCTTTGCACTGCAGGCCAATTTGCTTGGCCATCTGGAGCAGATCGATGGCTACGCCCCCGGCCACCAGGTTTGGTTCGGAAACTTGAACTGCACGGCTGATATTCGCGGAGACATGATCTTCGATGGATTTGGGCCTATGCCAGGATCACCGAACAGTCACAACGAGCATGGCTTAAACCTGCTGTCAGACAAAGCTCAGGATCTAAACCCGGAGCAAGTTGCGTTGCCTAAGGACGGAGGAGTGGACCTTGCCCTGCAGGCCGCACACTCATCGGCGAGGGAGCCGAACACGGGTCTCGCCTCTGTGGGGGCCTGTGACTCCGGACCCCCGGACTCGTATCCGGTTGTAGGTTCCTGTTCGCACACTCCTAAGACAGTCGAGCTAGGTTGGGCTCCGGTAATGGAGTTCATCGCTGCGGACATCTTCCAGCACTCGCCCTTTGGCGACATGCTGAACTCATTAAAAACTCTCTCTTTGACAGAAAATTCCGGGCCGAACTATGTCTGGCTCGAGTGGGAAGCAGGTGATGAAGAAATTCGTTACCCACCCACCACCCACTTCATAGCCACGGTTGATGATTTAACCGACACGCTTGACTTCGACTCCGAAGGCATTGACGGTATGGACGACGGTGCAGGAGAAGATTCAGAATCTATGGGGTGCCGGACTTCCGCCCCGTCATATGACATATACATGGTGGATACACCCAAGGAGGACGACGGTGACAATCTGGAAGATAAAACCCTCGGGCAAAAGCCACAGCGACGGTGCAGACGCCGTTCCAAGTCCAGCAACAGTAAAAATATCAACAAGAGCGCCAGAAGGATCGATACTCCAGTCAAACCCGAAGGCAACGACGACCATACGGAACCAGCGATGGAGCAGGACGAACCAGGTCACGCTGAACACAGTTCGGAGCAGACGCCCGAGGACAATGATCCAGAGGGACGAGTTCATCAAACCGACCCAGGACAAGAAGACAGTCCAGACGATGATGCATCCATCATTCCAGAAGAACACATGGAACGAGATAACCTCCACAGAAAGCTCATGGCCACTGCCAGAAGTCTGAAGAAGCAGAAGCAACGGCTTAAAGCAGAACAGGAAACGCTCAATCGCAGATGGAGCAAAGTGCTAGACACTGAACAAAGATATGGCGACAATCGCCATACAAAGAGCTACCAAAAACGTAAGCTACTGCCAGAATTCGACGACGAGGCCGTTCCACCAAAGAGTAACACGACCAGGAGGCCAGACGTACCACTCCATAACTGCAACAAAGCGGCTACCGACACCGTGCACGATCTATCTGAGCACCTGGAGAATAAAGCTGGCACGGCTAGGTCCATCAACGAATCTAAAGGACACGCCCCGACGAGGGACTGTGGTCGTCAAAACGATTATGCCAATCAAACACCAGTTCGGAATAAACACCGGACACAACAACAGCCGACAGCATGCCACATCACGTCCAGATACAGAGGGGCTGCTCACCCCCTGTGCTTTACCGAAGAGGTACTGGACCATGAATTCCCACAGGGCTTTTAACCTGTGAACATAGAGGCATACGACGGATCGACAGATCCAGGGGTCTGGATCGAGGACTTTATCCTACATATACATATGGCTCGTGGCGATGACCTCCACGCCATCAAATACCTTCCCCTCAAACTAAAGGGACCAGTTAGACACTGGTTGGAAAGCCTCCCCAAAAATTCAATTGGGAGTTGGGAGGAACTCGAGGACGCTGGCGAATTTTCAAGGGACTTATGTCCGGCCTCCGGATCCTGACGATTTAAATCACATAATCCAATGGCCCGGAGAGTCCGCCCACAAGCTTTGGAACAGATTCCTCACTAAGAAGAATCAATTTGTCGATTGTCCGGATGCCGAAGCCTTAGCGGCATTCAAACACAGCATCCCGGATGAGTGGCTTGCCAGACACCTCGGCCATGAAAAGCCAAGGACAATGGCAGCCCTAAGAAGTCTTATGACCCGCTTTTGCGCGGGCGAAGATAGCTGGCTAGCCCGTAAAGGCACCAGCGACCCCAGCACATCCGAAATAAGGGATGGCAACGGGAAGCCACGGCGTAATAAAAATAAACGCCAAAACAAGGAAGAGAGCCCGGATAATACGACGGTTAATGTCGGATTCAGGGGCTCTTGACCTAATCAGCAAAATAAGCCATCTAAAGGCAAGAAGAGGATCGTCCGGCCCAACAGAGTCCTCGACAGACGGTATGCAAATTCATGGCTCCCCTAACAAACCTGCAAACCACATGCACAGAGAGTGCTGGGTCTTCAAACAGGCCGGCAAACTAAATGCCGAACACAAGGGAAGGGAAACACCAAGTGAAGACGAGGACGAACCTCGCCACCGAAAACTGGGGGTGCAGAAAAAAATCCCGCCGAGGTAAAAACAGTGAACATGATCCACGCAACTCGTACATCCATGAGAAGGCACGAACGCACGCATAGAGACACGCGCGGTATAGAGCCCATCGTACCTACACCTAACTACTGGATGTCTTATCCAATTACATTCGACTGCTTGGACGGTCGAACTTCTATTCGGCGCAAAGGATCAGAGGCCTTGGTGCTTGACTCAATAACCGACGGATACCATCTCACCCACGTCCTCATGGACGGTGGCAGTGGTCTCAATCTAATATATGAGGACACCGTCCGCAGGATGGGGATAGACCCATCCAGAATTAGTCAAAGCAAAACCACCTTTGAAGGGGTGATACCAGGCGTTGAAGCCTACAGCCGGGGCTCCGTCATATTGGAGGTAACATTTGGCTCTCCAGGCAACTCCAGAAGCGACGAACTACCCTTCATCATCGGACCCTTCCAAAGCAACTATCACACATTGCTGGGAAGAACGGCCTTCGCCCGCTTCAACGCATTCCGCACTATGGCTACCTTACACTCAAGATGCCCGGTCCACGTGGCGTCATCACCATTAGCGGAATAACAGAGCGCTCTTCACGTGCAGAGGAACACGCGACGGCCCTAGCGGCCGGACTATAAGCGGCCTCCAATACCAAAAAAAATGACTGGTCGTTAAGACCACAGACACGGCTAGACGAGTCCGGTAGCCCAGATAAAATCAAACTAGGGCACCGTATATGTAATCCCATAGTGGGTACCAGGGGCTATAAACACTTAATAAAGCCCCACACTTGGCTCAACCTTATTGGCAGGCCAACATCTTACACCTTTACCATCCATCGCATACTTACGTTATACTCTCCTATGAGTTTTATTTTTTCCACAGACAACGTTCGCGCGATACCCTTCCAGGATACGGCACAACGGAGACAAAGGCGCAGACATGCAGCAGGGCCCCGTTGAACATGTTTCTTTTTAGATTAAGCCCCTGTGTAAACCTTTTTATTGCCTCTTGTTGCTTAACCATCCCATGGGTTTCATACCCACAGATGATACTGCCGTTTTTGGCACTTCGCCACGACAGTTCAATGCACGTACCTGGAAACACAGGGTTTATAATGAATGGGCATTCTTGAGCCCATGGTCTGTTGTAAAGTATGAATACCTCCGGGAGTGTTCGGCGTCACGAGTTTGGCCTTATATGCATCATCTCCGAATCATGTCTTTGGTCAAATGTTGGGATAGCCCGGCTCCTGTGTTTGCCGCCTTACGTTCTGTTATTATCGGCTAAGGTGGCCAAAGGAGAACTACTCGATTGTGCCCTGGTTATTCCGGATGAGCACCTCAGTAGAGAAAGCCGACAACTGACCGTCATGATACAGCGAGAGACTGATCAACCACTCGAAGACTCACCGGAATCTTTAGGATCCCTCCGCATTAACGAAGGGCCATTTCCCGCCACGTACATACGCGCCCGTATTCGGATGCACATGAAGGTACAAGGGGCTACATAGTAGCCCCAACGTTAGACTCCCGTGGCTAAGCGAAAGTGTTACAGCTATATAGTCCGGTTGCCTAGTTCGACGTGCAATCACCTCCTTAATGGACCAAGACGTTGGATCAAGTGTGATTAAGCATATTTTTTGCGAACACCTCCGCATTGTATGCGTGGGGGCTGAAGCCAACGACTGCTAACTTTCGGATTACACACACACACACACACACACACACACACACACACACACACACACATATATATATATATATATAGGTAAAACTGTGTCTATCATAGCTTGCCACAGAACTAGTTAAGGCTTGCAAACATCTAACGGTTTAAAAGTAAGTAAAAAATATGAAATAAATAGGGGAGCCTCACTCTAATATAATAAGATGATCCAACGGTGTGATTGTGAAAATATGCATTTATGTGTCCTCAGCGAAAAAAAAGCATTTCAGCACACTACATGATCAATATATATTGAAAATTTTGTTCTTTTTGTCCAGGACACGTGCAGTCATATTTTTTCAATCCCTCCGTTGGATCATGTTATATTATAGGTGTGATGGTTCGGTATTTTTTTCAGAATTTTTGAGAACTTATACACCGTCGAAAACCTTAACTAGTTCTGTGGCAAGCTATTGTAGAAAACCTTAACTACACCGTCGAAAACCTTAACGGCCGCACAGGGGACACAATTATATGTTTAGGCAAACAGTATAAATATAGCCTTATAATCAAAATAAACATTGTTTTTACAATGATTCGATTCATCACTCGAACAAGACATTCTTCGAGCACTGCGCCTCTACTAGGCGGGCACCCTCTGTGACCTGCGCCAAGTAGTGCTCGGCCAGATATTGGCCCCCCACCGGATCCTGGGCCGCTATAATGGTGGCATCCATATCCGTCCAATAGGCTTTAACGCGGGCAAGAGCCATCCGTGCACCCTCTATACACGCCGACCTCCTCATGGCATCGATCCGAGGCATGGCCCCAAGGAATTTTTGCACCAAACCAAAGTAATCGTCCGCTTAGGCCCTTCGCCAAAGATGGTCTATTACTGATCCGCATTGCAAGCCCGACAGCTCGTGAAGCTCCGCCACAAAGAGCCATCCCGTCACTTAACGGCAGCGGGCGAGTGTGAGCATTGAATTGCGACTTAAAAGCTTCTCCACTTCCTTATCACCCGATCATCGAAGAACTTGGCAGCGCTACCGTACTTTTGCCAAATCCGCATACGCGTCCGCAGGACTCCAGCGCCCATCCAGGGGAGCGTACTTTGGATCGAAAAACTTCGTCCGTAGCAAGTAGGAGCCCCCAGCCGCAATTCTTACCGGCCTGTTGAAGCTCCTCACGTGCACCCCTGAGCTCAGTCCGTATTTACTTGGTGGCATTCAGTGCCTTGTCCAGATCGGCCGAACTATCCTTATGCTCCTTTTTAAGGAGCTCATACCGGTCAGCGGCATTTTTTAATTACAAAGCCATTTCGGCTATCTTTTCCTCGCTTCGGCGATGAGCAGCCTGTTCGGATCTCAACTCCTCGGCTGCCTTTAGGGCAGCCGCATAGCTAGCCCGAGCTCGTTCCTTGGCCTGGGAAAGTCCCGCCCTCAGGGCTTCCATGGCAGCAGCACCATCTGCAGTCCAAACATATTACATTAATATCATGCTGCCTTCATATTTTCGATATAAAGGAAGGCAGAGCACATACCTTGTACTTTGTCCAGCCGCTCATTCACCAGCGTGATATCGGCATCGATCGATCTAATCTGCCTCGTTAGTTCGGCAACGTCAACTAACTGGCTGGCGGCCGGACCCACAGGTACCTGCACATATTTACAGCTCAATCATTGGTTTATGATCCCCCGTTTGCCACCTAGGGCGGGCAACCAGAGTCTCAGGGGCTACTATCTATATGGAGCACACCTAGCGCGTGCCTCACAGCCAACAAAATAGTGTATTCTTCACTACATACCTCAAAGCCTCTAAGCAGGCTCGTGAATGCTTCATTCAAACCGCTTGTAGCGGATAAAATCTTCTTGAGCACCGCGCTCATTAATGAGCAGTGCTCCTCCAAGAGCGCAACTCGCCCAAAGAGGGCTCGCTCGTCCGCCCGCCGACATTAAATCGCGCCGACCTCCCCATCGCCCCTTGTGGGAGCCAAACGCTCCGGGCTTAGGGCGGCTGCCGCATTGGCTCCCGGCTTCGGCAGATCCAGACTCCTCCGTGACGACACCTCGGTGTTGCCCGCTTCATGAGTCGGAGAGGTGGGTGGGGTCTCGCTCTCCATCATATCCGGAGGAATATCCCCCGAAGACGAACTCTGTCGAGAGGAGTTGCTAGTCGGACTGCACAAGGCGAATCCTGGTTACTGATCTAGGAGAAGCACAATACCTTCGAATTAACGATTGACTTACAGTTCGGTGGAGGGCTGGCCCGTTGGCGGGCATGACGCGGTGAGAATGCCCGTCACGACAGAGCCCCTTGGTGATACCTTCTTCCCTTGCTCGGGCATCTGCGTCTCCACGTCTTCGGAGGCGGCCCTCTTCTTCCCACGCGGGGAGGAGGCCTTAGCCTCCCCTTCCCGACTATCCTCCTTGGGGGAGGTAACAATTCCCCCGGTTCGGATGCGTAGCGCGTGGAGTTCGGTTTCTTTGTTCTTCCCCTTGTCTTTCCCCGAGGGCATTCTGCTGAGTACCCGGTCGAGCATCTTGGCCATGGTAGGGCCAGGCGAGCCTTTGGGAAGTGGCACCGGACACCTGATTCTCTCCGCCTTGCTGAGCCATTCCTGGCCACAGATGATTTTCAGAATAAACAATTATGGCAAATGCAAAACAAGGTGTCCGGTGTCAAAATTACTTACTTGGGTATCTAGGCGATTGTAGCTTAGGCCCACATCCTCGGTGGTGTCCGGACACTCTACTTTCTGTCCGAAGAATAATTTGCACATCCCTTCGAGCTTCAAGCCGAAGAAGTGCTTGACAGTCCGCGGACCCTCCGGATTGAACTCCCACATCCAGAGAGGCCGGCGTTGGCACGACAACATCCATCGGATTAACATCACTTGCATTATGCCGACAAGGTTAATGTCCCTCTCAAGGAGCTCCTGGATGCGATTCTGCAATATTGGTACATCGCTAGCGGGCACCCAATTCTGTCCTACGTCTGTCCAAGATGCCAACTGTGACGGAGGGCCTGAGCGAAACTTGGGGGCGGCTTCCCACTTTGTGACTCTGGGAGCCGTGACATAAAACCACCTCCGTTGCCACACATAGGATACTTCTGGGAAAGAACCCTCTGGCCATGGAGCATCGGCGTTCCTGCTTATTACGGCACCTCCGCACTCCACATGTCGCCCCTCGATCATCTTCGGCTTCACATTGAAGGTCTTAAGCCATAAGCCGAAGTGTGGGGTAACGTGGAGAAAAGCCTCGCACACAATAATGAACGACGATATATGGAGGATGGCGTCTGGAGCCATATCATGAAAATCCAGCCCATAGTAGAACATGAGACCCCTCACAAAGGGGTCGAGGGTGAAGCCTAAGCTGCGGAGGAAGTTTGGGACAAAAACGACGCACTCATTAGGCTCCGGTGTGGGGATGACCTGCCCTGGAGCGAGAAGCCAGTGCTGGATGTCGGCGGTCAGGTATCCGACCTCCCTAAGCTTCGCAATGTCTTCGTTTTGAATCGAGGAAGCCACCCACCGGCCTTGAGGGATGGATCCGGACATATTGGAGGATCTGGGGTGTTGAAGCTTGGGTTTCGGGTGTTAGAACTCAAGGTGCGAGAAGGCGCGAGGAAGGTGGAAAAGAGGCATAGGCCTCGACACCTTTATAAAGAGGGTGAATATCAAGAGTCCTCGGTGTGACCGTTTGAGGCTTATCTAAAAACACACGGAGTTATACCAACGACCGTCATGGGGTCACGCACGCCCATATTAATGGAAAATCCCGTAATAAGAGTGTCGGTGTCAAAACCGGCGGATCTCGGGTAGGGGGTCCTGAACTGTGCGTCTAGGCGGATGGTAACAGGAGACAAGGGACACGATGTTTTACCCAGGTTCGGGCCCTCTTGATGGAGGTAAAACCCTACGTCCTGCTTGATTAATATTGATGATGTGTATTACAAGAGTGGATCTACCACGAGATCAAGGAGGCTAAACCCTAGAAGCTAGCCTATGGTATGATTGTTGTAATGGAGGTTATGTCCTCGGACTAAAGCCCTCCGGTTTATATAGACACCGGAGAGGGCTAGGGTTACACAGAGTCGGTTACAATGGTAGGAGATCTACATATCCAGATACCAAGCTTGCCTTCCACGCCAAGGAAAGTCCCATCCGGACACGGACGGAGTCTTCAATCTTGTATCTTCGTAGTCTTGGAGTCCGCGGACGATGATAGTCAGCTGTCTCGACACCCCTAGTCCAGACTCCTCAAGATCCCCCTAACCAGGCTTCAATGACGATAAGTCCAAATACAGATGTAGTCTTCGGCGTTGCAAGGCGGGTTCTCCTTCAAGTTCCACGTACCTGCCGAACAGTGTCCGGCTTCCTCTTTAATGTTGCGCTTCTTGGCTCCCACGCCCAATAATGGCCTTCTTCCACGCGTCGCACGAATGCGAAAAGCCAGGGTATCTTTTATGTTTTACCCCATAGCTGTGCAAATAATCTGCCTATAAGAGAGGCAAGAATCCAGATCCAAATCACACCATCCTCCTTCCGCGAATACTCATCGGAGCGCTTCTGACCAAGAATCCATTCTATCATGGACCGTCAACGCGGCTCCTCATCTCGCGCTCCCAGCCCTCTGCCAGGAGATTGGAGGAGATGCTCCGTTCCGCACAACGAGCTGGTGAAGCTCCAAGCGGGGGGATATCTCCCTCCGGCCTTCATGGTTCCGTTTCGAGCTGGGCTGGCCACCTACCAAGGTGGAAAGCAGGCGGAGGCTACCCTAAGTCCCAACAAAGGGGAGAGGGTATGCTTCGTCCCCTATCTGATAAGGGGACTTGGATTTCCTATACATCCGTTCCTCCGCGGACTCTAGCTCCATCACCTTACGCCCGCCTCCATCCTACATATCGTGGGTTACGTAGCTCTTTGCAAGCTATTTCTGGGCATCGAGCCCCATTTGGCACTGTGGAAGAGGCTGTTCTGCCTCGTACCCCGTTCTCACGAGCGGTCCGTATACCAAGTGGGCGGCGCCGAAATATGGCGCATTGTCGGGACCGGATATCCGTCCGGAACCCCTAAGAAGGCGTCCGAAGACTGGCCTTCGGAGTGGTTTTACATAGAAGACGCTCCACTGCCGGACCCTGTTCGGATCGGCCTCCCGGAGTTCAGCACTGCTCCTCTGAAGAAACGCCTTAGTTGGCGCCCGCGGAGCCCCCAACTGGAGGAAGACAAGAGCGTCCATTATCTGATGGGCCGAATAAGATTACTGGCCCATTCCGGCTTGACCATGATTGGAGTCATGGCAACATGCATTACGCGGGGGGTGCAGCCACTGCAATACAGGGGCCACCCCATGTGGGATTTCAATGGAGAAGACGATGCCACCCGCCATGGCCGCAAAGGACCGGATTCGGCCGAGGATCTGGTGGCGATCCTGTCCGGCCTGTACAAGGGGGAGAAGGAGGACTTTCTTGTTGGGGAACGTAGTAATTTCAAAAAATTTCCTACGCACACGCAAGATCATGGTGATGCATAGCAACGAGAGGGGAGAGTGTTGTCTACGCACTCGAGACCGGGCGGAAGCGATCACAACGTATAGGAAGTAGTCGACGATCTCCTCGCGATCCGACCGATCCCGGCGCCATTACTCGGCGCCCCGAGTTCTTGACACACGTACAGCTCGATGACGCCCTCGGCTCCAATCCAAGAGAGCTTCAGGAGGAGAGTTTCACAAGACGATGGCGTGGTGACGATCTTGATGTTCTACCGCGCAGGCTTCGCCTAAGCTTTGCGCACGATATGACCGAGATGGAATATGGTGGAGGGGGCACCGACACGGCTAAGGAACGATCCGTAGATCAAACTTGTGTGTTCTAGGGTGCCCCTTGCCCTCGTATATAAAGGAGCAAGGGGGTGCGGCCGCCCTAGAGGAGGCGCTGCCGAGGAGTCCTACTCCCACCGAGTAGGACTCCCCTCCTAGTTGGAGTAGGATTGGGGGAGGGAAAGAGGAAGGGGCGCCGCCTCCTTGTCCTATTCGGACTAGGTGGGGAGGGGGGCGCGCCTGCCCCTGGCCGCCCCTCCTCTTCTCCCTCATGGCCCACTAAGGCCCATTAACCCCGGAGGGTTTCGGTAACCCCCTGTTCCTAGAAAATCCCGATTTCACCCAAACCATTCCGAACTCCAAATATAGGCTTCCAATATATCAATCTTTATGTCTCGACCATTTCGAGACTCCTCGTCATGTCCGTGATCACATCCGGACTCAACTTCTTCGGTACATCAAAATACATAAACTCATAATATAACCGCATCGAAACCTTAAGCGTGCGGACCCTACGGTTCAAGAACAATGTAGACATGACCGAGACACGCCTCCGGTCAATAACCAATAGCGGACCTGGATGCCCATATTGGCTCCTACATATTCTACGAAGATCTTTATCGGTCGACCGCATAACAACATACGTTGTTCCCTTTGTCATCGGTATGTTACTTGCCCGAGATTCGATCGTCGGTATCCAATACCTAGTTCAATCTCGCACGCAAGTCTCTTTACTCGTTCCGTAATACATCATCTCACAGCTAACTCATTAGTTGTAATGCTTGCAAGGCTTAAGTGATGTGTATTACCGAGAGGGCCCAGAGATACCTCTCCGACAATTGGAGTGACAAAACCTAATCTCGAAATACGCCAACCCAACATCTGCCTTTGGAGACACACTGTAGTACTCCTTTATAATCACCCAGCCGTTGTGACGCTTGGTAGCACCCAAAGTGTTCCTCCGTAAACGGAGTTGCATAATCTCATAGTTACAGAACATGTATATGTCATGGATAAAAGCAGAGCAACATACTAAACGATCGTGTGCTAAGCTAATGGAATGGGTCATGTCAATCAGATCATTCTACTAATGATGTGACCTCGTTAATCAAATAACAACTCTGTGTTCATGGTTAGGAAACATAACCATCTTTGATTAACAAGCTAGTCTAGTAGAGGCATACTAGTGACATATTGTTTGTCTATGCATTCACACATGTATCATGTTTCCGGTTAATACAATTCTTGCATGAATGATAAACATTTATCACGAAATAAGGAAATAAATAATAACTTTATTATTGCCTCTAGGGCTTATTTCCTTCAGTCTCCCACTTGCACTAGAGTCAATAATCTAGATTACATAGTAATGATTCTAACACCAATGGAGTCTTGGTATTGATCATGTTTTGCTCGTGGAAGAGGCTTAGTCAACGGGTCTGCAACATTCAGATCCGTATGTATCTTGCAAATCTCTATGTCTCCCACCGACTAAATCCGGATGGAATTGAAGCGTCTCTTGATGTGCTTGGTCCTCTTGTGAAATCTGGATTCCTTTGCTAAGGCAATTGCTCCAAGATTGTCACAAAGATTTTCATTGACCCGATGTACTAGGTATGACACCTAGATCGGATATGAACTCCTTCATCCGCATCCTTCATTAGCTGCTTCCGAAGCTGCTATGTACTCCGCTTCACATGTAGATCCCGCCACGACGCTTTGTTTAGAACTGCACCAACCGACAGCTCCTCCGCTTAGTGTAAATCGATCCGGTCTGCGATTTAGAATCGTCCGATCGGTGTCAAAGCTTGCATCAACGTAACTGCCATTTATGAGCTCTTTGTCACCTCCATATACGAGAAACATATCCTTAGTCCTTTTCGTATTTCAGATGTTCTTGACCGCTGTCCAAAGGATCCACTCCGGATTACTTTGGTACCTCCTGCTAAGCTTATAGCAAGGCACACATCAGGTCTGGTACACAAGATTGCATACATGATAGAGCCTATGGCTGAAGCATAGGAACATCTTTCATTTTCTCTCTATCTTCTGCGGTGGTCGGGCATTGAGTCTTACTCAACTTCACACCTTGTAACACGTGCAAGAACCCTTTCTTTGCTTGATCCATTTTGAACTTCTTCAAATTTTGTCAAGGTATGTGCTTTGTGAAAGTCCTATTAAGCGCCTTGATCTATCTCTATAGATTTTGATGCCCAATATGTAAGCAGCTTCACCGAGGTCTTTCATTGAAAAACTCTTATTCAAGTATCCCTTTATGCTATCCAGAATTCTATATCATTTCCGATCAGAATATGTCATCTACATATAATATCGTAAATGCTACAGAGCTCCCACTCACTTTCTTGTAAATACAGCTTCTCCAAAAGTCTCAGATGAACCCAAATGCTTTGATCACACTATCAAAGCGCTTATTCCAACTCCGAGATGCTTGCACCAGTCCATAAATGGATCATTGGAGCTTGCACACTTTGTTAGCTCCTTTGGATCGATAAAACCTTCGGTTGCATCATATACAACTCTTCTTCCGTAAATCCATTCAGAATGCGCTTTACATCCATTTGCCAAATTTCATAATCATAAAATGCGGCAATTGCTAACATGATTCGACAGACTTAAGCATCGCTACGGGTGAGAAGGTCTCATCATAGTCAACCCCTTGAACTTGTCGAAACCCTTTGCGATAAGTCGAGCTTTGTAGACAAGAATATTACCGTCACCGGTCTTCTTCTTGAAGATCCACTTGTTTTCTATTGCTTGCCTTCCTCGAGCAAGTCAACCAAAGTCCATACTTTGTTTTCATACATG